>OY757915.1:96239904-96667404 GCA_963585895.1 Sepioteuthis lessoniana | reverse complement strand
TAGAAAGGAGGAAAAAGGCGAATAAATACTCAATGCCAAAAATGACTGTATGGTGGAGGAACGGAAGTGGAAGGAGTGGTTTAGTTTCACGGCATATCAACGGTCGTGAATTATGAATGCCAAAGTCATCCTTATAGAAGAACAATAGTGGTGCTTTTTAACCCATAACCGGGGTGGAGGATAAAGATGTTCATACCTTCCCATAGTCCGAAACTGAAAGTAATAACCCGACTGTAGTTCGAACTTACGCACTTCAGGGCCTCATTCCAGCACGCTAGCCATTACGCCACGGAGACTCCCTCAAGAAATAGAAGGAAGGTGGAAAACTGTTATATATATATATATATATATATATATATATATATATATATATATATATATATATATATATATATATATATATATATATATATATATATATATATATATATATATATATATATATATATATATATATATATATATATATATATATATATATATATATATATATATATATATATATATATATATATGAGGTGAGTGACAGAAAAATATAATGTATGATGAAAAATCTTACCTGTAATTTTCACAATGTTCAATGTAAATCTTTTAGATGAATAAAGCGTTGTTTAATAATATCCTTTTCTCTTTTTTCTTCTTTTTTTCCCCCCTTTTCAGTTTTTACATTTGTCGGTCTTAAAACGTCACGACACGAACAAAAATAATGATCTTAGACCTCAAAGAATGCATTGAATTGGATCATCAATAGAAATTATTGTTTCTGTACGGAAAATATCATGAGATTCTAAATACCTTTTAAAATACAGCGTCTTGTCCAACTTTCGATATCTTGTCAAATCAATTTATAAATAAAGCAAATGTAGTGAGCAACATACAAGTTATATATATATATATATATATATATATATATATATATATATATATATATATATATATATATAAGTGTGTATGTGTCTGTGTGTCTGTGTGTTTATTTTATTATTATCATTAACGAGAATAAGTATATCATCAACATATATATATATATATATATATATATATATATATATATATATATATATATATATATATATATACTAGAGAGAGAGAAAAATGAGGGGAAGAAAGGTATTTTTTAATGTGATATGTGTGAAATAGACGATCATTAAAAGAATAAATCTTGTGTAAGAGGTAGAAGCCGATAAAGTTGTTGTCTTAATGGGGTGGGGAGAGAAGTAGAAAAAGATTGGTGACTTTTTTTGGTTTGTCTTGTTGTTTTGAAGATATGTGTAAGACTTCCTCCTTTCAGCGTTGACTTTTACTAACATTTAGTTTCAGTAACGTCGCCTTCAGCAAAAATAACTAAACACTGCTCAGAGCTTTTGTCATTGAAGAGATCTATTCCCACTCCACAAGCGAAATGACCGAGAGATGTCAACGGGCTGTTGCATTGAGCCATGTGGTTTTACAACTCTACTTAAATTGGAAGGCAGAAGGTGAAGAAGGAGGAAGAGGGTAAGGCGAAAGAGGAGGCGGACGAAGGGGAGGAGGAGGAGGAAGAGAGTGTTTTTTTAAAAAATGGGCTGGACCATTGTAAGAATAGAGAAGAGTTGAAGAATAAATGTGGGTGGGGTTAAAGTGACCACTAGGAACAAATTTTTGTCTCAATTTTAGTTGTGATCTAGTAGGAGTTTGTTTTATTTTGTTTAGATTTAACTGTTATGTGTTGTAAAACTCGAACTGGTATTGTTGCTCACCAAACTGCGAAGGGGCAAAGAAATAATTGAGAATGGAATAAAGCTGAAGACCGAAAGAAAGTCATGAGAGAAAAAATGGGTTGTAAAAAGGCAAAAATAAAGAAAAAACAGAAGGCGCTGCTTTGAAAAAAATGAATCAATTGTTAATTGGAAGGAAGGAAGTAAGGAAGGAAAAAAGTTAAGCAAAAGCAGATTTAAAAAGAAATGAATGAATGAATGAACGAGTAAAAAGGACGAAAAGGAAAGTTAAGTAAAGGCGGGTTTTAAATAAAAAGAAATCAACATTCGGCAAATAAAAAGGGGGGGAAAAAG
The DNA here is from genome assembly GCA_963585895.1 of Sepioteuthis lessoniana. Taxonomy (NCBI): domain Eukaryota; kingdom Metazoa; phylum Mollusca; class Cephalopoda; order Myopsida; family Loliginidae; genus Sepioteuthis; species Sepioteuthis lessoniana. The sequence continues at coordinate 96,665,353 of OY757915.1, read as the reverse complement.
AGAAAAAGAAATAAGTGAAAAGGAAAAAGTTAAGTAAAAGAAGCTTTTGAAAGAAAGAAAGAAAGAAAGAAAGAAAGAAAGAAAGAAAGAAATTTAAGCAAAAATTGATTTTTAAAAAAAAGAAATGAATAAATGAATGAATGAAGAGAAAGAAAAACAGATTGTTGAGTAAAGACTGGTTTTAGAAAGAAAGAAAGAAAGAAAGAAAGAAAGAAAGAAAGAAAGAAAACCATTAGAAAGGGTGTAAAAAAAAAAGAAAAACCTTTTCCTCTTCAACTTCCGTTTCTTTTTTCCTCCTCTTCTTATTTTTCCTCTTTCCCTTTTCTTCTTCTTCTTCTTCTTCTTCTTCTTCTTCTTCTTCTTCTTCTTCTTCTTGTGTATAGGTGGAAAAGTCTAAACCTAAACTATACATTCAAAAAAGAAAAAAGAAGATAAAAAAAATAAAGGATCATTTATATAGATATCCCCAAACAACACATGCACAAATTCAGGAGTGGCATTGTTAAGAGTGTATGTTTGCGAGTCATGAGTGTTTATTTGGGAATGTTTTCGTTTTTGAAAATATGTGTGTACTGGCAACTAAAGCTAATGTTCCTCTCAAGTTGTCAGCGTTTACTCGCCCTTTCTCTCTGATTAAATACCCGTACGGCGTTTCTCTTGTTTGGAACACACAGGAAAATCATAAATTTCACAAGTCCGAGTAAGAATAGCTAACCATAAACCTTCGAAAACCCAAGCTTCAGAATTCATTGTTGAATCCATTTTACAAGCACAATAAGACCCCAAACAAGTATCAATAACGGAAAAAAGAGTGTTAAACATTCACGATGCCTATTCACTTTAGATAGCGTTAGCCAATGGCTGCGGAGACCGAGGTTCAATCCTAGGTCGAATCATACCAAAGACTCAAAAAATGGTACTTGATACCTCCTTGCTTAACTCTCAGCATTATAAGGTACGTATCAAGGATAAAGTGGAGCAATCCAAGGAAAGGAGTAGCGCCCTCCTGTACACCTCAGTGTAGTAGCTATCGAAAAGGGGGCCTTCGGGGTTACCCTCGAATACGGTCGCCAACTTTACTTACTTTATATATATATATATATATATATATATATGTGTGTGTGTGTGTGTGTGTGTGTGTGTGCCAACCACTCGGTACCAGTAAGATGCGAAACGAGATTAATTTTTATATGCCGTTTAACAGGTGTGAATTCAGAGTTTTCCATCTCTTAGGAAGGTTGCCATACCAAGGTTAAAAAGCCCAGTTTGCCCTACTATTCTGCCATAGCTGAGGGAGAATAGTTTCCAAGGGTGTTAGCGCTATGTGGAGTGTAAACAGTCTCATCCAGTAATTGAAATCGGATCACCCAATCCATTTTCTACGACAGTTACCATTATACCTCCATTGAGAATTATATATATATGTATATATATGTGTGTGTGTGTGTATGTATGTGAAGTTAAGATAGCGTCGACACAGAGTCAACGGCACTGGTCAGTTTTTCTCGCCTAAGCAAGGTCAATCGAATTTGCGAGAAACTGGCAGTCACCAAGCGCCGTTGACTTTGAGTCTAGGCCATCTTAACTTCACAAACACACGCACACGCACACACATACACACACACACACCACACATACACACACCACTCCCCAAATCTCCAGAAGTGGAGCCTCACCACTGCATATAGTTTAGTGTCATACCCATGACACCGGGGTTAAATAGAACGTGATGAATGAGTAGACGGCGATCGTGAAAGAGGATTTTGCGGATTGTTTTTAAATAATAGAATGAACGCTGTGAGGTTGCAACAAACGCCGAAGTTCTTTAAAAGGAACAAAGAATCCATTGACCCAGACAAGCTACATTTTCATTAATATTACATTTTTGATTCATGTCCGAATAGACCTCTTATATGGCCAAACTTACGTTGCTGTGTTCATCTACCATTTTGTGATAAAATAATTAATGTTCTACTCGTCTTCATTTCGTTAAAACTCAACGTGACTCATAAAAGGCTGGTAAACTCTTGAAATCTACTTTTAACAGCAAACATTCTCTTCAAAGTTCTCTTAAATTGAAACATGATGTATTTTTAATTATTTCTATCGCCAGTTTGTCTTTTCGTGAAAGGAGACACTGATCTCTCCTGGCCAAGTTGGCTGGGGCTGCAGAATACACCGACTGCATCTCTGCAGAGGGGTAAGACTCTACCCAACGAGTGTTCTGGATATGACAATCCGATGGTGAGGCTTCAGTAATGCTGGAGCTTTGGAGAATGCGGAGTACCTTTTCATCGCCATCACTCCCAGGTCTACTCTGGCCTGGAGTGGTAGCACATGATAGGGTCCTATCTATTGATCAAATAGAACTAAACTGTGTACTTAAGCTAAACTGAATTGTTTGAAATAGAACTACTATATATATATATATATATATATATATATAGAGAGAGAGAGAGAGAGAGAGATTTGGCATTAAATAACCTACAATGTTTGATATGCCATAAAACCAAAATAAACCCAAACTGATTTCTCCTTGTTTTCTTTTTTCTAAAGGCCGTAATAAAATCACCCAAAAGAGGCGAAGCAAAATCTTTAAACTGCTCGCCCAGTCAGCAGAATATGCCGACTGCATCTCTATAGAGGAGTACCCCCCCCCCCTGGATATGACACTAAACTACATTTAAATATCCAGTCCTGGAGCTTTGAGAAATATGGAATACCCCTTCATTGCCATTACTCCCAGGTCCACTTTGTCCCGGAGTGGTAGTACCTGTTAGAGTCCCACATATTGGTCGAATTGAACTATTTAACCATTTAACTGTGTGCAAGCAAATGTTTAATATTAAATAGAACTATTAGTGCTAAATACCGATACTTAAAACCATTTAAATGTGTAAATAGCAAATGAGCACTGGTTCGTTTGAAAATGTTGCCGAAAAACTATTCGCTTACAAATCATATATTTATAGTCATCCAATGATAGACTGTTTTGTTGCATCTCAACTCATCAATGTGTCTAGACACGCGAGGTGCCTCAAGCTGGAATCGAAAACCGGCCATTTTTACATCAGTCCAATAACAGTCAGCAGCAATCGCAACGTAAGCGAGAGAATTTAACATATATGTATTAAATGTTGATATTTGTTTATATTTTACGTTAACGGAGACCGGAGAGCTCAATTCATCCGAAGAGTTATGCATTATGCGAGTGACAACCGTTAATTCTTTCGTAAGAGTGCTCAACCCCCAGTGAGGGGGAGCGTATATATATATATATATATATATATATATATATAGCGTAATCGAGTGGAAACACAAACCTGGTTAAGTTGTCATTATAAATTTATTTCGGCGGAGGATATTATTATACTCTCCATCTCGTCAGATGACTTTTTACATGCTTTTCTTAAAGTTGCTGTTCTGCAACTTAAAGAAAAACAACTGTCGAGACGGAGAGTATAATAATATTCTCCACCGAAATAAATTTATAATGACAACTTAACCAGGTTTGTGTTTCCATCCGATTACACTATATACGCTCTGAATGTGAATTTTGTTATATCCCTGCGAAGGAATAAGGGATTAACAATAGCCATACATTGAGCACTCACATAGATTTATGATATTCCTCATATATCCTATAAGAGAATAATCCACACCCACAGTCTTCGGACGCTGACTGGATATATATATATATATATATATATATATATATATATATATATATATATATATATATATAACAAAATTTGACATTAGATAATCCACAAGGGTTGATATGCTATAAATCACAATCAAACTAAATCTTTAAACGGTGTTGGTTGATAAGCGATCAACCAAACGAATTTAAACTAGGTGTTTTGTTGCTTAACACTTAAACATATGAACTGATCCCATTTAATTTAACAGTTCTGTCAGCGATGCTAAGAATATGCTGTTTGTGTCTCATGAAAAGGTATAAGACTCCCTCACACACCAAACAAAGGGGGATGTCTTGGGTATGACAGTAAACTGCATTTTGTCGCGAGGTTTCAGTTCTGGATCTCTGAGGTGTGTCGAGTCACTCCTGCATAAAATAATTCCTAGGTTCCCTCCGACTCGGAACAGTAGTACTAGTTAGAGTCCTATCTATAGGTCAAGTTGTTGATACGAATACTTGAAAATATATAACAATGTGAAAATTATTTATATCGAGAATAGTTATTTGAAGCTATAGTTATTTAAAAATGATCATTTTCATTAATTATTTAAAACTATAAAAATGCTTCGAAAAAGAAAGACTGACTTCGGCATTATATAACCCAACCAGAAACATACCATAAAACCAATCAACAAGCATTCAGTTGAATGTCATGTTTTATCTTAAGCAAGCTAGCCCAACATTTAGGGCGCGAAAATAGTCATGTTATATCCTATCACTACTACCATTCCGCCGGTTGAAGTGTGGAAGCATTTGATTGACAAATGAGAAGTTAGAGATCACCACGTTTGAAACAGGCCCGAAAAAGTTTGTATCTTGAATTTTTCTTTAAGATCCTCATTGGGGCTTTGATAGAGACTCTTAAAAGATGCAGGGAGTTTCCTCCTCCTGTGAAAGGCGGTTTGGAAACTCACAGAGATGGCCGGCCTGAATCATAAACACATAAATAGATATGTGAACTAAACAGTAAATACATGTCCGTCCATTTCTTTCGTCACCTGAGGTCAAGTGTCAACTTCCAAGTCTATCTGTGACGTTGTAACTGTTAGTGCAATCCCTGGGATTTCTCAAAATAGTAAAGCTTCCGTTCTCTTTAAAAATCAATTCAGCGACTGGTCGCGTTCAAACTTTTCAATTTTGCTAAAGCAACCGACATTTTAATGTCACCACACCTTATGCACTGAAAATACTTTTTTAGGGTTGATGCAAAAATGCTGATCTTCAATCTATCTCTGTAAAAGGCAGTTTACACCTTGGAAATTTCGACCGTGTTTTGATTTTAAAGAAAAACAATTACTTACTATATTAAATTTAATATGAGATATACACGTGATATATAAATCTAATGCAACGTACCTAAAGCTATAGTTATCTAATTTTCAACTTATATGAATCATAACTTTAGATTAATATACATTACATTAGATGTGTATAGTATCATAGTAATTTATCAAATAACACCCAACCGTTGAGAACGCTTGTTGATCTCTGGACAGGCTAGGTTAAAAAGTTTACCACCTGGTTCTAGGTGGTTCTTCCCCCTACCCCAAACAGTGCTTGCTTGACAAGGCTGAGTTTATGGTTGTGATAGCCACGCATAAGTCTCGATCCTTGAGAGGGGACCCGATTATAAAATGACCTTGTGTCAAATCTGACTTGGTGAGAAGTCGGATAATTCCTCTATATTGTTTTATTTTAAATTACATCGAGTTAGTCATTTTTATCTTTAAAATCAAAGTGTGACCGAAACGTCTGGAGTGTAAATATTCGTGGTCGAAATATCCTCGGCTAAAACGTCTGAATCGAAACGTTTAGGAAGAAACATCTTTCAACCGATTTCTTATTTCCGCCATTTTATTTAAGAAATCATTTTGAACCCTTTGCGCTAAAAAACAAAGAAAAACATTTTCTTTCAGTCGGTCATTGTGCTAAAAACAAACAGTGTGAAAAAAAGCTTTTCTTTTTTTTCTTTTTATCTGTTCCAAAACTAATACGTGATGTCTGTGCAGAATAGCAGCTCCTATTTAAATCTACATTAAATTCATTTAAAGATTTCAATTTTTGTTTTTAACGGCATAACAACCCTGAAGAGTTATTTAATTCCAAAGCTTTCCTAGAAGAAAGACAGTAGTACTATTTAACCAATATGAGTGGTCATAACTTTCCTAAAGGTATGAGTTCGAAAATGAACTGGAGTTTGAACTCACTTAACACGGATCTATGGATCAAACAGAACTCAACTGCGTACTTATACTAAACTGAATTGATTGAAAATAGAACTGTTTTGTATGCTAAATTGAATTGTATAAAATAGAACTGTTTGACTAAATTGAATAGCTTGGAATAGAAATGTTTTTAAAAAAATAAAACGTGAACTTATGCTAAACTGAATTGTTTGAAATAGAACTTTATTTGTATAAAATGGATTTGGTATTAAATAACCTACAAAGGTTGATATGCCATAAACCCCTAAACAAACAAACAAACAATAACAGTCATTTATTTGCACACTGTTACATGGTTTCACATATTCCTATTCAATGCTAGGAATCTATTTGACCCATAGATAAGACCCTGACAGGTACTACCAGTCCGAACTAGAGTGGACCTGAGAATAATGAAAATCTAGGGTTGACTCTACACTTTCTAGAGCTCTAGAACAGGAGCCACACCACTGGATGCAGTTCAGTATCATACCCAGAACACCATGGTTAAATAGTAAGAGATGAATAAGCAGATGGTGTTTGCGAAAGATTATTTTACGGAGTGTTTTGAAACAATAGCAAGAATACTGGGATAAGTATGTGAGGAAGAAAATTTTGAATGGAACAGTTAATTTCCAAAATTACAAATCGACCATCGTCTATAACTCACAGATAACATACTGACACCCTCTTAGAGACAAATGTCTTGTTTCGAGCATACCGTTATAGTCGATAGGAAAAGAATGTGTGAGTAAGCGCTTCTGCAAACTGCCCACGCCAAAATAAATGTAAAATTTTGTTACAAACATAATCGACTTTTACTGAGGCTAGCATATAAACACACATGTTTTTGAGCTAAAAGTTGGAACCATTATTTTCTTTCATAGGGTATATTCTTACACTATATCTTGCTAATCAGTGAAGTGACAGGTGAAACTGTACCATTACTCACACACAAATAAAAACTGCGCCCTTGAATTTCATTGTTCCAGACAACTAAAAAAAGAAATGCATTATGGGAAGGTATGAGTTTGAAAAGCTCATGAAATCTCTTTTTTTTTCTTTCTTTTATCCGCTTACTATAAATGATATAAAATAAAATAAAATAAAAAGCTTCAAAATAAGTATTTTATAATGGAAATAATATTTAAATAGTTAACTGAGGTCGGTTGAGTTGTAAAACAACTCAGACGTGAGTGAATACCGGGATATATGAGAACAAAAAAAAAAAAACGCGTTTTCTCGTTTTGTTTCAACTGTTGTACTATTTATGTAGAACTTTGAAACAGTAACTTGGAAAATATCCCAGCAATGAAGTTGTAAACCGGAAGGGTCGAACTGAATAGGACGAATCACAAAGAAGGCTCAAAACAAGAAGTTTCTTTCTCTAAGCTGATTGAGGTGGGTGATCCGTATATATATATATATATATATATATATATATATATATATATATATATATATATATATGGGAGACCTGGGTTCAATCCCAGGTCGCGTCATACCAAAGACTTTTAAAGTGGTACTTGATACTTCCTTGCTTAACACTCAGCAATATAAGGTACGTATCAAGGGTAAAGTGGAGCAATCCAGGGAGAGGAGTAGCGCCCTCCCCTGCACCTCGGTGTAGTGGCTACTTCTGGTCGCCCTTGACTACGGTCGCCAACTTACTTATAGGTATACATATATATATATATATATATAAGTGTGTGTGTGTGTGTGTGTGTGTGTGTGTCAGTCAATATGGCATCAGATTTATAGTACGAGTTTCCCTACTTATCAGTGACCACAGCCTTTTGTGAGCCGGTGCACAAATATTTGAAGACTATGATTTCGATGGAGGCGGTTGAAACTGATTGTCAGGGAGAAATGTATGGGTGTAGGTGTGTGTGCTTGAACTAGAATTGATCGTATGTAGGATTTTAGAAGTAAATGAACCAGAATCTTTAATGATAATTCGTACGTTCTCAGATTGTTCTTATTACTAGTTTTGACAAGCATTTTCTTTCTTCTGTAAGTTTTAGTTAATTTTTTTTATCTTAACCTGAGCCATCACTTCAACGACGACAAGGAATATTGCAGAACGGAAACAAAATTAGTACACGTCAAAAGTTATTAAGAACTAATTGTATTAAAGCGAAAATTGATAACACGCAAAGGAATACCAAGTGTAGATTATGTGGATAATGAAGATGAAACGGTTAATCGCATTGTAAACAAATGCAGCAAGCTAGCACAAAAGAAGTACAATACTAGGCGCGACTGGGTGGGAAAAGTGATTCACTGGGAACTGTGCAAGAGATTAAAGTTTGACCATACTACTAAATGGTATATGTACTAACCAGAATCCGTCTTAGAGAATGAGAACTATAAAATTCTCTTTGATTTTGAAAAGCAAACGGATCGGTGAGAATACTAAAAAGAGTCCTGGCCCATTCGACTAGGCTATAGAGTACACCGATTGCATCTCTGCAGAGGGGTAAGAGTTCCCCAACGTGTGTCCCATATATAACACTAACAATCTGATGATGAGGTTTCAGTAATGCTGGAGCATTGGGGACTACAGAGCACTTCTTTATAGTTATCACTCCCAGGTCCATTCTGGCTTGGAGTGGTAGCACCTGATAGGGTCCTATCTATGGGCCAAATAGAAGTAAACTGTACTTATGCTAAACTAAATTGTTTGAAATCGAATGTTTTGACAAAAAGAAACTACAATTTCGTTGGAAAAGTAGAACCTAACAATTTTGGTATAATATATTTTATCGATCCTTTTTACGATTTTTCAAGTAATAGCTCGCAAGTATATGTATATGTATTTCGGGAGACAGAAAGAGGGGGGGGGAGATTCAAACTCGAGCAAGATTGATTGTGAGTGTAACTAAATTGCTTAGTCTTCGACTCTTTTCTCTTTTCTGTCAAAATATCTTGTCATGGTGCAAAGAGAAGTCGAGTCAAACCTTTTTCTAGTGAATTAGTTCGAAACTAATATAAACAGATACCATAAAAATCCGAACTCGATCCGGGGATACGAGGGTCATTCAATAAATAAGTTAAATTCTTTGAAAAACAAAATAATAGTTTGTTTGTTTTGTTTTGTTTTTGCTTTTGTTTTTGTTGCTTTTGTTTTTGTTGCTTTTGTTTAGTTTTTTTTTTGCGTTATTTTTTTTATTTTTTAATTTTTGATTTTGTTCTTTTGTGAAATTTTTTTCCCATAAATGTAAACTTTGCATTGTTTGAAACAATTTAATAACAAAAATGATTCAAATCCTGCAAAAATATTTGTTTGAGGCTATTCAAAACCTAACAGAGTGCTACAGGTTTAAACAGAGGTCTGTCATCACATTGTTGACGGCTGAGAAGTGCAAACCATTTGAAATTTAGAAAAGAATGTACGGAAAAACATGTTTTATAAAAAAAAACTGTTTACATATGGGCTAAGCATGAGTTTGCCACTGTGAGTCAAAAAGACAGTCCATGGAGTGGAAACACGCTGACTCTCCGGTAAAGAAAAAGTTCCAGGGACATCAATCAATAAAGAAAGCCATGCTAGCAGTTTTCTGGGGCATGAAAAGACCCATCACAATTGATTTCTTTGAAAAATGTGCAACTGTAAACAGTACTTCCTATTGCCAACTCCTTTGGCAAAAATTCACTTCCTTTATTGAATTACCCTCATATATATATATATATATATATATATATATATATATATATATATATATATATATATATGAGTTTTTCTCACAAAATTTTTGTATATAATTCAAGATACCATATTTAGTAGAAGAATTTAAGCCACTAATCAAACTACAATTGTCTGTGCGTATATGTACCGGGATTACTCGACAACGTGCCATTATATGAAGACCAATATGATTATTTCCCTTTATTTGAAGATTTTCTTTAAAATAAAGTGACCATTGTTTTTTTAACTTGTTGTCTTACATTTAACTAAAACAGAAGAGAATTTGTGCAAATAATTTTTACTGGTTCATTCCAATATTTTGAATATGTTGGCTATCTTGTATAATCTATAGTTTACTTATATTTAACTAACAAAAAATTTTATTACTCAGAGTTGTTGAAAAAATTTCAATATAAGTATTATTTAGATTCGTTTAATTCATTGTAAAAATATTCTTTTAAGTGAAAATAAATCATATTTTAATGATGTAAATGTTATTAAAAGCAAAATTCATTACGTTGTTACTTGAAATGTAATGTAAATGTGGAAAAGCTATCCACAAAATAAAGCCCACCCTGGTTGGGGGGCGCCCGAACTCAGAAACCAATAAGAAAACTTAGTCTAAACTCAACTACACATTGGTTATACAAGGCTGACTCATGCCTTTATACTAAGTTAGGATAAATGGCCAACACGCACATGTAACAAACTAATCAAAGTAAAACATATTCTTTTGAAATGCAAAAAGTTAACCTATATCAGAAAGAGATACTTTCAGGCAAGAAGCCTAAAAGTTTATATGTATAAAAATGGATTTGGCATTAAATAAATCTCTTTCAACTAAAAACAAAGCAAAATTATTGACTTTTAAAAGAAAATAGGACTATACAATTGATTATGCAAATATATTCAAAATATAAAAATAAAAATCTTTATCCGGGATCAAACAACCCAAGAAAGGTTGACATGCCGTAAAACCCATCAACAAATAAACCCACGAAATGTTGTTTGTTTTGTTAGATTTGTTTTCCGTTTTCGTTTTTTTTTTTTTTGGTGGGGGAGAGTTTTTTGTTATTTGTTTGTTTTTTGCTTTTGTTTTTTGTTTTTATTTTTGTTTTGTTTTTTAATATTCTTATATCAAAATCAATTATGCTCAAAGTATTACAACGTAGACAAAAACAAATGTCTTTCCTTGGATTATGAGCGTGGTTTCCAACGTCACGTGTACGTTGGTCACGTGAGAATTGAGACCCCTTGATCTTTCTCTTTTTAGTCCTCGATCGTGGAGCGAAAGGAACATGTTTTTCACCTCTGTTCGTTGAATTAAATCGAGACCTTTGGTTTTCAACTCTGGAAAGGTATTTTTCGTTATAAAAGCCATCGAAGAAAAGAAAGATTTTTACTTGTACATTTTCTTTTTTAAGTCGAGGAATTATAGCATAAATTGAATTACCTTGACCAGAAAATCTAGCAAACACTGTACGCGACACACGGAACCTCAGGGCAGCTGTTTCGACCTTATTAGATCTCATCAGCAGTGTATACCGCAATCTTTCCCACTGGAGATCGATCGAACCAGCGAATGCAGAGCCGAAATTCTTCCGCTGAGCTATCGGTCCATATCGCACACAAGGATGCCAAATTAACTAGTCATGGTTAGTTTCTGGTCATGGTAATTCAATTTATAATATAATTCTTTTACTTAAAAAAGAAAATGTACATCTATTTCTTTGCCCATAAGGTTTTGATTACGCGGATGCGTATCTCCAATCCTCTTGGGAAGACGTTGCCCTGCAGGTGACCGTGTCCTCTGTAAGAGTACGGATGTAACTTACAAGACACATCAGATTAATTAGCAGCGCGATATGTTGTAAGAAAATCTGGTTATAAAAAAAAATAGTGTAGAATGTTTAGAACAATTCGTCTTAGAAATCCGAGTTTGTTTTAATTCCGAAAATCCAATCTTTTTCTGGAGTAGTTTCATCGGATCTCAATAAAACCAATGCGAAAATATAAATAGATAATTTCAAATGATTTAATATACTGCGTGAAAGAAGGAATAATTATATTTAAAAACGATCTTTGATACGAATGAAAAATCTTAAGCAATAACAATATTCACACACACACACACACATATATATATATATAAATGAATGAACATTGATAAATATAAGGAACTTGCAGATGAAATCTACAATCGTCGGCAAGAAAAATAACTTAGAACCAACGTAATATAGGACACATGGCGTAACGGTAATAGGCGTTGATTCCCTAAGCTTCTAAGGAGACAATCATCTGGAGGTTGCTGGTTCGATCCTGACTGCAGGCGAGTAATAGTACAGGAATACTTAACACTTGCACCCTGTTATGGCTAACGGAATCAGAACAGGTCACCCCCGTGGATTCAATAAAGGACGTAGTTTGAAGTTCCGTGAAGGTTCCCAAGTTCGATAAACACCTGAAGAAGGCCGATGGACATATCGGCCGAAACGTTGTGGAAATGACAATAAAGATGAAGACAATAGTCCGAAAACCCTTAATGATAAAAATCAACAAGCTTCGTCACAGAAATGTAGACAACCAACGTAATATAACCTACAAAATGAACTTACCATTAATTAACATAGAGTTTTTTTAAAGACTTCTGTACTTTAGATGAAAGCGGACACAAAATTAGTTCATTTTGTAAATTTTAAATCTGCTGTCATAAAGACGGACACAAAACCAGAATCCAGTTTAGTCATATTATAAGTGCTTTGTAAATCTAATTTATAAACACCACTTTTTCAATTTTTCTTGAAAACGAAAAATAATTTTTCTACTGATCAGTTTACATTTGAAAACATAATTCATATAAAATAAAACACGACGAAAAAAGTTTATTCAATAATTCCTTTAAGTGCCACTCACTTAAATTAAAAACATATTTCTCTAGAAAACTCCATGATGCGAAAAATATTTTTGGAGAGAGACTTGTTCACGAAGATAATAACAACGATTTGCCATTCTACCAACAGAGTAGTGGATTGTAAAGTATTTTTGTTCATCCACCCGGAGGTTGATAGAAATGAAGAGGACTATTCTTATCAGCATTGGATTGGTCGAAACGGTGGACTTGCTGCTGCTATTGTGGTTGGGGAAGAATCAAGGGGTTTTTTTTCTGTGAGAAAAGAAAAAAAATCGTCCTCTTTCCTTGATAACCCTTCGAATGATGAGGATGTGCTGGAGATAGCTCGTGACATAATTTTTTTTTAATGGTCTAGCAAAGAAAAAGGGTTTCTGAGAAATGCAGTTCTAGAAATCTTTTAGTTGAAACTCACTTTTAGATCTAGCAGAGAAACAGAGAGTTTCTGAGTGATGCAGGCCTGGAACTGTTTTAGTTGAAATTCACTTTTGAGGTGCAGCTGGAAGATAAGTAAGTCTCTGAAACTAGCGGACGAGAAGGTGCCAATTTGTTTAGTAATGAGAGAAAACAAACTGGAATCACTCAGATCTAAAGGACTTATTGATTCCGAACAGAAAGAAACGAAAGAAAAAAGAATAAGACGTCTATGAAAAAATAACAAACTTTCCCTACAGAAAAGAAAGAAAAATAAAGAAAGAAAAATAAAAATAAAAATAAAGAAGGTAAAGAAAAGAGAAAAAAATTCCGAAAAAATAACAAACCCTCACCACAGACAACAAGAAAGGAAAGGAAAGAAAGAGTAAAGAGATGAAAGAAAAAAGGAACAAGGCATCGTCAACGAAACTACAAACTTTCGTCAGACAAAGAAAGAAAAGGAAAGAAAAAAAAAAAGAATCTAAAGAAAAGAGAAAAAAATCTCCGAAAAAATATCAAACAATATGAATTAATAAGTTTTTAATTTTCTCCTACTAGGAGATAAAAAAGAAAAAAGAAAGAAAAAAGAGAAGATACATGTAATTTTAGATACTATTATTAATGTTACCTTAGTTTTATGTTTTGTTAATGAATGTAAGAGATATGTAAATTTTGCTTATGTTTTTAATGTCGCCTTTGTTTTATATTTTATCAATGAATTAATTCTTGCATAGGGACTGATAGGGCCTAGCTGTTGTCTGTTTTTGTCAACTTTATAGAATAAAACATTTGTAACTTGTGTAATAAGTGTCTCGTTTGTTTTTAGCTCCGACTTACTTATTTTTAGCGTGGGGCCTTTACGTTCTGCACTTTTTTTATTTTGTTAATTTGTTTTAAAGTCGGTTTTTGGTAACGACCCCTAAAAATTCTGACACCATGAACTTTTGCACACTACCTTTTTGTCAGTATGAGAACAGTAGATAAATGCAAATGTAGAATTGGTGACCTTAGTCGAGGGTGACCCAAAGGCTACCTTTTCAATGGAGGGCGCTACTCCATTCCCTTGATTGCTTCATTTTACTCTTATAAGGCTAAGTGTTAGGCAAGTCGGCATCAAGTACCATTTTTTGAGTCTTTGGTATGACTCGACCTGGGATTGAACCCCGGTCTCCCGAACCATTGGCAAACACTCTACTCATTAGGCTAATGACCCGGTGAAATGCAAATGTAATCTCTTCCAAATCTTAGGACTCCTTAATATATTAGCTCTTCTATTTTTTTTTTTTCTTTAACAATATATCTTTCAGGCATGCTGGGATTATATTGGGGATTGATTTTACTTTGTTAGTTTCTTGCAAAAAACGGCATTACTTTTGTCAATACTTGTTTTATTGATATTAAAAGTAATTTCATGGAGGCTTAAAACTTTTTGAACGATTATCTTACCTTGAAAAATAGTAAACTAAAACCATTATAAGTTTTAAAGATTATTCTTAATAATTTGAGCGGAAATTTGTTTACCTAACTCATGATATTGATGATCAAAGAAAATTTGCTACTGGCCTGAAATAAATCTGCCTGAGCGAGCGATAACAACTTTTGTTATTGATATTATTATATGCAATAACTTCATTTAAGACCGCATTTTAAACTATGAAGTTGTAACAAAGCTATATTCCTTGAAAAAAAATTAATAAAATCCATTCGGGATTATATTTATTCTGAATAGTTCGAAGTGAAATTTGTCAGCTTAAGTCACGAATTATTACAAATAAACTTTCTGAGAGACATTACTTGTTGGTTTGAAATAGACTTAGCTTGGTAACTAAGACAGAACCTAAGTAACTCGAGCGCTGGAGTCGATATATATATATATGAGCGTGTGTGAGAGTGTGTGTGTGTGTGTGTGAGAGAGAGAGAGAGAGAGAGAGAGAGAGAGAAAGAGAGAGAGAGAGAGAGTATATATATATATATATATATATATATAGTGTAATGGTTAACGTCATAGGAAATGGACACGGTGACACGAGTTCAAATCCTGGACGAGGTTTATTGCATTTCACATACCTTGGAAAAGGTATGAATCCAATTATTCTTCCTCCAGCTATGAGTAAATATTTGGGCAGACTGGTTTTTTGGCCTTGTTTCAGCAACCAGTCTCGGAGAAGGAAATCTCTGAATTCAGACCTGTTAGACTCAGCTAAAAAATTGACCTTGTGCCACATCCTGCTCGTACGGAGGGGTTGGTAAATATAGACACACACAATATATACGACCTTCTCAGAACGTATCCAGCTGTTTAATTTTAAGGGATTAGAATCCTACTAAAGTCAATTGCGTCTGAGTTCAATCTTCATAGTTCTTTCCCTTAAGACCTCACACTATTATCTTAGCATTTCGTTAACTTTCAATCAGCTTGCGAAATCCCATTAAGGGATAGCCATCAGTTGCCTCGTCGCGTTCTCCTCCATCGTGTCGACGGTCTGAAATCTCCTTTTCAATGGTGATTTTAACTTTATCGAAAAATCCAGCTGTCGCAAGGAATCAAATCTGGATGAATACAGAGGTTGAAGGGAATTAGTATACATAGCTGGTGTGATGTTTTGTTAGAAAACCTACATGGTGCGTGAAAAACAAGCAGATGTATTATGATGATGAATTCGACAGTCACAGTACAGAAACTTACTCAGTAATGTTTGTGTGACGATTGAGTATCCCAATGAAAGAGTATATGTTCGCACTTGCGTAATAAGGTACCCTTTGACTGGTTACTGAGTGTCACCAGGGCCGGGCAATCGATATCTCAATATATTTATGATGACTAGACACTTTCTGGGCAGACTGTATACACCGAAACATATTTCAGCTAAAAAAAATCGAGACAGGCTCAAGATTCAAGAGTGATTACAAGTTATTATCAAAATGGAAAGAGAGAATAAATTTAAGCATAAGTAGAAATCTAATTTTAAAAAAAGTAGGAAAGTATTATTTCACTTATCGGGCAACGTGATTCTCATAATATATATATTGAGACCTTTTATGGTGATACACGTGGTGTAATGGATCGGGCAGCCCGAGTTCAAATCCTCGACAACACTGTTTGCATTTCACATAGCGCTTATACCCTTGGGGAAGTATGAATCCACCTATTCTCCCTCTAGCAATGAGTAAATAGTTGGGCAGACTAAGGGCTTCAACTTTGATGCGGCAAATGGTCTAGGAAAAAGAAAACTGAATTCAAATGTATTAAACTCTGCTTTAAAATCAAGCTTGTGTCATATCCTGCCCGTACAGTGTTGAGTAAATATATATCAATGGAAACATAAATTTTGAGGTTTAGTTATCAATGTAGTTAGTTGATCTTATTGTTTTTGGTGACCTCTAACCTTCATTTCAGGTTATATTCACAACTACGAAATAATGATACTTGTCTTCTTCAAAATAGCCCCCTCTAAATATTGATATACCGTTCATAGAATTTTTACCATCCAATCCTGGAATGTTTTCTGAAAGTCGTTTTGAAGATTAGTGTGCAAGTCTCTCGGAGACTAAATTTCAAATCTAGAAACAAAACAAACAAAAAATGTATTTGGGAGTTAAATCTAAAGACTTGGACGACAATGGAATCAAAGTTATTTTTTGCTTGCCCTCATATCCTCGATATAAAAGTGGGACATCGTCCACCTTTGGTTGATGTT
Organism: Sepioteuthis lessoniana; assembly: GCA_963585895.1. Classification (NCBI taxonomy): domain Eukaryota; kingdom Metazoa; phylum Mollusca; class Cephalopoda; order Myopsida; family Loliginidae; genus Sepioteuthis; species Sepioteuthis lessoniana. The sequence goes on along the minus strand of OY757915.1, from coordinate 96,648,738 downwards.
CTTCCTAATTTGAAACGCTAGAAGCAGTTGAGACATTGCGTACAACGCAAACAACCCTTCGTGTTGTAGGAATAGAAGAGTATCCGTTAAAATATTCCTAATTTGAAAGTCAAACCTAGCCGACATTTCAGTAGCGAACGCGCTAAAATGTCTCATTGGTACGTTATTTGAAAATTTTTGTTTCTTTTTGTTTGAATCTTTTGAATACTAAGTCAAGAGTAATGACAGTGTACAGGTGGAAGTTGTATCTTCAATAACAAAAAAAGAAGCATTTTGACTATCATACAAAAAAGTTTATATATATATATATATATATATATATATTCTTAATTTGCTATATTTATAAATAAAGAGTGTTTAATATCAGTGGTAGAGCATATTAGGATAGCATAGACACAAAGTCAACGTGGCTTAATGACAGTCAGTTTCTATACGATCACCAGACCAAGACTGTGTCTATGCTCTCTCTCTCTCTCTCTCTCTCTCTCTCTCTCTCTCTCTCTCTCTCTGTATATATATATATATATATATATTCTAGGAGAGGGAACGAAAAAGAAATGAGTTTGATCTACTGGCGTACATGAAAAGATAAGATAGATAGATAGATGAGAAAAACATTTATTTTACGCGATAAATGTTTATTTTTTCCCCTGGTAGTTTCTTTGTTCACCCAATGCATTTTCATCCGTGAAATAAAACAAGGATTGGGCATTAAAAGTTTAATGTGAAAATTCAGAAAACTAAGGGTCAGGTTACGGACTATAAATCATAGATTTCTCGGTAAGTTGAATAATAATAATAATAATAATTATTATTATTATTTTACTCTTTTGAGATTTTTTCACACCGGAGTAAGCTAATAGTTTTCCACTGGAATCTGAGTGGCAGCAAGTCTCCTCAAGTCTCCAGGACTCTTCTCAGTATTCTGGCTGATCTCAACAATGCTGTAGTTTAGATGGTCTCCACTCGGCCTCTTATTTCCAAGTCCTCGAGTCCTTGTACCAATCATTTGGTGACTGTACCAAGAGCACTAATTACAATTGGTATCACCGCCACTTTCATGTTCCAGTTTTTTCAATTCCCAAGCAAGGTCCAAGTACTTATCCTTCTTTTCACTTTCTTTCAATTTTACTCAGTGGTCAGCTGGGACAGTAAAATCTACAATTCGGCAAGTTCTCTTTTCTTGTTAATTATTTTAAGATCTGGTCGTCTAGCCGGGATTAGGTGATCCGTTTGTATTTCAAAATCCCAGAGGAGTTTCATTCTTCATGAGTTTTTCATATCAGCTTTAGCGAGTGGTTCTTCAATGGAGTCTGAGTGACAAGTCTCATCAATTCTCCTGAACTCTTCTGAGAATTCTTGCAGATTTTAACAATGCTGTAGTCTGGATGGTCTCAATCCTTCAGTATTAATAGCATTATTATTATTATTATTTTTATAATTAATAATAATAATTTTAACTAGTATTTTCTTTAGTCTTTTTGATTTTCAACGTTTTTGTCAAAACTCAGTATGACAGCAATATTGGTAATTGTTGGTGGTAAGGAATATATTTTAGTCAAGTTCCCACTCACCAATATACGTATTAGAATATCATCATCATCATGATGTCGTGCTGGTAGCACGGATATCCCTGGCCCTCTCTCGCCACTTTTCCCTATCGTTCATCGCCTCAGGCAGGTCTTCTGGACAACATCCCGTATCCTCACATAGTTGCTGAATGTATGTTCGTGCTGGTCGTCCTGCTTTTGCACGGCCATGTGTGGGGGTCCATAAGTGTACATCACTTATGAGTTCGTCCCTGCTTCTCCAGCAGTGTCCTGCATGTCTGGTTCGTCTAACTTGAATAGTTTTCGTGATAGGAGGCAGGTGGCCGTACAGTTGGTGTCTTGTGGGGTGTTGCCGCCAGGACTTGTTCAATATTGCTCGCAGCATTCTTGTGTAATTGCCGTCTAGCTTCTTCTCCAACCGTTTTGTTAGAGTCCATGTTGTGCATCCATATAGCAGTATCGATGCGACCGCTGCCAGGAAGAAACTGCGTTTCATTTTATCGGTCAGGTCTGATTTCCATATAATCGATAGCCTATTGATAGCTGTCTATGCTTTCGTTAACCTTGTGTCGATGTCCTTTTCGGTTGATGCGACGCTGCTTCCTTGGTAAGTGAATTTGTCTACTAGTTTAAGAGGGGTTCCGTCTAGAGTGGAGATGTCACCCATTTGATTATAGCACATATATTCCGTTTTGTGTGCATTGACATAGAGGCCTATGCCTGCGGTTGCTCGTTCCAAACTATGCAGTAGTGTTTCGGATTGGTTGGGTGTATTTGCGAGTATCGCTATGTCATCGGCGTAGTCGGCGTCGGTAATTGTTTTTGCGGGGTACCTTCTGCTTCTTTGGGGGGTGTCCTCGTGGTGTAATGGTTAAAGCGATGAACTGCGGAATCGTAGTACGCGAGTTCGTACTCCAGTCGCGCTATTACGTTCACTTTCGGGCAAATACCCTTGGGAAAGGTATGAACCCCCTTATTCTCCCTCCAGCTATGGGTAAATAGTAGGACGGACTAGGTTCTTCAGCCTTGGTGAGGCAACTAGTCTAGGAGAAGGAAAACTCTGAATTCAAAACCTGTTAAACTCCGCTTAAAAATTGACCTTGTGTCATATCCTGCCCGAGCGGAGGGGTTGGTAAATAATACCTTCTGCTTCTTTTCTTTGTCAGCTCGAAGCCGTTCTCTCTGATTTTGTCAATCGATGTTCTAAGCACATAATCTAGACAGATGATAAAGAGGTATGGGGCTTGTGTAAAGAGAAGGAAAAACAAATCAAACTCATTTACGCTTCCAAAAACATTTAACATCAATTATATACAATCTAGATACGAGTAGTATTGAAATACATGAACGTGTCCAAACAGAATACATGAATGAGTCCCCACAGAATAAACGAATGTGTTCAAACAGAATATACGAATATGTCCAAACAGAATATACGAATGTGTTCAAACAGAATATACGAGTGTGTCCAAACAGAATACACGGATGAGTCCCCACAGAATACACGAATATATCCAAACAGAATACACGAATATGTCCAAATAGAATACCCGAATATGTCTAAACAGAATACATGAATGTGTCCCGACAGAATACATGAATGCTCAATACGGACATAAAAGAACTTGCGAGCAAGACCTGATTTTAGACAATTCCTTTTTCAACTACGTGGTAAGAAAGCTAAACTATTTTTGTCAAATATTTTGAATGTATTTGATTTTCAGAGCCATTGTTCTACTAAAAAAAAGAGAAAAACTGAATCTTCAATATTTTACAAATATTTAAATTCTCAAAAACTAGCACTACGAAAAAGAATGATATAAACAGAATTAAAATGAAAAAGTTAAAAGAAAAGAACAATAGCTAAATCGAAGGTTAATTGTTAAAGTTAGAAATAAAATCAATCCTAAAAATCTGAATAAAATTAAAAGGAATTGTTGGACTTAAAGTTAAAACTTAAGTTTAAATTTGAAAGCATGAAAAGTATTTATAATAAAGTCCAGAAATTTGGTCCTGCGTTGTCGGGCAAAACTAAAATTCCGATATCGGCAAAATTTTCATTTCCTACTACGCTAAACTTCAAATGAAAAAGTGTTGAGAATCTCAAATGGTTGAGAAAGGAGGGAGAAAAATGTTTTTATTTGATGGAAAACTCATACAATCAAAACCCAACGAGTGTAGCACCAGATATATAACTCTGTGACAAGAGTTCACTTACTAAACATCGCTTAGTTGGGTACAAGGGCAGAATGGAACTCACAAACATGTTGTCCTCCTTACCTAGTTCGTTAACCCTTATACAACGCGCAGCGTTTCAAGGAAGCCTGCTTATCCGTGCCAGCTACATTACTAACTACGCTAGGCGAGCAAATCGCATCATAGAAGTCTAAACTGCACTTATAACTCATCTAATCCATTGTCACAACTCTTGTTAACGCTATACTTTTTCGTCTCTCCGTCTATCAGCGAAATGTTTGTTGTTATAGCTTTTACACCCTAGTTGTGTTAATAGTATATTTTATTTAGTTTTATTATCAAGTAGGATTTATTGTTTTAAGTTGTTCTCGTTTTTAAGAAACGTGAATTAAGATCATATATAAATGCCAAGTAAATTGCGTTTCGTGATCACGTTCTTTTGTAATAATTATTCTTATAGATTTGATGATGTCGGGAAAGAAAGAAAGAAAAAAAGAAGGAACAAGATATAACGTTATGATATACAATAAGTGATTATTTGTTTTAAGTGAGAGTCGAACATTCTTGATTATTCAGCAAAGTGTCCTTGTCCGTCAGTCAATCGGGCGAAAAGAATCACGAAGCGACTTCTTCAACTGACTTTGATATATATTTTCAGGCTAATTAATGTGTTTAGCAAGTTTCCTTGTCGGTGACAAGTTGGGACCTGCAAGAATAAAAATGGAAGATGAAAAAAAAAGAAAGAGTAAAAGTAGCGAAGAATAAGAATGAAGAAATGTTATGTTATTATTGTTTAAAGAAGAAGAAGAAGAAGAAGAAGAAGAAGAAGAAGAAGAAGAAGAAGAAGAAGAAGAAGAAGAAGAAGAAGAAGAAGAAGAAGAAGAAGAAGAAGAAGAAGAAGAGTATATTTTATTTAGTTTTATTATCAAGAAGAAGAAGAAGAAGAACATGTGAGTGATGATGATGATGCCAGTTGTAATTGGTGCACTTGGAATGGTCTCCAAAGGCTTTGAAAAAAGGTTGGAGGAATTTAAAATCAAAGGAAGAATCGAGACCACCAGACCACAGCATTGTTAAGATAGGCTAGAATACTCAGAAGAGTTCTGGAGATCTGAGTAGACTTGCTGTCACGCAGACTCCAGTGAAAAACCACCAACTGGCGTTGATGTAAAATAATAATAATAATAATAATAATAATAATAATAATAATAATAATCAGATTCCGTCCTTGAAGATGAGAACAATAAAATTCTTTAGGATTTTGAAATACAAACAGATCAGCTTATCCCGGTAAGAAGACTAAACCTGGTATTAATTAACAAGAAGAAAAGAACTTGTCATATTGCAGATTTTGCTGATTCAGCGGACCGTACAGTAAAAATGAAAGAAAACGAAAAGATGAACAAATACTTGGATCTTGTCAAACTACGGGAAGTAGAGATTAGAGGAAGAATTGAAACTATCTAGATCACAACCCTACTAAAATAAGCCAGGATACTTAGAAGAGTCCTGGAGACCTGAGGAAACTTACTGTCTCTCAGACTCCGATGAAAAAACCATCAATTCGACCTGGTGTGAAAAACTCGTAACAATAATACGTTAAATCTTTGCTTTAATTAATTTTTTTTAGATATATGTTGAGATGAGTACAGATACAACGTCCTAATCTTAGGTAGATAAGCCGGGTAGCGACATAATAAATAGATGCGACACACTCATCTTCGAATTTACTATACTAAGAAATTGGTACATGCACAAACCAGAAACTGTACTAGAAAAGGAGACCCACGAAATTCTCAAGAACTTAGAGATAAAAACGTATCACCCAATCCTGGCAAGAAGGTGGGATCTGGTGCAAATCAACAAGAAAAAAAGAACCTGTCAGTAGACTTGAAAGTAAAAATAAAAGACAGCGAAAAGATAAACAAATACATTGGATCTTGCAAGAGAGCTGAAAAAATTGTGGAACAATAAGGTGACGGTGATACAAATGAAGTTAATGCCCTTCAAACTGTCCCCAAAAGAGTTCAGGAGAACTGGAGATCAGTGGAAGAATCGAGACTCTCGAGATCACAGTACTGTGAAGATTGGTGAGACTTGAGATCAATAGAAGAATCGAGGCTTTCTAGATCACAGCCCTGTCAAGATTGGAGAATTTGGAGATTAATAGAATAATCGAGACTCTAGATCACAGCCCCGTCAATACTGAAAAAATTGGAGATTAGTAGAATAATCGAGACTCTCTAGATCACAGTATTGTCAAGATTGGAGAATTTGGAGATTAATAGAAGAATCGAGACTGTCTAGATCACAGAACAGTCAATATAGGGGAAATTGGAGATTAGTGACATAATCGAGACTCTCTAGATCACAGAACAGTCAATATAGGGGAAATTGGAGATTAGTGACATCATCGAGACTCTCTAGATCACAGAACAGTCAATATAGGGGAAATTGGAGATTAGTGACATAATCGAGACTCTCTAGATCACAGAACAGTCAATATAGGGGAAATTGGAGATTAGTGACATCATCGAGACTCTCTAGATCACAGAACAGTCAATATAGGGGAAATTGGAGATTAGTGACATAATCGAGACTCTCTAGATCACAGAACAGTCAATATAGGGGAAATTGGAGATTAGTGACATAATCGAGACTGTCTAGATCACAGAACAGTCAATATAGGGGAAATTGGAGATTAGTGACATCATCGAGACTCTCTAGATCACAGCGCTTTTAAGATTGGGGAAACTGAAGATTAGTGAAAGAATCGAGACTCACTAGATCATAGTACTTGTTAAGATTGGCTAAAAAACATGACTAGTCATAGATTCCTTAGGAGACTTGTTGTCACTCATACTTCAGTGAAAAAACAGCTATTATACCTTGTGTGAAAAACTTGCAAGGAATAATAATAATTATAATAATAACTAAACATTATTGGTTGGGGAAGCTGATCACTTGAGAATTGTGCAAGAAGTTTAAAGTTGACCATACTACCAAATGGTATATGCATAACTCGGAATCCATCCTAGGAAACGTGATGCACAAAATTCTTTGATATTTTGAGATACAAAAATCACCTAATCTCGGCTCGACGACCAGACCTAATGATAAGCAACAAAAAAAGAGAACCTGCTGAATAGTGAACTTTACCGTTACGGCTAACCACAGGATAAAATTGAAGAAAAGCGAAAAGAAAGATAAGTACTTAGACCTTGCCAGAGAACTGAAAAAAAAAACTGTAGAACACGAAGGTGACAAATATACCAATTGTAATTGTCGCGCTCAGTACGGTCAAAAAAGGACTGGTACAGGGGCTGGAGGATTTGGAAATTAGAGGACGAGTGGAGATTATCCAAACTACGGCATTGTTGAGATCGGCCAGAATACTGAGAAGAGTCGTGGAGATTTGGGGTGACTTGCTGTCAATGAGACTCCAGTGGAAAACCATCATCTAACGCAGACGTGATGAACTCTCAAATGAGTAAAATAATAAGTATAATCTATATCATTAGTAACTCCTATTGTTCATTAAACTGGAAGATAATTTGAAGATATCACTAGCGTATGAAAAGAAAATATGGTAAATAATAAATTCGAAGTGTAGAGTTCTATTGAAAGGCTAGATGATATAGAAATCCGTCTAATCTATCCGATAAAATATAACGCGATTTCTTCCTAGCATCGGTGGTGTCAGTACTATACTATAGATGCAACACATGGACACTGATAAAACGCATCGAGAAAAAGCTTGACGGGGACTGCACAAGAATGCTACGAGCTATATTGAACAAATCCTAAAAGTAACACTCCACGAAACAACAGCTGTACGGCTACTTACCTCCCATCTTAAAAACCATCCAAGTAAAACGAACAAGACATGCGGGACACTGCTGGTGAAGCAAGGACAAACTCATGTGACATTCTCCTATGAACCCCTACACATAGTCGTACTAGTGTTAATCGACCAGCAAGAACTTACCTACAATTGCTCTGTGCGGACTCCGAATGTAGTTTGGAAGACCAACCGGGAGCGATGGAAGATAGGAAGGAATGGAGGGAGAGAGAGAAAAAGAAAGTCAGAGAAATCCGTGCTAGCGGTGCGACATGATGATTATGATGATGATAATGAACTTAACGTATTTTTTCAAACAAAACTAATAATAAAAAACAAAATTCCACTTGATGTGACAAAGGTTAGATAAACTTAATATTCCCAACTTTCATTAATTATTATGGTAGGATACCTTTACTCTATATTGTGGGTGCGCATCCCATTTGTTTGTGACTAGGGAGCTATTGCATGGACTTTTCTCCGTGGTCGCTAGGAATTTGCTTGTATCATCTGATATTTAACAGAAGTGTTTAGTTGATAATACTATGTACACATTCTGCTAATCAAACAAAAAAACAACAAAAAATAGTTGCGTGGCCAACAAAGTATCCATCAGATGGGGTCACACACTCACATACACACACACATAGATAGATAGATTGATGGACTTAAATATCACTCTATATATACAGTTGATTAGCCACATTGCTTACATTTCCGTCTGATGATTGTGCGCACCACAAGGAACATCAAGTTATAGGCTTCACGTGTTCATAATAGTAATATTTTCAAAGTTTTATGCCAACTTCTCCATCACAGTATCAGACACTTTTTCATCCGAAAACTTTTCTTATTTGCCTTTCTTTTATTATATATATATTTTTATCTTATCTTATATATATATATATATATATATATATATATATATATATACATATATATATATATATATGTAATAAAAGAAATGAAAACAATACATATATTTCATCGAACATTATAGACATTTTTTGTCAACATATTTTTTGTTAATCCTTTCGAGCTGTCGTATCAGTTTTATGATATTTGGCGGCAATTGGTTGATAAACCTTGGGCCATCATCAGGGGAATGTGTATTGCAAAAAAAAACTATACTACTTACTCAGCAACAAAAAAAATGCCGCAAATAAACGCTCATTCTTACAAAGTAGTAATGTACATATAAAAGTTAAATCACTTTGATAATACATCCCCCCTGATGATGGCCTAAGGTGGGGCAGAAAATACTTGGGGAAATAACTAATTATGGAAGGATTATTAACCAATTCCTGCCGGATAACATAAAATTGATACGGCAACTCGAATTGATTAACAAAAAATATATAGACAAAAAATGTCTCTAATGTTCGATCAAATACGTATCAATGAAGATCGTTGTTGAATTATATATAATAAACTGAATTAAACTTAATTCGACAATAGGAAATTATATTCTACTCATATAAAACTTCTCGGTGAACCTTATTTTTCGTAAAAGTAAATACTCTTTTAATGCCCTTACTTTCTTCGAAGTTCGCACAACTTTCATTTCAATATTAAACACACACACACACGCATACGCATATATATATATATATATATATATATATATATATATATATATATATATATATATATATATAAAGTATGTGTAGAAGATGATGTTGATGAAGTGGATCAGTGAAATGTATGAAAAAAGAGATGAAATGTTCTTTTCAACGTTTCCCCAATGCTTGTCACCCCTTAAGACGTATCAGCAAGTAGCTGTTTCTTGAATGAAAAGCTATGTCACCTATCTGCGTCGATATATATATATATATATATATATATATATATATATATATGACTCTGAAAATGGTACTTGATATCTCTTAGTAAACACTCAGCATTCTAAGGTACGGATCAAGGGTAAGGGGAGCAATACAGAGAAAGTAGTAGCGCCCATCCCTACACCTCGATGTAGTAGTTATTAAGAAGAGAGCCTTCAGGTCATCCTTGACAATGGTCGGACAACTTATATTCATAATTTAAACCAAAAATTTTGGAAAATTTGAAAACTTGTTAAGTATTTCTATTTACAGACCTTCAACGATCTTTTATCATTTACAGACTATTTACAGACCTTCAACGATCTTTTATCATTTACAGACTATTTACAGACCTTCAACGATCTTTTATCATTTACAGACTATTTACAGACCTTCAACGATCTTTTATCATTTACAGACTATTTACAGACCTTCAACGATCTTTTATCATTTATAGACTATTTACAGACCTTCAACGATCTTTTATCATTTATAGACTATTTACAGACCTTCAACGATCTTTTATTATTTATAGACTATTTACAGACCTTCAACGATCTTTTATCATTTACAGACTATTTACAGACCTTCAACGATCTTTTATCATTTACAGACTATTTACAGACCTTCAACGATCTTTTATCATTTATAGACTATTTACAGACCTTCAACGATCTTTTATTATTTACAGACTATTTACAGACCTTCAACGATCTTTTATTATTTACAGACATTCAACGATCTTTTATTATTTACAGACTATTTACAGACCTTCAACGATTTTTTATCATTTACAGACTATTTACAGACCTTCTAGGATCTTTTATTATTTACAGACATTCAACGATCTTTCATCATTTACAGACTATTTACAGACCTTCAACGACCTTTTATTATTTACAGACTTTCAAGGGAGGTGCCCGTGGTGTGATGGTTATCGTCGTAGGAAGTGGACACGGCGACACGAGTTCAAATCCTGGACGAGACTAATCGCATTTCACATAGCACAAATACCCTTGGGAAAGGTATGAATCCAATTATTCTCCCTCCAGCTATGGGTAAATAGACTAGGTTCTTCAGCCTTGGTGAGGTAACTAGTCTAGGAGAAGGAAAACTCTGAATTCGCACCTGTTAAACTCCGCTTAAAAATTGACCTTGTGTCATATCCTGCCCGAGCGGAGGGGTTGGTAAATATGATTTACAGACTTTCAAGGATCTTTTTTTATTTACAGACTTTCAAGGATCTTTTATTATTTACAAATTATTTACAGACCTTCAACGATCTTTTATTATTTACAAACTATTTACAGACCTTCAACGATCATTTATCATTTACAGACTATTTACAGACCTTCAACGATCTTTTGTTATTTCCAGACTATTTACAGAATTTTAACGATCTTTTATTATTTACAGACTATTTACAGACCTTCAACGATCTTTTATTATTTACAGACTATTTACAGACCTTCAACGATCTTTTATTATTTACAGACTATTTACAGACCTTCAATCTAGAAATTTGGTGAATGTATTTACCCAAACTCTCCAACATGATAAGCATGTGATACAAGGTCATTTCTTAAGAGAAGTCAAGTTTGTTTTGAATTTAGGGAATTTTTCTCCATGACCGGTTGCCTAACCAACGCTAAAGAACCCAATCTGGCCTACTATTTACCCATACCAAGTGTGGAAACAGATGGACTAATGTTTGCTTTTTAAGTATAGTTAAATTTTTGGAAATCAAACAGAAAAAAATGAGTATATTCTTTTTTTTTTAATTCTAATAGTTGTAATATTTCAATGAAAACGGAAGAGAGTAGAAGAATGACGGGAAAAGAGATGTCACGACGAAATTATCACGGAGTGAGCTTGAGTGCTAAGAATTAACAGTTGACGATAAAAGAAAAAATACTTGTAAAATTATACATACATGGGAAGGAGATAAGCTTCACTTAGATTAGCCTATCTCTCTCTCTCTCTCTCTCTCTCTCTCTCTCTCTCTCTCTCTCTCTCTCTCTCTTCTTGCCTGAGCGTAACACAAACCAAATACTGGTAGGCATGTAGGTAGGTACTTAAAATCATACTAATATACAGAATTTTTCTAAAAAAAAGTATGTGTAGAAGATGAAGTTGACGGAGTAGATCAGTTGAATGTATGGAAAAAGAGATGAAATGTCCTTATCTACTAATCATCTACGCTTGTCACCCCTTTATGACTGACGAGCAATTGGCTAAATGAAGTGCTATGTCACCTGATCAATGTCGACGTCATCTTCAATTCTCTCTTGACACTTCACCTCGACACTGATCCCCCGCTCACCCTTGTTTAGTCATATTGGGTATTTTGTAAAAGATGAGACCAATTATTCTATTTACAAGGTACGTCCGAAAGTATCAAGTCATTTAACAATAATGGGGGGGAGTAGCCTACCTAGGGTAATGGCGCCCCAGTCCCGTTCCAATTACTCCACTTTGGAACCTTACACACATCTCATAGTGTCTTTTCCAAATTTCAGAACAGAACAACATCAGTTGCCTTATCGCGTTTTCCTTAATTCTGTCCATAGTCTTGAATTTTCTCCTTTCCAACGGTATTTAATTGATATCCGACCATATCAGAATATGGCACAAATCCGTTTTATAATGAAAGCCGCGCACGAATCGAGATTCATGGGTAGCAGGTGTAAAAATACATGTCTCCTTCGGCATTCCCCTAATGGTGGTATAGTAGGATACTGCTAGCAAGCTCTGGGTTAATGATAATGATTTATTGGCCATTAAGTATTCCTATCCAATGCCAATAATTTTCAAATAGATTTATTTGACCCATAGATAAGACCCTATCAGATATTACGTCTTTGGGTCTGAGGGAATCTGAGAGTAATAGTAATGAAGGGGTCCTGTACACCTCCTGATCTCTCCCTAACTCGAACTTCACAATCAGATGCTTTTTGCTGTCATAAACAGGATATCTCTTTTTAAGAGGGGTATCTTTCGGCAGGGGATACCATCAGCGTATTCTAAGTCTCGCTAACCCTATTTACCAACCCCTCCGCTACGGCAGGATATGACACAAGGTCAGTTTTTAAGCGGAGTTTAACAGGTTTGAATTGAGAGTTTTCCTTCTCCTAGACTAGTTGCCTAACCAAGGCTGAAGAACCTAGTCTGTCCTACTATTTACCCATAGCTGGAATGGAGAATAATTGGATTCATACCTTTCCCAAGGGTATTAGTGCTAACAGGGAAATATATTTCGCTGAATCATGTGCATTGTATTACGCGTATTGTATTTTATGGTAGTGTGTATTCTATAGCGAATATTGTATCAATGAAATTATGTGTATTTTATCATTCCTTTTATGTATCCATTGTATTCAAAAAATTACTACATATTTTATTGCATATTTTGAGTGCATTTTATTGTACATGTATTATACTGTATTATTGCATTATTTTTTTAAAATTATTTGGAGGTGAATGGAAGTTAAATTTTGTTACAAAGAGTACATCAAGTTAAAAGTTTGAGAAACCCTGATCCAAGCACTTTTGAAGATGAGAAAAAGTATAACAATCTCCTGTGAATCCTTTAAGCTTTCGTGCCGGTTTGAATGTTGATTAAGTAGGATTTATTTGTCACTCTGTGAGGACAAATACAATTCAGTTTTTGTTTTGTCTTTTCGTGTGGGGTATTCAGCACACGACTCAAAAACGTATGAAGGGTCATCTAGAAATGGTCTCGGCGCCAGTAACACCCATGACAAACCAGCTAATATCACCACTCTTACTGACCTTTTATCAAAACACCGACCTCTCTTCAATGCATTCAACAAAGACCTACGCCTTTATAGGTATCTAGTTTCCATTTAATGACCTATTCGTGTATCACATATTTTAAGGTAGGGAAACAGACAGAGAGACTGACAGACTGAGTGACAGTAATTAATGATAAAATAGTAGGTTTAAATAGCTCGGAGAAACACTCTGAGACATACAGACCTGTTTTAATCTTTTATTTCAGTCACAAGTCAGCATTTCCCTCACTGATCTAGTCTCATTCTATATGATTAAAAAAAAAATTAAACAAAGTTTATCATTACCAATAGATTAATACGTCTCTTCGTACTTATCTTTCTACGGTATATATAATATCTCAACAAAACGTGGGGGTGTCCTCGTGGTGTAATGGTTAAAGCGATGGACTGCGGAATCGTAGTACGCGAGTTCGTACTCCAGTCGCGCTATTACGTTCACTTTCGCGCAAATACTCTTGGGAAAGGTATGAACCTCCTTATCCTCCCAGCTATGGGTTAAATAGTACCACTACTGTTCTTCTAGGAGAATGGCTTTGGCATTAAATAACCTAAAAAGAGTTGATATGGCATTAAACAAAGAAACCAAACCATCAACAAAACGTACTAACTTTTATTAGCATAAATTACATTACTAGTCACTAGTTCATCTTAAATCCATAAACAAGACAAAAAGTTAGACTGCAATTATTTTTTTCATTTGGCCGCACATAACCAGAAATCAAAGCTCAAACGCTGGAATATACATCGCCTGAATGGAGAGCCAAATGAACGAAAAATATATTGCAGATGCGCGAAAAACACTTACTCCATTGTTACTTAACTGTGGACTGGAAAATGTCAAACGTTTACACAGGAAACTTCATTAGTGATGAAAAAAGCTGGGGGTGGGGGTAGGCTTTTAATGGAAGAGTTTAAATAAGTAGAATTAAAATAAAAGAAATGCGAGTCAAAAATTATTAATGTTTGGTAACTGCTGTTCACACCTTTGAATATTATGTGTTGTATATTTCATTGATTTATTAATTTTAAGGGCATGTCGACCCGTAGAAGGTTCTTCAATACCTACAAGTTACGGAAGGACGTTCATCTTTGCATTTTTGTGTTGTTGTTTCTCGATCGGGTTTTTTTTTTTTTTTTTTTTTTTGCACACGGTTTTATCAAATGCGAATAATTTTTAAACTGACATATTTGACCCTTAGATGAGACCCTAACAGGTACTTCACTTTCGGGCAAATACCCTTGGGAAAGGTATGAACCCCCTTATTCTCCCAGCTATGGGTTAAATAGTACCACTACTGTTCTTCTAGGAGAAGCGCTTTGGCATTAAATAACCTAAAAAGTGTTGATATGCCATTAAACAAAGAAACCAAACCTAACAGGTACTACCACTCTTAGTCAGAGTGGACCTCCTCAGATTTCCAGAACTGGAGCATCACCGTCAGATGAAGTTTTTTGGGAGGGATGTCTAACCCCTCTGTTGGGAATTTACGAACCAAATCCGACATAAAAATAAGAGATACCTTTTTAGGCACAGGTATTCATCTTCATATATTCCAGACAGGATATTTTAACTCAATCAACCAGGCAAAAACATGAGGACGACTCTTTAAAACACGCGCGGTGTTCCTTTTTTATTCACAGAGAGAGCGTACAAAAACTAATGGCAGATAACCTGGCCCTTATTCAAATCTGGGATTTGGGGAAGATAACTCTGACCCGAAAATTCTATTATCAGTAGTTTGAACAAGTACTGACAAGAGTGATAATTTCAACACCCTCTGCGGAGGATACATTCAGAATACTCTAAGCCCCATCGATATGGCAATATATTCCATTGAGTCAAGTTCATTGTATTATGCGTATTGAATTTTATGATAGTCTGTATTTTAAAACACACGTTGTATTAATTAGATTAAGTGTATTTTATTATTAATTTTATGTATGCTTTGTACTTAGAAGATTCCAATATATTTTATTGTATATTTTGAGTATATTTTATTGTACAAGAATTATACTTTATTATTGTACATTTTATGTACTAGACAACCGATTAGGTTCCCGTTGAAACAGCGGTCCATGATGATACTGATGCTTCTATTTAGGAAAGATTTATAAAGAATATTTAGCATTTAATAGCTATTTTCGTTATATTGATAATTTAGATGATTAAAAATTGTAGTTCAGAGCGATGCAGACCCCACAAAATTATCATTCAATTGCATATTGTATTAGCTAAGAAATATTGTTATGGGGTGTCGTTTGTTTTGGGGTTTTCTGGGGGGATTGAATTGCACACATATATGCATATATATATATGTGTGTGTGTGTGTGTGTGTGGAACAAATATAACAATATCAAAAAAAAAAAGGTGAAAAGTAAGATTGATAACTCACAACTCTGGTTCCGGTCAGCAGGTGAGATTCCTCAAACTACGTTTGTTAGCCAAGTCCTATTCATTCAGTTAAGTGTCTGACGATCGATGAGAAATTCGTGAAACTTGTAGTAACGCGAAACCTTGAGACAACCAATCGGTTTAAAACTTGGTCTAAACATAGGTCTCTCTCTCTCTCTCCCTCTCTCTCTCTCTCTCTCTCTCTATCTATCTCACACACACAAACATACATACTTTCTCACTATTTCTCTCTATACCTATCTATTTATCTCTCTTCTCCATGGAGGTGCTTGTGGTATAATGGTTATCGTCGTAGGAAATGGACACGATGACACGAGTTCAAAACCCGGGACGAGGCTGATTGCATTTCATACACCACTAATACTCTTGAGGAAAGTATGAATCCAATTATTCTCCCTTCAGCTATGAGTAAATAGTAGGGTAGACTATGTTCTTGAGCCTTGATTTGGAAACCACTCTCGGAGAAGGAAAACCCTGAATTCAAACCGGTTAAACTCTGCTAAAAATTGACCTGCCCGGAAGGAAGGGGTTGGTAAATACACACACACACACACTCTCTCTCTCCCTCTCCCTCTCTCTCTATATATATATAGTGTCAATACTACTCTATGGATGCACCTCATGGACACTGACTAAACACATTGAGAAAAGCTAGACGGGAACTGCACAAGAATGCTCCAAGCTATATTGAACAAATCTTGGTAGCAACACCCCACGAAACAATAGCTGTAAGGCCACTTACCTTCCATCTTAAAGATGTCAAAGTAAGACGGACAAGACATGTGGGACACTCCTGGAGAAGCAAAGACGAACTCATAAGTGACTTTCTCCTATGAACCCCTACACGTGCCAGTGTTGGTTGACCAGCAAGAACTTATCTACAACAGCTCTGCGTGGACACGGAATGTAGTCTGGAAGACCTGCCGGGAGCAATAGATGATTGGGAAAGATGGAGAGAGAAAATCAGGAAAATTCTCAACACAAGCAGGATGCAACACAAAGTGCATTTTTAAGTAGAGTTTAACAGGTTTGAATTCGGAGTTTCCCTTCTTTTAGACGGGTTGTCATACCAAGGTAAAAGGGCTCAGTCAGCCCTACAATCAACCTATAACTGGGGGGAGAACAGTTGAATTTATACATTTCCCAAAGATATTAGCACTATGTGAAATGCAAATAGCCTTGTGCAGGATTTGAACTCCGGTCACCGATTCCATTTTCTACAACTGTAACCATTGCCCCATTGCCCGTGGTGTAATGGTTATCGTCGTAGGAAATGGACACGGCGACACGAGTTCAAATCCTGGAGGAGACTGATTGCATTTCACATAGCACTAATACCCTTGGAAAAGGTATGAATCCAATTATTCTCCCTCCAGCTAAGGGTAAAATAGTAGGGCAGACTAGGTTCTTCAGCCTTGGTGAAGCAATTAGTCTAGGAGAAGGAAAACTCTGAATTGAAACCTGTTAAACTCCGCTTAAAAATTGACCTTGTGTCATATCCTGCCCGAGCGGAGGGTTGGGTAAATATGGTAACTATTACACCAAGAACACGTCAGTATATTCGCTAATGATCTTGGACACTAAATGAAACTTTAAACAACAGATTTCTAGTGTTAATAATTATAATATTTTTAGGGTATGATAACTTTAATAGCATCGAACACTTTTTATGCAAACTTTTCTTATTAGCATTTCTATTTTTTTTTTATTACACACACACACACACACACACATATATATATATAAGTTAGTAAAGTTGACGATTGTAGTCGAGGGCGACCCGAAAGCTCCCTTTTCAATAGCTACTAGACCGAGTTCTAGGGGAAGGCGTTACTCCATTCCCTGGATTACTCCAATTTACTCTTGATCCGTACCTTATAACCCTGAGTGTTAAGCAAGGCGGCATCAAGTTCCATTTTTTGAGTTTTTAGTATGATTCAACCTTGGATTGAACCCAGGTCTCCTTGGCCATTGACGAACACTCTACCCACAATGTTAAAAGGGGAAGAGGAGCAATCCAGGGAAAGGAGTAGCTAATGAAAAAGAGCCTTCAGGTTGCCCTCGATTACGGTCGCCAACTTATATATACATAAATACATATAAACACACACACACACACACACACACACACACATATATATATATATATATATGGGTGATTCAATAAATAGGATGAATTTTTGCACTATAATGATTCACATTTCACTTAGAAAAAAAATTTCGCTTTATTTTTCAATATAATCTCCATAGTTTTAAACACATTTTTCCCATCGAAAAATAAACTTCTGTATTCCTTCAGCATTGAAATAATTGGACTGAGTTTTTAACCATTTGCTCTTCACTAAGTCATAACTAGAAAACTTCGTTCCATAGAAAAATTCAAACAGTCAAACAAGTGGTAATCCGAGGGTATGGTCACGCTTCTCAACCAAACTGACTGAGGGTTTCCACTATTCTTGCTGCAGCGTGAGGCTTTGCAATGTTCTGGTGAAAACCAAGGACAACTGACCTTTAAAAAAGTAAAGCCACCATGCATAGTTTTATGTATTGAACCTGCAGAATTCCCAATTTTTCAGAAATGTCCTCTATTGTTCCAGCCAAAATGAGCGCATTAACTGAATCCACCATTTCAGGTTTGGGGGTGTCCTCGTGGTGTAATGGTTAAAGCGATGAACTGCGGAATCGTAGTACGCGAGTTCGTACTCCAATCGCGCTATTACGTTCACTTTCGGGCAAATACCCTTGGGAAAGGTATGAACCCCCTTATTCTCCCTCCAGCTATGGATAAATAGTAGGACGGACTAGGTTCTTCAGCCTTGGTGAGGCAACTAGTCTAGGAGAAGGAAAACTCTGAATTCAAACCTGTTAAACTCCGCTTAAAAATTGACCTTGTGTCATATCCTGCCCGAGCGGAGGGGTTGGTAAATAGTACCATTTCAGGTTTGCTGGATATTGTAACCCTACTAAGCTTGTCTACTTTAAATTGTATTTCCATCTTTTTTTTTATTATTATTAAAACAGGCTACTTCGTACCCATTACACATGCTTCTGTAAATTTCACATGCTCTGCACTTCTCAACCACCAAAACTTTGATGACAGATCTGTGTTAAAGCCATTTTGAATAACCTCAAAACAAATATTTTTACGAGATTAAAATGATTTTTTTTGCTATAAACCAATTTGAAGCAATGTGGAGTTTACATTCATGGGAAAACAATCTGAAAAAATATTCATTTATCTTTTTAATAGATTTCACAATACTTATTGAATGACCCTTGATATATATATATATATATATATATATATATATGTATATATATACCCTTGATATATATATATATATATATATATATATATATACTAATCATTAATTTCCTTGTATTTTAAGCTATCTCTTTTAAATTGCTGAAAAGTTAAAATCGGATTTGTCGTTTTTATTTTACGTTCACCAACTTCCGGAAATGACGTCTTATTTCTGACTCAACACAAAATATCGCATTCCGTGCATATCTCGCTTGACGCTCTTCATTTGAAAATAGGAACAAAATTTCAAACTGATATATCTTAACCTGAAGCTTACTCCGAAAAAGACGCGATATAAATATTTGAAGACGAAATGAAGCCCAAGAACGGATCAAAAAATGGAGAGATGATAAATGAGAAGATATCAGCTGGAGAGAAAGAGAAAACGGTGACCCAAACAAAGGACCAATCAAAAACGAACGGCAAAAATAAACCGGCTAATGAAATAAATGATTCTCCTAGAGAGAACACAGCTGAAGGTAAATCAGCTAACGATGCGAACACGAAATCAGAAGATGCTAGCGGCCACTGTAAAAGTTCTCCGACACAAAATATCAACAAAGTCACAGAAATAAGAGAAAATAATAGCTCCAATTTCAGGATACATTCTCGAGTATTAACCACGTACAAAGGACAACAGATGCTTAAATCAGGTCTTTTCTGTCCCAAAAAACTGAAGCTAATCCACAACAAAATGGTTGCTAAAGATAATACACACTGGGTAAATACAAATAACTGCGCTTTAAATCTCGTACAAAATGTTATTCAGTCGAACAGCGGAAGAAAAACAAGATATTTACAAAAGGATAAATATTTTGAACGGTCGCCTGCAATGAACGCTCCCTCAGCTTGGAAACCGTTAAAAAAATCTAGCACTAACAATAATAATGATAATAAACGCTCCAGAGAAGCTGATAACGCAATTTTAAATTACTTAAAAATGTGTCCCAAAGCAGACAATCTTGCCGTTCACACGAGCGACAAGCATTCCGGTAATCAAGAAAATGCTTCTCAAAATGTTCACGCATCCAAATTTAATTCAACAGAGGAACGATGTGCTCGTCGAACGAATGCTTGGGCGCTTGATCCGTCAGTCAATGACAATACCCAGTTTATCAATAGCTACCCGTCCATCTATGTATCCCAGGCAGGATTAATCAACATTTTCCTTCGTTGGGGAATTATTCTGGAGGTGACAGCCGACAAAGTTTTGCGTCTGGTTGACCGCCGCCAAAATATGGCCATAGCAGTGAGTCGGAAAGGCAAAGTGTGTACCATTCATCACCCGTCCGCCAAGATCTTCCAGAACGAGAAATCGGCAGACGCGGAACTGTGCGGCAGGTGGCAAGTAAGGAGAAGAATGAATCATGTCCTTGTCGGTGATCGAACCCATTCCGTTTGGATCGATGACTCGGAAAACTATGGCACTGTGGAGTATAAAAAAGTCCAATTTCTGGACATGTCATTTGACAATACAGTCAATGTACCGTGTTCATCACCTATGTAAGTAATATTAGAATGTCTTTATAATCACCTATGTAAGTAATATCAGAATGTCTTTATAATCACCCATGTAAGTAATATCTGAAAGTCTTCATAATCACCTATGTAAGTAATATCAGAATATCTTTATAATCACCTATGTAAGTAATATCAGAATTTCTTTATAATCACCTATGTAAGTAATATCAGAATGTCTTTATAATCACCCATGTAAGTAATATCTGAAAGTCTTCATAATCACCTATGTAAGTAATATCAGAATATCTTTATATTCACCTATGTAAGTAATATCAGAATATCTTTATAATCTCCTATGTAAATAATATCAGAATATCTTTATATTCACCTATGTAAGAAATATCAGAATATCTTTATAATCACCTATGTAAGTAATATCAGAATATCTTTATAATCACCTATGTAAGTAATATCAGAATTTCTTTATAATCAACACATACATGCACTTAAAGTACTGCCCATAAATAAGTACATCCCTTTGTAGGTTCTCTTGAAATTTGGTTTGAGAAATAGATTATTTCATGCACTATATTATGTAAGTCTGACACTTTCTTTCTTTCTTTCTTTCTTTCTTTCTTTCTTTCTTTCTTTCTCAATCTCAGTCTCTTCATATCTATCTATCTATCGATCTATCTCAGTTTCTACAGATCTATCTATATATCCCTAGCTCTTCATATCTATCAATTGATTTAAGTTTCTTAATATCTATCTAACTATCCTTCTATCTATCTATCTATCTATCAAGTGGTCTCTAATTCCAAGGTTAATGAGAAAAATAAACATAATTTGTTTTTTTTCTTAGAAGGAACGTATAAATTTTAGATAAAAGTTATTTTTCTTTGAATTTACGATGTAGAACTCGAAAAATACTCAGTAGAATTCTACACAGACGAAAAAATAATTTTACAACGCCCTAAGTATGTCTTTTAATTAACAAAATATTCATGTAACAGACTTCGAACTCATTTTAAATAAAAGATTAATTTTCTTTTAAACAAAAGATAACAGTACTTCATTTCCCACTCACCAAGGACCTATATTAACATTAGTGCATACGTGATATACTAATAATCACCGGATATACTAACACTGAATAAACGGAAAAAAAGACAAGATAAACTCATGTGTAAACTTTTGATGTATTCAATATACGAGGGCGAGTCAAAAAGTTATGCCTTTTTCTTTAGTACAGGAATAATTACCAACACAGGAATATGTATCATACATCAAAATGAAGCTGGTCCTCTGTGGATCACATCACTACTTCTCAACATAGTCACCGGT
Organism: Sepioteuthis lessoniana; assembly: GCA_963585895.1. NCBI lineage: Eukaryota > Metazoa > Mollusca > Cephalopoda > Myopsida > Loliginidae > Sepioteuthis > Sepioteuthis lessoniana. The sequence goes on along the minus strand of OY757915.1, from coordinate 96,626,991 downwards.
TCTCTCAATAGCAATGTTCCATCTTTGAATGAGAGCATGTATCTCTGTCTCGTAAAATTCTCTTGACTGTTCTTTGTGACACTTCATCACTGCAGTTTTCACTTCCTCGTCACTGGCATAATGTTTATCTCTTTGGCCCCATGAAAGAGAATTTAAGAGGCAAACCTTATTCGAAGGTAGAACATTGCTATTGAGAGAACCGGTGACTATGTTGAGAAGTAGGGATGTGATCCACAGAGGACCAGCTTCATTTTGATGTATGATACATGTTCCTGTGTCGGTAATTAGTCCTGAACTAAAGAAAAAGGCATTACTTTTTTACTTACCCTCGTATCTACAAATGGTATTAAAAGAAAAAAACGCACAAACGTTTCCCATGGTTTGATTTGATTTGGTGGTATATCAAAATAGGTTATATAATGTCCAATCCTGTTTATACATATATATTGAATATATATATATATATATATATATATATATATATATATATATATATATATATATATATATATATAATCTATAAACACATTTTCTTGATAACATTCTTAAATGAGCCTGAACTCTTTTTTGTACCGAGTTAACTGGTTTCAAATATAACAGTCACAATTCAACATGTAATTTGTTTACATACATAGTTTATTCTATTTGACCCATAGACAAGACTCTATCAAGTGCTATCACTCTGAGTCAGAGTGGACCTGGGAGCAATGGCAATGAAGTTGTACTCCACATTACACAAATCTCCAAGGTTGGAGCCTTACCATCTGATGGTTTAATGTCATAAACAAGAAACTCGTAGGGGAAGCGTCTTACGCCTGTGCAGAGATGCAGTTGGTGTATTCTACAGCCCTAGCAGACAGGGTTTTGTCCCACGGTAGAATTATACACATTGTTCTATCAACAAGCCATAAGTGGAAGATACAAAATGAAAAAAAAAAGCTTACTTTACAATTTTGAGCAATATGTATGTACCCAACCCCTCTACATTGGCATGATGCGACGCAAGGTAAATTTTTTTGTAGATTTTGACCAGATTGAATTTAGAGTTTTCTTTCTTGTAGACCGAAATCCATGCCAAAGTTAATGAGCCCAATCTGTCCTTCTACTTGCCCATAACTGGAGATAGAATAGTTTCCCAAGTGTATTTACGCTATGTGAAATGTAAATAGCCTTGTGCAGGATTTGAACCCAGGTCACTGAATTCATTTCCAACGACGGTAACCATTACACCACGAGCACCTCAAAATATGGACAATTTAGCCCGGTGGCCTTACCGTTCTCTAGAAAATAGAGGTCGATAATGGGTTTCTGGTTTGTCATGTAATACCCCACGAGGCCTTTAACGAATATCTGGCCTACAGTTGTCGAAGGCGACCAGAAGGCTCCTTTTCAATAGCTACTACACCAATTTGTAGGTGAGAGTGCTATCCCTTTTCCTTGATTGCTTCACTTACACTTGATCTGTACCTTAAAATGCTAAGCGAGGAGACATCAAGCACCATTTTTAGAGTCTTTGGTATGACTCGACCGGGGGTTGAACCCTGGTCTCCCAGGCGAATACTCAACCACTGTGTCAATGAATATGTAGTAGTCCAAAAATATGTATACCCATTCTATATTTATCCGAACATTTTTTTTTTGTTTGGTTTCAAATTTTCAATGCTGTAGAGTTTGGTAATAAATAAAAGTAAGCAAGTAAGTAAAGCTCCCTTTTCAATGGCTACTACACCACTGTGTAGGGGAGAGCGCTACTCCTTTCTTTTGATTGCTCCACTTTACTCTTGATCCCGACCTTATATTGCTGTGTTAAGAAAGGAGGCATCAAGTACCATTGGCAAATACTCTAACCATCATGCCAATCTCCGGTCATTGGTAATAAATAATATCTAATATTTATTTTAGTTTCATCATCATCATCATCATCATCATGTCGCGCCGCCAGCACGGATATCCCTGACCCTCTCTCGCCACTTCTCCCTATCATTCTTCGCCTCCGGCAGGTTTTCAGAGTTACATCCTGTGTCCTCACATAGTTGCTGTATGTAAGTTCGTGCTGGTCGTCCTGCTTTTGCACATCCATATGTGGGGGTCCACTGGAGTACATCGCTTATGAGCTCGTCCTTGCTTCTCCAGCAGTGTCCTGCGTGTTTGGTTCGTCTAACTTGTATGGTTTTCGTGATGGGGGGCAAGTGTCCGTATAGTTGGTGTCTCGTGGGGTGTTGTCGCCAGGACTTGTTCAATACTGCTCTCAACATTCTTGTGTAATTTCCGTCTAGTTTCCTCTCCAGCCGCTTAGTTAGCGTCCATGTAGTGCATCCATATAGCAGTATCGACACAACCGCTGCCTGGAAGAAATAGTGTTCCACAAAGATAATAAAATTCTTGTTTCTTTGGTTTAGAAGAAATTTTATTTAAAAATAGGGTGTACTTATTTATGCACAATACTGTAGATACAGAGAACTATTTATTTGAATTATCCTTAATCTGAATTATCCTTAATCTGAATTTTGAATTATAATCTGAGTTTACAGAACCATCTTGAGTAATTCTTAAAACACATAAAACACATTATTTTCCTAACCCTAATCCTAAACCAAATGATTTTACAAAAATAGTATTATAGAATATTGGCAATTGTTTAAAAGCGATCACTGGTAAAACTAAAACTAATGTTAAGGAATAGGTTATGATTAAATGTTAATTTCTGTTTTCCTGATTTTAAAATCAGACTTCTATCATGTAACGTAAAAGGCATTAAATTCGTCGTAAAATTAGCTACAAGCTCAGAGTGTAGGTTTATTGAGGTTAGGAGGTTGGAAAAATGTGAATACGTGACTTGGGATAGGTCAAGTTAGGACATTCCCATTGGCATAACCGTTAGAGTGTTAACCAGTGGCCCGAGTGACCAGGGTTCAATCCCTGGCCGAGTCATACCGAAAACTCAAAAAATAGTACTTGATGCCTCCTTGCTTAACACTCTGCATTATACAATACGGGTCAAGGGTAAGTAGAGCAATCCAGGGAAAAGAATAGTGTTCTTCCCAATACATCGGTGTAATAGCTATTAAAAAAGGAGACTTCAGGTCACCCTCAAATACGATCGGTCAACTTACTTAGAGAGAGAGCAAAATATGGTAAACAAAATATTCAAGGGATGTATTTTTTGTATATGATAATATGCCCACGTTCCGTTTTTTATTTATTTTTTTTTTTTGTTAAAATATGTTCAGGGTGAATAATAGCAAGTGTTGAAATGCTTCACCCAAAAAACGCTTTCAAATAAAAAAAACTGTATATATAATTAAGTAGATGGAGTTAGTCAGAAAGATTGTTGTTTGAAGTCAGTTTACGCTAAGAGATGCTGATTGAAAGAAAAAAAGATTAATCTCTGTCATAGCTGAATAAAAATAACTCCGACTCAAATCATAATATATCACAAAGGAAAACAGTAAAACATTTTCGAACTCGTAAATACATCCGTAACATTCCGTTTCTGACTTTCCGTCTACATAGATGATCCTGCTACAAAAGAAGAAACAAGCGGTATTTGCGACTTTAGACGGGGATTGTCTCTTCACCGAACGGCATCGTATTCTAATAATGTCTTGGTTATTTTGCCAAGTTCCCATGTTAAGTCAGCCGTCTCAAGAGTCCGAGAACAAGTCTCAAATCAGACTTTACTTATGTAACGCAAAGAGCATTAGGCTCATCGTTACATTAGCTGTCTTTAAAGTCACTTGGTACATATTTGGTGACATTAGGGAGTTATGTGGACTCAATGAGGATAAAAATAAGGATGCTTAACAATAGCGTTATTATGGCACCAAACGTTCGGAGAAAAATGAAGAGTAAGTTTTTATAATTAGATTTGATATGCCAGCCATAAAGCCTTCGTAATTCAAGTGATAAGAGCAGTTGTCACGAAAAGTCTGGCTTCTGAAGACGAACGGGTATCTTTTCGAGTCTTCTCAGAGTGACAAACTTCCTCGAGGCAAAATCTTCTCATTTCCTCAATGATATACTTATGGGATGTTCTGATAGATAGATAGAAAGAAAGAAAGAAAGAAAGAAAGAAAGAAATGTTTTATTCTATTCTATTCTTTGGAAACTATTTATTTGTTTTGCAGGTATGGATCTTGGGCAGTACCACACTGTATGAATCTGGTGGTATCTGCCCGTTTTGGTCGCACTCGCAACAGCAGTCTCTTCGTTCATCTCAACGATATCCATATAACGCAAAAACAGTGTGGTGACGTAATTGTTCGGACAGACACAGCAGTGCTGAGAATGCGCCCAAAATTCGGCTCAATCGAAGCAGAGACGAGTAACGCAGACATCGTGACGGCCCTGGGCAAGGAAATCCGGTGTTACTTCAAGGAATCACTCACCTTTTCCACGTCGCGTCAAGGACTCGCCCTCTCGAATGGAAAAGTCGAAGCCACTATGCTGAACTCTGGAAGAATTGAATTCTTCAAGCTTCCAGGACGAATTCCGTTGTCTTATTGACTTTTTATAGATTGACAGACCTTTATTTTTTTTTATTCATTTGTAAATTGTTTGAATTCATTTATGTTGGATTTTTAGAAATTCTATCCGTATATCTTTCTTGCTTTGAAATTTTAAATAGAAAACAAAGTAACCCAAATGTTTCAACAATACAAGAGAGAAAAAGTATATGTGTTTTAGTTTTAAATAATGGCTTATGCATTTAACGAAATTTACGCTGGTTGAAAAAAAATTGTTAATTTAAAAAAAAAAAAATTTTTTTAAAACATTATTCATTATTAAAAATAAATTAATAAAAAATATATTTTTGCTATTTTCTTGTTATTTTGTTCCCCAGAATATTATTATTTTTACACAAGATAACCGGAGCAGTTTGCGTAACGGTTATCCTCTCAGGAAAGTTGGGCTTTTTTGTTTAGTAGTTAAAACCTCCAGAATTAACAAGTACAAAATTAATAATGTCTCGTTCGCAGTTTATATATTATTCCTGTTGAAAATAAATATCACTTCTGACGAAAGATGAAACGGTTACCGTTTTTACCGTAACTCATGATAAAATTCCAAGACTCAAAAAATGATATTTGATGCCTCCTTGCTTAACACTCAGTATTATAAGGTACGGATCAAGGGTAAAGTGCATCAATTAACTAAATAAGGGAGTCCTCGTAGTGTAGTGGTTTACGTGCCGGACTGCGACATCTTAGTAACAGAGTTCGAACTCTAGTCACGATATTACATTCACTTTAGGTCTAAGTACTTTTGGGAAAGGTATGAACCCACTTATCACCCCAGTCATCAGTTAAGTAGTACTACTACTGTTCAGCAAGAATAGTTTGGGCATCTAATAACCCACGAAGGTTGATAAGTCATTAAAACAAAGAAACTGAAACCGATAAATAATTTTACAGTTATAAAAAAAATCGATTAACTCTTTTTAGTGATCTTCGTTGACTTACGATCGAGTCAAACTGAAAGTCTCGGTTCTTGTCTGACCACTGAGGTTAAGCAAGTATAAGTTTGTTACTTAAATGTGTGACTATTTAATTACAACAGGTACTAAAACAATCTAAGGTTTGTTTGCGATACAAAACAAAACTTAGAAAATAACATCCTGTTTGGAGATTAAAAAAATAATTACCTCCTTCGAATAATGGTGCGTTTGTGGTCACATGTGAAAATCCCAGAATCCATCTAGGTCTCTTCTGTTTTTGTTCTTTGAACTGTAAAGACGTGCTCTTTTACCACTGTTCTTTGAACAGTAAAAATCTGTCTCCTCCTCGGACATGATACACTAAAGCCAATATGGCTTTACCGAATGATTTACTGTCTATCCATCCCGAGTGAACCTTTTTCCGTTTTGCTACCCCTTTCATATACTACAAGTTCGTAGAACAACATGTACATATTTTATTTGTTGGATACATTTCTACTTTCTTTTCAATACTACATGTATATATATATTATGTATATGTTAAATGTTTCTATAGGTATAAATGAACTTGTTTTTTTCTTCCTTTTATTCGGTGTTAGTGTATCTTGTATATTCTAATGCCAACATTGAACCTTAGTGAGTAGGACTCGAAATTCTCTACCACCTTGGAAGCCTATAATCCCATTTATCCTGCGAAGTGATTCAGTCGTCACTTTGTGCCATACTAAGCTAAGTTTTATGAATACCCCAAACGATGTACTAACCTAGCAAAAGGGATAAATTCTCACTGAGAAATGACCAGCGAAGTTGCGAAAATATATCGAAGGACTTAGTCCGCATTTTTTTTTCTTTTTGTTGAGATGTTAGCAATGGCCCAATCAAGTGCGACAAGTCCAGGCAGGAGAAAAATTGATGACGTACGCAAACCATTAGAGGTGGACATGAGCACCCCACAGCCCATCCCTCCTTACCCAAAACTTCACCTCGAAGAACGTATATTGGCGACAATTTACTGTTAACACACAGGAGAAGAACAATTGAAAATCGTCCTTGATTTGTCAGCATAACTGGTTCTCAGGAAAATACTAACAGATGGTTCACAAGCAGCTGAAATCTATTTAAGGCTCAAATGATTTCTTAATATAGTTTGAAGAAAACAATCCTATGCATTCATTTGTAATAATACAGACTGAGCAATGGCCAGTAATATTTTGTTTTAATGATAGTAGTTTTATGGTCGATAACCTTCGCTCTATACTTACATAAAATTGATTGATTTTAACGACATCTCAGTCTGTCTAGGCTTATTTTATGCAGAGGTGAGAGAATGGTTTTCATTGTATATTTAAATTTACATTTGTTGTGTGGTTTTTCCTTAAGAGCTTTTTTTTTAAATTCACTATTTAATTAACTGCCAAACCGAAAAATATATAGTTTACCCAGATTGGAAAATACCTATTCCTGTTACATAGGGGGAAAAAGCCTTTTATCGGCCCACACAACAAGTTTCAATTAAGAACCCATCATAAACACAATTACTTTCTACTGCTTGGAGTCAAAAGACGTTTGTCTGGCCTTATCTTGTCTTCTGTGATCCTACCATTTATCAAGAGTCTGCCTTTAAAGACTTCAGCTACTTACGCAAGATTTATTACCAATTTATTTGCATATCTCCAGATGGTGCAAAAACATTTCGCTGAATGTCTGCCCTTAACTATTTGAGAGCCGGTTTTTATGGCTGACTACTATTTTAAAAATGAATATTAAAGTTAAAACATTTATCTGAAGATTCTTCCTATTTTAAAATTGCCTACACGTTCTGTTTTGCTTTTGTGTGTGTGTGTGTGTGTGTGTGTTTTTCTAACTTTTCTGCTAGGGGTCAACGCTGATTCATCCCCGTTGTGTCACGAGTGCGCATGCACTGACCAGGGCTTCTTAAAAATAATGAATTTTAAAAAATAGGGGTCCACATGAGGTGAATTTACGAGCTTGAATTTAAAATCCCTTTATAGCAGATTTAAAAAAATCGTTGAATCATGTGGATTTGTCGCCAGATAACGTCCACCTAGGAGGAGCGTGTGTAGTGGCTAACATAATCGAGATAAGTGAGTTCAATCTCCAGTCGGGCTATTACGTTCACTTTTGGATTTATATACAAGGGAAATGTATGAACCCTTTTATTGCCACAAAGCTTTGGATTAAATAGTACCACTACTGTTCTTCCCCAACGATAGCTTTGGTATTAAATAACCCACAAAGGTTGATATGCTATAAAACACAGAAACCGATTGTACACCAACCAGAATGACCGACTGGGTTTGATGGCTACGTATAATGTATTGTTCACATACAACCTGCTCAATTCAACATTCCAAACATACGGGTTATTCAAATAAACGATCTGCTTTTAACAAGTTCCGGATTTTTTCAGCGTCCTTAACGATGCATATAATCACATTTTCACTAAATTAATCTTTTTAAAACGATTATATTTTAAACAAATTAAAAAAAAAAAAAAAAAAAAAAAAAAAAAAAATCAATACTAAAATATTCATTATCATAATAAGTTATGAAATGTCTTTAGAAAAAATATAGAGATTTATTGGGGGCGGGTCGCCAGCTCATTGGCCTCGCGGATAGAGTGTTGGCCAATGATCCGGGAGACCTGGGTTCAATCCTAGGTCGCGTCATACCAAAGACTTTAAAAATGGTACTTGATATCTCCTTGCTTAACACTCAGCAATATAAGGTACGTATCAAGGGTAAAGTGGAACAATCCAGGGAAAGGAGTAGCGCCCTCCTCTACACCTCGGTGTAGTAGCTATCGAAAAGGGTGCTTTCTAGTTGCCCTCGACTAAGGTCGCCAACTTTACTTACTTTATTGGAGGCGGGAAGGGGAAGGAAAAATAATGAAAAAGTAAAATTAAATACAATGCCAGAAGTTTTAATTTTTATCCATGGTAACAGATCTTTAATGAGTAAAATTGATATTGATAACCAAAAATCCCACTCTGACTGAAAAGATCTGGATCTTCACTTGTTAAGTGATCTTCAATATTGTCAGATATTTGTTCGTGGTGGTGTTATTCAATATTCCATTTAAAATGACTTCTGTATTTTGTAAAAAAAAAAAAAAAAAAAAAAAAATACATCTTGAAATCAAAAACATTTTAAAAAACCAATTCCTCTCATCATGGCATCCAGTGAGACTAAAAAAATATCAGGAATAATCAATTTACATGGGGGTGAATGGAAATTAAATTTGATTACAATTCACCAATGGTCCGGAAGACCTGGGTTCAATTCCAGGCTGCGTCATACCAAAGACTTTAAAAATGGTACTTGATACCTCCTTGCTTAACACTCAGCAATATAAGGTACGTATTAAGGGTAAAGTGGAGCAATCCAGAGAAAGGAGTAGCGCCCTCCCCTACACCTCAGTGTAGTAGCTATTGAAAATGGAGCCTTCTGGTCGTCCTCGACTACGGTTGCCAACTTTACAAAGGGTGGATCAAATAAAAAGTTTGAGAAGACTTGCTGTAAACTGATACTTATCATGCTAGTCTTATAAAACATTGAATTTGATTCTTACTGAATACTCTATTCTCTAAGCCTTGTGGCAAATCAGGCATGGTTTAGTAAATATCTTGTAATAAATACACAGATTTGATGTTCATGAACTTAATGCCATATAAAGAGGCTGTGCAATGACCAGTGATCTCCTGTAGTAGTGATAGTAGCAAAAAAAAAAAAAAAAAAAATACAACTTATAATTCAATGGGTGACAGTGCTCACTTTGTTTGGGCTGTTAGATGTGTAATATAATGGTCGAGGGATTTTGTTTTATATATCTTGCCTTTGGGTTTAGTTAGGCTGAGAACCTTTCGGCTCAACACATGGGTTAGTTAGGTGCAAACTTGAGTGCAGGTGTTAACACATGCAGAGGTTGTGTCGTTCACATATCAAAATAAAAATCCCAGATAGAAAGGTTGACCAGTGTATGTAAATGATGTCATGCACCGGAAGTGCATGTGGAGGATTTTGAAAAAGTCAGTTGAGTCTTGCTGTCCGAAGAAGGATGACTTTCGCTTGCTAGCCAAGGCCTTTGTATCGGGTACCACATGGAAAAGTCATCATAGAAAGATTGTGCATCTCTCTTCCTTATGTCGAAACTCAAAAGGTAATAAAAGGTTTCGTACCTGAACTAAGAAGTTGTTATGTGTTTTGGGATTCCTATGCTCTGTGTATATATGTTATGAACATTCTATGTACGTTTCCCATATCCATGTATGGGTATGCTACGATTGTAGCATGGAGAGAAGAAGAGAGGTCAAACAAGAGAGAGAACATTTCTTTATTTCAAACCAAGTGATCATGTCTGACAGTGCAGAAAGACAGAAGAATTTGAGTGTCTCCCGAATCAAATCTACATCAGCATCTAACAATGTACCCTTACTTGGTTATGTGAAATCTTGTGTCTTCATTAAAATGTCATATTTGAAAGTTGTTCTTTGATTGTGCCAATCATGATACTTGTCGATCAGGCCACCATTAAATACATTACATCATTTTCTTTTAGAAGAAGTATGAAGAGTATGCAAATTGTCTCCTTTTATGGTTCTTTATATAATGTATTTCAGAGACTATGAGATACACAGTATGAATGCCTATTCAAGCACAATGGTTTTCAAACTATTGAGATGAAATTAATTCTTTCTTAAAGGCTTAACATCTGGTCATGACAGAGACAGTGTCTGTAGATGTTCTTAGACTGAGTGTGAAATTAATATCCTTTTAAAGCTAAGAGAACAGTACCAGTGTAAGACCTCAAAAAAAATAAATAAATAAATAAATGAAGATAAAATGAATGAAATAAAATAAAATAAATAAAAAATAAATAAAATTAAAAACCAAAAAGATAAAAGAATCAAGAAAATAAAAATCAAAAACTAAAAAAAACACCCAACTCTTTCTGATTAATGCTCTTAGAAAAGATATGAATTCTTATCCCCCACCCTCCTCTATGAGTTAAATAGTACTACTGTTATTCTACAAGAATGGCTTTGGCATTAAATAACCCATGAAGGTTGTTATGCCATTACACAAAGAAATAAAACTACTAAGATTTCAGCATTGAACAAATATAAAAAAGTCAAGCCAGTAGAATAAAGAAAGTGGAAAAAAAAAAAAAAAAAAAAAAAGCTCAAGCTCTCTTATATATATATATAACATACCTACCACTGCTCTAATAAGGAACTTTTTGCTCCTTTAATGGAAAATATTTTTAAATTAACTCTTCAAGTAGCTCAGCTATATATCGAGAAATAACATAGCTAAAAGAATCCCTTTCATAAACTGTGTCTATCACATTTATTATTAAGTATATTTACCTTGCCTCACTACTAAAGACAGAGTCAATTTTTTTTTTTTCTTTAGTGGTGCTATGAAATAAAATTTAAAAAGTTTTTTTAAATCTTATTTCTCTTTTTTGGAAAGTCTCAAGCATTGACCTTGATCCATACGTTTTAGTGCAAGGGGGCAGCTACTGCCTAATTGGGATGGCTCTCTGAAGCTGAACTAGATAATCATTTCCAGACACAGAAGACCAGTACCAGATAAGTATTTTGGTTTGGTCTCTGTTTAAATGGCATATCAACTTTCATAGGTTATTTAATGCTAAGCCATCCTTGCAGAAGGACAGCAGTGATACTATTCAACCCATAGTTGATGGGAATAAGGGTTATATACCCTTCTCAAAAGGTATTAACCTGGAAGCAAATTTAATAGTGCAACTGGAATTCGAACTTGCTTACTTAAAAAAGGTCACACTCCAGTACTTTAGCCATTATCCTACAGCGACTCATCTCCCTAGTAAATATTTACCACTAGGTAAACAAACCTTAATTCATATCAACATGGTTTTTTTTTGGTTTTTTTTTACCCAAAGTTTGAAAAGAAAACAGATTTTAAACCATGAAGACTAGAAAGAATTATAATCATTAATTTTTATTGATAACAAAAGAAAATATCTAATAACTTAATTACATCATGAATTTTCCTTAATGTTCAAAAGTTAAAATTAAAAACAAAAATAAAATAAAAAAAATGTACATGCATACACTAGTTTTTCTTTTGTTTGTTTTTTTGGGGGGGATTTTTTTTTTTTACTTAAAAAAATAAAATAAAACAAAATAAAATTGAAGAAATTAAAAAAAAAAGCATCACATAATTGAAAGTGTTAAAAGACATACAAATAAAGAGACTTCTAGAATAGTGTCCATTAATAACCAAACTAAACGACTAGTGACAGTAGAAGTCCAATTTCTAAGGTTGTCAAATCTTGCATACATTTAATAAATTTAGTGAATTTGCTTTGATGAACTGATAGTATATGAGCAGAATTACTCCAACAAAGTAATCCCTGACCTATGTAAATGACTGTTTCATAATCGTTAGGATTGATATTTACATAGTTACTTCCCCTAAATAATGTATTTACTTGTATTGGACGGCTTAGAAGACAAAATAATTCCATGCCAATATTATACAGCAGCATATTCACTTATAACGATGGAGTTTTCAACTGAAATTTGAAATTGACAGCTACAACACTCCAATGGGTTGCAGTGAACCTCCCAAATACTATTGTAAATCATGTGTCATATACTATCAAATAGGATAGTTCCTCAGGACATTTAAGATTTTTTTAAAATCTGCTAGCTATGTTTAACATATAGACAATAATATTAAAATAAAATATTACTTCCATCCCATAAATTACTCACTAAGCTTAGTTTTATTGGAGCACAAGACCGTAAGTATACAGCACCCAGTGAGAATTGAACACACTAGTAATAGTCTGTGAGCCAAACATACAAACTATCACATTATGGGAAGTACCTTCTGTCATAATTGTTGCATTTAATGTATGAAATATATATGCAAATGAAGTAACTATTATGGTATGGGCATAAGTATTAAAAATTATCTTAACCATTTGTTTTTGTTTTTTGTAATCAAACCAAAACTTTTTTCTAATAAGCATATGAAAGTCAAATATGAAAATATTTTTCTGAAAAAAAAAAAAAAAAAAATGTTTTTTTAAATCCTTACATACATTCTTTTGATTTCCTTGACATTTTTTCCTCTCTCCAATAAATTTATTTTGACTAAAACTTGTGTAAAAATATTCTCAAACAAATAGTTTTTGTTTTTACATTTATTTTTTTGGGGTTCTATTCTATATTTGTCTTATTTTAAGCAGTGGACAAATCAATAATTTCCCCTTTTAATTTTTCATATCAACAAGAAGCATGAAACTCCCACACAAATGCATTGGTAAACATTAAGTATATAAAAAGTCCCTTACTAAGCTTACATTAGTTTGACAAAAGGCCAGAAGTATGAGTACCTAGTGAGAACCAAACTCACTAATTATGGTTTACTAGCCTGGCTCACTACACCACACAAGATGCCAAAGTATGTCAAGGTCATACTTCTTATGCAAATCACATACAAGGCTATATGTATTCATCATTGCATAAGCAACAAAATCTATAAACAAGAGGTGCTAGTAAATAATTAAAGAAAGAAAAAAAGTCATGAAGTGTCAGCTTTATGACAGAGGTTTCAAAATGAAGTCCCTGTCCTTACAGAAAGAGCTTTCAAAATTTTAATTCATTCCCCCCCCCCATTTTTCATCACATTTACTTTATATTTTTATATATATAAATATTTTTATATACATATCAGTTTTTCTTTTTCATTTCTATCTAACTGCACCAATTATAATACCATCACCCAAATTCAATCATAGACAATGTGATTTCTTTTAAATTCCATATTGAATATTATCTTTATTAAAATGTCCAAAATTTTTAATGCTCTTCCAAAAATAGATTAAAAGAGTAAGCAACAAGAAAGCAAGTTTATATGAATAAGTCACAAACATAAGTAATTGTACAATATTAGAATTGCAAACTTTACTTTATTGACTCTTTAATAAAAGTGCAACATTTGATATCTTGTTTTATTTGTACTTGATAGATCTACTTGCTTATAAGCTATTATATCTTCATGTAAGTCAAGATTTTCTCTATCATATGTGCAAGGTACTTAAATGCAAATCAAAGATGATATTGTGCCTGGCATAGAATTAAAAATATTTAATATTATAATATATGCATAAATGTCCAAATGCCATCAAAATTTATCAATTTTTGACTAATATTTTCATGATATTTTTTATCTTGGTTTTAGTTGCTATTTATCTATCACACTCAAGTTGTCTTTCTTGGTGAATAAGAAACAGTATCGATTAGAGACAATAATCAAGAATAAGTCCTTGATATGACTTTAACTTGCATTCCTTTTTGCCTCAAGGATAACTGGTTAAACACACCAGCTGCTCTACCAACTAAGGTATGAAAAGCCATTGGTTTGCAGAAGCCCAAAATCAAACTAATATACTCATACTTCATTCAGTTTCTTCATCTCTCAATGCCATTTTGTTTTTGAACTAGTAGTATAAATAGCATTTTTCATTTATTTTTAGATAAAGCATTATCAATCAATATTGACTAGTATTTTCAGCTTTTAACTTAACAGCTTTTTTTTTTTTTTTTTTTTTTTTAAAATCAAAATTCACTCAGGTCATCATTTTACGATAGAAACAGTGCTGATTGGAACTTCAATATTCCTTTAAAAATTCTTGTTTGAAAATAAATAGAATAACATTTTCTGATTCTTCGACTGAGAAGGTTTATAAATCTTTATTATATAAAGATTACTTGCCAACACCAGGAATAGTAATTTGCTTTGACATATGAAAAAAGGATCTCCTTAAGTGATAAGCTCTTAAGTACAACAGAGGTCCACGAAAACCTTTGGAGTAAAAAATTGTTGCAGAAGACAAGAAATATTCTAACTGGAGTTTTCATTGTTCAAAAGAGCCTATTTCGGTTGGACATGACGGGAAAGACTAAACTTTCCAGTCGGAAAATTATAATAAGGATTTTCTTATACAAATTATACAATGTGATAGAAAAGGGATAAAAAAAATTACCATCTACCCCAGGATAGCAAGTACCTAGTGTTGAAGCTAATTATGCCCCTTGGATTTTGGAACACAACTGACGAGTTATTCACTTTAATGAGCAGCTATGCTTAAAAAAAAAAAAAAAAAAAAAAAAAAAAAAAAACGAGACATTTGTGTTGACAATGTTTGTATCTTACTGGAATTATTATTAGAGTTGTCTTTAACGGACGATATCTAATGTTTCAAATGTCTTTCAATAAATTGATAATTCCTGTTTTAATCCAGAGCTTATTTTAATACAACTTTGTAAATGATTAAACTGAATTCTTAAACTTCAATCAATAAAAAGATATGAAAACAATAATCCAATTTTTTAAAAAATTTTCAGTTGGCATAAAATGCTTGGAAAGATAAAAGGTAAATTAACTTTTTAAAACAGAACAAAGTTAGGTGTTTCTAAGTGATTTGAAAGGCCAACAGACAATAAATAATGGAGTCATTTATTCTTAATCATTAACAATTTATGCCCAGCATATTGTCTCTGTATCACAAATACAGAGACTTTTTACATTAGCTAAAATATAAAATATGCTTATCTGGGCCACTGTACAATGAGCAGATGTTGACTTTCAAAGCCAACAAGTGTTGTCATTATCATACTATTACAAGTACTTTTAAGTGTTGATGAAATTGTGGCTACAGAAAGTAGAGAATTATTGCCAATCATGGAAAATTCTATACAAAAAAATTCTACATGTGATTAGAGTTTCATTTTTTTTAAATTTTAGCATTTTTTTAAAATATTAATTGATACTGCTTAACAAAAATGGGCTAATTTTATTTTGTTACTGTATGAATAGCATGGGCAAGATAGTCTACATTTCCAGAGGAAACACCAGCCACAGATATGCGTCCATCCTTTGTCAGGTAGATGGAAAACTCTTTTGTTAAACGCTCCACCTAAAAGAGAAAAAAATAAACAAATATCAGTATCATTATCAGATTAGTGCAAAAATAATTGCAGTTTTAGTTATTTTAAACTTTGGGGCTTATTTTGGAATAAACTAAATTTAACTGTTTTCCTTTAATATACCATTTTAAAGTACAAGTTTCACTCTCCTGGTTTATGCTAAAGTTTTGATTTTCATTTTTTTTTTTTTCAAACTGACAAATTAAAAAATTGGAAAACAAATTTAAGTGGTTTTATTGACTAGTTATAAATATAAAGGAGTAAGAAATTACTCACAATATTAACCAAACATTCAGCCAAGATTTGTGAAAGTTTGTCTTTTTTATATAAAAAATAGGTTAATTTCTAAATTTCATTTATTCAGCTTACAAAAGCAAAATTTGGAGGGAATAATGGCAACTTTTTATACTTTTATAACAATTAGGGAATAATACATACAATCCAGGAATAAAATTTGTGTTACATCATGTTATTAGTTTGGTGCAAAAATAATTGCAGTTTTTGTGATAACTTTAATGCATATTTTAGAATAAGATATGTGCATGTAATATACCATTTTAAAATAGAAATTTTGTTCTACTGGTTTCTGCTAATTGTTTTGTTTTTATTGTTTATTCTTGTTTATCTTAAGTTGTCAAAATAAAGAGAGAAAAAAATTCAAGTGATTTTATTGCAATCAGTTTTAAATGAAACAAAACAGTTGAAACTACCCAACTAAACATTTGACAAGGGGGATCATCAATGAATGTAAAGATTGACAATGGTTCAAAAAAACTTAGGAAGAGAGACAAGACACTTGAAGGTGAAGAGTGTTACAAGCATCTGAAATTAACAACAATAATAAAAAAAAAAAAAACACAAATAATTTTTTTTTAAACAGATCTATTTGACCCATACATAAAACCCTAGCAAGTACTACTATTTTGGATCAGAGTGGAACTGGGAGTAATTGTAATAAAGGACTACTCCACATTCTCCAAATCTCTACAACTTGAGCTTTACCATCAAATGCAGTTTATGGTCATACCAAGACGCCTTATTTGGTCTTATCCCTCTCTCTGCAGGGGATAGCATATTCTAAACCCCATGAACAGGGTGAATTACATTACTGAAGTCATGCAAAACAAGTCAAGAGGTTGCAAAAAAAACTAAACAATAACCATTTAACAACCATCATTTTCATCAAATTGGAAAAATCAAAATTGCTTGACAAATGAGATTTACTGTTTTAAAGTTGAACATTAAAAAAAATAAATAAAAAATAAAACATCTTAATTTTTCACCAACTTAATAAATCTTACTACTTCTTTCCATAATAGTTATTAGATTTGCATGTTTCATACAGTAAATGTAACAATTATTATGGGACAGAAATAACAAACATTTCATCTTCTATTGAACTTAGGATACAAAAAACAGGTTTTAATCCCAAATAAACATTTTCTTTGAGATTATATATATATATATATATATATATATATATATATATATACACCCACACTCATTACCCCTGGCAAAAAATATGGACTCACCAATCTTAGATTTGTGTTTGCCTTATTTTTTCATGGATTAAAAATAATGGAAAAATATTTTCTGAGACAAAACTTATTTGATATCCAAACTTTTTGGCTTCATGAAATATATCTCAAATTAATTAAAATGATTTATTTTAATTAATAATTGAGATTTTTTCAACAGAAGGTAAAGCAACAAATTAGGGAATCACTAAATAGTGAAGAAAAAATTATGGAATCTAACAAAAACACTTCAGTATTTTGTTAACCATCCCCTGGCCTTTATAACAGCTGTAATTCTTTGAAGGCATGGAAATAGGTTTTGTCTCTTCTCTCATCTCACAGGTACTACCACTCTGGGTCAGTGTTGACCTGGAAGTAATGGCAATGAAGAGGTACTCCACACTCCGCAGAGCTTCAAAACTGAAACCTCACCACCAGATGAAGTTTAATGTCATACTCAGCACACACCCCTTTTAAGAGAATTAACTCACTTGATCTGGCTTAAGTCCAGTGAAGCAGAACATTCCAATCTGGTCAACAACATGCTGCCAGTTATGAGAGGAACCCTCACGTTTCAGGCCAGCCACCAGTTTCTCCCTCATGGTAATAATACGGTCAGCCATCTCCTTTACTTCACTCAACCTGTAAAAATGTACAAAATAGAATTAAAAATTAAAAGGTTTTTCGCCAGGGAAATTTTTTTTCTATCTTTATTACTTGCCCACTTAAAAGCTGCTTTTCATGGGTTTATATCCTATTTATAGAATTTATATTATAACTGCAAATACATCAATGTACCATAATTAGCCTTTATGTAATATAATGGCGGAGGGATGTCGTTTTATATATCTTGCCTTTCGGTTTAGTTAGGATGAGAACCTTTCACTTAGCACATGGGTTAGTTAGGTGTAACATTAACGCGGGTGTTCATGCGCGCGGAGAGGATGTTTCATTCAGAGATGTCAAAATAAAAATCCCAGATAGGAATTGGGACCAGAGGATGTGGGTGACGTCACTCACCGGAAGCGTGGAATGAGGATTTGGGGATTTGAGAAAAAGCAGTTAGTTGAGTTCCTGCGTCTAAACGAGAGAGTCGACATTCAGAGCTGGGCAAGGCCAGATGAATTTGTGCGCTACGGGCACTGCGCATTGGTTGGGTTGAGAGCTGACGATGTAAGAGCAGTCAGCATAGAAAGATTGCGTGTGTCTCTCTCCTCATGTCAAATAACCTTTAACTCAAAGATAATAAAGTTTTGTACCTGAACCAATTTTGTGAATTTTGTATTTTCGGGATTTCTATGTTTATGAACGACTATGAACGTTTTTCAGCATCGTGGACCTTGTAAATGTAACATTTAATAGTTTTGCTCTTTGAGAAACTATAAATATCAGGTTAAGTATAACTGCTGATCCCACACTAAGTTGTAAAGTAAATTATAAATTTCTTTATTATCTTAGTTGAAGCACTTAATGCTCTAGCTAAAATCTCACTATGATGTACCATTTTTGCTATGTTATGTTAGAACAACAGAGAGGAAGGGGAAAAAGATAGAGAATCATGCTAGACTATGATAATCTCCACAGTAGGCCAAGCATAGCTTTGAATTCCACATAAGAGCCTTTGATCAAAAAAGAAAAAAAAAAAAAAAGGACAGACATTAAATATAAGGTGTGAGCATGGCATAATGGTTATTATCTTAGGAAATGGAATCAATGAGTAAAATTCAAATTCTAGACATAGCTGTTTGCATTTCAATCTGCACTAATGACCTAGAGAAAGGCATAAATCGATATCTTCTTACTCCAATTCTAAATAGTAGGATAGATTAGGCTCTTTAGTTTTGGTATGTAAACAGGTCTAAGAAATGAAAAGGTCTGAATTAAAACCAGCAGGACTCCACTTAAAAACTGACCTTTTGTTGCATCCTTTTATGCAGGGGTTGGTTAAATACATACATTGTAAGATTTTAAAATCCTAAATTACACCACCAGATTGTCCAACATTTTAGTGTTGCTGTGTACCAGGTGGTAATGAGTTCAATCCCTGGATCCAATGGAACATAAAGAACCACAATCACAAAGGTGAATTAACAAAAAGGTGAAATAAAGGAATAATTAACTAACATGAGATACTCGCCTCCAGCATGGACTAAGGAATGAGAACAATCTACTTCCATAGATTGAATAAAGGGTTTAGTTAGAAATTTCTACAAAGTTACTGAATACTGCAGCCAGCTGAAGAAAACTGGAGAGTACAACAGCTAAAATTTTGTCACTATAATAACAACCATGAAGATGGCAAAAATCAAAATAAGCCAAAGTATTATATGAAATAAGCAGATGTCAAAATTTCTATAGTACATTTAATGTGTGTACAGATATAAATACTATCTTGAATTTGTGCTTAGATATACAAAGACAGTTGAAAAGTTCATATGATTATGTTACATCTGCAGTTGACTTTTTTTGACTAATGGGGTCCAAAGTCTGTAACACCAATAAAAAGAACTGTGTGAACTGCAAGGGGGACTATGCTGAAAATAAACCTCATTTGGTCACATTCTACGAGTTTGGCGGCATATCAACCATTGTTGGTTATTTAATGCCAAATCATTTTTATACATATATACTAAATATGATTTCTAAACACATTTTGTAGATAACATTTTTAAACAAGCCTGAGCTCATTTTTTTTTCACATAGATAAATGCTTTCACTTATTTCTATTTAATACGAATAATTCTATTTACTATTAATCATTTGTTTGCACATAGTTAAAGGTTTTCAAGTATTGCTGTTTAACACTAACAATTCAATTAAACATCAGTCATTTGCTTACACATAGTTAAATGATCAAACAGTTCTATTTCAAGCAATTCAGTTTAACATGTGTCATTTGTTTGCACAGTTTAGATGTCAAACAGTTCTATTTGACCCATAGATAGGACCCTTTCAGGTGCGACAACTCCAGGCCAGACAGGACCTGGGAGTGATGGCAATGAAGGGGCACTTTGCATTCTCCAAAGCTCTAGCATTACTGGAACCTCACCATCAGATTGTTTAGTGTCATGTCAGAACACTCATTGGGAGAGTCTTACCTATCTGCAGAGATGCAGTCAGTGTATTCTACAGTCCCAGTCAACTGGGCCAAACTTTCTGTATTTTGGTAGTCCTATGAACATTTCAGCCAACCCTCATAAATACTACCTTTGATATGTGTGTGTGTGTATATATATATATATATATATATATATATATATATATATGTGTGTGTGTAGATATAGATATTACTTTTGCCTCAATAGTTGTTACATTTAGTGAGCAAAATATAACAACTATTATGGGACAAAAGGTATCACAATCTTAATACTGATCATTCAACATTTATGTTCTGCGAGAAAATTTAGCCAAAATATTAACTTCAGTCATGCCTAGAAGGTAGAAAAGATATATTACCATTGGGTGTTGAGTTCTGGAGTAGTAAGGATCTTTTTGACAATTCTGGCACCATGGACAGGGGGGTTAGAATACATAGGTCTGATGAGAATCTTGACCTGTGACATCACACGAGCTGCTTCATCAGCATCCGCACACAGCAGAGTAAAGGCACCAGCTCTCTCACCTGAAACAAGGTCAAATATGAACAATAGTTTCTACAGGAAAAAAAATTTCAAAAAATAAAACAGAAAATGTTCAAATATATGTTGCTTTAGCATAACTAGCAGCACATACAAGTTTTAAGATGGTCACTGATGATCATAAAGTAATTTGTGTTAAATTCTTTTTTACTTATGATTAATGTTCATCTCACTTTCAAAAGCTAATATCACAAATATTTTCATTAGTAAAAGAACCTCATGATGCATTTGTTCTAGTTTGATTTTTGAAAATTAAAAAAAAAGATTTTATTACAAAAGTCCATCTTCATCACGCTACTATTTTTGTATGAAAAATTATTTTTCAATATAGTTATCTGTTCTGTATGAAAATGACAATTCCTTTGGGGAAAATTAAGTTTAAAGGTTAAAGGGCTCTAAAATAGGGGCTCAATTCCCAATGTACATATAATGCTAAACTGGACTGACTGTGTTCATCTATATGATAGATATAAAATAAATAGATATATCATCACTTTCCTATTATATCTGTTAAAGACTTTATCATTTTGAGCTTTGAAAATGACATACTTTGATGTTAACTTTAGAGATTACTTAATGTTTTATTGGCATAAATAGTAGTTTCATTTTTGGGAATAATATTGGCAAGGTACAATTCAAAATATTTTCAGAGATGAACCTAACAATTTCTGAAAGTTTAGAAAAAATCTGGCAAAAAGCTTTAGTAGTACAGATGTTAAAAGCTAAATCTTATTTTATAATTAGCGTAGATAGTTTAAAAAGATTTTTAGAATGATTGTTCCATAAGTGGAAACTGTTGGTGTCAAATAAATCTAATTGACAGTTTAAGGTGAGTTAAGAACTCAGCTTAGATTGGATAATCTCAATCAGGTGACCTACTGATCCTATAAGTTTAGGAGTTAAACTTTAATCAGTCAGCTGAGAAACAGAGTGATTGGTTATCCAATTTTCATCTCTAATCCAACTGGCTCCACAAATTCATGAATCAAGTAATGTATGTAAGAGTTGAAAATGAATAAAGTTATGAGCACAGCAAAAGTAGTGACTTTGTTATTCATCCCACTAGTAAGAACTTGAAACATCATGGAGTCAACAAAGGATGAAATGACAAGTGACCACCAGCTGAGAAGACAATGGTGGAAAAAAGTGGCCATTAAATGAGAAGACAAGATGACAGCAAGAAACGACCACTGGCTGAAAGAAGAAGGTAACTGTACGAGATGGACAGACATTTGGCATATAAGATTTTAAAAATTTTTTCTTCATCTTTTAATTTTTTTTCAAATCATCACAATACACTCACGGTGATATAATCTATCAAATATTCAATGAAATTTAGGATAAAGATACAGTTTTGTTAAGATGTAATATCCAGCACTGGAACAAAAGGTAACAGCTTAAAAATCTACCTACAAAGAATGAAAATAGATCTTAGGAAGTACACATTCATCTTAAAGGCTGTTAGAATACAAAGTCAAACATTACATAGTCAAATAGTAATAAATTCAAAAATAGACTGGACAAACCTATAATTGAAATAACAATTACAAAAAAATATTTACTATGTTTAATCTGGCACACAACCAGTTAATGTTCACAAACTAAGTGGTCCTATTTACCCAACCCCTCCGCTCGGGCAGGATATGACACAAGGTCAATTTTTTAAGCGGAGTTTAGCAGGTTTGAATTCAGAGTTTTCCTTCTCCTAGACTCGTTGCCTCACCAAGGCTGAAGAACCTAGTCTGCCCTACTATTTACCCATAGCTGGAGGGAGAATAATTGGATTCATACCTTTCCCAAGGGTATTAGTGCTATGTGAAATGCAATCAGTCTTGTCCAGGAATTGAACTCGTATCTCCGTGTCCATATCCTGTGACGATAACCATTACACCACGGGCACCTCCACAAACTAAGTGGTAACCTTTTAAGTATGAACAAGATTACTATTTAAACTTTGGCGATTTTGATGCTTTCACCATCATTTGACCATTATTGTAATAATAAAATAAATATTCCTTTGTTTTAAATGGCTATTTAATAACCCTTGTGGATTATTTAATGCCAAAGTCATCCTTGTAGAAGAGCAGTGGTACTATTTAATCCATAGCTGGGGGGAAAGTGATTTCATACATTTCCCAAGGGCATTAGCCCAAATTATAAACAAATACACCTTCCAGAGGATATTTCTCTGTAAAAGTATAAAACATTAGTTTGGACTACAGGTATAACTTACTTTCAGTCATCCTGTCCCAAATGTGGCTGAAAAAAAAGTTAATTATATAGATATTGTGTATGATATATATCTCTAACTTAGGGACCAAAAAATCTGTCAAAATCAGGCATCTTATACATAATTACAGTAGTACACCAAAAAAGCTATTGTATCCAACACAACATCCTAGGACACAAG
Source organism: Sepioteuthis lessoniana (assembly GCA_963585895.1). Taxonomy (NCBI): domain Eukaryota; kingdom Metazoa; phylum Mollusca; class Cephalopoda; order Myopsida; family Loliginidae; genus Sepioteuthis; species Sepioteuthis lessoniana. The sequence goes on along the minus strand of OY757915.1, from coordinate 96,603,982 downwards.
ACTATTACTAAAAGTCATGCTTACCATAAAGTCCCATGTTTTTGGAGAAAGACTGAGAAAGAGCCACTTGATGGCCATCAGCAACAAATTTTCGAACAGCATAAGCATCATTGACAGTATCTCCACTAGCAAAGCCTTGGTAAGCCATATCAAAGAAAGGAAACAGTTTGCGAGATTTGATAACATTACTAAGTTCATCCCATTGGGCTGGCTGAAAAAATAAATAAAAGAACCTGTATTAAATTGAAAGTTCAAATCTTTCCTTTATCTATAACAAACAAAAATCACAAACTACATAAAATTTGAGATAATTTGTCATAGCGTAATATTTAATAAGCTAGTCTTGCAACTTATTTATGGAGTAGTAAGTTCAATCCTCACTAGATGTACTATACCTGCAGCCTTGTGCCAAATTTAAGCTATGCTTAGTGTTTTGGAGGTGGCCTAGGGTGGTATAATAGTTGAGTTAAAGTAGAAGACTTATTAGTGAGTTAGATTCTAACTACCCCATACTTCTGGCTTCATGCCAAAGGTAAGCTTAGTTAATGATAATACACGATTTTTTTCTTTTAATTTCACACGATACTTACTGAAACATTTTATGAAGAAATAAAACAAGCCTTGAAAAATATCAGAATAATTAAATTTATGTATCAATGACACACCACAGAGCACTAGATTCTTGAAATAATTCAGAAGGAAAAACAAAAAAATGAAACCAATCTAAGCTAGCCGAGTCTGAATGGAATTTTCTGTTTGGTTGAGTGTTCATAATCAATGACCAATTTAATTGGTTGATTTTCTACAATCACAGTCCCCAAATTTGCCAGTAACTTGCATAGTAAAGACATAGGTTTGACAGTGAGAAGGGGGGAGGGAACACACACACACACACAAAAAAAAAAAAAAGCAATCAGTTCTGTTGGTTGGAAGGTTTAGTTTTTTTATTTACTTTAATTTTGTTACAGTTTTATTTAGTACATTTGCACTAATAACCTAATATTCATAAACTTCATCAAAAGAATTTTCAAATAAAAGAAAATTTTAAGCAATAGTAACCAATACTAAATATGAATTAAACTAAATTGAGTAAATACATTTGTCTAGTATATCAATTAAAGCAACAATTGATAAAAAATAATTGCTTTAATGTTTTTTCATTTTTTTTTCATAGCAGTCTAGAAAACAGTAACAGATTGTTCTCTTGTACTTCCAACAAATTCAAATTTTAATTGTGTATTGATTATAATTGGACACAAAATATAAAACCAAGTATATAAGAGATTTGGTTGATTTAATATTTTATCATTCTTTGTTGAGTTATTTAATGTAAAAGTCACCTATTTTTTTCCTTTTTGCAAGCAATTATGATTTCAAGAAACTAATAATGATCATTTGTAAATAATCATAACCTCAAGCAACTATACTTAATACAAATAATTTGTACATAGTTATATTGTTTCAAGTATTCTAATATGATACTAATAATTTATATGGTTTCAAGTAACTATTCCTATTTAATATCTGGTTTGGTTTCTTTGTTTTTAATGGTATATCAACCTTCTTGGATTATTTAATGCCAAAGCCATTCTTGTAGGAGAATACCAGTGGAATCATTTAACCCATAACAGAGGGAATTAGAGGGTTCATACTTTTCCCAAGGGTGTTAGTCTGTGAGTGAACATAATAGTGCAACTGGAGTTTGAACTCACTATGATGTTAAAGTCCAGCAGTTAACCCACTACATCATGGGGACTCTTCCAAGAATCATCTGTTTACACACAATTGTATAGTTTCAAGTATTCCTATCTAATACTAATAATTTCAAACAAATCTGTTTGATCCATAGATGGGACCCTAACAAGTACTATTACTCCAAATTAGAGAGGACCTGAGAGTAACAGCAAAAAAAAAAAATTGTGGTGACTCCTCAGCGTTCCAAAATCAGAACCTCACCCCCAGATGCAATTTAGTGTCATACCCAGGACCACCTTTTTTGGTGGTCTTACCACTTGGCAAAAGATGCAGTTGGCATATTATAAAGCCTGCCAATATGGTAGAAGAGATTAGTGGTATAATACATGTTGATAATGAAGTAATAGGGTAGTCAGTATTACATAAAAGTCACTATCATCTTTTATAATAAACATTACTAATAAAAATCTAATAATTGAAAAAGGGCCATCCAATAATACAGTAAAGATGCTATGGTAGTCTAATGTTAAAAAATTGTTGTATTTACTGAATAAAATTTATCATCAGAATTTTTTTTTTTAATTAAGGTATTAAAAATATTTTTCAAAAAGTTATTTTAACCTCCTGTCTTTCTACAGGAAAAAAAAAATGTTTAAATCTTTCTCTAACTACATACAGAAATGGTGTCAGATTCTTCAAACTGGTGGTCAACAAAGAAATAGACACATGCATTAAAGAAAAAAAAATCTTACCCTAGGGTCTACTCCTGTGGGGTTGTGTGCACATGCATGCAACAGAATTACAGATCCTTCAGGAATTTTCTACAAAATAAATAATTAAAAAAAATAAAAAATAAAAAAATATCATTAAACGTCCTCTATGAGTAATGAAAATCATTTTTAAAATTACAATAAAAGAAATGTATGAATGAAAAACATTGGTAGTGAATAGAATTGTAATTAGAATTTTGTTTTTGTTTCTTAAATTTTGTAGACATCTTTTTTATAAACATTTATCTTACTACAATTTGCCAAATGGTTACCAAATTTTCTGTGGTTACTAATGGAACTGATAGGAAGGATATTTAATGGAATCACTGACCAGAGTTCAAATCCCGGATGAAACTTGGTTTCATTTCATGGGAAAGGCATGAATCCATCGGTTCTCTCTCCAGTTAAGACAGACTCGGTTTTTAGCCTTGATAAGGCAACCTGTCTAGAAGGAAAACTCAGAATTCAAAAGCACCAGTGCTCTGCTCAAAAATTGACTTAATTGTCACATCATGCTTATAGTAGAGGAGTTGATTGGGTTTATGGCATATCAACCTTTGTAGGTTATTTCATGCCAAATCTGTTATATATATAAGATTTGTAGATATAAGTCAACAAAGTTCAATAGTTCCAAGTATTGTTATGTATCACTAGCAATTCAATTAAACACCAGTCATTTCTTTACACACAGTTAAATGATCAAACAGTTCTATTTCAAGCGATTCAATTTAGCAGAAGTCATTTGTTTATGCACAGTTAAATGTCAAATTTCTATTTGACCCATAGATAGGACCCTTTTAGGTGCAATTACTCTAGGTTAGAGCAAACCTGGGAGCAATGGCAATGAAGGGGTGCTCTACATTCCCCAAAGCTCTGGCATTTATGGTACCTCACCATCAAATTGCTTAATATCATATCCAGGACACTCATTGGGGACTTAGGAGGGGTAGGGTAAATTCATACTAATCAGATTGTGAAGCATCTTTGCTGCATATAAATTCTTGAAAATTTTGAAAGCAAGTACAATGCTCAAATGAGCCCTTATTTTATATCTATTAGTTTAACTTAAGTAAATCTTTATTTTTTTTATATGCTGTAATTACTTGTGTATAAGACACTTTTCTAGATTTTCCAATCCAAAAGTTAGGAATGCAATATCATATATGAGAACTAAATATTATCTTTAATTGGAATTGGGGCCCCGTGGCGCAACGGACAGAGGCGTTGAGTCTCTATGGTTCCAGGTGAGCATTGTCAGAAAATAGTGGTTTTAAATCCTACCCAAGCCGGCCAGAGGTTTACTTGGTCAAAAACGTGGTGCGATAGACAACAACTATGGAAGGCAGTAATTACTGGGAATACGGTTACAAGACTCAGCATTCCTATCCAAGGTCACGGTAAATCACCTGAAGAAGGCCAGAGGTGAAATTTGGCCGAAACGTAGTGAAAGAAGAAACACAAAAACTACCAAGATGAGGACAAAAAGTCCGCAATAAATAAAAATTAATTCTCAAACTAAGTATTAACTTTTTTTTTCTCCAGCCATGTGCGTTACCATATTCAGGACAACATGATCAAAAAGTAAGTTATATCTATGGTCCAAACTAACTAACGTATAACAAACACTTGTTTCATACTGCTACAGAGAAATAGCAACTGGAATATGTATTTATATATAATTTGTTTCTTCTATCGTAAATTTATTTTTGTCGAATTTTTTTTTGTTTACTACACACAAAGATGCTGAGTGCTATTTTGAACAAATCCTGGAAGCAGCACCCAATAAAACAGCAGCTGTAAGGCCACTTGCCTCTCATCTCACAAACCATCCAAGTAAGATGAGCAAGACATACTGGACACAGGGGTGGGGGGAATGTATGGATAAACTCATAAGCAACGTCCTACACATGGAATGGACATAGCAGTGTTGGCTGAGCAGCAAAAACTTATATTCATCAGCTCTGTGTAGACACTGGATGCCATATAGAGGACTTGCCAATAGACAAGGATAGTGAGAGAATTTCAAGGGGATAATGAAGGCTCTAATGAATAAGGAAGTATATTCCCAAGATAAACAGAAAGAAACTGTACATTATTTCATTAAAATTTCATTATTTTTATTTAATGTTTCTGTTCTCTTATCTGATTTGTACTGATTTACATGATATTTAAAAGGCATGATGAGATGGTTAGTTATTGCTTAGGAGATAATCCCTCTGGGATTCAGTATTTTCAGTAATCCAGTACTTATTCAATGGCAGTGGATTAGCTAAGGTCTACCTGTAGTAATAACATTTTGAACAACAGTTGAGAGTAAAAAAAGATAAATATTACTCCCTCTGTCCCATAAGAGTTGTTAAACTCTCCTATAAATTTCATATACTAAATGTAACAACTCTTATGGGACAGATGCAGTGGCAAATAAGACAGTATAAAAGCTACTTACAGAAATGTCAGATAAAGCACTTTGAAAATCCAATCCACAGGTCTTAGGGTCATAATAAGAATATGATTTTACATCAAGACCACAATGTCTAAAAAAAAAAAAAAAAAAAAAAAAAAAAAAAAGAAAGAAATTAAAAATAAAACAAAATAGATTTTTAAAATAAATAGTACATTTAAAAAATAAATAAATGAATAAAAAAGGGAAAAATATTGATATAATGAAATCAGTGCCAGTTTGCTTTAAAATTATTTTAAAGAGTTAGGGGCTTTATTACCTGGTGCCTGACGGAAATACTGATGAACTTTGATTGGTTGGGTTTTATGACATATCAACCATTGTAGGTTATTTAATGCCAAATCCTCTTGAGATACATATTAAATATATATAATTTGGAAACGCATTTTGTTGATAACACTTTTAAACAAGCCAACACTCATCCTTTTGCACACAGTTAAATGGTTCCAAGTATTGCCATGTATCACTAACAATTCAATTAAACATCAGTCATTTGTTTACACACTGTTAAATGATCAAACTATTCTATTTCTAACAATTCAATTTAGCAGAAGTCATTTGTTTGCACACAGTTTAAATGTCAAACAGTTCTATTTGACTCATAGATAGGACCCTAACAAGTTCTACCACTTCAAGCCAGAGTAGACCTGTGAGCGATGGCAGTGAAAGGGTACTTCTCATTACCCAAAGCTCCAGAGCTGGAGCCTTACCATCAGATTATTTAGTGTGTAGGAGGACATGTTATTTGGTAGATATGTTTAGTCCCCCAAAATTTAATGTTGTGGTTTAGTATATGTTTAGTTTAGTGGTATGTTATGTTTGGAAAAAGGCACATGGAAAAAGGTAAAATAGGCACATGGTGACAAATGTAGTAAATGAAGCAAATGAGTAAAGATATGAAACGGCGCGGACAAAAAGAAACATTCAAAACAAGGCGACAAACAAAACAAATTTATACTCATAACAAAACATGCAATGATACATTTAAGATATTGCTACAGTTCTATATTGTTCGCAAAATAGTCCTCTGTGTGTGTGTGTGTGTGTGTGTCTGTGTGTGTGTCTCTAACACAACTAAAACTACAGAAAAGGTTAAATAATAAAAGTGTCCTATTCATGTCGACTACATATTTTTAAATGTTCATTTCTTCCTGTGGTTTGAAATAGTCAGTGTTTCTAAGGCTGGAAAAAGTCTCATAGACAAAGTATTTTGAGTAAAAGAAGGTTTGCATGGTTTATCCATTTTGTGGCTTTTGACGTCTGTTGGTGAATAAGAGAGTCACACTGGAGAGAGTGTGTTAGTGCTGCAATAGAAATTGGGAAAAAGAGAAAGAGTGTTTGAAGACGACGTATTTATAGAAAATACGTGTCTTGGAATCGGCTCCAAAAAACGTGGGACGAAATTCAAACGAGGATGTAGTTTTAAGCAGGTCATGTGGTCCCCCTGGCCAATGGTTTCCCCGAGACTGAATATTTGTATGTGTCCGCCATCTTTGTTGTGGGAACAAGTGGCATACCACCCAATTGAAATTATAGGAGTGTAAGTCCTATAAGTGTCATAAAAAGGACAATCATAGAAGAGGTCTTACCCCTCTACAGAGATGCAGTCAGTGTACTCTTACAGCCCCAGCTAACTGAGACATATAGATTCTGAAGCCATACTCTAAGATAGATAGACAAATCTGCCAAAGAGCACTGAGTGTATCAGATAAGATCTGCATATTTATGTCCATTGTGGTTTGTCACTTTCATGACCTCAGTAAAAGCATCCACAGCTGTCAAATTATGCCTCACATTACCAAAATATAACAAAACTTTTAGCTCTCAATATTACATTATTTGATAATATGTAAAATTTTGTTTTTTAACTGTAGTATTTTCTAGATGACTTAATTGAGCAAAAATTTTTCCTTCTGCAGATGACTGTCAGTGTTTGAATTTATGATTGTGTTTTCATGTCACCAATAGCAAGATAAAGAAAACAACTTTGACTGAAATCAAATTTTCGAAGTTATAAAGTGCATAAACCTTGGCACTCCTGGAGAAAAAAAAAAAAAAAAAAAAAAAAAAAAAAATGTAATGAGAAGGGAAGTAATAATCTAAACCCATCTCTAAGTCTTATTGGATTATCTTATTGATAAAAGCCATAAACAATTTCCAGTCCGATATATATATACATATATATATATATATATGCAAATTTCATTAAACATAAGACATTTTATGCCTACATATTTTCTTTTGGATCCGTTCGAATTCCCGTATTACTTTTATCGTATTCGGGGGGTGGAATTGATTTAGGTATTGTCCATAGTTGTATGTATCCCTAGTACTTTCTGCCCGACTTTGGGCCATCATCAGGGGAGAATCTGTTATAAAAGTGATGTAACTTTTGTTTTAGCAAATTACTACTGTGTAAGGACATCTTTCCTGTTGGAGATTATGGCGTTTGCTTTTAAATGTAATTCTGTAAATCGAAGTTTTTGTTTATTATTTTGACGTTCGAGTATTGTTGTGTTGTCGGTGAGAATTTTTCGTAGTTGTGTTGTTGGGCATGAAATATTGTTTTGGAGGAGGAGATAAGTTTGGCACGGGATATTACATTACGAATAATTGCTTTTTTATATCTGAAGGGACATTCACTTTTAAAGTTGCGGGTACAGGAGTTATTACTAGAGGGTTTTTTGTAAGTGGAGGTAGTGAAGTTATTATTGTTGTTAGTATTAATGAGAACATCTAAAAAGGAAATTTTATTGTTTTTGTTTAGTTCATGAGTAAAGTTAAGAACTGAATTGTTTTGGAAGGTATCTTGTAGTATGTTGATTTCGTTAATATTATTAGTAAGAATAAGAATATCATCAACATATCTTAGGTATATCGGAGGTTTTTTTATGCTATTAAAAATTCTATTTTCAAGATCTGACATGTAGAAATTACTGAAAATGGGGCCCAGGACAGACCCCATAGAGACACCATCTGTCTGAATGTAAATATTTTCAAGATGATCATAAAATGGAACTTCAGTAGTGCATGTTAGGAGTAGTTTTCGAAGTATATTCGGGTTGATTTTAAGAGGAGGGAGAGATGGGTTATTATAAATATTATTTATAATAATATCAATTGTTTCATTAACAGGTACGTTAGTAAATAAATTTTCTACATCGAGTGAGGCTAATATACCATTATTGGGTTTAATTGTATGAAGAACTTGAATAAATTCATGTGTAGATTTTATGTTGTATTTGCTAGGTAAGTATGGTGAAATAAGCTGTTTTATTGTTTTTGTGAGTTGATAAATTGGTGTAGGTATTTGTGATATAATAGGGCGTAGAGGATGATTAGGTTTATGTATTTTTACGGTCCCGTAAAGATAGCCGGGTTCATAGTTTTGTGCTATTAAGTTCGGCATTATTAGCAGTGATTAGTTTATTAATTTTTGATTTTAGTTGGTTGGTGGGATTCTTATTTAGTTTTTTGAATTTCGTATGGTCATCGAGGATATTTTGTAGTTTTGAATGGTAATCTATTTTATTGAGTACTACAAAAATGTTTGTTTTATCAGCTTTTTTATGGTGATGTTGGGGTGGTTGCGTAATTCTTTAGCGGCAGTTTTTAGTTGATGTGTTAATAATGTAGGTTGTTTTTTATTGTATCTATTCTTGATGGCTTCAGCCTTAAGAAGATCACGGAATTCAGGTCTGATTGAAATTACCTTATTGTCCCGCAGTTTTAAAATATTTTGGTATAAAATTTCAATTTCCGTATTTTTGTTGATGCTGGTATATCCTTGAAATAAATGGCAGTTGGGTCCTAAGTTGAGGAAATCTTTTTGTTTTGGAGTTAAATTACAGTCCGAGAGATTGATAAATTTATCAATATTATTAGGAATAAGTAGATGTCCTTTGTAGAGATTGTTGAGCTTTTTTTGAAGTGTAAGTTTGTGGTCGTAATCACTTTTGTTAATGATTACGGAAAGTCTGTTATCTAGTTCGTGGAGTTGTGCAGGTGTAATAGAGCTTTCGAGTTTGTTTCGTATTCTTTGTGATTCAAGATTGAGTGAATGGATGTTATTCTTACAGAGTGTAATTTGTCTCTTCACGAGATCACGTCTGTATTCCAAAGTGCTGTTATATTTATGAGCTGCAGGATCATGGAGTTTGAAATATGTATATTTAGGCAGCATTTCTTCGTTAATGCAAATTTCCATCCAGTCAACAAACATATATCAAACTTTTTTATCGTAACCAAATGCACTACAATTATAAATCCGATGAAAAAATAATGAAAACATTGATTCACAAAAACATACTCCCCACTGATCCGAATAAAAAAATAAAACTTATTATATATTATAATAAGTTTAAAACCTCGAATTTGGTCATTAGAAATAATTCCTCTCCCTCGATTGGGGTGTTGCAAAACACCAACGTTATATATAAATTTAAATGTCCCCTAGGAGATTGTATCTCTGATAATAATAATATATATGTTGGTTTAACCTCAACTATCCTATCGAGGAGACTTACAATGCACCTTTCTGACACAAGTTCAATAGCTCAGCATTTAAAAAAACATTCATGCCCAACAACACAACTACGAAAAATTCTCACCGACAACACAACAATACTCGAACATCAAAATAATAAACAAAAACTTCAGATTCTCGAAGCACTATATATTAGAAACCTGCAACCAGCACTTAATAGAATTAATTTTCAAACCAGTGCTAACGTACTTAAATGTCTTTAGCTACTGGCACTATTTACAGAATTAGATTTAAAAGCAAACGCCATAATCTCCAACAGCAAAGACATCCTTACACAGTAGTAATTTGCTAAAACAAAAGTTACACTTTTGTAACAGATTCTCCCCTGATGATGGCCCAAAGTCGGGCAGAAAGTACTAGGGATACATACAACTATGGACAATACCTAAATCAATTCCCCTCGAATACGATAAAAGTAATACGGGAATTCGAACGGATCCAAAAGAAAATATGTAGGCATAAAAATGTCTATTATGTTTAATGAAATTTGCATTAACGAAGAAATGCTGCCTATATATATATATATATATAGGAGAGAGAGAGCTGTTAAATGTTGGATTCAGGAAAAAATAAACCTCTCATTATAAGATACCAGATATGTAGCAGCCATTTTGTATTTGAAATTTTACCTTGTGACTGTGAATGCTGAACACCTAAAATTATCTTAAGATATTGAAGAACTATGTGTAAAATTGAGGTTTTTCTGTAAACCAGTATTTGATAACTTGTTTTATTTTTGTTACAAAAAAACACCAAAATCAAATTGAGACTCAGATGTGTGTGAGAGAGAGAGAGAGAGAGAGACTTAAAAATTACAAATAGTTAACACTAAAGCAGTATTACTTACTTGAGGATTGGTGTATGATTACCCCAGGAGGGGGATGGAATATACACAGTTTTGGAGGGAGCATACCATTTGGACTGAAATGGAAAAAAAAAGATTGAGATTTTGGAAATTTGTATTTAATGGCATATTTTCATTATTTTTAAATTGATAATTATATCTACACTGATCCAAGGGCAGGTGCACAGATACTACACTATCATCTGAGTAGAATTTACAGACTAAGAAATATTATAGACATTATTTACTATCAGGTTGGAATGAATGTAATGTCAGATTTTAGAGTATATATAATGAATGAAAAAAAAATTATGCTAAAAGATATTTAATCATTAACATAACCTCTATTGCTTCTAAGAAGCTCATTCCATATATACTCGTAAAAATTCTTTAGATTTTAATGCAAAATATGAGACCAATTCATGTTCAACCTCTTCTCTTGCTATCAATCTAAGACCATCCAAATGATTCCATAATTGCTTGTAGCAAGTCATTGCTTACACAACACCATCAGTTACCACTTTTTTAGACAAGCTCATTACTGATAAGAAGTGGATCTTTTATCAAAAGGTTAAACACTCCTCAATGGATCAGTTGAGGAAACAGACCTACTCAGCAATCAAGAAGTAGACTTCATCCAAAGATCATGTTGAGTGTATGGTGAAATATTCAAGGAAATGCTCATTGTAAAATGATCAAACCATCACCCCTAATCTCTAGCAATCAACATTGTTTGAAAATAGCTTAAGACTAAAATGTCCCTCCTTAGTCAACAAAAAGGGAATTATCCTCCATAACAATAATGCTTCTCCTTACACAAATGACTAAAGCTCTCTTAGAAGAGCTTGGTTAGAAAAAAAATTGCTTCATCCTTCAAACTCCTGATTATTACTTGTTTAGGGGGATTACAGAATCATTTGGATTGTCTTAGATGAACACAAGATGGTCTCATGTTTTGCATCAAAAAGAATTTTACAAACATAGCATCAGTAAGTTTGTTGACAGATGGAATGAGGTTTTAGGAAGCAATGGAGTTATGTTAATGATTAAATATTTCTAAAAGGCATAAATTTTTTTCATTTATAATATATACTCTAAAACTGGACATTACATTCATTCCAACCTGATAGTAAGCAATCCCAACAAAATGGTAGGGTTGCTTCTATACAGACTGATATTTATAACTAGGATCAGCGTATGACTTTCCAGGCTCCAGGCTGGCATCCAAATGTTGTGTTTCTTCTTTGAATATTTTCTTTTTTTAAAGAAAATTAAAAAATTTTAAAAATTTAATAGAAAAAAATAATTTATAAAATTATGATTATTTTAACATATTCCACAACTTCAAATTAACAAAATTTAGACAAAGCTTGATAATAATAATAATACAACAAATACAAAAACCAAATAAATCTTAAAATAAGGTTTGTTTTTTGTATCTGTTTGGTTTAACGGTATATCAACTTTTGTAGGTTATTCAATACAAAAGTCTTCGTTGTAAAAAGAACAGTATTGCTACTATTTAATCCATAGCTGTAGCCCGGGGGGGGGTAGTTCATACTTTTCTCAAGGGTATTAGTTCAAAAGTGAATGCAATAGTGTGACTGGAGTTTGAACTCACTATGATATCACAGTTCAGTACGTTAGCCACTACATCACAGGAATTCCTCTTGTATGTTGTATTAATATTCATCTTTAATCCAGATTTTATAAATTTGGATAGAGAAGAAAAAAAAAAGGAAAAAAGCTTTTCTGCAATGTATTAGCAACCAAGTCTCAACCGAGTAATGAGAAATTTCATTATTGTAATACAAGTCATATTCATTTCTCTGTAATGTGAGCATGACAATGAAATTACATTGTGTGTGTGTGTGTGTGTGTGTGTGTGTTTGTGTGTATATATATAAAAATAAATAAAGGAGATTATAATATTTAGTTGTATAATGAAATATTTCTGACACACCAAAAGTTGGTTGGGAAGCATTTTTGCCTTTTAAATCTTGAGAACATAAATTATAATTACAAGGAAAGCAGCACCTATCCTCAGAGCACCAGTTCCAGAAATTCCTTGAACAGTCACATTCTGAAATAGAAAAGAAAATTTACTTATTGATACAAACATTCTATATTTTTGAATACAAAAATTTTCAAATAATCAAGTTAAAAAAAAAAAAAAAAAAAAAAAAAAAAAAAATGGCAAGTTATTAACATATTTATTAGCTTCAAATTTTATTATCAACCTGGGTTAGTAATTATTATACACTAATGTACTTTAATATCCTCATTATGGTTGTCATTATATAGTCATGACATTTCAGCCATTGTATCCTGTGGCCTCCTTTACATGTTTGTAAGCTTCTTGGAATTTCAAATCAAATCCTTTATTCAATCCACAAAAAAAGATTGTTTACATACAGCTGTTCAATGTTTAGAGAATATCTTGTATCAGTTAATTCTTCCTCAAATTTTGTCTTTCACTGATGCACTACCTGACCCCAAAATAGAATTCACAACCAATTAAACCAAGGCTTTTTTTCCACTATGCTATTTTCCTATAGGACTGTTTTAATTATTTAAAAACTTAATACAAAACCAATAGACTAGTATATTCATCTTTATTATTTCATTCACTTAATTTCAGCAAAGAGTTAACACACTGTCAAATATTTGCTGGAGCCATCTATTAATTTTCAAGGATCTTTGAATAGACTGATTTTAATGGCATGTCAACTCATCTAAGGTTATTTTATGCCTAAAGGTTAGAGAATTGCATTCATTGTACATTGATATTTACATTTTTACGTAGTTGTTTTTAAAGATTTTTTGCAGTTATATGATATTAAATATTCCTATCAAATACAAATAATTTCCTCACACAGTTGTATGGTTTCAAAGTTCCTATCTAATATGGCTTCAAGTAATCATTTTTATTTAATAATATTCATTTGTGTGCACATTATATGGTTTCAACTAATAATAATCCTTAGTAAACAACTATAGCTTCAAGTAACTATTCTTAATACAAATAATTTATAGTTGTATGGCAACAAGTATTCTGATTGAATACAAATAATTTTTAAACAAAACTATTTGACCCATAGATGAGACCTCAACATGTATTACCAGTCTGGGTTAGCATTGACTTGGGAGTAATGGAAATTAAAGGATACTTCACACTCCCCAGATCTCCAGAAGAGGAATCTCACCATTGGATGCAGTTTAGTGTCATACACAGAGCACCCCTTTTGGAGAAGTCTTACCCCTCTGCAGGGGATACAGTTAGTGTATTCTAAGCTCTGCTGACAGAGCAATAGATATTTAAAGGAAACTTTTCAAATGTACAAGATAGATATAATAAAGTCATATAATTTAGTTTTCATAAGAGTTTTTCATAGTTTCTCTATTGTGTAAATAATCCCAAAGTACAATCAAGAATATGATCTAGTAATACATGCTTTAAATGGCAATAAAGATCAGCTGCATATTAGTCGCTTATGGTTCACCCACCAGTGCCAGTACAACAATGAGTAGCACCGTTTTATAGGAAGGTCTGACATACCATAAATTGCAGCATATAAGTTGATCTGAAAAAAGTCTCTACAAAAAGGTTGACTTTACAGCTGGGCTAAAATCCAAATCTTTACCTCAGAGTGATCAACCTGGGGGTAAAGGTTTGGATTTTATTCTTGTTGTATGCTGATCCCTACTTTGGTGAGGTTTTTTTTTTTTTAGGACATAAAAGGTCAATTTATAAGCTACAATCTATGGTATTTTTTTTTTCTTTAGTCCTTTTTACCTAAAGTTATCCTACTTGAATTGGTAGCATCTATTAGTTTTACGTACAAAAATATGTGCCCTTCGCATGCAAGTATTTAAGTTTTGATGTAATAAAATATATTAAATGAGAAAGACTAACAAAACTAAAGAATACATCTGAAAGCAAAAAAAATACTTATTTCAATTTCAATATAAAATTATACATAGGCTTGCTTTTAATACGTCTGAAAAAAAAAAAAAAAAAAAAAAAAAAAAAAAATTAGACATTAATAACACTAACTATTCATTAAACCCAGTTTTGTTAAAACTACTGTACAAATTATCCAACTCATATAATGTAATCATTTATTTTTTTTTAGCAATACATAACACACATTGCAGGATTTTAAACACATTAATAACATTGGATGTTTTGAAGCAAATCTAACTCAGCTTGACTTTAATAAAGACATTAATAAATAAGATGATAATCTAATAATCATTGAGAATATAACAAATAACTAAAGGAATTGTGACATGGATGGTGACACTTTCTGTTACAGACAGACACAATTTATTATAAGAGGAGACCATAGCTGTATGTACAGATGCAAAACTAACCTAGGTTATGTCGAAAACTGAAAGTTGCCCATGCAACAAATTTCCCTTCCTGATGCCACAGATGTTGTCTTATGGAAAAACAAGGCTCCATACTGCTTGGCACTAGTGTCATCACAACAGCTGTCAAAATGCCTTGTTCTTAATTTTGAATTTAAAGTTATCCTTCACCATGTACAGTTTAACCTACTATTTTACCTATGTAAGGGAAAGAGATCAACTTGTACCTTTCATCAGATTTGTAATGAAGTGGCTGCCTCTCATAATGTAGTGCCCTGTTCTGTGATCAACAGTAAAGAATCAATCAGAAACACTAGAGAAATGATCACATGTAAGAGTTGGGGATTTTTTGAAAAGGGTCTGTCAGAGAACAATGATCTAAATTTTGGGGCTAACAAAACTACACCCACCCTAATTGGCTTATAAGAATACCACTTCATGTCTCTTTATTATTTTTTTTTAGACTAGTCCAAAGGGTGTTAGCAACACCAATAATAAAGTGAGTGGCATTTTTCTGAAACCACATGTCTGACTTCTTGATGTGAACTTATTGTCATCTCCATCTCAGCTTTGTCTCCAGCTTTCTTCAAAAGCCCAGATTTTAACTGTTCTACAGAATAAAAACATAAAAATAAAAATTTTTTTAAAAAATCTTTTATTCCACCTATTTGAATAGAAGATTTGGAATTTCATATAACAGGGCGGGGGGACAAATTTATATTTTTGAAATTAAAGATCATACCAAGTTATTATTAATTGCTGCACAGTCATCACCGAAAGCCAATTTGGCTACAGCCGTACAGTAGCCACCATCACCACCAATGGGCGAATACTCTTTGTCCAATTTTTCTGACAATAATAGCTCTTCAGCCTGAAAAGAAAGAAATATTAAACACAGTAACAAGGATAACTTATAAGACATTAAATATAAGAAATATTCAGTTTTTTTGGGGGGGGGTTTCAAGTACAAGCCATGTTGGATTATTTTATTGGTGTAAGTCAAACTTCCTGTCTGAAATATATAACCATCAATGTTGCATTCTGTGAAAATGAATCTAATTACTATATATACCAAACTCATGTAAGCCATTTAATGGATTTGATACTAAAGCAAATTGAATAATCTTTATTGGTTTGGTTTTATGGCAAATCAACCACTGAAGGTTATTTAATACCAAATCCTATATATGATTTCTAAATGCATTTTGTAGATAACATTTTTAAATGAGCAGGAGCTCATTTTATCACAGTTATATGGTTTCACTTATTTCTATCTAATACAAATAATTCTATTTACTATTAATCATTTGTTTGCACACAGTTAAATGTCTTCAAGTACTGCTATTCCACACCAACAATTCAGTTAAACATCAGTCACTTGTATACACACAGCTAAAAGATCAAACAATTCTATTTCAAACAATTCCTTGCTCAGTCAGCTGGGGCTGTAGAACATACTGACTGTATCTCTGCAGAGAGGTAAGACCCCCCACTCAACAAGTGTCCTGGATATAACACTAAATAATCTGATGGTGAGGTTCTAGTAATGCTGGAGCTTTGGAGAATGCAGAGTACCTCTGCATTGCAATAGCTCCCAGGTCCACTCTGGCCTGGAGTGGTAGCACCTGATAGGGTCCTATCTATGTGTCAAACAGAACTAAACTCTGTAGTTAAGCTAAACTGAATTGTTTGAAAAAAGAACTGTTTTGACATTGAAACTTTACTAATACTAAACTGAATTATTTGAATTAGAACGATTTGACTAAACTGAATAGCTTGAAATAAAAATGTTTTTGACAATTAACCGACAAAGGTTGATATGCTATAAAACCTAAACAATTCAGTTTAGCATAAATCAACAAAGTTAAATGGTTTCAAGTATTGCTATCTATCACTAACAATTCAGTTAATTAGTAATTTGTTTACACAATTAAATGATCAAACAGTTGTTTCAAACAATTCAGGACCCTAACAAGTGCTACCACTTCAAGCCAGAGTAGACCTGTGAGCAATGGCAATGAACGGTTACTCCTCATTACCTAAAGCTCTAGAGCTGGAGCCTCACCATCATTGTTTAGTGTAAGAGATGAAGTCAGTGTATTCTGTAGCCTCAGCAGACTTGGCCAATAATCTTTGACTTGATTCCAAACCCTTTTCATAAATTTATTCTCTGTATCACTGTTTAATATGTCACATCTTCCAACTGTACCCGTGGAAATTCTATGGAAAACATACATAACTGCACAAATTTAAACTATAAACTTTGGAGATATATCATTGAAGATTTCTATTTTAAAAGTTTAATAGAATATCAACCTTCATGGGTTATTTAATGCCAAATCCATCCCTGTAGAAAAACAGCAGTGATACTATTTAACCCATAGCTTGGTGGGGGGAATAAGGAGTTGCATAACTTTCCAAAAGTGAATGTAATAGCATGTTTGGAGTCAGAACTCACTAACTTAGAAGCCACTGTCCAGCACTTTAGCTATTACACCATAGGGAATCCCCAACCTCACTTTTGTGCGTAAACTTTTATTTTCTAGAAAAAAATTTAGTTAATTTTTTTGAGGGGAGTAGTTTAATTATCCCTAAAAAAGTGATTAACAGCCAGTTTCTCTAACATTTTGCATATGGTTTTTGAAAAATTGATTTGAAATCACAATGAATTTTATAGGGTAAGATATGAATTGTAATCAACACGTTTTCATCAATGGTAAATCAACATTAATGTAATATTTTGTAAAGTATTGATATTATGAATAAATATTTGATATAAGGGAATAATGTAGATATTATATATTTGGATTTTAGCCAAGCATTTGATATGGTATCTCGTTATAGTTTACTAGGCATTTCTTTAAAAAAAAAAAAAAAAAAAAAAAAAAAAAAAAGAGAGGGAGTAGATATTTTCTGACAAAACTATGAAATTATAAGTTGGTAATTATTCTAAAACATAGTATATATCATCCAGTGTTCCTCGAGGATCTGTACTAGTATCTTTGTTTTTAATATTCATAAATGATTTACCTAATGATGTAAAAATCAAAAATAGAATTATTTGCTGATCATAAACTAATTGTTAGACCATTATTAAAAGAAATAACACAGATGGATCTATATAAATTGTCATATTGGTAAGATTTGGAAATTAAAATTTAGCATATACAACATAATGTATCAAAAAATAAAATAAAATAAAATTGAATATAAATTAAGCAACAGGGAAATCAAAATTAAATGAGGAATGTGATTTAGGAATTGGCTTTAATGATATATTTAAAGCTGACAATGATATTTTGTCTGTTATATTGAGAGCAAATAGAATGATTTTTATTTCAAGGGAAACATTTTAAAAGTATAAAATCCTAATAAGACCTCATATGGAATATGGTACTCAGGCCTGACCTCCAGTGTCTAGACATGGAAATAGGAGTGTAATATTGAGATTGGAGGACATACAAAGAATAACAAAACTAATAAAAAGAGTAAAAGATTACAGTTACAGGAATAGATTGTAAAAACTATGATTGACTACTTTACTTGGCAGATGTGTAGAGTGTTTGCCAATGATCCGAGAGACCAAGGTTCAATTCAAGGTCAAGTCATGCCAAAGACTCAAAAAAAATGGTACTGGATGCTTAACACTCGGTATTATAAGTTATAGATCAAGGGTAAGTGGAGCAATCACAGGAAAGGAGTAGCGGTCTTCCTTACACTTCTGTGCAGTAGCTATTAAAAAAGGAACCTTCAAGTTGCCCTCAACTATGGTCAGCCAACTTACACTCAGTTGAGCAGAGTGATCTTTTAGGTTTGAAATGAAAATAAAAAAGGCAACATAGATCCTATTCAAAATTCAATTTTACTGAAAGAAAAAATAGTATTGGGATTGAACCATAGTCTCCCAGACCATTGGCAAACACTAACCATTATGCTAATGGGCTGATTACAATATACATATATTTCACTTTGTTACATATAAACTCCAAGGATAATGAATTAATCTTTATGAAATTTAACATGTGAAATCCCATATCCTCAAAGAGGGTTTTTAAAAGTACCTGAAAGGGGAGGAGTAGAGAGATGTGGGAATTTCTCAGATGTTCAGGAGGTAAAACAAAATTAAATATTTACTTCAGGTAAAAAAAAATTCAAAAGACTATTTGTATTGGCCCACTTTCTTTTTCACAAAATCAGGAACACCTTATCAGAACATATCATTTTACTGTGGAAAGAAATTGCTACTAAAATGAATTTTGCATATCAGCAATACAGATTTTTAAAGGTGAATGCCTGTTTACAAATTTTAATTATTCATTTCAATAGGTATAAAATGTTTTATAATACCACTGAAATATATAATATGGTAGACGTAAAGATGTTTTTGAATTTTGAACAAAGTTTTCATGAAGTAAGCAATGTGTGCTTTACTTCTTAGAAATTATATATATGGAAGTAAATAATGGAAAAGAATCCAGCAGTATGTAGAAAATTTGACAGAAGTCAAAAAGTGATGAATTTATTAAAAATGAAAATTGACACTATAATGTTTTGGAATTCATATACCGTTATTTTGAAACGTAAACACTTATTTAATGTTTGAACGCTGTATGTTCTTTTATATATTTCCTTCATTTCCTGTATTTTATTAAACATCCATCATTATTCCTTCAACACTTGATGTTACCTTTTAAATTCTTGATGATGGTATATTAATACCAAAACGTTATAGCATCAACTTTCCTGCTTAATAAATTCATCATTCTTGGACTACAATGTCAAATTTTTCAACATACATACATATTATACACATACACATACTGACCTTTCGAACAGATGGAAGCACATAAGGTTTACCATTATCATCTCTGTAAGCACCAACACCAAGATTCATTTTTTTATCACTAGTGTCTCTCTTAAAGGCTTCTGACACCCCCAAGATGACATCAGGAGGACCCATTTCCACATTGGACCACCATGATCTAAAAACAAAAAAATTTAATACATTGTTACCTCTTAAATTAAAGAACCTAATTCAAACTTAGTGAAATCACAATTTCCAATTGTATTTGCTTTTTAATTAATAATTTTGATTAATATTATCCTTCATCTTCCTTTTTGAAGAGTATTATCTTTCATCTTCCTCATGTTTTTTTTTTAAAATCACAACTCACTAAGGTTGTAATTTTTATAAGAGCAAGCAACAACACAGATTGGAAGTTTATTCCTGTTCTCAATGAACAATATTCCTCAGTGAAGAAGTGACAATCCAAGTGAGTCGCAATAAAAAGCAACTAAAATTAGGAAGAAATGGAATAATAATAGTTAAAATTATTAAGTTAAATTTCTTTCTGAAATTTTAATAGAAAAAAAGAACAAAATGTGACTAACATGTAACTCATGAATACATGCACAAACTTCATAAAAATTCAATGTGCAAACAGAACAGAACCTATGATAAAAAGAGAGTGCTAAAAATTTCTTGACCTAATCAAGAAAATGACCCAGTGTCATGAAACATACACACACTATTCCATGCATTCATCCTGTAGTTTAACACACTTGTCACATTGCTTCTAAACCATCCTTTCTTTAACCCTTCCCAAAATTTTCAATTAAAAAATATTTTCTGTTTAAATAAAAAAAATTTTGTTTAAATTAAAAAGATAAGTCTTTGACTGAGCCAAAACTTTTTAACACACACAATACTAAGTTTGTGCCTTCAAATTAGCTAAAATGTTTGCATTGTAGCCATATAAATTGAATCAAGCTGCCCCTAAAATGAACTGATTTAAAGAATCCATACAAAATCTACTTGATGTACAACTTAATAATTGTGTGTGTGTGTGTGGGGGGGGTCTTTAACTACACATGTCCTTATAATTTATAGTATATCATAATGAATAGATTTCTCAAGGGTAATAACTATTAAATGCTAATTATAGAGTAGTCTACCTTTTTTATTTATATACTTCAAAAATGTGTATCAGGTGACACAAGAGAACACAAGAGTTATTTAGTATAGACTTAATGCCAACAGAGATTTTTTTAATGATGCTACAAAAATTGTTAAAGTGAAAAATTACTTCCACTCGGGACAATATGGAAGAAAGTAATTGTTGAATGATATTTCAAGGAGAAAACTGATCTAAATGTCAATTTAGATTCAACAATGAATCAAGGTTAAACAAAGATCATACAAATAATCAAGAATAATTAAGACTAAAGGTTGTCGATAAAAGATTTAGTGATCTATAAAACAATTTGTACTTTCTCATTAAATTTTGAGTGGCACAGTTTTAGTGGACTCACTGTCCGCCATAATAATTTTTTTTTTATCATTAATCTTAACTTTTTATTTTTAATCTTTTACAATCAAAGAAACTCACCCCCAAGTCAATTTCTTTTCAATAGAAAGAATTAGACATTCTGAGATATTCAAATAGCACACCCATCCTAAATATTTAAAATTTTTCATATGTATTAAAGAGATGGGAAGAGGAAGAGGTAGGGGAGGGGAGGAAAGATAGCCTAAAGTTTGTATGTTTATTTCTTAGTAATACTTAAGCCAGAACAGTAGGTTCAGTAGAGAGCATACTTTGTGAAAATACCCATCATATACTGCTGTCACCCTATCTTGTGTTTTTGAGTGTTCCTTTTCAAATTATAAACAAATTTTAAAAAATAAAAAATATTTTTTAAAATGATAGCAGCTATAAATGTAATCATGCAGATTCATCACATAAATGTTCTAAATGATAGTGCAGTAAATTTGTTTTTCTTACATTATGTATATATTTACCAAATCCCCTCCCACAACCCAAGTAAAGATAGGATGTGATATAAGGTTACGTTTATAACAGGAACCCTCCTAGTTTAATGGAAGGCACCAAAAATAACTCAACTCAGTCAACTTTTTATTTTCTTTTAGGAGTACTTCAAGCATTGACCCTAAGTTTTCTCTTAGTGCAATCATTAATAACTTTGACTAGTCTTATCCTTCATCTTCCTAATTCTACTTGCTTTTTATTAATAATTTTGACTCATATTCTTCATTTTCCAAATTCCATTTGCTTTCTTAATCACAACTTATTTCCACAACAGTGAAGAGCAGATGCTTATTTTCGTTTCCAATGGGTGTTCTTCCTCACTGTCATAGCAGTAACAACTTAAATGAGTTTCAATAAAAAGCAACTACAATTATGACAATGAAAGACAAAATGAGGACAAGCTAAAAAGTTCATATGATGACATATCTACAGTTGACATTTTACCAATGGGATCCAAGCACTGCAACACTAATAGAAATGTGTGGACTGCAAGTGGAAATATGTTAAAAAGTAAACCTCATTGGTTACATTCCATGAGAGTATTTTAGTCAGCCAATTAACTTTTCAGCGAACCCTCATACAAGTCAAAATTAATAATTTTGACTATTGAATTTGTACATGAATATAATAAATAACAATGAAAATGGGGTGCAGATCCCAAGTCAAAAGTTTGCTTTATTTTAGACACCCCTTGTATGTACATTCCTATAGTCTCTAAAGTTTTCTTCATATTTCTTAGAGAACATGATTCAAATAACTACAAACCAAGAAATGAATCAAATTGGGATCATTTCTCAAGTCTTGAATAAACAATATATTGTTTGTGCAAAGAGACAGGTTTCATGCATACAAAAGTAAATGTCAATGTTCATGAATGTAAAGTTGAGAGAAAAAAAAGAAAAAAATCTTATAATGAAGTCTAAAGAAACTGAATAGACTAAGTATGTTATGAAATACAACACTGTTAAAAAGGTCACAAAAATAAATCTATTCACTTTGAATACTTAACACAAAAAAGCAACTCTTATTCAACAAATAATAGGTGCCACTATATTATTATATAAAATGTGTTCAAAAACTATCACAATTAAAACAGTATTTACAAAGACATAATGAACAATTCAAAATAATCTTAGTATTCAACACTTGTTCCAGCACATTTTTCATTGGTCAAAACACCTCTAAAACTTCTCTTTTGATATTTCTTTTAATGCTCTCAAATTTCTTATCCTTGAGATAAATGTTCAGTTAAGGAAAAAAGTTGCACTGATGTAAACGTGGTATGTATGAAGGGTGCTGTACTTACACAATCCTACGTTTTATTAAGAACTGCTTTTCAAAAAGTATTGCAACTGGTTTCATAATTATTTTTTTCTAACTTGACACCAATTTTTCTAGATTTTTAGACAGTAGTCTAGACGCCATTGCTTTTTAAATTGTCTTCATCTAAATTTTTTTAAAAAAAGAAAAAAAAGTTTCATTCTCAATTTATTGATATTACTTCATACAAAAACTTCAAAATTAATGTATTTTACCCACATCCTCCACCACAAGCAGGATATGACACAAAGGCAAATTTTAAGCAGAGTACAGCTGGTTTGAATTCAGAGTTTCCCTTCTCCTAGACTTGTTGCCTAACTGAAGAACCCAGACTGCCCAATCACCTCACTCTAAATCTGCCAGGCATTGGTTTGTTTACTAATACTTCTTGTTCCTTAATGATACCTGCATTGAAAAATAAGGTCTATAAAAGTTTGGCTCCAGGTAATTCTTACAGTACTTTTAACCTGGACTAAAACTTTTTTTTTTTTTTTAAATTTCTGTCAACAAATTTCTTAGATTCTATTATGACAGATGAGTCAAAGAACTTCAATGGTAATCTATAAATTAATGTCAGCAGATTCAAAATATGCCATAACACAGAGCACCAAATTAGACAACCTGTATTTTTCTCATGTGAGAGATGGGAAGAGATTATGTGGTATAATTTTTTCTAGTACAGCAAGAAAAAGGACATTCATATTTAGGTACTTATCCACACACACACACACACACACACACACACACGGTACTAGAATGTGACACATGGTCTGTTTAATGTAGTGAGAGCTGCAGGAAGCTCACTTCCTGAGAGGGGGTGCCAAAAATAGCTCAGCTACTGTTTGCCTAATCTTTGCATATGTTTAGAAACACATCTAGGAATATTTTTTCTCAACAATGAAACATGAGAATTTACAAACTATTCTAAGGCTGATTAATTACTGTGATTGGAAGCCAAATCTTGAGTTGCTGCAAAACTTTGCCACAAATAATCAACACGAACAGACTTGAATCAAATGAAGGCAATTGTAAATTTGACATTCAATTATAATTTTTGTTTTAATTCTCCTTTATTTCTATTGACATTGGACATTTTTGGTCTAGTTCACATATGCACCAGACATTTACTGTTATATGCACATTATAAATAAAGGGTTTTTTTCTTAGCAGCCTGTTAGCTTTATTACAGACACTTCAGACGTTTACTGTCCCATGCACATTAATTTTTATAAATAAAAGGTCTCCCTAGCAGTCAATTAGCTTTATTGAAGTTTAGTACTATGAAAATACAGAACTCCTCCCAACCTCACCTTTGACTTATTTTGTCTCTCCTAAAGTATAATGACTACTTTTGTGGCCTTGAGTTTAAGATTTCTGTAATAGAAAATGATAATTGATTCTCTCCAAATGAAAGCTGTCAAAAAATTAAATTAAGTATTTTTTTATGATTTATAGTTCAGTTGATTAAGAAACCAACTCAAGATCATAAGAATTCAATTCTAGTATATTATGCACACAACATAAATATAGCAAATCCAATTTTTATAGTTAGCAAATAACACTTCAGCATATCTCGACATAATTTGAGATCTAAACATGATAAGAAATATTTAGAATGTGACACAAGGTCAATTTTTAAGCAGAGTATAGTTGGTTTCTGAAGTCACCCATCTTAGGGAAAGGGAGGATGCATCCCTTTATCCAGCTGTCTACCTGGTCTTCCATATTTCTGAGGGTATTTCATCAAGCCTTGCTGCTTTCCTATTTTTAATTTTTCTTAGTACTGAGTAGAGTTCTTCTTGCATTAACTGTCCTAGTTTGATGCCTAATTGATCATTGATAATTTTCGTGATGGTTAATGCGTAACTTTCAGAGGTTTTCCAAGTAAATTCTCGAAATGTTGTTTCCACAAGTGTATTTGTTCTTCTTGCCTGGTAGCTTTCAGTTTAGCTTTCACAGTGCTCTTCCTTCTGCTAACCTCGTTTACCATCTACCATGCTATCCTAGATTGCATATCTTCAACTAAGTCTCTAATCTTATTGATCTGATTTTGTATGTATTCTGTTTGGTCTTTTAGGTATATGTTAGTTAATTCATTCTGTACGTTCTAAAGTTTCTGGGCATTGATATTGGTTGGGTTCTTCTTATTACATTTAGAAGAGGTTTTCATGTCTGCATGCTTTTTTCTAACTGCTGTCTTCTATGGGACTACGTTTAGCTCTTTGTTTAGTTAGAAGTGGCAGCAGAATGCATACTAAGTGGGCATTGATGAAGTTTTCATATTTGTCGTTCGGAGTAGGTGTCTCTGATATCTCCTGAAGAGCAGCGAATTTGTTTCTTAGTGTTAACATATTTATCTCTTATATCCCTGTTAAGCAGGGACTAGTCATAGTGTACGGTTGTTGTTTGGTCCACATTCCTTCATAGGCTCAGTCATATCTTTGCCATGACAATTCGGTGATCAGTGGACACACCCTTGAAAGAGGAATATGCCTCACAA
This sequence comes from Sepioteuthis lessoniana, assembly GCA_963585895.1. Lineage (NCBI taxonomy): Eukaryota > Metazoa > Mollusca > Cephalopoda > Myopsida > Loliginidae > Sepioteuthis > Sepioteuthis lessoniana. The sequence goes on along the minus strand of OY757915.1, from coordinate 96,578,642 downwards.
TTCAATCTGCTATTATTCCATAACGTCTATTAATACAATGAAAGATAACGGTCTCAAGCTGGCAAAGGAAAGAACCAGAAGATACCCCACGCAAACAATTATGGACATGGACTATGCCAATGACATAACGCTTCTGGTAAATACACCTGCCCAAGCCAAAACCCTGCAACATAGTCTGGAACGAGCAGCTGGTGGCATAGGCCTCCATGTCAACACAGACAAGACAGAATACATGTGCTTTAATCAAAGAGGTGACATCGCCACACTAAAGGGTGAACCTTTGAAACTAGTGGACCAGTTCACCTACCTAGGAAGCAGTGTCTCATCAACTGAGAAAGACATCAACATGCAACTAGCATAGGCATGGACACATCAGTGAGATGAATGTCAGACCTGACCGATAAAATAAAATGCAGTTTTTTTCCAAGCAGTGGTTGCGTTGATACTGCTATATGGATGCTAACTAAACATATGGAGAAAAAGCTTGACGGCAATTACACAAGAATGCTGAATATTGAAAAGGTCCTGGAGGCAACACCCCACAAAACAGCAGCTATACAGTCACCTAGAACCCATCACAAAAACTATTAAAGTTAGAGGAACCAGACATGTAAGACACCGCAGGAGAAGTAAGGACGAACTCATAAGCAATATACTCTTGTGGACCCCTTCACATAGACGAGCAGAGGCAGGAAAACCAGCTAGAACCTATATACAACAGCTGTGGTGATATAGGGTATGAGGAGCAATGGACGATAGAGTGGCAAGAGAGGATCAGGGAGATCCGTGTTGGCAACATGACATGAAGACAGCTGGTTTGAATTCAGTTTTCCTTCTCCTAGACTGGTTGCCTTACTAAGGTTAAAAAAAAAACAAAAAAAAAACAGCCTGCCTTACTATTTACTCATAGCTGGAGAGGGGGGGGAATAACAGATGGATTCATGCCTTTTCTAAAGGTGTTAATATGAATTGAAATGCTAACAACCTTTTTCAGGATTTGAGTTCAAGTCACCGACCCCATTTACTCTAAGTACTCCTGATTAAGTATATCCTTACCAATTTTTTAAAATAAATATTGATATTACTTAGAATATTCAGGCTATTGACCTCATCTTTAGTGTTATATCCACAACATTTTGGTCAATATTTCGTTTGGCCTTCAGGTGTTTCATACCAAATTCAGGAGCCCACACAAAACCTTGAACTGAACCCTTTATTTTTTTACCCAAGCTCACATTGCATTTTTTTTTTTTTTTTTTTTAAATCAAGCCCTTTTGATTAATGGTTGCCAAATTGTATTCATCTCTATACTTGGTCTACTCAACAGGTCACTGTAGCCCAACAAACAAAACAAAACAAAAAAACTGATATGATAGGAGAGATGAGTATCTATATCATGGGTTGGAGACATTAGGTTCATAAATCCCAAAAATTCAATCTAAATTGTTCAGCAAGGACACATGGCACAGTGGATAAGGCATTTGGTTGGAAGGCACTTCTGAGGGAAATCTTCTGGAGGTTTCAGGTTCAATCTCATTTACAGGTAAGAATAACAAGGACTACTCACAATAACTTAACACTTGTACCTGGTTAACAGAATTGAAACAATCTACCCACAGTGGATCAAATAAAGGATTCCGTTCAAGGTTCTGTGTAGGTTCCCAGGTTCAACACGAAACACTTGAAGAAGGCCAATGGATATATTGGCCGAAACATTGTGAGTATAACAACAAATATTTTAAGTAATAACAATTATCAAACTTCATCTCAGAAATTTAGACAAGAAATATTTTATTCTTAACCAAAAATACCAGGTTTTTATTTCTAGTGTAACGTTATATAACCAAAACCAATATGATATTATATAAGTGATGTACTTATTTTTGTCTGCTATATTTTTGGTGACAAAATTTCAATGAGAGAGTTTGGTAATAATACCTAATATCTGTTTTGATTGTATAAAGTTCCATTAGAAATAACAACATCCTGATTTCTTTGGTTTAGAAGAAAAACTTTAAAAAATTGTCAGTATTGTACTTACTGGAGATACTGTATACAAGAATATTTCATTTTACATAAAAGTTTGACACTTATTAGAAGTAGTAAGTTAGATTTTAATATGATCTGTGAACACTACTATTTGTATTATCTATGATTAAAATAAATATGTATTTTAATACCATTGTAACTACCTACCAATATCCAAAAATTAGTATGCATCACTCAGTAGAAAAAAAAAAATAGCTTAAACCTAGTACAAACAAAATCTACTCTATTCCATGTATACTTTTCTTACACAAATCAGTAGACAAAAAAATTACAAAATTGATTTTTAGCAAACCATTATGACTTCCCAACAACATTAGTCCCAGCCAACTGCTCACTATCTCCCTGTTGCTTTTGATAAAGTACTACAGCAATTTTTTTCATTAATTCCATAAACTTTAATTATACTTAAAACAAACATGCATACTTCAAATATCCATGACCAAATTTGGCATTAAATAACCCACAAGGGTTGATATGCCATTACATACCAACCAAACAACCATGACCAGGTATCATGTTAATGCAGTTAAAGATAGTAGAATGCAAATTTACAATCTATGAATATAAACACTTTCTAACAAGTCCTCATCAAAAAGTCAGGGTACCAAGTGAAATTACTTTTATGAAAAATAGTTTTATCAAAATGAAGTTTAAAATGAGTAATAATATTTTGTTGTATAATATTACACACAATCATACACAATATCAATGTTAAAACTCAAAAATTTTACTACTAAAGTTTCACAAATCCACCTAGATAGTTTGCATGCTGCTGACCTAAGAATTGAAATTTTGAAACATAAATAGGAAAATTTTTATCAGTTTTAACATTTGATATTAAATTACATATTGATATATTTATAGATTATCAACCTTTTCTTTTTTTAGTTTATAATTTTTATTTTTTTGTAATGACACGTGTGTGTGTGTATGGTAACCTAACTTATGAACTATTACACCATGCAAGATGTTCTTTCATTTATTAAACTTAGCTTGGCACAAAGTCAGATGTATGAGTGACCCTGTGCAAGCCAAGCTCAACAACTATTACACTATGAAAAGGTCAGTAGCTGTACTTGATAACCACTCCACAAAGGCCTGTCAACAATGAAACAATTGAATTTCATGACTTCACAATATCATGTGCATAACCAAGTGAGATAAGTCAAAGTCAGAGATGGTCAGATTAAGAGAACAAGTGAATTTTAATAAGAAAACATCTACAATCAGAAAGATAAAATTTAGAGGTGAAAGGCAATTACTTTCCATAAAAAAAGTTTGATAACTGTTTTAATGCAAGGAGAACTTGAAAAGTTCTTGGCCTAACGAAGAAGGGAATAACAGAGTTATAAAACATGTATGTTATTTTATATAATTCATCCAAAAGTTCAATATCATTGTAGAAGGTTAAAATGGGATCTTTAACCAATAAAGAATCATAAATTTGAACTATATTTTTATTGAGACATGTTAGTGAAGTTATATAAGAGAAAGATCAAGGTTTGGTTTATTTGTTTAAAGGCATATCAACTCCTTATGGGTTATTTAATGCCAGAATTGGATTCATTTATAAATGAATGATCATAATTGTAGAAGTCACTGCTCAAATGTTCAGAATAAACAAGAATAACAACACTTACCAGCTCAGCAGCCCCAGCTAGCATCTGACTGGCAGACAAAAAGTAGAACAGGTAGTAACTCAATACCTGGGTGTTTATCATACATCCCACCAACGTACAAATTTAGCACAAGGCCGTTTTTAAAGTGGGTCCGGTCACAAGCCCACATGCGTCCGACATGGCATAAAATACCTTCGGCCCCGTTGGCATTTCTCTTATTAGGGGCGCCTCAGGCACCAGGCAATAAACACCCCCCCAAGGGAGTAAAAGTCGGGGGGGATGACCCCCTGAGACTGGAGGAAATCTCCAGTCAATAAGCCAACACATGACCAGATCCATGCCCCAGGCAAGTACGGCTGACCAAAGTGTGACCTGTCGACTGGAAGACCAGCCAATCACTTAAGTAATGAGATCTGGGTGTACCTGTGACACCTGGGTATTCATCATACATCCCACCAACGTACAAATTTGGCACAAGGTCGTTTTTAAGGTGGGTCCGGTTGCAAGTCCGAAGTCCACATGCGTCCGGCATAGCCAAAAATACCTTTGGCCCCATCGGCATTCCCCTTATTAGGGGCACCTCAGGCACCAGGCAATAAACCTAACCCCACCGAAAGGGATAAATGTCTGGGGGGGATGGCCCCCTGAGACTGGAGGAAATCTCCAGTCAATAAGCCAACACCCAGCCAGATCCGCACTCCAAGCAGGCACAGCTTCAGAACTGGAACCATTCCACTGGATGCAGTTTAGTGTCATGTCTAGGACTTTAAAAAAAGTCAAAGATTTATTCTTGATATTAGGTATTGTGGATTAGCTGGAACTCCCCACAAAATAGACTAGTCTAAAGACTACTTAACAACTGTCTGTTAAATAATATTAAGGTTATTTACATGAGTTTTTTTAAAAAAAGCAATGATGGAATACATCAAAATCTAGAATGAACGTTTAGAAGAGCAGCAACGACTGGACCAAGAACACTATGAAAAACAAAAACAGTTGGAAAAAATATTTGAACAAGTGTTGGAAAAAGAGCAAGGCAATGCAAATTATTTTTCACAGGATTCAGTAATAAATTTAGTTGATGAATTTAAGTAGAATCCCAAGGAGGAGGTAACTTTTGTGGTGTATTTTCATCGTTTTAAGAAGTTTTTCAAAAAGATTGTACTACATCTGTTGCTCAAGAAATTCAGTCAAAGAAAACATGAAAAGTATGCTAACTACATACTTCTGTGAAATCCTGGAGTGATATTGTTTGAGTAGACCATCTTAATTCTGAAAAAAGTATTTGGGGAGAAAAGTTCTCTATTCAACATAAGATGACAGTGCTTAAACCTGACAAAAAAAATGGGGCGGTTTACTTTACTTTTGCTGGGATTGTTAATAGAAAGTGTGAAATGTTCAAATTAAAAGAATTTATCCCCCGCCCAAGTTTAAATGCTTGATTTTTGTACAAGAACTGACAGCGCCAAAAGATGGTGAAATTTGAACCAGAATTTTGTCAAAATTAAAATAAAATCCTAAAATCAGTCTGCAAATGGTCGCAGAAGAATACAAACAAATAGAAAATCTTTGACACAATGAGGATTGAAGAACGCAACATGTCAAAAATAAATGTAATAAAAAAATAAAAAGAAAAATTTGCCCATAAAATAAATCCTTATGGCTGTGGACAGATTCATTATAAGGAATGTCCATTTAGAAGGAAAGAATGCTTTAATTGTCGCCAAAAAGGTCACAAGCCTATACATTGTAGAAAGAGGACAAAAATGAAAAATACAGTTTACTCAACTAAAACAGAAAACCCAGAAATAAAAATGAAAAAGTTTGTGAAGGTACAGATGAACCACAAAGAGGTTAAGTTTCAATTGGATATATTGGTATTAAAATGAAAGAATATCCCAACAGCTAGAAATATACACATTGTTCCATGAGCAAGCAGTATGTAGAAGAGGTATGAAATCACAAAAGGCTTACTTGACAAGTGCAAATAACCATGAAGCTATATTATTCCCCAGACAACATCTAAACTTTTTAAAGATGAGGCATATAGAGGTCAAGAATGATTTCTGTCATATGACACCCTAACAAACATGCCAATTCTCTAAGAAAGAGAATTTGTTTGACCTCTTAAGCTTAATGTCAAGTGTCATTCCATTTATAGAATTAATATTATTTATATTTTATATTATTTAAGGAATTTATATTACTAGTCAAAACCTCAGATTTGAACTATGTATTATTGAATCATCTCTTACTGAAGTTGTGAGAGAAAATCAATTATTTATTCTTGACATTACCTAAGAAACCCCCAGTAGATTTTTTTTGGTGAAACAGGGTCACAGCCACACCATATCAGTGATGCTATTGAAATTTCAATAGCAAATAGGACTTTTTTTTTTTTAGAGAGGAAGTTGCTAGCCCATATCACCAGGTTTTAAATTCAGAGCTTTTCCTTCTACTAGACTGGTTGTGCTAGAGAAGCTCATCTGCTCAGCGATTCTACTCATTATTCTGCCTTAACCAAAGGCATTAACACAAAGTGAAACAAACTTCATTTGAACTGTTCATTCAGTCAATTTCTTCATTGAAAGCCATCATGCCAACCAACTGCACCTCTAACATTACATGACTGATCATAAATTTATCTACATTTTATTGTGGCAATAAATTTGTCAAGTGGTTAGCATTTTTTATAGCATATTGCTCATACTACAAATGCAGACAGCAATACTTATCTTTGAGAAGGAAAAAAAATGTTGGTTCTTGACTCGGCTTAAAACAAAGAGATAAATATTTGGTCAAGCTAATCAGACAGACACACACACAGAGCTGATGTATGTGAATACTTTTTGGGTCAGCCAATCCTGGTATGTCCATATGTAGGTATCCATAGGAGAATGTCACTTATGAGTTCATCCTTATTCCTTCAGCAGTGCTAAGCATGTCTTACTTGGATGATTTGTGAGATGGGAGATAAGTGGCTGTACAGCTGCTGTTTTGTGAAGTGCAGCTCCAAAGACTTTTTCAAAAGAGCATGTAGCATTCTTGCCTAGTTCTGATCTAGCTTTTTTTTTTTTTCAATGATTTTTATTAGCCTCCAAGTGGTGCATCCATATAGTAGTACTGACACAGCTTTGAAAGAATCCCATTTTATTCTATCAGAGAGATCAGATTTCCATGTGGTCGATATCCTGTTGATAACCATATTTACCAACCCCTCCGCTCGGGCAGGATATGACACAAGGTCAATTTTTAAGCGGAGTTTAACAGGTTTGAATTTAGAGTTTTCCTTCTCCTAGACTAGTTGCCTCACCAAGGCTGAAGAACCTAGTCTGCCCTACTACTTACCCATAGCTGGAGGGAGAATAATTGGATTCCTACCTTTCCCAAGGGTATTAGTGCTATGTGAAATGCAATCAGTCTCATCCAGGATTTGAACTCATGTCGCCGTGTTCATTTCCTACAACGATAACAATTACACCACGGGCACCTCCAAATATCCTGTTGATAACAGTCACTGCCTTTGCTATGCATACACTGACATCACTTTCATTGCTACCGAGATACATGAACTGGTCTACTAATTTCAGAGGCTTACCACTTAAAGTAGGAGATGGCTCTTAATTTAAAGCTCATTTACTCTATTTCCTTAAGGTTCACTTAGAAGCCAATGCTTCTTGCTGCTATGCAGCAGAGATTCACCTTGGAGAGGTATATTTGCCAGAAGTGCTAGATCATCTGCAGAGCTTGTGTCTGTCATAGTTTCTCCAAGATATCATCTGCTTCTTACTTTTTTTTTTTTTTTTTATTAAACCTATCTATGTTTGTAGTATGTAATCTAGCCAGATTATAAACATATATGATGCTAATGTATTTCTTTGCAAAACTCCAATGACAATATCAAAGAAGTTAGTGTCACCATCAAGTAAGTAAACCATTGCTTTCATATTTTTGTAAAGCATCATTATGGCAGCGACAGTTTCTTTAGGGAGACCATATGCTAGCATTATTTACTCCATCTTTCCTCTGTATATGGAATCAAATGCCTCGAAGAAGTCTATGAGCAATAGTTTTGCCTTAAAACTTTTTACACATACCCCTTCGATGATTCAATGGATAGTCAGAATTACATAATTCTGTGGATAGATTTCTCAAAATGCTACGCGAAACCCTATGCTAAAAACTTAAGTTAAAGACCTACTTCAGGGCCCCATAGATTTACTTGTCTTTGAATTATATGGGAAAAGACAGAAAAGAGTAATTTAGTGAATAAAAAAAATAGTTAGGAAGGTTAGGGTTTGTTTTTGTTACTGACTTTTTACTTCACTCACACGCACACACACACACACACACACACACCAAAAGACATGAAAACTAACAATTCTTTAGATTTCAGAGAGTAAAATCTGAAGCATGTTGAAAAGCTCTTGGCCTGACCAAGAAGGGAATAACAAAGAGCTATAAAACATACATGCTATTTTATATAATTCATCACCCACTTGCAATGTACCAGAATTCATTACTGGTTAGATGCCCAGTGCTAAATATGAAAAAACTAGATATCTGGTTTTGTCTCACTAAATATCCAATTACCAGATATTAAAAGCATTTTTAGAATTTTTCTCAAGAATAGAGAAATTTTATATGCAACTATATCTAGTGAAAACCAATTCCAGTCTGATAATAATCCAAGCCATCAAAGCTTAAGTGTTTTTAAGCACACTGTATTTCCGAAAAAATATTTTCAAATTATCATTGATTTTTTATACAAGTTCCATGTAAATTTAACTTCTTTCTCTAAAAATAATCCTGTTCTCTAAACCAATCTAAACAATGAAACAAACATCACAGATGCATTGCTACAAACATATCTTTGATATTTATTTTCAAAAAATCTATTACTTCATAACCTTAGCATACATCTTACCAAGATGTGTACACACAGTTTTTTTGAAAAGTTAAAGGGAATTAATTAGGCCCAACAATGGTTCTCATTCACTAAGCTTTTCTGGGACATAAGCTGCAATTTGCTTATAGTACCTACTCTTACTTAGTGGTCCTTCATCTTAGTACTAAATCTAATTGTTGCTTAACTTTAACGACCTGGCACTTTCTCAACAATGGTTGATGAAAAGTCCCACTTCCCAAAAATTGAATTTTTTTGTATATAATATCAGTCAATGATTTCATTTTACAAAACACAGAAGTCTTATTATTTTGAGATATCTCAAGAGCTATGAAAAGAACACCTGCAAGCCATATGTTGTGCAGGCCTGGATAGATCCTTTATTTAAAATTTTTACATGAACATTATTAGTGTTAGAAATATTATCCAGCAATATTTGGATCCAACACATCATTAAACTCTACTACATTATCATTATATCATCATTAATGCTATTTAGTGGTACCTTTTTTTTTTTTCAGATGTTATAACAGCAGATACAAGTATTGAGAGATTCCGGCAATTTTAAGGCATTCAGATTCAAAATCATAGTAAATACAGAATTCAGAAGATAGAAAATTGACTGTTAATCATTATAATTAATTTTTAACTAATATTTTATCTATCTTAATTTTGGTTGCTTTTCTTTGAGTTTTTCATAAAATGTTTTTAAAAAGCAGCTAAAATTAAGAAACTAATAGTAAAAAAAACCATTGACCAAATGGGTAGAGTGTTCGCCTATGGCCCAGGAGACTGGGGTTCAATCTCAGGTTGTGTCATACCAAAGACTCAAAAAAAAAAAAAAAAAAAAAAAAAAAAAAGGTACTTGATACCTTCTTGCTTACCACTCAACATTATAAGGTACATATCAATTGTAAAGTGGAGCAATCTAAGAAAAGGAGTAGCACCCTCCCCTTGACTACGGTCGTCAACTTTTTTTATTAGTCAAAAATAAATTATAAATATTACCTAAAACAAGTTTACGCATTTTAAAAGTGAAACTAAAACCCAGGATTTTTCAGTTATTACATTTTAAAAGATGAAAGAAAAAAACCCAAATTTTGAAATTTTTAAGGAGCTACAATCTTTAAGAATTACCCATGTTATATGTTAATACTACATAAACTTAATATTTTTTATTTTAATAAAGACTTCTTTTAAAATTAAAAGCAAGAACTTTCTAAAAGGGTTTTCTATGATGTCTCAGTTGAATAAAATTTTAAAAAATGAAAAATTGAAAAGACTGAATAAGTGTCAAAAATCAAATCAAAACTATCAAAAAGTTGCTACATTTTTCTTTTTTAATTTAATTTTAAAAACATAAATCACAATTCTTATTGAATTACATTCGGTCCATTTAAAAAAAAAAAAAAAAAAAAAAAAAAAAAACAAATGAAATAGGTTTTTTGAAAACAAATCTTAGAAAATGCTTATAACTTTTATCCTACAATTCCACTTCTATTTGAGTATACAACTTAGCATCATAGGAAATGGAAACCCAATTTCAAATCCTGGATGAGAAAGGCATGAATCCATCTGTTATTCCCCACTATAAGTAAATAGTAGGGCGTTTTGCATTCTTCAGCCTTGGTAAGGCAACTAGTCCAGAAGGAAAACAGAATTAAAACCACCTTGACTGCTTAAAAATTGACCTTAAGTCACATCCTGCCCGTGACAGGAGGGTTGGATAAACACCCAAATGAAAATTATTATATTATCAAAATGGCTTTATATACTTGATATTACCAGTGGAAATACAAGGTCTTCTAACCTTTGTAGGTAGGAATATATTTCTCCTCTTGTTTTGTTTGTTAAATTAATTGTAATATAGTAAATAAAAATGAGTAATTATGAATTAATCTTTAATCATTTCTGAAAGTAAACTTTGTAACACCTGGTAGTCAAAACAGAATAGCAATTTCTAAAATTTAGGAAATGCTTTGAAAGTACTCCAGTTTCTACAAAAGGACATGCCAGTGACAGCAATCTATTTGTATAGATATAAATTGAAGATTTATTGAAACAGCTCAAATGAATTTTTTGTGGTAGATGTTTGATGCACTACAAAAAATCCTTTGAAAATAAAATTTTTGAAGTCTTAAAACAAAAAAAAAAAAATTCAAATTCAATGTCCATGACTGAAAGCGCAGGTTCCTGGTAAATCACTGAAGTTAAGCAATGATGAGCCTGTTCATTACTTAAATAGGTGACTATTTAGTAACAGTAGGTATTGTAAGCAACCCAAAGTTTGCATGTCAGACTAAACAAAACTTGTTTTCACATATAGACCAATGTTATAGATAAACAATATCTTAATACAATAAACAGATAAGTCGGGTAATCTTCATAACTGATTTCTGCACTGATTCTCAGAAAAATGAAACAAACATTTTCAAGTAAAAACATTTCAACTGACAATCTATGCTATTTAAATCACAGTACATTAATAATTGCAAAAATTATTTAGATGAATCCATTACAAAAATTATCTTAGGAACAGCAAAGAACATAAAACAAATGTTCAAATAGGCCTTTAATTTTAATTTAAAAAAAAAAAAAAAAAAAAAAAAAATCAAAATGCACTTAAGCATTATAACTTTATTGTTAAGAAAATTTTTTAAAATACATAGCGTTTCAGAAAAATCGATATCATTTTGTAATCTATTAACTTGACCAATTCTCATTCAAATGATCAAATTTTTACACCATGTGTAGAAACAAGTTAAAATTCATGTTTAATTTTTTTTTTTTTCAGCTATAGAAATGCTTTTCACTAAAAAAGAAAAAGGTGTTTAAACATTAAACATAGAATTTTTTGTTGTTTCTACACATACTGTTAAAATTTGAGATGATTTGAATAAGAATTGATCAAGTTATTAGATCATAGAAAGATATCAATATTTCTAAAATACTCAGTATTCTTAAATCTTTCAAAAACAAGAAGCTCTACCTAATTTTGAAATTAGGAATATCCCGAAATGAAATCCATCTAAATACTGCATTAAAATATCAACTTTACAAAAAGAAGTCAAAGTAATTTACACCATTTGATTTCATTAGAAATAAGATACAAAAATTGACTGTTTAGTAACAGTAAAAACAAGATGGCAGTTATAATAACTAAATTGTAAACATCTTTCAAAAAGAGATAAGATAGCTCATTTTTTTATCTTTTTTTTTTTTTTTTTAAAAAAAAAAAGACAGGTGATAATTTTGTTGGCAACATACAAGGAGTGATCAAAAAGTATTGAAACTGAAATATTTTTAAAACTTAAATGAAGACATGTATAGCTGACCACCTAATATAATAAAGTGACGATGTCTAGACTGCTAAATGTTTAAAAGAGGTAGTGTTAATTTGAAAGAAAATTATGATGACAGTCTCACTACATTTTGATCAGCTACTGACAAGGAAGAAAAAAAAAAAAAAAAAAAATGTGCCATCAATACTCATCTAACTTAGCAACATTTTGTTCTCAAAACTGAAAATTTATCTTAAGAATAAAAGAGTTAAAAACATAGAACATTAAAATAAGATTCAAAAGTGTTTTGATCAATGGAAAACTAGAGTGTGTTGAATGCCAAAGGAGACTATCTTGAAAAAAATTAATAAAAAAAATAAATACATAAATGAAAATAAGGTTTCGTTCATTTCTATCTTGGTAAATAAAGTTTCAGTCTCTATACTTTTTCAACATACTTTGTAGTTCTTTTGTACAGGAACCTCGTCATGGTGTGATGATTAGCAAGCTAGTTTTACAGATCAATTTCTATTGAGTAGCAAGTTTCATCCTCACTAAGTGCTCTGAACTTGCAGTTTTCTACCAACAAGTATGGCTTGCTTTGTTTAATGATTTTCCATCAAGTACCAGATTTAACCAAAGTTAAGCAGTGAAGAGCCTGCTCACTACTTAGATGGGTAACCATTTGGTACTGTTATTTTTAGTTTTAATTCTTTTGAGCGAAGAGATGGGGGGGGGATTTACAAGTATAATGCTAAACTGGATCCTTACTTTGTATCCATTGAGTTAGCTAAACTGAATCTATGTTTTTTTGTTTTTTTTTAATTGTATAAAGTAGATATCTAGCTGAAGATTTCCAAGCTAGAAAGCAAAGTTAGGACTTTTTCTGGTCAATAGAAAATCACGTCTTTTGACCAATCCTTTTTTCCAGCTCTTTTATGGAGGTACGGGGGCTGAAGTATAGATTAGTCAAAATATTGTGCTAACCTCAAAAAAATAATTAAGAGTTTTAAAATTGACTGGAATACAATTAATTTTTCAATACTGAGTCTTTATTCTTCAAGGCTTTGGTATATTTTTTTTTATTACAATTACCGGACATTAGCCTAGGGGTTAGAGTGTTCGCCAATGGCCCGGGAGACCTGGGTTCAATCCCAGGTCGAGTCATACCAAAGACTCAAAAAATGGTACTTGATGCCTCCTTGCTTAACACTCAGCATTATAAGGTACGGATCAAGGGTAAAGTAGAGAATCCAGGGAAGGAGTAGCACCCTCCCCTACACATTGGGGTAGTAGCTATCGAAAAGGGAGCCTTCAGGTTACCCTCGACTATGGTCGCCAACTTTACTTACAATCATAAATTTAGAGAGATTTGTTTTAAAACTTATCTGCTGTTATCTATTTTTACTATTATCTGTAACATTCTACATCCTAATCAGCTCGTAACAATAATTCATAACTAAATGTTAGCAGTAGTAAGAGACCCGTTAGTTTTTTTTATAGCAATATTTTCTATTATCTAGAACAGCATTTTTTTTCTTTTAAAAACAAAGCACACTATCCATTTTTTTTTTCTATTGAAGAAAAAAAAAAATGAATTATTTATTCTTAAGGAAGCTTCTGTATACAAACCTATTATCTAAACACTTCTGTTTAAGTTTGTTTAATGGCATACCAACCTTCTTAGGTTATCCAATGCCAAATCCATTCCTCCAGAAGGACATTAGTGGTACTATTTAACCCATAGATGGGAGGATAAGGGGTTTATACCTTTCCCCAAGAGTATTTGTCCAAAAGTGAACATAATAGCATGACTAGAGTTTGAACTTATGTACTACGATTCTGCAGTCCAGTGCTTTATCCATTACACCACAAGGACACCCCCATTCCCTTTAAGGTTAGTATGTGACACGTGATCTGTTTAACTTAGGAATATAGATGCAGGCAAAGTCAATCACCATGACCAGTATCAGAATGGCATCAGATTTCTGCAGCCTCTTTGGTGTATGGAGAGAGACTACAGAAACCCCAGGATCAGACTCACCTTGTTTACTTTTTAGTCTTGACTGAAGACATGATCACTGCTGAGGAAGATTAACAAATACAAATCTTAATCTGAAGGCAGGGGAGAGGTTTAGTCTATACACAAATTCAAGATTTTTGTGAGATTAATAAAATTATCCAATAGCAAAACCTTTTCAGTTCATCTAAATAAAGTTTCACATTTCTAGCATTTGCAAATTAAGAATTTTAAGTTTATACAAAATTGCCTCTACTTCAGTTAGTTTTTCTATGTAATGTTTTTCCAGTTTTTTTTTTATAATAACATGACTAACAAAAGAGAAATTACATTGAGGTTTTTAATAATCATACAACCAATCATCAACTGGAACTACTGTGAGTTTGATCTTAAATCAATGAGAACTCACACTTGTGATCTTCACCAAAAGATAAGCTTCAGTAAAGCTCCTCATTTGAAATTAAAGGACCCTTCATCTTTTTGTTTTTGGTGTACTATCTACAAACAAGTCACAGATGCTCATCTAGTTCTGGAGGCACATGGAATAAGAGTCATCATCTTAGGACAGACTGGGTTCTTCAGCCTTGGTGAGGCAACTAGTCTAGGAGAAGGAAAACTCTGAATTCGAACCTGTTAAATTCCGCTTAAAAAATGACCCTGTGTCATATCCTGCCCAAGCAGAGGGGTTAGTAAATAGGATTATCTTAGGAAATGGATTCAGCAACCAGAGTTCAAATTCTGGATGAAATTATTTGCATTTCTCTTTATGCTAATATCTTTGAGAAAAGCATTAATCTATCTCTTCACCCAGCTATGGATAAATAGTAGGGCAGACTGAGCTCTTTAGCCTTAATAGAGCAACCATTCTAGGAGAAAAAAACTGAATTAAAACTAGTACTACTCTACTGAAAAATTGACCCTGTGATACATATTGAATGTGGTGGAGGGTTTGGGTAAATACACACAAATGCTAGTCTTATTAATGAAAATTAATCATTTTTACAACTTTACAAAATTTTTTTTTTTTAATCATATGAAATCCTACAAAATTGAGTGCTATTGCACCTCATACATTTTCTGTGCTAAAATCAATGGGGAATAATCAATTATTTAAAATTTCAAAAAAATGCTTTTTTCAGTGATTTACTGATTGACTTTAACAGCATGTCAATCCATCTAGGATTATTTTATGTCTAGAGGTTAAGCAATTGTTTATTGTAGGTTCATATTCACATTTTGTGTGTATTTCTTTTTTGCACACCATCCTATCGAATATAAATAGTTTTTTAAATCTATTTTACCCACACATGGGATGGAAATAGGTACTACCACTCTGGGTTACAGTGAAGCTAAGATCCACACTCCCCAGACCTCAAGAACTGGAGCCTCACCACCAGATGCACTTTGGTGTCATACCCAGGAAACCACTTGTTTTTTGGCAGAGTAGGGGTCTTAAATATCTACAGAAAATAGTCAGCTTATTCAGCCGACAGGGTGTAATGAATTTTAGTATTTTAATTTGTTTAAAACATTAAGCCAACTCATAGCTTTGGTTACAATCTTGTAACTGTGATGATGTTAAAATCTGTTAACACAAAATCTAAACGTTAATTCCACGAGGAATCCTATTACTGGAGCTTTTTGATTTTGGACAGTAGACAAGAATGAGGTAATTCTGTTTTGAAGTAGGATCATTCTCCACGCCAAATTTTAACTGTTCAGGTAATTTAATACGATTATATTTCCAACGAAACAGCCATAATGAGCACTATTGATATTGCAATTTGATACCAACTTCATATGTTCTGGTTTTATTGTTTATTCGATGGCATGCCGATACAAGAATAGCACCCAAATTTCTCATGTAGCAGGAATAACGGCCATCTAGTATAGGATATTAAAGAGTATTAATGGCTGTCAAACTAGTTGTTAACATTGATTATATTAATAGTCAATTGAGTTTAGCTATTGATTTTTTTTTTTTATCTGTTGAGTAAAAGATTGTTCTTGACTAATCTTTTTAAGTTCGATTTTCAACCAGGGTATTTCTTAGTTAAGAATCTGAAAAAGTTTCCTTCTGAAATCATTATCACTTAACTTGTATTGAAAGAAAAGCATGAGTTTTCTTGGGACATTGTCACTTTCAAAATATATATTAATAGTTTAGTTTAGAGATAAATCCACCCGCTTCAAGTGACGTCTCAAAGACACAAGAACTCCATTGTCTTTCTTTCTTCGATGAAATTCATCAAGATAGATCTAAATTGAATAATTTTCATCCGTTTTTAAGCTTTCCGATTTCGAAACTAGTCATGGGGAAATAATGTACTTTAATGTCGTTTTTAGTACTAAGTTAAAAACTAGTAAGATATGAATTTCACTGAAATAAGTTTTAACAAGTCAAAAAAAGAAAAAAAATGTAAGTTATTAAAAAAAAAAACGAAGTAATTAACTTTATCATCTTCTTACACACGTACATATTTTTATGTCAGTAATGCACTAAATTAGCTCGACAAGTGTTAACGGTTTGCTGGAAGTGAGCAAACTAGTGTAGCGAGTTAGAGCCTAACAGAATATCCTCATACTAGCGACCTTATGCCATACTAATCTAAACTTAAATAAAATAACTGATGTACGAGTAAAATTATATAACAAAATAACCCTATCACCACAACAAAAATCGGGAAAAAGAAAATCACAGATGAGATAAAATTGCCAAGAGGAATCTTTTTTCTGTGGGGAAGGGATTACACAAGTGTCAAGTAAGTACAGATTGTTAGACGAATTCGAGTAATTATAATTACGGGTACATTATTTACTTCCCCCCGGTAATTATTAGTCAAATTGCTCAAAATTTTACCTGATATTGCGATAAAACTGATAAAGAAAGGGCTTATCGAAAAGTTACTAAAATAAATCAGAAAGGTTAACAAACATTAAGCAACCTGTAAATTTTAATCACAACTAAGTTTTTTTTACTATTTCTTTTCTCCCTCGGTAATTAGTCCCACAAGCAATTCAACCCCTCCGGTAAAGCTTTTTGTAAAACCTTATCTAACTGTATATTTGTTTTAGATCGTAATCTAAGAACGAAACTTTACACTTAAGAGAAAAATCCAAAACTTGGAAAAAAAAAAAAAAAAAAAAAAAAAAAGAAGAATTAAGGATCTGTCTGCGTTGTCATAACATCTTACCTGAATCAAAAATAAATTCTTTTCCTTACATACAAAAATCAAATTTCAATGTCAAAATAAATTTTCTAATACAATTTAATGTTGTTCAAATATCGAAAAAGCTTAAAGCAAATTTTGTTACTTTGTTTGGTTTTTTAGTAGTAAATATTTCATTTTTATCGTCATGATTTAAAAAATAAAAAGAAAAGTTGATTTTTAAGGAATAAGGAGGGTCGTTGAAAAGCAAAGAAAACCAAGTTCTAGTCTCTTTTTTTAAAAAAGAGAAGTAATAATTTTTTTTTTTTGTAATTAAAAGGAATTAAAATCTCGTTTAGATCAGATGTTTTTTTAACTTCTAAATGAAATAGAGAGTAAAAGCCATAGCAGAAGTCATTTTAAGGTCGCTACTAACAATGTCAAGGTAAAAAGCTCAAGGAGATTCTTCGTATAATTATTTACTGGATAAAAAAAAAAAAAAAATACTATAAACAACTCCCTACGATAAGACAAGAAATTAATAATCAAAGTTTGAAATATTTTCCTTTTTCACAAGCAGGGAGATATATATATATATACAAGATATTTCAGACTAGTTTTTAATTATTCCTTCAAAAATGCTAAAAGAAAACTATTTTAACTCTAAGATGGGCAGATCCGGCTTTTTTCTTTCCATTCGGAATTAGCACAAGGTTTATCCGTTTATGACTACGTACAAGGAAAAAATGCAAAAAGAAATAATGAAAGGATTTTTTTTTCACAGAAACAGCTGCTAACCAGAATTTTTTAAAAAATGTGTATATGTATATATATATATATATATAAAACGTTTCTACTCACGCCAATCTGTTAGTGGCGGCCAGGGATGGAGTATTTTTCTGGAAAAGGCTGAAGGTGGAACGAAGAGAATTACGAAGAGCCATGACGTCTAGTTGTTTTCTTCTACTTCTTGTTGTAGTAAGTGGCAGCGAGGAGAAAATTTAAGAGAGACAGAAAATCATGCGTATAGACACGACCGCCGCTCGGCGCTGAGTGAACACTCCTCAAGGTCGGTGCTTAAGTATAAATGTCAGTTATCTGCCCTTGGATTCTGTACAAAAAAAAGAATTATTTATATTTTTGTTAATTTTTTTCTTTCTTTTGCGCTCGTTTATGCATCAAGTATTCCTATCTAATACAAATAATTTGCAAACAGATCTATTTGCCCCATAAATGGGACCTTAACAGGTACTATCACTCTAGGTCGGTGGACCTGGGAGTAATGGCAATAAAGGAGTACTCCACACTCCAGATCTGGAGCCTCACTACCAGATGCAGTTTTGTATCATACCCATGACACTCCTTTTTCAAGGGGTAAGTCTTACTTCTAAGCAGGGAATACAGTCAGCATATTCAAAGCTCCACTGACAAGGTGAACAACTTGTTCAAGATCAACATATCACTCCTGCTACTTCTACCTAGGATCAGTATGTAGTTTCTGTACTTGTATAAATTGAAATACAGGATGTAACAGAGGTAATAGTGAAATAAAACTATTATACATAGATTGATGCTTCATTTGATGAGCTTATCTGGTCCACCATTTTGAGCTTGATTCTAATCAGGTGACCCATATTACTGGCCGAACAAAAGCTTAGTAAATGATGACTATTATAAATAGATGCTTTGCACTATAATATTACTGATTATTGAATTACTTCTGTTTCCACCCTGTATATTACACAAAAATTAATATTAGAATGTTGAAATTATCATCTTTATAGAGGGGGGGTTAAATTATCATTATTATACACTTATGTACTCTGACTTGTGTCCATATCTTGATTGTTATTCTAATCACAACATTTCAGCCATTGTAGTCTCCAGCTTTATTCAAATGCCTGTCCTACCTTGTCAGTTACCTTCTGGAAACTTTTAACCAAAACCTTTATTCACACCATGGGGGCAGATCATTCTCATTATACTGTCCATGCATAGATGAGAATATCTTGTTTCAGTTAATTCTTCCACTGAATCATAATTTCACCCCTTCTTGGCAGGGCCTAGAATATGCTAAATGCATTCTCTGCAGAAAGGTAAGATCTTAATGCAAAAGAACAAAAAAAAAAAAAAAAAAAAAAAAAACTCGAGGGAGGTCCTGGGTGTAACACTAAATTGCATCCGAGAGGTGCCCGCGATGTAATGGTTATCGTTGCAGGAAATGGACACGGTGATATGAGTTCAAATCTTGGACGAGACTGATTGCATTTCACCTAGCATTAATACCCTTGGGAAAGGTATGAATCCAATTATTCTCCCTCCAGCTATAGGTAAATAGTAGGGCAGACTACGTTGTTTAGCCTTGGTGAGGCAACTAGTCTAGGAGAAGGAAAACTGAATTCAATGAGAACTCACACTTGTGATCTTCACCAAAAGATAAGCTTCAGTAAAGCTCCTCATTTGAAATTAAAGGACCCTTCATCTTTTTGTTTTTGGTGTACTATCTACAAACAAGTCACAGATGCTCATCTAGTTCTGGAGGCACATGGAATAATAGTCATCATCTTAGGACAGACTGGGTTCTTCAGCCTTGGTGAAGCAACTAGTCTAGGAGAAGGAAAACTCTGAATTCGAACCTGTTAAACTCCGCTTAAAAATTGACCTTGTGTCATATCCTGCTCGAGCAGAGGGGTTGGTAAATATGATATAACACTAAATTGCATCCAATGGTGAGGGTTCAGTTCTGGTGCTCTGAAAAGTATGGAGGCACCATTTCCTTAACATTACTTCCAGGTCCATTCTAACCTGAAATGGTAGGACTTGTAAAGGTTCTTGATGATTATTGGGGCTGCAGAATGGTAATACCTCCCCTTTCCAGAAAAAAAAGTGTGGGTATGTTAAGGTTAAGATCCATTTGAAAATACTTAATATTAAATAGAAATACTTGAAACACTATAACTGTGTATAAATTATGAAAATAACTCATTGAAGCTATAATTGCTTAGTAAGGAATATCATTAATTAAAGGAGGTGCCCGTGGTGTAATGGTTATCGTCGTAGGAAATGGACACTAGTTCAAATCCTGGACGAGACTGATTGCATTTCACATAGCACTAATACCCTTGGGAAAGGTATGAATCCAATTATTCTCCCTCCAGCTATGGGTAAATAGTAGGGCAGACTGGGTTCTTCAGCCTTGGTGAGGCAACTAGTCTAGGAGAAGGAAAACTGAATTCAAAACTGTTAAACTCCGCTTAAAACAATTGACCTTGTGCCATATCCTACTCAAGCGGAGGGGTTGGTAAATAGGATCATTAATTACCTGTAAACATGATTGCTTGAAATACTCGAAACCATATAACTAAGTGCAAATTATTTATATTATATGGTTTCATGTCTCCCTATATAAACAAATTATTAAATAGAAATAGTTACTTGAAAACATAATGTGTATAAATTATTAATATTAAGAATATTTAATTGAAGCTATAATTGTTTACAAATGCTTATTATATTATGAGTTACTTGAAACCATATAATTGTTTTAAAAAATAAATTTATCAAATAACCTAACATGGTTTGACATGTCATAAACCCAACCAAATCAGTATATATCTTTAAATGCACTGCCTGGCAACTATATATGCATTAATCCATGTGTATATCCACTACACTATTATCAACATTATATACTCCAATTCAAGTAAAGAGATGAACAACATCTCAAAGACAAATTAAGTTGAAAGAATTAACTAAATTTTTTTCATTTTGTAATTACCAATAATTTGGTTTGTTTATTCAAAGGTATATCAACTCATCATAGGTTATTTAATGCCAAAATCTGATTCATTGTAAATGTTTGTAATCATCAAAATTTTCGATATTTCATTGCATTTTTATGTTAACTTCTTTTTGAGGTGGGAGGGTCTATCATTTGTTTGCACCCAGCATTCCTAATAAAAATAATTTGCATAATTTCAAATATTCCTAATACTAAGAATTTATGTATGACATGGTCTAAAGTAACAATTCATATTTAATGATCATCTATTTGCAGTTTTATAAGATTTCAAATAACTAATGACAATTCTCACAATTATAGCTTCAAATAACTTAATACTATATTAAATACTAAATTATTTGTATCAAGTATTTAACTCGAACACCAATAAATTTTAAACATCTGACTCATAGATGAGAGCCTCACAAGTACTACCACTCAAGGTCAGAGTGGACCTGAGAGTAATGAAGTGAGATTCACTACCAGACAGTTTAGTATTATACTGATACCCACCCTTTTTTCTGGAAAGGAGGGGGGTATAACCCTTCTGCAGCCCCAATAATCATTAAGAACCTTTAACAAGTACTATCACTTCAGGTTAGAGTGGACCTGGAAGTAATGTTAAGGAAATGGTGACTCCATACAGAGCACCAGAACTGAAGTCTCACTATTGGATGCAAAGAATACGTTTAGCATATTCTAGGAAAGGGGAGGTATTACCCTTCTGCAGTCCCAACAAACAACTAACCTAAGACAGATTACTGCTCATGTCATACAGACCCTGTACTATATACTCTATTCTTTCTTGGCTGGTCTAGGTTGATATTGAGGCTTTCCAATAAAATTTCCAAACTATAAATTAAACTGTAGCTATTGAGAACAATGTGTATGTGATAACACTGTACGAATTTTTCATTTTAATTGTGCCTTTTGGTTTTTATAAGTCTATAATTAATGCCTACCTGGATTAGAAAAAGTATAGAATTGTTAGAGTACTCACCACTGGTCTAAGTGATTGCAGTTAAATCTCAGGGAGAGTCATAAAAACTCCAGAGTGTGTGTGGAGGGGACAGTACTTAAATGCTTCTTTGCTTAGCACTCACCATTATAAGGCAAAGATCAAGGATAAGTGGAGCAATCCAAAGAAAGGAGTAGCACCCTCATTTACACATTGGTGTAGTAGCTATTGAAAAGGGAGCCTCCAGGTCACCCTCAATAACAGTAAACCAACTAATAAAATATTTTAAGTAATTTTAAGCATTCAACTAGATAACTTATGTCAATGACATTCACATATCAAAAAGTATTTCAAGATAAATTATTAACTTTAATATTTCTTTAAATTTTCTTTGAATCTAAAAGTTCAACATTTCAAGCTCTGAGAGAACAGATTCTTCCAAGCTTTCCATTTAAGTCCTGGCTATCATTACAGTAATCAATCTAACATATGGCAAGCTCAGTTTAAATGTAAAAGAAACTTGGACTGTGCACAAATTCTTTGCAGAGTTAAGTGTCTTGAGATAAAAATTGCAGTTTTTATCTTTTGATGAGCTAGTCTTTACTCTTGATGGAGACTGTTCCAGTTGAACCAAGGGAAGTAACTTATTGACCAGGCGTATACTTCTGTCTAAACTTTCATTTAACTGACAAGCACAAATAGTGATTAAATCTACCAGATTTTCCATTAGCTAGGTACGGGGGTTATTTAGGACAACTGTAAGAAATTGCCTATCAAGTCGAATCTAGTGCATACAGAGAGGTAGGTTTGCATAAATAAGGTTCATATAAATAAGCCTGGTTAAAAGATGGTGGGAGGGGGGCATGCTTTTATTCCCTAAAATAGTTAGGGTTCAGGTTACTTTATTACACTTAACCAGAAGTATTAAAACCCAGTTCTAATGAGAAATCGGACTTTAGCTCCGACGATACAAAATTGTCAGAATCTATTTAGCAATGTTATTGATCAAGCTTAAAAAAAAAATTACGAGGGTGCCAATATCAAAATGCCATCTGGTAAATCAAATATCTTAAAGTCACTGGAAAAATACATTTTATAGAATGGAGGTTATAAGAGAGTCCATTGCTATGTTGGTATCAATGCAAGGACCTATTTTTGGTGTGCAAATTTAAGTATGTTACATTTAATTCATGGTTCAGTTTGAAATATTTCAATTCCTTGTACTGGGTCAAACCCACTATTTCCTCTCAGATAAAGCTGGACATGTTTCTAAACCAATTCAAAGACTGAAAATTTATCTATTTGGGAGTTTGCAATAATTTAACTATATAGGAGGCCAAAGATTTGTTACATTCAAAACTGATAATCACCAGATGACTAAAGATTAGTCATTTCAAATGTTTTGAATTATTCTAAACCCATGAAATTTAATACAGCATGAAAGGGTTAAAATCTCAACAATTCATTTTCAAAATTGAATTCAAATAGATGACTTGATAGAAATTTGATCAGTTGAAAATATTTCAACTAATCCATTAGAGACCCCCCTCCTCCCAATTTTGAACTGGTTGTATTCAAGCTAAAGAAAAAAAAAAAAAAAACACTAGATCCATGCACAAATTATCAAATACAAGTTGATTTAACCGCTTTTAACATAAAAAATTTAGAAACTGGTGTATTAGGTCAACGGTTCAGAAATTTAATTAGGTCTAATAAAAGCTTAAAATCAAGTATTACAATAGGATTTCAGAAGAGGAAATGAAAACTATACTTACCATTGTACACAAAGTATATCCAAGCATATCAGCTAATGCTGGTCTGCTGAATGAACAAACAAGGGAGCAGGGACTATTTCCGAAATATTTTTCAAATTAATAAACCCTCAAACCAAAGCTATTTCTTTTTAACTTTAAGAAAAAATTAAAAAGTGCAGTTAATGATAAATATAGTGATCTATAGGAATTGAAACTTATATTAGGATAAATCTGGTCTAAAAGATCTTATGAGCTATTCTTCAGTCAACCAAGACTAATAGTTATCTTGCCCACCTATATTAGCAATGACTAGATTCAATAGACTGTGTACTCAATTTTTTTCTTATACAATCAGAAAGTTAGAAAATTCAACTGGACACTAGAAATCCTTTAAAATACAAAGGTGCCAAGACATTCATCACATATGTATAAATATTGCTAACTTCATAATGGATATAGACAGCAGGACTAGATTTAGTTTAAATCTAGATTTCTCTACAACTGAAATCATACTAATTTTAAATGTAGTTAAATTCTTTGGATATGACCAGACTAGTAAATCTTAGTTTTACATGTGTACCTCTATGAAATCTTTGATAGCAAAAACTCTCAGGCAGAAGACAACCAATAGTTTAGAAGAGTGAGAGATTGGTTCAATGCTTGGTAGCACAGTATAATTAAATTACAAATTTGAATTACACCTGAAGACAGAATTTAGTGGTAAGACAAGTATTAATTCTTTACAAAAACATGAATCCAAATAAGATTAAAATAAAAACAACACAATAGATATTCTGCAAACGTCTTTTAATTAAGGATTTTAAGGTTGTGTAATATCTTAACAGTGTAGTTTCCTTTTTAGGCAAATATTTCATCCTCAGACCTGCCAAAATGAGCTGCAACTAGAGTTTTTTTTGGATGTCAATTTTCTGCCAGTAGCAGACTGGATTTTTGGAGGAAGTAAAAAATTTTTTTTTTAAAAGCCTTAAATCTTTTAATCATTTTCTCCACTTTTAAGGAGTTTTTATTTTAGTAACAAAAAGCAAAAACCTTTTTATAAAGTATTCCATTTAATTCCTCCTTCCAGTAACCCACAATCTAGCCTCTCACTGTTACAATGAGATCCCCAAGAAAGGTGTTCCCCTGGGAAGATTTACTACCAACTTGGTAGTTGTAACAAAAGTTTTTTTTAAATAAAACAAACACCTAAGGCCACCTGTGCTTGGAAGGTGGCTATATGCTCACCTTTCCAGACGCGTTTGAATCCAGTAAAAGTTCATGTATCATTTTGTCAGGTAATCAGTTACACATGAATTTCTTTAGAGAAAAACTCCCCTGAATTAAAAAAAAATTTAAAAGCATGAAGATCTATCGTAACACATAAATACTAAAATTAAAAAAAAAATATATATAGCTAAGGTGTTATTTGATCAATTCTTCAGGCATTGTAAATTTCAATATTTGAGATAAAGAGAAGCAAAAAACACCAATGACTTGGAGTTTTATCTTTCAGATAAAGTTACACTCCTCTCCTCATAGCAAAGACTCCCGCCTCCCTTCCCTACAATTTACTGGATCCAAATAGAAGTTCTGGGTAAGCTTCCAGATTCTCAAGTTGTCTTTTCCAACAGACAGATGGACTGAGAAAAAAAAAAAAAAATCTATGTGATAGTCCAACACATTGAAGAGGACTAGAGAAGTGGGCCGACTAGGAAGGGGAGATCATCTTTCAAAAAATGCCATCCATTTACTAGTTACAGTCTCTGGCCTTAATGATCCTTTTTATTTTATTAAACTTGCCTGCTATATACACACAAAAATGGCCGGTCTATTTACACAACTTTCTTCTACTAGCAGGTATTTTCCTGTGATGCCAACATTCTGTTTATTTTTAGAGTTTTGCAGGGATTTGTATAAAAAAAAAAAATTAAGTTTATTTTTGTAAAGGGGGAGATGTGGGACAATCTTGTGAAGTTACCAGTCTTATTGCATAGATCATTAGCAAGCTGTGTTTCCACCCAAGTAAGGGTAAACATCTGTTGGGTGCTGTCCTTCTGGACAAAACCAGTTTAGGTGGTAGTTTAACAGCTTGTTCCCTGCTTTAGTTCCAAACAAAAATGGTGGCAATGAGTTGGAAAGGTTTTGTTTTTTCTTCAAATGTGACTACTTCGATGTCCAATGGTTTCATTACCAAGATGACTAGGTGAAAGCAACAATGGGCCTCTGTAAAAAGGAAAAGTATGTATAAAAGACATGTAAAATAAGATAAGTTTTGACATTAAAAGAATTGTGATGCATGGTAAGTTTTAAATCCATTCAATTAAAAAATTAAATAAAAGTAAACGAATTAAGATTTAATGACATATCGACCTTTTGTTGTTTAATACCATAAATTAGTTGTTTCAAAGTTAGTTAAGGTATATGTACAATTTGATTTGAATAAAATAGTTTTAAACAGATAAGACATGTCTTCAATACAGTTTGAGATTGACTAAGAGTGGCCCATAAAACTCACCTTGCCCATAGGTTCTTTTTCTCCATTTGTGTTTGCTTCAGTATTTTGATGAGTGTCGCCCCATCCAGAGTCACCCCAGCCAGCATTTCCGGAATTTCGTCGGATATTGCCTCGGTAATTTCCTCTGTAGTTTCCACCACGATTACCACCTCGGCCTATAGAATAATTTAAGATTTAGTCAAAAACTACTCAAAAACAAAAATGTTAACTTGAAAACTTAAGTTTTAAAAAGTCAGCTTTGAGATTCACAATGATTTGCAATTATTATTTGATAGTATAAAGTGTTAAGATATGCCTACATTTAAAGCTTTAGATTCCAGCAATTAAATCAATAGCCTATTTCTTAAAAGGGCTTTTCTGGCTAACATTTGCAGTGTCAACATTGTGAGAATTAAATAAAATCAAAAACTTAAAAAGTGACTAAACACTCACCACCTCTACCCCTTCGTCCTCTGTATCCACCTCTTCCTCTGAAGCCTCTACCTCTTCCTCTGTAGCGTTCTGAAACTCCAAATGTTTCTGCATTGAGTTTCCGTTCTTCTCTCCAACTCGTCCTATTTACACGACTACAAAAGATTGCATTTTGAAAAATGAATAGCTAGCATTATTTTGCTAGCTTTGGTATCCAGGTAAAGTTAAGATAAGCTATGGATACCAAAATTAAACCATTAGAATCATAAGTTTAGGAGGGAAGAATTAGCAAATAACTTTAGAAAATAGGAAAATTTAGTTCTACTCAAAACACGGAATAAATTAACAGAAACTAAGATTCTGTCAAGATATCAGTTACAATTTAAACTTACTAGTTTATTTTAGTTACTGTAAGGAGTATAAAACAAAGCAAAAAGGACATACAATTACTTACCCCTGTTCACGCTCTGTGGCTTCACAGCTAATATTGTCAAAGAAGGATTTAGCTTTATCATAGTAAACTATTTCTTCATCTTTCTTTTCTTCCTTCTTTACTTCATCAACTTCAGCTTCCTCACCCTCATCTACATTTTCCGCTGGCTTTTCTCCATTTACCACAACATTAGTGTTCTTCTCAGCTAAAAGTGAAAATTAATCCAAAGATGAAGTCATATGCAAGGTATTGTTTCCTTCTCCCAGCTCATTTTTAAAACAAAAATATTTGAAGTCAATTTCTAAAAATTTAAGTTTTAGGAGCTACAAGAGTCATTACAAAATTATTTTCAATTTGTTACCTAGCATCTTCAAATTAAGGAAAGTTATTTGTCCAGTTCAAAGTCTACATGGTTAGAATAGATCAACCTCCGGGAAATCTTGAAAGATACTTACTTAGGGTTAATTTCTTCAGTTCTTTTTCCATTTCTTCAAATTCTGCATTGGCACTTTCAAAGTCATAGTCATTCTCAAATTTAAGAGGCTCTGAAGGTTGTCTAGAACCACCCCTTCCACGGGATACACCACGAGCAACACCACGAGTTCTTCCTCGGGAAACACCTGCAGCATTAAATCTTAGATTGAGACGTTGAAAAAATTTTTTAAAGCTATAAAAGCACCTTTAGTAAGTAACAATTTTGAAGAATCAGCATTTGGAGCTATTAAAATTACAACTAAATCCATGCAACATCAAGTAGAAGATTGCTTTGCTATTTTGAAAATAGCATGAAACAGCTATTTTAAAGTACAATTTATTTCAGTTAACAAAAATTCATTTAGCCATGACAGATCAAAATAGGAATACCTGGGAGTTTAAGATAAAATAATAAAATTTTTGTCTTTAGGTAACATACCTCCTCTTCCACCCCTTCCACGAGTAAAAGTTGTAGTACGGTTAGCCTGCTGATCCCTCTGGTTTTTACGCTGGTCACGTCTGTCAATTGGTGAGAGTTGTTGTTGATGTCCTTTGTTAGAGTAACCTTTACCATCATCAGTATTGATTTGGGTCCCTTGGTCAGAGGTTGGAGACTTGCGACTTGGTGGTGGTGTAGGACCTCGAGAACCTACAATTAAACCAGTAAAATATCAAATTAAAACTAACTTCATTTTAAAGGTCACCAAGAAATTTTAACTGTTTTGCCGACAAATAAAACCTAACCAGCAACTATGAAATTTAGGATATTTTCTATCATATCCGAAAGGCTCTAAGCATTGACAGAATGTCAGTTTTAAATATGGTAAAGCTTGTCATTACAAAAAAAGTCTAGCTTGCAAGAAATTTTTTAAAATTTGGAAGCTGAGGTAATCATTCAACACTAAAATATTAAAATTAATGCTTTTCTAAAAGCTGCTCCAAGAAGGATTTAAGCAAAAGAGTTTCCATGAAGATAACAGGGATACAAAAAAATGTTAATGCTTAGGTTCTATATAAGTATAGAGAGTTAAATCAATAACAACTCATTTTTCCTTATGAGTCTAAAGAATTAAGAAACTCCATTCAGTAGTCAGTTTTATATCAATACACCATTTATAGCTAAAATTCATGCAATGTTATTTGACAGTTCTGGCAGTGTTTGGATACAATCAAACATTTAGTAATACAGAACAAAACTGACTTATTGTTAAAAGAATTATGAAGAGAGTTGAGAAAATTAGAAACAAAGTGAAAGTTTAGCTACATATGTGGTTATCAAGTGAGTATTTTTAAATTCAAGAGCTGGTTCACAGCCAAGGAAAATCCAAGTAGAAGTCTTTCAGTGTTAAGGAAGTTGTACAAGGAAATGCTCTGGTTAAAAGGATTATCAAAATGATTTACAACATTTTAATTAGTTTTTGTTATAAGAAACTTTAGGAAATCACTTTACCAGATTTCCTTATCTGCTGGGCATCTACCTGCACACCTTGGTCAATGGTGGTCATACGGCCATGACTTCGAATGAGTGAACCTGACAAAAACCAAGAGCCAGGCCCCACAACTTTTTATTCATTAAGTGATTAATATTTGAACCACAAATAGCAACAGTGTTTGAAATTCATTAAAATTATATCTACACCTAACCATGTACAGTAACATATGGATTTTAAAACTGAAATTTTTTTAATTTTCTTTGTTCTAGGTCTTTAGCATTTAATTCTAAATTCATGAGGACTCAAAACCACTTGACCAACTACCAAAGATTTAAATGCCAGCATTTAAAATGGGAAGTATTATCTATATACACTTCAAACTGATAGGATAAAGCAGAGATCTCAAACTTTAAAAGGGGTCATTAGTTCCAAGAGAAAACATGCAGTATAATCTACAAGTGCCAGTTATAATACTGAGACTTTACCAAAATAAAAAAGTGTGCAGCTGTAAGTGTCAAAATATATGAATAAAATCTTAAATTTGATGTCTGTTCTAGGAAAATGTTTACAAAAATGGTTTTGCCATAGGCTATAGAAGTAGTCTGCAAGTTTGAGAACTCTGGGATAAAGCAAGCATTGCAAAAAACAAAAAAATTCTTTAACCTGAGCGTGAAGAAAAGAAAAAGATGCAGGGAACATGCAACAAATAAAGCCAACACAGAACAAATGAAGCACACAATATGCAAGCATTGAAAGCTGTGATATATTTTTTTTAATAAGTCCTCTATAATCAAGTTTGTCTACAACTAACATCAATTTCTTTGGTGCCAATAGGTAGTTGTATTTGAACAATTAATACCTCAAGTTTAAAGTGAAATTCAGATTTTAAAGACTCATAATTTAACATGCAGAGAAGAGAGCTACATGACCTACTACTCACATTTTAACCTAACCTAAGCAGGGGGGTGAGAGCAAGCTGTTGCAAACGACATTACCTGCGACAGACTGAGAGTGACTACTACCATGATAGGATTGGTGACCACCATACTGACCGCCATAAAGCTGTGCTCCTCCAAATGGTTGGTAAGATTGTCCGCCATAACCATGTTGCTGTTGAGGTTGTTGCTGCTGTTGTAAGGGGTAAGAAGAGGTGGTTGTCACAGGCTGGGATGACTGCATAAAAGAAAAAAGTTCTTTATAATAAATAGAAAGAATTTAATCTGGAATCCCTTTAAAAAAAAAAAAAAAAAAAAAAAAAGTACTTGCAAAAAGAGGTACAATGATATAGTTATGCACCCAACTTTGTTTTTAGAGAAAAGCTTAGGTTCATACCTGCAAAAATACCCTGTCCTATGTCACATTTCATAAACCACAGAAACAAAGCTTTGATTCTGTATTGTTCTTTTAATAGAAGTCCTATGCAACATACTAAGTTAATAGCAAATCAACTTTTTAAGAGTTGGGAGAGTAGGTGTGACACTTAAAATTCAAGTCAAATGTAACTATATAGTTTACCTGCAAAATACTCTAAGAGCTAGTCATTAGATGAAATCTCAAATATGAAACTTCCAAGATCACTAACAGCACTACACCATTCTAAGAAACATGAATAGTTCAAACTGAATTTTCAATACTAAAAGATTTAGAAGCATTTTAACACAAGTATTAAATACAGAATATTTTAGAAGTTTATACAAACCTTGACAATGGCAGGATCTTGTGGTAGTCCTTGTAGAGGCTGAGGCTTAGGAGGCTGGCAAACATGAATATCTTTAATGTCACTGCCTCTGAATATAATGTATTCAAATACTTCATCTCTTGGAGCTACAGGACGGTCAGTTGGACGATCTTCAGTACCAAAAGATCTTACTGGAAAAATATTTAAAGTGAATTAAAGACCAAAGGATTCATAAAATACAATATTTTTACAGAGGTAATGAAATGCTAGAACTCATATCCCAGGGATATTTAATGGTTAATTTAAGAAAGTATAGATATAATGCCAATTAGAAGTTCTGAAAGTAGCTTTCAAAAGAAAATATTTGGTAATTATTAGAGTGCTAATGGTCATATGGAGTTATGCAGAAGATTCTTCGAACTAAAATTAGTTATCACATATTCAAATTGAAATTTGTTAATAGACAGAAAACTTAGAAATTTATGCAGTATTCAATATTGTAGAATATTTAAAAATGCCAAAATTAAATTTAAACAGCTGGTATGGTTCTTTTTGTCAGTTCCGTTGTGGTCAGAATACAACCAAATACACTGAAGACAGCAAGTGTCTTTAAAAAAGCACGGAGAAATGGCTGGGGTTTGTTTGGTCAGGCATCACAGCCGTTTTGTTTGTTTTTCAATTTTAAAAGTATGCTTGTGAACATATGGGATATTTAGTAAATGTATAATTGAGCGTTCCGTAGAAAATTGTTTATTCTAATAAGTCAAATATGAAAACAATTAAAAGGACACAAAAGGGATTTTTTACGAAAAAAAAAATAAAAAAAAAATAAAATAAATAAAAATAAAGTAGGGAGAATTCTGAGTAGGAAGTGCTGGCCTTGCAAACAGTTAGACAGGCATAAGAATTTATACTATTTACTTTAGTTAAAAAACAAACAAAAAAAAAAACAGCGTATTAAAGAAAGAGAAAAACAGCCCTTTATTTATAAAAAAATAAATAAAAACATGTGACGTGCGAAAATGGCGTGAAGAATTAGGGTTGAGAATTGTGTAAAGAAAACGAGAAAAAGGGGGAGGGTTAGGTAATAGAATTGAAAGGTATCGTATAAGTTGTTTATTATGTTATACAGGAAACCAAATAGAAAATTAATTCTTTTATTGAAAAAAAAGAAAAAAGCAAAACTGAAAGAGCGCCAATGGAACAGTTCAAGCAAATACGAAACTGTGGCTACGAACGGTTATCACACCTTTATTATATAAAAAGTATAATGTCGACAAGCTTGTGAAGTTAAATATTCTATATTTAGTGAGAAAATGAGTCCATCGAGTAAAACTTACGAATTAATGGAATAAAGTTCGTGAAATAACTCACTTCATAATTTAAAAGTTAACTGGAACACGAGAAGTAGTCAAAAATAAACTTTAAAAATAGGCAAAATATTTATCAACTATAATATTTTTATTTGAGAAAAAAGTAAAGCAATAATAGAACTAAATGTAATTATCCAGAGCTTCCTGTAAAAAGCAGACATTGTCAACATACTTTTTTGTCAAAAGTTTCAGTTTAGAAGTTTTTATATTTACGTTTGACGGAGAAACGTAAAGAATTAAAAGTAACAGCTGAACATAATCTTTTTCTTTAGGGGGAAGGGAAAAAAAACGTGTAAAGAGACATTTTAAATTATTTCAGAGTTAGAATTGCAGGTGTCCAGTGACGAAGTAAAGAAAAGGGTAATATGTTAAGAAAGGGGAAACGGAAAAAGAAAACCAAGAGAAAGTATGGGAGGTTTTTTTTTTTTTTTTAAGAAGGTAGAGGATAAGACTTTTTAGGGAGAGTAGGTAAGTTTGAATTTATAGTAGCAGTAATAAAACAGCCGTGCGAGCAAAGATACGCTCGTATTTACTAATGAAGAACAATGACTGAAACAATTGCGGATACCTTTCGCTAAAGCAACAGTGGACTCGTGTGGGTCGATAGTGTACAGAATGCCCTCATAGCGAATCTCAGCCTTCGAAATGAGGCTTATCTTGCTACCCAGATACGGGATGCCTCCTCCACTCATGTTTCTATGGCGGTTTGCAAGTGAGGTTTCGCACACAGGAACAGGATGACGGTGGATTATGCGCAGACAGGATTCAGCGTTAGCAGCTAAGCGTTTTTTCGCTTGGTTTTTCCTACCTCACTATTATTGCCAGCTTACGTCGCTTGGTACACACAAGATGGCGACAATGTATGACACTGGTTTGCCGTAAGGTGGCGCTGCTTGATTTTATACACAATCCCAGGGTTCAACCCGGTCGGCACGCATGCGCTCTTTAGTCGGCCATCGACGAAGTTATTGAAATGGCGGCTACCAATTCAATCGAGGAATTATTATCGTCGGAGGTGGATGAAAATGAAGTAAGTGCCTTAGTTGGGTCTCTCGAGTCGAGGCTGGCCTCGCCTACTCATAAAGAATCGTCCCAAGATGTCACAGACAGCGTTGTGACTCCTATAAGCGCTCCCGCGACTTCGGACCGTAGTGGAAACACGAATACTAACAACGGTGGCAATAATAATGCTGGTAATACTTCCAACAACAGTAGCAAGGTTGGCTGTGGCATCGGTACCACCAGTGTTACTGGTACCAATCATATCAACAACACTGGCACGTCGCCTTGTGTCGGGACAAATATTGGCATCGGAGGTACCTCTACAGCCACCGTGATGGCAGTTGCTTCAGGACTAACTCCATTACAACCTACATCTTCGACTGTTAGCAGCCCTTTTGCGTCCATCCAAGCAGTTAGTCAAGGACAGAAGGGCATCTCTCTGGTCACTGCTGGCGGGACCCAAGTCAACAAAAACACACAATCTCTCGCCAAAGCACCAATAGATGCCCAAATCATTGGCATCAGTTCGATTCTTAGCTCAACACAAGCTACGACGGCTACCGGTAGCATAATCAGTACGGTGTCCCCAGCTAATGCCACAGGAACGACGACAACCAATCCTGGAACTAGTGGTAGTAGCGTGTCCTTACTGGGCATAAATACTCAAAGTACAACCATGCAAGTTCCTACGAATGGCGGAGAAAAACTAGGAAACACCCCAACAATCCGAATTATAAACCAGGGTGCTATCATAACATCAGCATCCTCTGTCGTGTCTACAAATAATACTAATACTCAAAGCCAGAACGTAACCTACGTTCATGCAGTGACTAGACCCCTTGGTCCTGGACAACCCCAGCCAGCCCACGTGGTCACTACCGACAGTAACTGCCCTGTTACTCAACAAAATGCACCCGTAGTCTCAACTGGTGTAGCTGTGAAACAGGGCAACCACACTGCAAGTAGTGCCATGTACAATTTGGCAAGCATTGCAGCTGAACGGAAACCCTTAGCAGTACCCACTATGACTGTCCATCAAGCTAAATCCCTGCAAGTAGGTAGTCGGGTTACTGTACGAGAACAGATCGATCAGCGGCAAGATAAAACGGGGGTGCCCAAGATCACTATAACCACTGCCCCGAATACATCAGTGACCACCACGACGCCCCTAATCAAGACAGATTCAAGCGGAGGTCACCTCCTGATCAAGGACGTCTCCAAGACAGATTCTACATGCACAAGGGATGCTTTAACTCGTGCTACTACAACAGTGGTCACCGTACCCCAACAAAATGTTCACATCGTCAAAAGCATGACTAACTCTAATCTCATCACTGTGACTAGAACCCAAGCCCAGAATGTGACCGTGGTCCCACCACAGATTTTAACGCCAACCCAAATGAGAATAGTAACTGTGAACAATCAGATTCAAGCAACTAGAGCACTGACCGTCAATGCGGGGAATTTGGGAAAAACCACAAATAGTAGGGTCGGTACCGTTCGTATCAATCCTTCTCCATCACCACAACAAATCAGTATTGCTCCAAGACCAGGAGGAACTGTAAGTATTTATTTTTTATTTATTTATTTTACTGTGTGATTAATCTAGTTTATCATTAAAAAGTACAAATTTAGGCGAAACTCAACATTTTGATTTTCATGTTTATGTATTTATAAAGTACTATATGATTTTTTTTTTTTTCTTTTTTCTACAATCATATCCCTAATAACGATCATAACACTTCGTATTTACAATATTAATCTTTCTTGGTACCACCAAGGGTTTATTTGCCTTGTTCCACTTTTTCTTTTTTTTTTTTTTCTTTGTGGTGGGGAGACCAACATGAATAAATCTATTTCACATGGCGGCTATTTCGTCATCTAACTCAGTTTCAATATTTCTTTTTTTTAATAGATTATTTGAATTTTCTAGCCTTGCGTTATCAATTTATATATTTCATGGGTGATTGACGGGGTATATTTTAAATACTGTTGCACTATTCTTACAGGAATAAACAAATCACTTCTCTTGTTTACATAAAATATTTATATATACCCACGTGTTGAAATATGGGGTTTAGATCGACTTCTAATTCTTAACCACTTTAACTGAGCCAATCCTCTTAAATGCGAAGGAATGTTACTTATCCCTTTTTGTTTTGATATTTACACGTTGGTTACTAGCATTGACATTTCATTATATTTGCAACTTAGAAATTAGGAAAATGGTTAAAAAATATTTTTTCTTTAACCGGTGGTATTCGTTGTCGTCATAGCGAAATTATACTCTGAATTGATGTGTAATCTTTGATCATCACTGGTTTGGTTTATCAACCTAGACACGGTACTATGACCCACATCACATTTATGATCAAAATGTAGTAAATTGAAGGGTTGCAATTTTAATTTTTTTAAAAATGTAAAATAAACTTCTAAAACTTTGGAAAAGTTTAACCCATTTTTAATACGTTCATGTCATTCAGCGAATTGTTACAACATACATTTTAATGGGAATGTAGTGTGTGTGTGTGTGTTTGTTTTTGTTTTTTTTTTCCTACCAACGTTTTGAACAAACTCTGAAACAGTGACTTACATTTTTATAAGTGTTTAAAGATTCTTTAAGAATCAAGTTATGGTCCTACAAAAATGTTCAACTTATCTAAATTTTGAAATTTAGACAAGCACCGCTTGATTACGTTTGTTTTTGTTTTTTCCCCATCTCAAAGAACACTAAAATGTGCATTTTTCTCAGTGAGACTGATAACCAAGTTTGCAGAATTTGCCAGTTGATTTTAAAAATAAACTTAAGGAAAAAGACTAAACTAAGAGCAATATATAAATCTAGTGATTATTTGAATTTCCCTCTGTAATTTCAACTATGAATTAAACTGTTGAATGCAGCAATTAAAATCTAGGATAATGAAAGCTCTTCTTGCTCAGGTTATGAAACATTAATCTAAAATCTTTCAAAACTAATGTTATTTCAGTATAGATACTACATAAGTCTGGAAATAAATACTTCAATCATTTAAATTTTTTTTTCCTTTTTTTATGAAATTTTAATTGTATGCACTTAAAGATATTTAAGAATCCCTGAAATCATTTTTTTTTTTTTTTTCTCCTCTCAGTTGGTAATCTGGGAATTTCAAACTAGAAAAAAATTAGCTTATAAAAAACATCTAAGCATGGACAATCTACGCCCTGTATAAGATTTTCTACAAGATAAACAGTTGCAACACACACTTGAGGACCAGCCAGTACAACTGAAATGTAACAGCCAAGACAAGGATGCTAGCCCAACTCGATCAGTGTATAATAGATAATTATTACAAATGATTGCATTTATAATTAAGTACAAGGCCCTGATGACAATAGACGTATAATAATTACTAAAGTTACTCTTAAATAATCTGAGCACACTTTCTTTGATTCAAATTTGGTTCCATTACATTCACAGAAACATCCAAAATAATGCTTCTCACCAGCATCAGCTTAAAAGTCTACAAGATTTCATATCAGTGAACTTTAAGAAGAGATGTATACCTCGCAACCAAAATCTTCTGACCACATCGCTGATTTGAATTTTTAAATGTTTGATTTGTTAAAAAATATTCTCAATATTCTCCTTTTTTTTTTTTTTTTTTTTTTTTTTTCCCCCCACTCTGTCTATAGTAATTTGTTTATACATTTATATCTAGTACTCCTAACATTAGTAGCAATTGTTGCTTCAAGTGATTTTTTTTTTTATTTATTTATTTTTTTTATTTTTTACAGTTCATGACACTATTGAGGCACTTTTTTAAATTTTATAACCCAATGCTGTGATGTTGTTGGGATAATATAGTTTTGACAAGTAAAAAAAATAAAACCATGGTTTTATTTTATGTGCAAAAGAAATTTTAATGATATAATGGGTTTAAACTTTGAGTAAGATACAAAATAGGCCTCAGTGGTGTCATGGACTGTTAATATAAATTTGCTCATGGTTATATTGTTTTGAAGTACTCCTATCTAATACAAATAATTTTCAAACAAAACATTGATAAATGCTATCCCACACAGATCTATTTAACTATTAGAGGGAACTCTTACAGGTACTACCATTTTGGGGAGTAATGACAATGAAGGGGTGATTCCTGGAGCTCTGGGAAGCAGTATATTCTCAGCCCTGCCAACAGGGTAATGATAGTATTATTCTTTCCCCTTCAGTTTAATGTATTTATTTCATTAGAATATCAAATCCATCACTTAGGCTTTTTCTCAACCAATATAATGTATAATAGCAGTACTTACCCATATTATTGCCCAGTCGGCTGGGGCTGTAGAATACACTGACTGCACCTCTGCAGAGGGGTAAGACCCCCCCCCCCAACAAGTGTCCTGAATATGACACTAAACAATCTGATGGTGAGGTTCCAGCAATGCTGTAGCTTTGGGGAATGCGGAGTACCCCTTCATTACCATCGCTCCCAGGTCCACTCTGACCCGGAGTGGTAGCACCTAATAGGGCCCTATCTATGGGTTAAATAGAACTAACAGCATTTTTAGGCTAAACTGAATTGTTTGAAATAGAAATGTTTTTGACAATTAAACCGTACTTACATTTAAACTGTGTGCTTAACTGAATTATTTGAAATAGAACTGTTTTTCAACATTAAAATTGTATTTACACTTAACTGAATTGTTACATATAACTTCTTGAATAGTTTGAAATGTTTTTGACAATTAAACTGTACTTATGCTAAACTGAATTGTTTTCAATAGAACAGATTATTTACATAATGGATTTGGCATTAGATAACCAACAAAGGTTGATATGCCATAAAACTAACCAAACCTTACCCATATTAGATTTAGGTTTAAAGATGGTCATCAATATTTATGAAATAACATGTATTAAAATGTTTTATTTAGTGCTAACATGCATTTCACTTTTAAAATCTAATATTTCAAATATTTTCATGAAATTTCTTGCGATATTTTGGTTCTTATTTGACATTTTTGGTGAAGATTCTGTTTTTAAAATGAACAATGTTTTGTTCACTGCTTTCTGTGACAAAAACATTTAAGAGTTTTGTTGTTACCAATTCTTACTTTTTACTCTAGCTTGTTCCATTCTTTCCTTTCAATTCTGGTAGTCACAATGCTTGTCTGATAGACATTTAATAAGTAAATACTTCATGTTGTGTTTGAAAGAAAAAATTACAAACCTGACATGAAATTGGAAGAACTGGTTTTCAGTATCCTGTCTTTAACTAGTTCTATTCACTGATCTAAACATGCTATATAATTCCTCTCCATATAATATTACATTTAGAAAATCTTTCAAATGACAAATTACCAATCACTTTCAAGTTCTAAATTATTCACATATCAGAGGGGCAAAATTATTGAAATTTTATGAAAAAAAATCTCCAATGACGAAGAAAAAAATATTTACAATCAAAAATGATAATTGGTACAAACTCCTGTCCTCTTAAGAGCTAATATGGCAGAAGAAAAAAAAAACTTAAGATTGAAAAATCATGAAAACACTCAATTTCCAGAACTTGATTTGCTGTCATCTAATAGGAGAGAGAATGAGTAATTAAAATTGAAAAGCAATAGGGACTCTGCTCACTGGCCTAGTGGGTAGAGTGTTTGCCAATGGTCTGGGAGACCTGGGTTCAATCCCAGGTTGCGTCATACCAAAGACTTTAAAAATGGCACTTGGTACCTCTTTGCTTAACACTCAGCAATATAAAGTATGTATCAAGGGTAAAGTGGAGCAATCCAGGGAAAGAAGTAGCGCCCTTCCCTACTCCTTGATGTAGTAGCTACTGAAAAGGGAGCCTTCTGGTCGCCCTTGACTACAGTCACCAACTTTACTTACCTGCATACTCACAAAGTTATATATAAAGCAAAAATTAGGTTGGCATATCTTTTCAAGAATACAAAATTCTTGACTTAGCTCATAGATTTTTTGTTTTTGTTTTTTTTTTCATATTCTCCTTAGAATTTAAGATCAGGTCCTTTCACTCAACCTAATCAAGCAACATTCACCCATCTTTTTGCTAAATTCCCACTAAGACAGTCTCCATCTCTCAGCCTTAATATTAACTTTAAACTGATTCTTAAAGAAAGTGATCAGTCTGAGATGGGAGTGGGGAACAAAACCTGCCTTCATGGAACCCTTTCTGTTGCATTGTCTAAATCACAACTTTCGTGAGGTCCAGTATGCACAGAAACGGTCTCCTATCTTGCAGTAGAACCACATTGCTACAAACAGAACTAGACTTGAAGACAAAGAACTTTTCATGAAGTGTGCAAGTCATGAACTTTTTAAAAAGTTTATGCAATGCTCATACAGCCATATACTAAAAGACATGCTCAACACACTCCTCCATATCACTAGAATTGATGCATTCTAGCAAAATTGCCAGTCCCATTGTAAAAATCCTCTTGCCAACCTCAGAGGGTGTTACAAGTTGCCTAGTCACTGAGACATGTCATCCAGGGCACCCAAGACTATAAGTTAACTCCACTAAGTAATTTTGAGTGGCCACCTATGTTGACATGATATAATGCCTTATTCAAAAATGGCCAGATGTCAAAAAAAGTCTTTAAGTCTTTCAGAACATGTTGACATTCATGATAGCACTCATTTCTAGGCAATCACCAGGCATCCACCATCCAAGTGCACACTTCTCAAAACCAGAGAAGCCTTTCCATAATTTTCCATTGTCATATTGTGCACACATCTAACTTAGGAAATGTAATGTGTACTAACATGTAATTTGGCTCTCTGAGGCTGTCTTCAGAAGGGTGAAGGTAACAGATCTCACAAGGGAGACTGAGTGCACCAAACAAATTGAAACGGGACTCTTTCTAGACTACCTAGAAAACTATATGGAAGATAAAATTAAAAAGATTGGTAATGCAAATGGTTTGCTAACCTCTTAAAGTTGGTATTAACATTGTTAAAGGGGTACAAATTACTCAATCCTAACCCACCGTGCTTGTTCTTGGGAAGAGGTTTCCCTACCTCCCTAATGAAGCCTTGGAGAATAACCCCCTGCCTCATCCAGTTGTTGTTGATGTGTACTAGCTTGGACACAGGCTTGTGTGATGGCTTAAGTACATTTTCTTGGGAAGACCATTAATGCTAGGAGTTTTGTCATTTCTGACTTGATTCAGTGCTTTCAGGCTTCATCTTCTGATATCCAGCTGCTTTTATCACCTGAAGATAAAGGAAGGCAGTCTAATAGGTGTTGAATGGCAGAGTTCAGCCATGGCTCCTTGATGAAAAGATTTCTGGAGTAGTTTGCCTTTGTGCTTGTAGTCAGACATTATCCATCTAGCCATGTAACACTAGTGATATATATCACCCGTGAAGTATCTAACTCCTCTGCTCACAATTCAGCGCTCACTCATTGCCTTGCATGACATTTTTTAACAAAGCTCTGCTTGATTCTTAAGGAGACTATTTCTGCCTTAAAATCTAGAGCAAAAAGGGCTGTTCAATTGGGAGATAGTTTATTGACTAACTTTGCTAATGTCCTTTGCTCCACTAGTCTATTGAAGCTGGTATAATCAGCAGAAAAGGACTTATTTTTAAGGCTGCTCTATCTATTCTCAACTACAGCCTGCCCAGTCAGTTATGGCTGTAGAATACACCAACTGCATCTCTGCAGAGAGGTGAGGCCACTTGTTGGCTGTGGGTAGCAACCCGTAATGCTTCAGGACAGGATCCTGGTGGCAAAGCAGTTTTTGACCCAGTAAACAAAGTGGTCAAGTGACTTACAATATACCTTACTGGGCTAGGTAGCCATTCAGAGAGACTTGATCCGATCAATTGGCAGGTCATGTAAAACCCTAGTTCCTGTATGATTGTCAGGCTATATTCTTCAAATAGCTCTTGTGGCTAACATATGTCCTGGATATGGCACTAAACCATCTGATGGTGAAGTTTCAGTCTTGGAGCTTTGGTTAATGTGGAGTACTTCTTCAGTGCCATTACTCCGAGGGTTGCTCTGACCTGGAGTGGTGGTACCTATCTATGGGTCAAATAGAACTGTTTTACTCTTTAACTGTGTGCAAACAAATGACTGATGTTAAATTGGATTGTTAAAGTTACATCGCAAAACATGAAACCATTTAACTGTACAAAAATTGAATTTGTATTACATCACAATACTCAGAACCATTTGACTGAATACAAATGAATGAATAGTGCTGAACAGCAATACTTGAAACCATTTAACTGTGTGCAAACAAATTAGCCCTAACTTTTTAAAAATAATTACTTAGAAATCATATGTATAGCCTTTTGACTGTGCAAACAAATGACTGAAGTTAAATTAGAACAGTTTTTCTCCTCTGTGTGTGCGTGTCTCTCTCTCTCTCTCTCTCTCTCTCTCTCTCTCTCTCTCTCTCTCTCTCTCTCATTGACTTATGTAGCCACTTTAGCTACCCATAATTCTGTTTTCTCTCATTATAATTATGGGTAAGGCAGGTAGCATTCATTATAACCCCCAATTCTTTCATAACACTATAAAGACTTATGCCGCCTAATAAATCTACATAACCTCTCCTAATTGATACTTGGTCAAGGTAGCTGCAAGGCTGATTGAATCCGAGCTGCTCTTACTAGTTCATAATACCCCATCCCAGGATGCTAATTCAAAAATGGTCTTAACAAATTTGAAATATTTTGCATCCAGATTAGTGTAAGTATTCCTTCTAGCTCTCCAGCCTCTGTGACCAATGTATTTCAATCACCCACAAAAATGCACCATCTCTGACATTGTCCTTTATAGTACCATCCAACACAGTGTGCCCACTGAATCTAAACATTCAAGGACGTGCATACCAGACAAAACATTCCTTATGCAACCATCAGTGTATGCTAAAAAGGGGGTTGGAGTCCTCAATCCTTTCATGGTCACTTGAATAAAAGTTGGTCTCTTGCAAACAGTATATATCTACCAGATAGTGCAAAAGCTCCATGTTTTTTTTTTTTGTTTTTTTTTAGGCCCTGACCTCAGTCCTCATGCATTCAAACTAATCTCAAATTCATTGTGTTGCATTCCTAAATGGAACATGGCCAGGGTCAGAATTGTGTGTGTGTGTGTGTGTGTGTGTGTGTGTATGTATATATATATATATATATATATATATATATATATATATATATATATATATATAATGTGGTACCTCTCTGAGATACCCCACTTTCTTGACAGGAATATAGAGATAGCAGACCAGAGGCCTGAGTGGCCCTATCCAGCATGATTGTCTTCCCCCTCAGACCCTTGGGCTTACCTTACCACTGTTAGAACCTTTAACATTGGGGAAAGTTCTTAGGATCTCCATATTCTTTCAGTCAACCCATTTAAAGTTGTTGAGGAACCCAAATTCTTGAAGTTGCTTGAGATCCTCTACTAACACCCCCCCTCACATCTGCATTCCTCATTCATACTTTGACTTTATTATTATTTTTTTTTAACCCTGTCTTATCCTAGGAGCTGCCTAAGGGTGAGCTCCACTGTCTTATAAATTGCTACTCGTGTTTCTGTTGTTAGTAGTGATAGTAGTAGTTGCCCAGTTAAAGTATGTATTTACCCTACCCCTCTGCCATGAGCAGCATGTGAAACAAGGCCAATTTATGAGCAGAGTAAAGCTGGTTTGAATTTTGTTTTCCCTTTCCTACACAGATTACTTTATCAAGGCTAAAGAATCCAGTCTACCCTACCCACTCATCCCAGCCCAGTTAGCTAGGGCTGTAGATTATGGCAACTGTATTTCTGTAGAGACCCCCCCAAAAAAAACAAGTATCCTGGATATGAGTGGTAGTACCTGTTCGGGTCCCATCTATAGATCAAAAAGAACTGTTTAATCATTTAACTGTGCAAACAAATGTTAAAATGTTACCTACAAACTACTTGTTTACAGAGCAAATATATTTGGCATTGAATAACCTAGAAGGGTTGATATGCCATAAACCCCACAAATCATCCATAGCTGGGAGGAGAATGGCTGGATTCATGCCTCTCCCAATGGCATTATCGTAAAACGCGAGTAGCCTCATCTTGGATTTGAACTCTGGTTGCTAATTCCTTTTTTTTTTTTTTTTAACAAGAATCACCATTACACTTCTCAAAGTAGGTCTAAGAGTTTTTTTGTGTGTGTGTTGATAGTGGCAGTGGTGTGCAGATCCTAGCTAAAAAAAAAACTGTCTGAGTTCATCTCTGAATATAGTTTAAAACATTCCCATAGGTGGTGACCTTAACATTTTCTGAAAGTTTTTTTAAAAAAATAAAGCAGAGCCTTAGCTCTACAGACAGACATTTGGAGAATTATAAGATATATAAAAAAAAAATATTTAGTTTTATACAGTAACTTGCTCAAGGGGCAACTGGCTCCCTGAAAGTAATGGATATTTAATTCCTCAAATACTCCATAAATGATATACTTTGGTGAATTCTTGCTATAGAACTGCAAGCCATTGTTCGTTCAGTCCTTAACTAATGTCATTTAAAAGTCTCTTACTAGTTTTTACATTCAAATACAAGCGATGGTTACTCAGATATTATCGAGAATTGGATCATTTATTCTCGGCTAATGTTTCCTCATAATTTTTAGTGTGTTGATGAATAGTTTTAACTCTTGTACCAGTTTTATACTTGATTAGATTCATTTGAATATTTGTGTACTAATTTGGTCCATAAGTCATATCTACATGTAAATTTCAAACACAAAATATAACCAAAATTATCTTCTGGTTTAGTTTCTTTTGTGTAATGTCATATCGATCATTCATGGGTTATTTGATGCCAAATCTATCTTTCTTGGACAGTAGTTGTATTATCTAACTCATAGCTGGAGGAGGGAGACGGAATCATAACTTTCCCAAGGGTCTTAGTCCAAAAATGAGCATGATAGTGTGATTGAAGTTCACTCACTCATTATCACAGTCCAACACATTAGCCACTACACCATGGTGACCCACCTCCCCAACTCTTATGGGATAGATTTAGTAAAATTAAAAATGAACAAAATCACTTGACGACAGAATTTGGAATGGTTGCCAGAAGCAATCTTTGGAAAGTAAGGAAACTCTGCAAAGCATGAAAACTAAACAGGATCTTTAGTTTCTAAAAGTTAGAAATTATGAACTGTGTGTACAAGAATTACCTCTATCCTAAAAATAGTTATATTTAGTATATGAACTTTACATTAAAATGTAATTACTGTGGATGATATTTATCTATAATATTCAATTAGATAAATTACAGAGAAAGGAAGATGTAAAATTCTTTTCCTCTTTTGGTATACGAGAGAAGGTAATCAATTCTTGTACTAATATCTTATACCATAAAAAGACTTGATAACTACAAATGACT
Organism: Sepioteuthis lessoniana; assembly: GCA_963585895.1. Lineage (NCBI taxonomy): Eukaryota > Metazoa > Mollusca > Cephalopoda > Myopsida > Loliginidae > Sepioteuthis > Sepioteuthis lessoniana. The sequence goes on along the minus strand of OY757915.1, from coordinate 96,534,422 downwards.
TGAAGTCTTTGTACTATTAGTTGTTTTTGTATGTCTATAAACTAATGAAAAAATCCATTGCTTGACAACACAATACATTTTAATCTTCACTAACAAATACATATTCTCTCATAATAAAAAATGCCTCTATACAAACATAACCCTATGACCTACGTTCATTCCTTTGTATTTTAAATCTGACACCATATTCTGAATTACTGTTATAATGAATATTATCAACCTTAATACTATTTACCAACCCCTCCGCTCAGGCAGGATATGACACAAGGTCAATTTTTAAGCGGAATTTAACAGGTTTGAATTCAGAGTTTTCCTTCTCTTAGACTAGTTGCCTCACCAAGGCTGAAGAACCTAGTCTGTCCTACTATTTACCCATAGCTGGAGGGAGAATAATTGGATTCATACCTTTCCCAAGGGTATTAGTGCTATGTGAAATGCAATCGGTCTCGTCCAGGATTTGAACTCGTGTCGCCGTGTCCATTTCCTACGACGATAACGACTACACCACGGGCACCTCCAAATTATCAACCTTAATAGGTTGTGTGTGTGTGTACGCACACACTTTATATAGCATTGTTCAGGTATGCCTTTACAGAGCTGATATTAATCTTTTTGAATATGAACATTACTAGATGTTCCTTTTGGTCAATCATACTTAATCTCCTCTTGCTTGGGACACTTTAGAAGCAGCAAAAATATTCTGCCACATCTTTGTATATAAATTGAACTGCAAAACATTAGGGTTTTTTATTTTTCAGTAAATTAAGTTATCAATGAGAATGGGCTTTATATTCTGTTAGCAACATTATTGTAAGGACAGGGAGTCCCCCATGGCATAATGGCTAGCATAGTAAGCGAGTTCAAACTAGTCATATTGCTGTATTCAATTTCAGATTAATACTCTTATGAACCGTTTTATCTCTCCAGCTATGAGTTAAATAGCTTCACAACAGTTTTTCTAAAAGGATGGCTTTGGCATTGAATAACCCACTAAAGTTGACATGCTATTAAACAGAAACCAAACTGTTAGAACATACATGAGACATCCATTCTCTCTTCATAAGTCTTTCCATTTTTGCATTTAATGTTCGTAATTGAAAATCCCAATTCACATAAAGTGGAAAATCAGATCCAAATAGTTGGATTTTTTTTTTTTTTTTTTTTTTTTTTTTTTTTTTTAAGTAACTGAAGGATACACTTGTCTAATAGAAATCAAAAATGGGTTTATAGGTAACTCTTCATACCTAATTTTTGCATTCAGCCACTAAATATAGAAGTGAATTCTTTATATAATTTCAGATATCAAAGAAAATTCTAATGCAAGGGTTTCAAACCCAATCATAATCTTCATTGTTTATTGATGGAAAATAAGTTTTTCTCTTCCAAAGTTCTAACATCTAATTTCTTCTATGCTGGTTTTGTGCATACTTCATCACAGTACATACAGCTGCATTTCCTTGTGCATCAGTATGCCACAGGTTATAGTTTAGGAACCTATGCTTTTCTTTCCCCCCACCCCCAGGTGGGTTTGGTTTTAAAGAAAATGTTTCCTTCTAGATAATTCATTAATTCAATTATTTTTGTAGACTCTTATTTAAGCATAACATTTTAATTTACAAAAAGATTAAAGAACTGCATTCCTGATGTACTAAAACAGGAATGGCCAACCCTTCATGCATGCACCAAAAATGGTACTTTTACACGATTTTGAAGTATTGTACTTCAAACCAGATATTTTTTTTTTCTTTCTCCAGTTTACGATAGACACTTGCATACTACATTGTTATGCTTTATTATTTGTGAATATTTAATGCTTTCAAATTACTAATATTTTGAGTCATATACGACATATTTAACTATTAAAATAGTTCCATGCCAATATCATACAGGGTCACATTTGGTGATATTATGACTATTGGGTTTATCTACTGAAGTTTGACATCAATAGCTATGGAGCTTGGCAGGGTTGCAGTGAGTTGTACTCCACCAAATACCTTTTCAAAGCATGAGTCTTATATCCCATTAAATATGGTACTGCAAATAGTGAATTTCAAATGATCGTAAACACTTTTGACATTAATTTGTCAATCATTAATCTATATTTCCCAGAAATATATAAGTTAATTCAGAATTATATCTGCCACTTCAAAATGTACAGATGTGAGCACATGTTTTTAGCAATGAAATTGATTAAAAACAAAAGACTGCCCTGTTTGTAGGACTTAGAAAACACTAACTATATTCCCTACAGAAGGATGACCCTTCCTCTCTCTCCCCCCCCCCCATTCCATCCCTAAGGGAGTCCTGGTTATGATACAAAACTGGGTCTGATGAGTCTCCAGATATGAGAGTATGGAGCACCCTTTCATAGCCATTACTCCCAGTTCTACTCTGACTTGGAATGGTAATACCTGTTAGGGTCTTATGAGTTTAAACTTTAATTTTACTTGGATTCTTTTTAAAGTAGTTAGAGAATTTCCAAGAAAAATAGAAATTAATTGAAACTGTTGAAACTTCATTTGTTTAATAAGTATCTATAAATGATACTATACAATACTTTATATAGTAAAATGTTAACTCGCGTCCTTCAAAAAAATAAGGGAAATCAGTGCTCTAGCCTCGAATAGAGGTCTGTCAAATTTTTGGTGACTGAGAAGTGTAATTCATGTGATGTATACAGAGAAGCATGTTTTGGTCAAAATGTTTACAATATTTTTGTCACTATGAGCAGGAGTTAAGACAGTCCATGGAGTGGAAACAAGCTCTCCAGTAAAGAAAAAGCTCTGGGTGCAACAGACAGTAAAGTTTATGCTGACAGTTTAAGATATAAAAGAACCCATCACAATTGATTTCTTTGAAAAAGTGTTGGTTGGGTTTTATGGCATATTAACCTTTGTTGGTTATTTAATGCCAAATCTATTTTTATACAAATAGTTTTATTTCAAACAATTCAGTTTAGGATGAGTACAGTTTAATATGCCATATAACCCAAACAAACAAAACACAATTTCTTCCAAGCAGCAGTTACATCAATTCAGGAACTGAACTAGGAACCTATGAGCTATATTGAACAAATCCTGGAAGCAACATCCCACAAAACGGTCATATAGCCACCTCTATCACTAAAACCATTCAAATAAGACAGACAAGGCATGTGGGATACTGCTGGAGAAGCAAGGACAAACTCATAAGTGACATTCTCCTGTAGACCCCAACTCATGAATGTGCTAATGTTGGCCAACCAAAAACAACATACCTACAATAACTTTGTACAGACACAGGATATAGTTTAGAAGACCTGCTGGGAGTGATGGATAATAGAGATGGATGGCAAGAGTCAGGGAAATCCATGCTAGCTGCATCACTTCATGATTTCTTAGTTTACAGTTCAAATATTACTGTGTAGCATTTCAGTAAATGCAAGTGAGAGCTTGGAGAGCGGTTTACTCGGAAGAGAACTAGTATGCCAAGAACTTAATGACCTTCTTCACCTGTATTCAGGGTGGGGGTAGGTGTCACTTGGTTTAGTCTATTTTTCTACCACTTGTGTCAAATTCTGAGAATGAATATCAGTAAGTCAATTCTTGTTGGGTTATTTGATACCAAATAGTCATGTATAGCAATTATAGTTTAAGTAACTAATGATTTGAATAGATTTATAATTTCAAGTCACTACTATAAACACAACTATGATTTCAAGTAATTATTCCTATTAATTTTAGTTATGGTTTCAAGTATTCCTATCTAGTATTAATGTTTTTTTTGTATCCATAAATGGGACCCTAACTGTTACTACTACCCTGTTCAGTGAACCTGGAAGTAATAACAGCAAAATGTGACTGGAGCCTCACCAGTTTAATGTCATGCCAAGATTGTGAGAGATTGGTTGTTATAATAGTATTAATATATAAGATATTTCAGATTTAATACTACCTATAATAGTTATTTCATACAATGAATGTGAATATAACAAAGAGGTAATATTTTTTTACATAAAGCACGGTGGTGTAACTCATGTTTATTATGGGAAATTGACTCGAATCCTACGTTAGGTAGTTAGCATTTCATTTTCAGTAATACTCTTGAGAAAAGCATGAATCCTGTTCTTCCTTCAGCTATGGGTAGTGTAATACGGACTGGGCTCTTTGGGGAAGGCAACCAGTCCAGAAGGAAAAACTAGTGAACCCTTCTCCTGTTATCAGCTCATTCAGAAAGAATAGCTAATTATACACAAGCCTTCATCATGGAAGTGGCTCTTGTCCAGTATACCTTATATATATATATATATATATATATATATATATATATATATATATATATATATATACACACTTTATTAGTGAATAATAAAAATTCTCTTGTAAACATACTTGTGAGATATATTCTTCCCCGCCTCTCTCTCTCATCACCAATCTTGTATTGTAATTGTGAAACTTCAATATCTACAAATAGCCATGAAGAATTGAAATCTTTAAGTCTTATACTGATAGACATCTGAGAAAAAGTAAATGTTTATCATGTAAGTATTCTCAGCATGACACTAAACTGCATCTGATGGTGAGGCTTCTGTTCTGCAGAATGTGTGGTATCCTTTCATTGCCATCACTTCCAGGTCTACTCTGACTTGAATTGGCAGTACCTGTTAGTCCTGTTTATAGGTGAAACAGATTCGTTTGAAAATTATTGGTATCTCGTAGGAATATTTGATACTGAATTATCTGTATTAAGTTACTTGAAACTGTAATTGTTGAAATATTATTTGCAACTTATTGGTGTTAGATAAGAATAATTGGAACCATATAACTATGAAAACAAATGATTATTAATAGGAATAGTTACTTTAAACCCTGTAATTGTGTATAAATTGATATTAGTAAGGAATATTTGAAACTATACAACTGCATGCAAATCATTAGTATTAAGTACAATTTTTAAAAAAAATGATTGCATTGATAATATAGTCATAATCACAAATCGAATCAAATTTCAGTGTTAAATAACCTATATAGTTAATGTAATAAACCAAACCATTATCATGTAAGACCTTTTGACATAATATAAGATGCCTTAGTATATAAAATTAACTTTGTATATCACAAGGCCAAATTGAGGTAAATGAGTATTGGGGGGAGGGGGAGTAGCAGAAGCTTTCCTGCTCTTTGAAATTAGTATTTGATATCATTGCATTTACTTGGATTTGCTCTCTCTCTCTCTCTCTCTCTCTCTCTCTCTCTCTCTCTCTCTCTCTCTCTCCGCCCCCCCCCCAGCACAAGTGGCAATATATCTACCTACTTGTGGATTTTTTTCTCCATTGATTTGAATGAACTACCTGACTTGATATTAATGAACAAGGTCATCTTAGGCAGAAGGTCTACTTTGCTTGGGGGGGAGTAATGCGTTGTAAAATCAACACTTATCATTGCACCTTCATAAGTGCACTTTGCCACTTGTACGAGATGATTATAACTCTGTTTCTAGTGCATAAATTGTAAGTAGATCAATGTTACTTAAACTACCTAATCTTATACGGTTCCAATGTGTCAAAGAAAGTAACTTTGCCAAATTATTATGTATATATGAGATCAGTAAGTATTAATTGAACCGTCATAGAAATATTAATCTTGAGTGGAAAAAAAATGTCATTTCTTTAACAAAAAATACATCATTGCAAAATAAAACTTTGGAAATTAGCAAACATTCAAAAATACTGAAAACTTATGACAAATTCTAAATAAGTATATTATAAACAATAAATCTTGTATTTACCGAACCATTCTCACAGACAGGATGTGACACAAAATAATTTTTAAGTAGAGCTAAGCTGATTTGAATTTAGTTTTCCTTCTATTATTTTGTATGCAGAGAGTTTTGGCTTTCTGATAAAGCCTTCGTTGTGTCCATGACAGTTACATTTCTGACACTGGTTTGCTTGTTTTGATTTATTTATTTTTACAAAAATAGGAGTTATGCTACTTACTCCAATCCATCTAAAAGAAGCATTGTTGTATCTTCTGCTTGTGTGCTGTTAGATGATATCACTGCTTGCTGTAGCATATGAATGTTGCGTTTCCAATTAAGTAAAAATTGCCACTCAGTTGTGACATCTTTCATTGTAATGTCTTTCTGCTGCTAAAGTTTCGATAGTAGTCGAGTGTGAATATCTGCATTGTGTAGAGACTGAAGTTCAGCATTTTAACTTCCAGAAGTGACTGCAGTTGAAACTTTCCAAATTTGGTTGACAAAACCTACAAAAATGTCATGTAGTTATCTGCCTCATGTTTGACTAATTTGAGACAGTTATGTTGAATAGAGAAAACTGTTCCCTAAATGTTTCACTGTCTAAAGTAAAGTCTAAATCCTTAGGTTGTTTTGAAAGGATGAAATTTCTGGAACATTCATGTTCAAGTTTTCTGAACAGAATCCCCCCCCCCAGAAAAAAAACTATCTACGTACCTTTTTTTAAATGGCACTGTTTTAGAGTTCAGCTACTTTGCTGGCACCTGTTGGTTTCAAAAAACCATGGACATATTAAAGTTGACAATTATTGAAGTTTTTTCCTTTCTATATTTACAGGTAAATCATTAATTTTGAAAAGTATTATCTTTCACCTCCCTAATTCTAATTGCTTTTTATTGCAGCTTACCCAGGTAAATAAGTGATGAAATATCACTCTTAATATGTAAGAAAATTGATGCTGACCAATAGATGGTAATATTGAATGGTGTTATAGATGTTATTTGGACTTCTATGATACCACCCATACTTTCATAGCCAATTTGGCATAGCAACTAATACAGAACTTGGATTCTCTGAAGCAGTGTGGGAGAAAGTTATTCTTGTTTCCATTGTGTGCTTTTCCTCACTGTAGAAACGATGACCAGTTCAAAAGCAGTTAGAATTAGGAAGATGAAAAATTAGTAAAAATTAATGGCAATGATTATACTGATTTTGTTGCCCAGTTGGCTTTTCTGCAGAGGGATAAGAACCCAGCCCCCCACCAAAAAGAGTGTCCTAGATATGACACTAAACAATCTGATGGTGAAGTTCCAGTTATACTGGAGCTTTGGGAAATGCAGAGCACCCCCTTCATTGTCATTGTTCCCAGGTCCACTCTGGCCCAGAGTGGTAGCCCCTAATCAATCTATAGGTCAAATAGAATTAAACTGTCCTTATGCTTAACTGAATTTTTTTTACTTTTGGCATTTAAACGGAATTGTTTGAAATAGAACTGTTTGTTTAAAAATGGATTTGGCATTAATAACCTACAATGGTTGATATGCAACCAAACTATACTGATTTTGTAAACAAGCAACTTTGTATATAATTTTATTTTGCAATATTACATAAAACTCCAAATGATATCTTTTGTATTATTGACTCTTTATTGAAGGGTTGATGAATATGTTGATCCCACAAAATGTTCAGTGACAACGGCTAATTCATGAACAAAGGTAAAGTGGTTATATTGAGAGCCAATTTTTATTTGACAAAAATAAGTTTTTTTTTTAAAAAACTGGGAAAATTTTGTCTGGTTATGTCCCTCATAGACTGCTTGATGGTAACTGGACTCTTCTGAGTTGGTCAGACAGGTTGAACTTGAACTTGACAAGTTATCAGCCTGGGTTGTAGCTGTGAAATGGTTAGTCATTGCTGCTCCGAGCTGGTTGTCACTGCAGTCATTGGCTGTCCAGATGTGCAAAGAGGAGTCTGCCTCAGACCCATACCTATGTAGTTGGTCCTAAAAAGGACAGTTACTGTAGTAAGAAAAGCATCCAGAAGGATGGTGAAGTAGCAGAATCTTTGCATAGGAACAGCTAGTGTGGTGCAGTGCCGCTGGAATAGATACTAAACTTTGATCCTCTTCTCCCTGGCAGATGTTAAGATCCTAAATTTTCACATTGAATTTATGCTACAGGCAGTAATACAATCTGCTTGACTTGAGAAGTAACTTCCAGCAGTTTTAGAAGAAAAAAAAAGTAGATTCAGGCTACAACAGTTTCTAGCTGAGAAACCAGTCTCACAAAGATGTTTAAGATAACTTTTTAAAACTTTCACAGCTCCAGTGAGCTGGAGCTGTAGAATATGCCAACTATATTCACTACAGAGAGGTAAGACCCTCCCTTAATGAGTGTCCTGAATATGACACTTAACCATTTGACAGTGAGGCTCCAGTCCTAGAGCTTTAGAGAATGTGGAGTAACACTTCAGTGCCATTACTCTCAGGTCCACTCTAACTTAGAGTGGTATCTGTTGGGATCCCATCTATGGATCAAATAGAACTAATTATTTACTATACTTAAAACCAATTAACTGTGCAAACAAATGACTTATGTTGACCTGAACTGTTACTGTGTGTGTGTGTGTGTGTGTGTGTGTGTGTGTGTGTGTGTGTGTGTGTGTGTGTGTGTGTGAACAAATTAATATTAGTGTTAAATGGCAATACATGAAACCATTTTTACTGTGCAAACCAAATGAGCTCTGACTTATTTAAAATGTTACCTACAAACTGTTTAGAGATCATATTTAATATGTATAAATAAGACTTGGCATTAAATAACATGCAAGGGTTGATATGCCATCAAACCAAACCAACCTTATTGTTCTTTCCGCTATAAAAGGCAGCCCAGTCACCTGAGACTGTAGAATACACCAACTACATCTCTGCAGAGGGGTAAGACCTCTCTCCAACAAGTGTCCTGGATATGACACTCAACAATCTAATAGTGAGGCTCCAATCCTAGACCTTTGGAGAATGTGGAGTACCCCTTCATTGCCATCTGCTCCCAGGTTTACTCTGACCCAGAGTGATAACACCTGATATGGTCCTATCTATGGGTCAAATAGAACTGTTTGACATTTGTGTTAACAAATGACTTATGCTAGATTGAATTGTTAGAAATAGAACTGTTTTGATCACTTCAACTGTGTGTAAACAAATAACTGGTGTCTAATTGAATTATTTGTATCACTTAACAATACTTAAAACCATTAAACTGTGCAAATAAATAATATTGAATAGAATTATTAGTGTTAAATAGCAATACTTAAAACCCTATAACAGTGTGCCTAAATTGAATTATTTGTATCACATAGCAATACTTGGAACCATTTGACTGTGTACAAATGAAGTATTGAATTGAATAATTAGTGTTAGATAGCAATAATTAAAACCATTTTTAATCAACTAGACATCAAACTAGGACCGTTTATGTAAGAACTTGACTTGGTACGAAGAAAAATTCAAAAATAGGAAAGCGGCAGGGTTTGACAAAATACCCTCAGAACTGTGGAAGAAAAGATAATTAGATGACATACTGTTCTGATACTGTAATGCCATATACAACCAGAACACAATAGACAGATGGACAAAGGAATGCATCCTCCCTTTCCCCAAGAAAGGTGACCTTGGAATTGCCAAGAATTACCAAGGTATAACCCTCACATCCATAGCAGCCAAGATCTACCATGCTCTACTACACAACCACATAGAACCCAAAATTGAGAAAATGCTGACGAAGAACCAAAAATGGCTTTCAGAAATCTATCTACGGCATGACAAATTTTGACTATTTGTCGAATTCTAGGTGTTTGTGCAAAAAACCTAAGCAACACTTATTCATCGACTTCTCAAAGGCATTTGATTGCCTAGTCAGCAGGGGCCGTAAAATACACTCACTGAACCTCTGCAGATGAGTAAGGACACTCCCTCACTTCAAGTGTCTGGGATATGATACTTAACAATTTGATGGTGAGGTTCCAGTGATGCTGGAGCTTTGGGGAATGCAGTGTGCTCTTTCTCCCTGCTCCACTCTGACCAGGAGTGGTAGCACCTGATAGGATTCCATCTATGGGTCAAATTAAATTGTTTTGATATTTAAACTGTATTCCTCTGCTAAACTAAACTGCTTGAAATAGAACTGTTTTGACATGTAAAATGCATCCTTACACTAAACTGAATTGTTTGAAATGAACTATTTTGACATTTAACTGTGTATTGACAAAAAACTATACTTATACAAAACTGAATTAGTTAAATTAGAACTGTTTGACTAAACTGAATTGCTTGAAATAGAAATGTTTTTGACAATTAAACTGTGTACTTATGCTAAACTGAATTGTTTGAAATGGAACTGTTTTTGTATATGGAACTGTTTTAACATTGAAACTATTTATGCTAAACTGAATTGTTTGAAATAGAACTGATTATTTGTATATAAAAATGGATTTTGCATTAAATAACCTACAAAAGTTGATATGTCCTAAAACCAACCAACCAACCAAGGCATTTGACTCCATACACAGAAGATGAAGCAAATACTTCTCACTTACGGCCTCCCTCCAAAGAATGAGCAGCAGGTGGCATAGGCTTCCATGTCAATGCAGGCAAAAATTGAATACGTGAGCCTTAATCAAAGAGGAGACCTCTCCACAATGAAGGGTGGTCCTCTGAAACTAGTGGACAGGTTTGCATACCTCGTGACTAGCAAACACATGGACAGCTCTCGAGTGGCCATCTGTCATATGGAGGTTAGACCTGATCGATTAAATAAAATAGTTTTTTTCCAAGCAGCAGTCGTGTCGATACTGCTATATGGATGCACTGCATGGACACTAACCATATGGGGATGCTGCCAGCAATATTGAACAAGTCCTGGAGTTGACCCCCCCTTCCTTAAAAAAAATGGCAGCTGTACAGCCACCTACCACCCATCATGAAAACTATCCAAGTTAGGCAAACCAGACATGCGAGACACTGCTGGAGAAGAAAGAACAAACTCATAAGCAATGTACTCCTGTGGACCCCTGCACATGGACAAGCAAAGGTTGTATGACCAGCTAGAACCTATATACAACAGATTTTAACCCTAAGTAAAGAATTTTTTATCCTTTACAAATAATTATCCCAAACTTTTAATAAGTGGCTGTACTTCCTTTTTATTTATTTATTTACTTAATAATGACCATCTTACAACTTGTATGTAATATGGGTAAGTCCTGCTAATTATAAATAATTAATATCTGTAATGCAACAAAGTGCCACAACAGTTTGCTAAGTTTTTGTCTTAGCGGTAAACGTACCAAAGCCATGTCACTTAGACCTTAGTTTTATATAGCTGCTCTTTATTTCTATAATACTCAAGCATGGCTAAGAATATTTTCTATTATATAATGTGTGTAGAGAAAAAATACTTAACTGAAGCAATAATGGCTAGTTTGTAATACTCACACCCATACTTAACCCTTATCTCCCAAATGGTGAGCTCTATGTGGGACATCTACAATAGACTGTAAATGATTTGAATGTCAGAAAATAATTTTCATTCAATATGCTACATCACCAATTCATTTTTTTTTCTTTTCAAATACTTCACCTTACCATAAAACTCATTGAAAACGATCAAAAAGTAACTGAAGAAATATTTCTATTTATCCTATTGCTTTTGTTCATTAGATTTGTGAAAGAGCTGTATACCACGTTTTTGAGTAGCAGACAATTCATCTCCTGAGTTTCTTTATAATGCTCTATCTGATAGGTACCATCCTAATTTACCATTAAGCTTCTTTTTTTTTTTTTTTTTTTTTTTTTTTTGTGCTCTAACTAAATCTCTCATCTGACATCAACTGATGACAAAAGCAAAGATATATAAATATTATCCAAAAATAATTGATATATATATATATATATATAAATAAATTTGTATAATTGAATATCTAAACTAAATTTTGACATATCTGAAAAACAATGTAGCAGTATTTTGACAAGGATCAAGAACAATTTAAGGTCAGTATAATTGTTTTGTGATGAGTTTAAGATAATTATAAACATTAACTTTATACAAAGTTAATTAAACCTTTTTTAAAGTTAGCTAATAAGCATCTACTTGTATATAAAGCACAATGTGACTTAGAAGTTTCCTCCATAAGCATACAATGAATAAAGACTAACAAAAACATTTAAATTAATAACAATCAGCTGGACTCGGTTTTGGGGTTTGTTTGGGGGTTTTTTTTTTTGTTGCCAAAAATTAATGTCTATAATTTTCAAATGTGGCAGTTACGTTTTCTTCTAAGTAGAAACACAATTTGTGATGTTAATCTTGTCAGATTTAACAGCAGTTAGGAATTGCTAAACATTTCTCCCAAACTGCTAGTCAAGATTAGCTAAAAAGTTTATATGGTGGCATTATATCTACTTTTGATGCTTTTGACCAATGAGATACAAGCACTGCAACACCTATGGAAGGAGTGTGTGGGCCACTTGGGAAAACTGTCGAAAAATAACTTGTTTGGTCACAGCCCAGTCATTAGGGGCTGTAGAATATACCAACTGTATTTTCTGCAGAGAGGTAAAACCCTCCCCAATGAATGTCCTGGAGACACTAAACTATCTGGTGAGTCTCGAGTCCTGGAGCTTTAGAGAATGTGGAGTAACCCTTCATTGACATTACTCCCAGGTCCACTCTGATCTGGAGTGGTAGTACCTGTTAGTGTCCTGTCCATTGATCAAATAGAAATATTTAATCATTTTCTATACTTGAAACCATTTAACTATTAACAAATGATTTGTGTTGAATTAAATTATTGGTTATACATAGCAATACTTGGAGCAATTTAACTGTGTGCAACTGATGGAAATGGTGTTGAATAGAATTAAAGTTAAATAGCATTGAAACCATTTAACTGTGTGCAAACAAATAAGCCCTGGCTCATTTAAAAATTGTTACCTAAAAACCATTCATTTACAAATCATATCTAATATATATGTATAAAGATTTACCATTAACCTACAAGGTTTGACTATACCATAAAACACAACCAACCAATCATTTGGTCACATTCTAGGAGCATGTCTTGGTTATCCTATGCTTTCAGTGGATCCTTGTATATATATTTTTTATACTTGGGTTTCGGGTATGTGAATAAATAACTGATGTTTAATTGAATTGTTAGTGATAATAGCAGTACTTGAAACCGTGGAGGTGCTGAGCTCAGCTCGTTTAAAAATGTTAACAGAATGTTTACTAATTATATATTTAACATGTATAAAGAGGATTTAGCATTATTTAACCTATGATGGTTGATAGGCCATAAAACCCAACCAAACCCATCTATCATCCAAATGGTCACCTAAATATGACCTGAGGATAGATCTTTCATATATATCTCAAGGGTTGATATGCCATTAAGCAATAAGTCAGCCGATATCTCTATCACCTCGGCTATCTGTATTTGTGCTGCTTCCTAAAAGTACATATACTTGGGCAGCCTTAATTCTGCCATGAAATCTGTGTGTGGTTTTTTTTTTCGGGGGGGGGGTATGACTTGGGTCATGGGTAGAGAAAACTACATACAAAAATATGAATTAGCAAGTTATTTACAAGGATTTGAAAAAGATTTGGATGTTTGAATCAACAAGGTGAATAGAAATCTCATTTTGTCTAGTTGTCATCACCTTTATTACTTTGTGGATGCTTCCCCCCCCCACACACAACCACCATTTTGTGTAAGCTTGTAAAGCTGGCACTGAACTAGACCTCGATATGCAAACAGTACTTGAATAAGGTCAAGAAATGAATGATTGAGTTAGTGAAAACATGTTTACTGACACTTATATACGAGACCAGCATTAGTTTAAATTTGGGTGTAGATTTGAATATAAGTATTGTCTGTTTATGAAATAGTTTCCATATGAACATGTTGAAATATATTTGGTCTTTTATAAAACTAAAATATCTACCTCTTTGCATTTTATATTTAGATGTCAGGGTAGAATGATATTGACCATCTCTATCATTAGCTTCTTCCTAACATGTGACTTTGTTATTTACAAACAATCAGCCAATCAAAATAGACCACTGGATTATCTTAATTAAATGTGTGCGTTTCCTAACTTTTATTCCTGGAAGACTTGTAAATTTTCATTAAAAAAAAACAACTATTGAGGAAATATATATATATATATATATATATATATATATATATATATTATATATATATATATATATATATACACACACACTTCTCCATTCAGATATCTTTCTAGTTTTTTTTTCATGTTGGTTAATATATTTAATGTTCTTTTCTGGATAAGATATTGCAACATGGTGATAAACTATAATTCATACATTTCAGGCTTTTAATAATTCACCTGTTAAGAGTGCTTTTTTGTTGTATTTGGGGGGGGGTATTTATATCCAACCCTTTCAATTAGGTATACTTTATCTCTATCCATAAAAAGGGCACTTAGACTAGTTTCAAAGATCCATTGCTATTCTATGCTTAGATTTATGGGTGTCTGGGAGGATTAATAGCAAACTAGGCTTGCAGACTATTAATGGTGCATTTGATTCTTACTGGCCTTGTGCCAAACTAAGCTTAGTAAATGACCACACCTCAAAAGGAGAAAAATATTTTTTTAAATATGTAAAAGATGTCAATATAAACAAATATTGCCTTTTCAGAAAATAAAATTGAAATACTCGTTTATAAAAATAGTTAGTTCAATATTTTAATGCAAATACTATTATCTGGTGAATGTCTCTTGTGTTATCATTTAATATTTAATTTTGATGAGTTGAAACCTTCAAGAATTTTGTGTTCTATTCAGTTTTTAATTTTTTCTAAACTACAGAATTTAAATTTCATACTTTAAAATGGGGGTGGGGAATAAAGATTTTAAAATGAGTTTTCTTACAGAATATAACAAATGATAAAAATATTGGTTTGAATTCTCGAACCAAAGTTATTCTTAGTAGTAATGATAAAAAAATTTAATTCAAATCCTTCAGATTCCAGCTTTGAAATATTCAAAATTTCCTTAAAATGGCTTAATGTTAGATATATGGAATTATTTACCCCTTGAACCCCAAGTGGCCAGTATACTTAAAAGGCCACTTACCTGAATGGCCCCTACACCATCTGGAGTATCCCATTTCTACAGTGCTGTTGCCTAGTAACAATATAGCCATCTGTTGAATAACAGATTTTATATATTCTGCATCCTGGAGCCCCGAGAGTCAAAATTTCAAGTTTAATGTGTGTACTATATTCATTATAAATATATATTTGAATTTTAAAACAGCTGACTGGAATGAATCTAGGTTTCTGCTATTTTAAATATTGCACTGCATAATGGTTTAGTGTTCGCCAATAGACCCGGAATTCAATCCCAGGTTGAGTCCTACTAAAGGCTCAAAAATAGTACTTAATGCCTCCTTACTCATCCTTGATCTGTATCTTACAAGGACAAGTAGAGCAATCCAGGGAAAGGCTTGCCCAGTTGGCTGGGGCTGTAGAATACACTGACTGCACCTCTGCAGAGGGGGTAAGACCCCCCCCCCAGTGAGTGTCTTAGATATGACACTGAACAGTCTGATAGTGAGGTTCCTGTAATGCTGGGGCTTTGGGGAATGTGGAGTACCCCTTCATTGCCATTGCTCCCAGGTCCACACTGGCCCAGCGTAGTAGCACCTGATAGGGCCCTATCTATGGGTTAAATAGAACTAACGGCATACTTATGCTAAACTGAATTGTTTGAAATGGACTGGTTTTTTTTTGGTTTTTTTTGACATTGAAACTGTACTTTCACTAAACTGATTTGTTTAATATAGAACTGTTGACATTTAACTGTGTGTAAACAAAATCTGTACTTATACTAAACTGAACTAGCTGAATTAGAACTGCTCAACTAAACTGAATAGCTTCAAATAAAAATGTTTTTCACAATTAAACTGTACTTGCATTTAAACTGTGTGCTTATGCTAAACTGAATTGTTTGAAATAGAACTGATTATTTACATAAAAATGAATTTAGCATTAAATAACCTACAAAGGTTGATATGCTGTAAAACCCAACCAACCCTGGAAAGGCACATCCTCCCCTACATCTTGATACAATAGCTATTGAAAAGAGTCTTTGGATCATCCTTGACAATGCTCAGCCAACTTATGTAAAAATATCCATTCAGTAAGCTAGCATATCAACTTGAAAAACTATTTTGAATATACTAAAATAACTACAAAAAAAAAAAATCTTCATTTCTTGAAGTGTGTGGATTAGTTTTATGGCATATCAACTATTGTAGGTTATCAATACCAATTCCTGTTTACAAATCATATTTAATATATATATATATATATATATATATATAAACACATTTTGTTAACATTTTAAAATAAGCCTGAACTGCTTTTTTTGGTGGGGGGGGGGTCCCCACCATGAAATGGTTTCAAGTATTGCTATGTAATTTTGACAATTTATCAGTCATTTGTTTTCACACATTTGTGTGTGTGTTTGTGTGTGTGTGAAGAGATTGGTGATTTCTGGCAAGAAATTTGATATCAATTCAATTTTGGAGAAGCGTAACTTCATTCGACTATAGTTGCATCTAATTAATCCTCTTTAAACCCCTAAAAAATCTTTTTGCTTGTGTAGACATGATCTATATTTACTGATTTCTTTGAAATGTTTGTAGCTAATGAATCTGGTGTTTGTTTCACCTGTCGGCATTCAAAGTTTAATTTTTTAATTTGCTTGTATTATAGATACTGTTTGGCAGCGTCTATATCCAGTATCCTGCAGGATAATAAAATCTCTTATACATTCCTATTCAAAACAAATCTACTTAACTAGAGAAGAATAATATAAAATATTTACTTCTTTCTGACACCTGTAGATTTTGTTCATCTGATAAATATGCCTAACACTAAAGTAAGTATTAGATGCTAATGTTAACTTGTAAAATTCAATTTAGCTAAAATTTTTATTTTATATTTATTCCCGTACCCCCCCCCTTGATATTTGGGTATATCAAAAGTATATTTATTTTTTATACTGTTCTTGAAATTCATATGCTATTCAGATCTTTAGATGATCCTACTTATAAGTTTTCAGATGTAATGTGTTTTCAAGGAACAAGTCACCAACCTCAAAATGCTTAACCAGTATAATCAGATATTGCTTGCTTTTCTTATTTAAATACCTTGAGCAGTTTCAGTGTTTTTGAGGCCTAGTTTAAAATAATGCCTTGGGATTTCAAAAATCTCAGTACTTGTATCTGCTATCATAACCTTTTAAAATAAAAGGTATAGCTGAATAGTTTCGATAACGTAAATTTTTTTTCTCTCAACAATGCTATACAAAACTTATACAGAGCTGATAAGGTATCAGTATCCCTCCAGTCTTGTGTGTTAACATCTCTTGGTGTTTCACTTTGTATTTTATTCATTATTTTTATTTTTTAATTCTACTTATTTTTTTATTTTACTACTTTTTTTTTTTTTTTTTTTTTTTTTTTTTTAAGTTTATTATTATGAACAAAATAAATGAGAATGGCTTTTATACTAAAAGATAGCTAAGGTGTTAAGTTAGTATCAATGTTTCTCTGAACCCATCATAAGTAGAGAAGCAGTTGTATGAACAGTTTTGCAATCATAGCTTGGTGATTCTTAATGGGCAAATAAACTCTAAGTCACCAAATGTATGCAGTTTTTCCTTTAAGATGGGGCTTTTTTGTATTTGAATATGATCATATTAAAGTATGATAATGTTATACAGTTTTAACTCCTATCCTTATCTTCCTAAAATTCTTTTAGAACTTTCTACAAAGTTAAGTAACTTAATTCAAAATGATTACTTGTGATTGTATTATAACAACTATCCCACTCAGCGTGCTTTTTTTTCTTTTTTTTTTTTTTTTCTTATACGGTGATTAGAAAGTCACTATGCAGTTATAGTTTTATTAACTGACTTATTTCAATATAGAATAATACTAGAGAATATGAATAAAAAATTATGAACAATGTTGAAAGTGAGACATTAGCATCAATACAGGTTTGCATCCTTGTTTCTGAACACTGCAATCAGTTGCTCACTTGAAAGCAGCAATAGTGTCCAGTGTTTCAAGTCATCCAGTATGTGCAGATCTTGATACACTGTCGATTATACTGCTCTCTCTTGATAAGTCTGAATTTAGATCTAGCAATCCTGAAGGGGTGGTCTCCCATGTGTCTTTGGAAATGATGTGGTTTGCAAAAAATTCCAAAACTTGCATGAATCTGAGATATGTGGATAGTAGCGCTATCCTGTTTAAAATCATGAGTAATTAATTTTCTCATTTTTCATCTGACCCATGAACAATAGTGCTTACTGTGTGTTCATGAAGAAAATAGGGGCCAACAACTCAGCGTCTAGAAATTGCATCCCCTTTGTCCGACCTTGATCATGTTGAGGCATTTCGTGCAAACTGAGGGTTATAAGATGACTGATCTTGTTTTGCAAATTAACACAATCTGAGAGATGAACTATATTTCATCGGTAAAAGAATGTCGCATCCAACACTGTTTAATTGATTGAAGAGTATACTTCTATCTGCAATAGTGCTGTCACTTTTCATGATCGTTTGCTTTCAGTAGTTAACATTATTTTGTATAGGAAGAGTTTTATTTTCTGATGGAGTAAATATCTTTCTGCTGTGCTAACTTTTATTATTTTCTTGGACTGCTGTACATGTTATAAATATCGGTGTTTCTCTTCTGATAGCTTTTCTGACCTTCTGCAATGTTTAGCGTCATCCACTGATCCTGTTTCTCAAAATTTAAGGTTACAAACCTGAAAGAGGTGGGTGGATGGTATGCCTCCTCAGCAACAGAAAGAAAAGAAAAAAAGAACACGTGGAATCAATTTCTTTAGTAGAAGGTGGGCAGCCGAGTTTCTACGCTGAAAATATTCCTTTTTCTTACTCAACAATCTTCTCTAGCAGCCCTACACCCAAACTCATCTCTTGTCGTGCATTGCCGAGACTCAAAATGCTTTCTCCCTCCAGTGCATTCAGGCATGACTTATATAATCATGCCAAAATGCCACATCCAGGTCAATCGCACAATGTGGTAATTTACATGCGCACTAACGTCATTCACGATCAGGGAGGATGTGAATTTGATCTTCCCAATTGCCCATTTCTCTCCCTGATCTCATTTTACATGCCAGACATATTCATGCACGCTTTGAGCTGCTGTGTGCATGATTTCTCTTGCTACATTGTTATATGGAACAAGTATATCCAAAAATTTATCAGCAAAACACTGTCATAGCAAATCAGTATATCTACCACGTTCTCAAAATAACTTTGAGAATTAAACATTCAGTTAAAAATATTGAGGTGAAATCTTACACGCACTCACACACACACTTTAACCTCACAAACTGTGTGGGAAGACTAGTCAAGGCATAGAAATATATGCTTTATTTCTGTATTGATTAAATCCCACAAGGTAATTTAAATAATCAATCTTCATATAAGTCTTATTGTGAAAAGATGAACACTTTCTATTAAGAATATCTAAAATATTCAGTGATTAGCTATTTTTTATGCTATACAACTACATGGATTAGTTTTAAAAAAACAACTTAAATATAGAAACAAGTTATTAGTTGAATCTTGATCTGAAATTAGAACTATAATTTTTATTTTATATAATTGCTATTCACCACTGAATTAAGTACATTGACAAGGGTATTAGTCCATAAGTGATGATAATAGTAAATACTGGAGTTCAAACTTGCTTACTACAATTCCTCAGTCCATTATGTTTGCCACTATGCCATGGGGACTACCCCACCACCACCACCAAGTGTTTTGAATGAACATTTGCACAAAAAGGTTGGGAAACACTACTGTAATCATTTCTATTTATACTGGATTACCAGTGGTCACCTCATTGTCAAATCAGCAGCAAACTAGTTTCACAGTACAATTATTGGTGGATAGTGAGTTTGATCTTCATTAGATGGCCCATTCTTTTGAACGTATCGAATCTCAAGTTGGAAAATTCATTATCATCATGGTAAATAAAGTTCAAATCCTAAATTAGGATGTTAGTATTTCATTTCATGCTACTGCACTTAAAAATCTTTTTCTCTCCTGACTATAGATAAATTATAGAGTAAACTGGGATCTCTAGCCTTCTATTAGAAGGGAAAGCTTTGAATTCAAACCCATTGGATTAGTGACTATACTTTTAGAAAACTACTTGAGATAGATATATATAAAAAAAAAGTATCACTGACCCACCGTGATTGCTGCTCTGTTCTCCAAGGAGTCAACCAGATCAACATCTAAGCTTAGTTTTAGCGTACCTTAACATAATCATTATTGAGCTTGGCTAGCAGGCTATTGTTAGTTCCATTCTCTCTGGGTGCTCCCATACACTTGACCTTGTGGCAAATTTCTAAGCTTTGTAAATGAGTTTTCAGTAAACTTGTTAATGAAATCTAACCAATACAATTTCTGTATTTTAGATATCACCCCCTCTCCCCCTCCCCAATATCTGGGTTGACTTTTTTTTTTATTTATTTATTTATTTATTTATTTATTTATTTTTAACGATATACAGTTTTACCTTTTCAAGTTTGAACTTCTGATGCCCCTCCCTCAACACATGTCAACCTGTTAAGCCTGCTTTTGTTATGCACGTTTTTTTTTTTTTTTTTTTTTTTTTACCATCTCAATTTTGATCTTTCAGAATGCTATCACTCTTCCAACAAGTATTCAGCTCCAACCAGGCACTGTGCTGGTTAAAAATGAACAGGGTCAGTTGGTATTGGTACAAGCCAGTCAAGCAAGTGTGCTTCAACCACAGACCACCACAAACACTGCTGTTCTGCCTGGAAAATTGCACAATGCCAAGGTAAGTTAATTCTATTCATAGTGTCTCTCTCATTTTTATAGGGATGTCCCTAAGAATACATTTTTCCTCTAATTTAGCAATGTTTTGGTCTTATGAGTAGTGTTCGCCAATGGTCCAGAAGACTGGGGTTCAATCCCTGGTTGAGTCCTACCAAAGACTCAAAAATGGTACATAATGCTCCTTGCTTAACACTCAGCATTATATGGTATCAATCCAGGGAAATATTGGTAGCAATATCCATCTACTAAAAGCAATTCAAACGTATAAAAAGCAGAGGTTTTCAACATGGAAATCTGATTGAATAAATTGAGAATACTTCCAAGCCAGAGTAGTGCAAGTACTATTGTATAGTTGCACCATTAGAATAATGAAACGCCTTCCCTACACCTCTGTGTAGTAGCTATTGAAAGGGGGTCTTCGGGTTACTCCCAACTGCGGTCACCAACTTATTAATAAAAAGCATAGTTGAATTTAAACCTTTCCCAACAAAGATTCTTTGTTCATGTATTATATATTATACAGGTATGCTTACAGCATAGAATCTTGTCATTATCCTGTCAGCTGGGGCTATAAAATACACTGATTGTACCCAACTGATGAGGCCACCTGTTGGCAGTATGTAGTGACCCATAATGCTTGAGGACAGGTTTCTTGGTTTAGACTAGTTGTTGGAGGGGCCCTATCTGATAAATTGGTTGGTCATGTCAAGCTCTAACACCTATATGATTTAGTCCCAATTGTATTCAATTTGCTCTTATGGCAAAAAGCACCCAACACTTATCTTAAAGGTTTTAGAAGGGTCAACGACATTGAGATACAAGACTGTAACCACCTTTTTAACTTTAAGGTGCTAAGTGTTGAGTATTAAAAACCTGAAATTAACTGGGGCTTCAAATCTGATCCCTCCTCTCAAGAGTATACTAGCCATTGTATCAACCAAGGCGTGTATATTTTCCTACCCCCTTGTAAATTCTCTGTAAAGTTGGACTTCCTGGTGGGTAATGGTGAACAGGACCAATATGGCAAATACAAACGAAACCCAAATAAAACCTGAATCAGAAAATGAAATAAGAATTCCCAAAGTTTATTGTAATTGAATCACTTGAAACTTTTTAGCCAAACTGTCTCCTTGATTTGAGGGGGGGGATCTCCAGCAGAGTAAACTCTTGAACTGTGGAGAGAGAGAGAGAGAAAAAAAATAGGAGCAGCAATCTACTTGTAGATAACAAAAAAACATGCTGAAAACCTAATTAAAATAAAACCCTTCCACAATTTGAAGTGCAGTGTTTTTGTGTGAGAAAATTGAACACCTCAAAGGAAATTGTCACAAATAGGAGTTATCTTTAGCTAAACCCAGAGGAAATACAGCCTTAGGACAACAAAAGGTCATGGACTACAAAAGGATAACCATTAGAAAGAGTAGTGAAGAAATACACACATACATTTTGACATTTAACAAATCTAATTCCTAAGAACATAAAAATTGGATTCTACCTCATAAAAGCAGAACTATATTCTGCATCCTTAAGGTGCTTTAAGTGTCAAAAATATTGATTTCACAGAGGTGCACAGGACGTCTGAGTTATGCAACATGTGGCCAAAAAGACCCAGACCACATAGGGGAATATTGTCCCAATGAAACTAAATGCTCGAACTGAGAACCATCCTGCATTTTCAAGAACTTGCAATAGATACAAACAAGTGGAAAGGGGAATCATAGTGAAATTTAGAAATAATACAGTCCACAAACTATTATTATTGCTCGTCCACAAACACTGGTGTATTCATGTGTAGGAGTCTGCACAACATGGCTTATGAGTTTGATCTTACTTCTCCAGAATGTCTTGCTCGTCTTAGATGGATGCTTTATGAGATGGGAAGTAATTGACTATACAGCTGCTATTTCGTGCAGTGTTGCTTCCCAGATTTGTTAAAAACAGCATGCAGCTTTTAGTGTAGTTACTTTTTTTTTTTTTTTTTTTTTTTTCCCTCTCTCCAGGTGTTTCATTATTCTAAAGGTGCAACTATACAATAGTACTTGCACTACTCTGGCTTGGAAGTATTCTCAATTTATTCAGTCAGATTTCCATATTGAAAGCCTCTGCTTTTTCTATGTTTGAATTACTTTTAGTAGACAGGATATTGCTACCAAGATATATAAACTGGTCAACTAATTTCATTAGATAGCACCATCTTTATTAACTCATTGTTTTATCCAAGTTCAGACCTCAATGCCTCTTGCGGCCTGATTCAGGCTATGTATTTACCAATCCCTCTGTACAGGCAAGATGTGACACAACATCAATCTTTTAAACCGAGTTTAACAGGTTTGAATTCAATTTCCTTCTCAAGATTGTAAGGAACCCAGTTTGCCCTACTATTTACCCATTGCTGGAGGGAGAATAATTGGATTCCTACCTTACCCAAGAGTATTAGCTAAAGCAATGGGCTGCGGAATCGTAGTAAATGAGTTTGTACTCCTGTCGTGTTATTACATTCACTTTCGGGCAAATACCCTTGGGAAAGGTATGAACCCCCTTATCCTCTCAGCTATGGGTTAATAGTACCACTACTGTTCTTCTATGAGAATGGATTTGGCATTAAATAACCTACAAAGTTTGATATGCCATTAAACAAAAACACCTAACCAAGGGCATTAGCACTATGTGAAATGCCAACTTCCTTGTCCTGGATTTGAACTTGTGTTGCCATGTCCATTTCCTATAACGATAACCATTATACCACAGACACCTCCAATCCAGACTTATATATAGATTAGCACTTGTTTATGTATTCAATATGGTGGCATCAGTTATGTTGGTAAGTTGAAAACATAGGTGCATCAGTTGAGTGAAATACTTTTTGAGCTCGCTTTTATTTCAATGTGAGCAGTATGTAATTTTTCTCCAGAGATTTATCATTCCTTGGTGAATTCTTTTTTCTATTGAAACCTTCTGTGAACAAAAACTCTTCCTAGACCTTAACACCACAGACCAAACAAAATATTTTACGAAAACATTAATATCAATAGCAAACAAATGTATAACAAAAACCTCAACCTCGAATAAGCACAAAACTCCCAGGTTCAACGATGACTGAAGAAAAGCTCTGCCTACGTAAGGCTGCCTTACATTAATTCAATAAGCAACCCACCACTACTACTAATCTCAACGACTTCAAACTCCTCAGGGCAAAAACAAGAAAACTCATTAAGGAAGCCAAGAAGAAAAGTTGGCAAAACTATGTCCACCAACTGGGCTCCTCAACCAACACAATCTGGAGGATGATTAGGAAAATCTCTGGAAAACCTCAAACACCTCACAAAAAAACAAACAGAAGTAACTACAAGAAAAGACATAGAAGTACTAGCCGAGACATTTTCAGAAAATTCTTCTCTCAAAAACTCCAATCCACAATTCATTTCTTACAAAAGCAAATCGGTGAAACAAAGACTCGGTTTTAAAACAAATAATTCAGAGAAATATAACCTACCATTTACACTAGCAGAGCTTAAAAAAGCCATACAAACATCACATAATACAGCAGTCGGCCCAGATGAAATTCATTATGAATTTTTGAAACGCTTAAAGAATTCTCAACTATCTTCCGAAAATATTCAATGATATCTGGATAAATGGAACATTTCCAGAATCATGGAAAATAGCTGCAATCATTCTTATATCTAAGCCTGGGAAAGACAACTCAAACTCGGCAAACTACCACCCAATAGCACTAACTAGTTGCCTGTGTAAAACAATGGAGCACATGGTAAACAAAAGACTGGTCTGGTATCTTGAATCTAATAAACTTATTACCAACTCTCAATGTGGCTTTCTAAAATGGTGATCAACAACGGATCATGTGATTAAATTGGAAACCTCCATAAGAGAGGCCAATATCCAGAAACTATATCTGATAGCAGTCTTCTTTGATCTGGAGAAGGCTTATGAGACCACTCGGAAGTTCAGAATAATGAAAGATTTCCATAACCTTGGACTGTGAGGAAGATTGCCAAACTTCATAAAGAGTTTTCTCTCGGATCGGCAGTTCCAAGTCTGAATTGGATCAACATTTTCTAATCTCTATAAGCAGGAAGAGGGAGTCCCTCAAGGGAGTATTCTGTCAGTGACACTGTTGATATAAAAATTAACAGTATTACAAGGTGTCTTACTCCTGGAATTGGTTATCTTTATGTTGACGAATTCTGTATCGCTTTCAGATCAAAATATGAGAACTGCAAAATGTCAACTGCCACAATGCATCAATAAAATAACACATTGGGCAAACACAAACAGATTTAAGATATCCAAAAGCAAAACAAGATGCGTGTATTTTTGTCAATTGAGAAAAATGCACAATGACCCACTCATAAAACTAGAAGACACAGAAATACCTGTCATTAACGATTATAAATTCCTGGGAGTTATTTTTGACAGGAAATTATCATTCATCTCCCACATAAAATATTTAAAAACTAAAACCACCTGCTCTCAGCAACTCCTGCGAGTAGTTGCCCATACAAAATGGGGAGCTGACTGTCAAGCGCTCCTTCAGTTATGCAGAGCACTAGTCCGTTCCCTGTTAAATTATGCTATCTCTATCTATAGATCTGCTCGGAAGTCCTACCTTAAAAAGCTCGACCCAATCCACCCCAAAGGCCTAAGACTGGTCTTAGGAGCCTTCAGAACTTCTCCAATAGTTGGTTTATACACTGAAGCTCATGAAGCAACTCGGATGTGAAAAATTGGCTCTGCAGTATTACACAAAACTGAAATCCTGCCCTTCCAACCCAGCTTGTGACTGCATCTTCAACTGCAAATACAAACAGTATGAACAAAAAGAAAAAAAAACCAAACCATTTGGCCTTTGGATGGAGCCTATTTACCAAGAACCAGCAATTTGTTACAAGTGTTCATAAAAGTATCCTATTACAAATACCACCTTGGATCCTTTAAAAAAAACCACAATCCTCCAATTAAACAAATTCCACAAGACAAAAACCCATGCCAGCACTTGACTGGAAAAATTTCACACTATCCTCTTACACCATCCTGAC
Organism: Sepioteuthis lessoniana; assembly: GCA_963585895.1. Lineage (NCBI taxonomy): Eukaryota > Metazoa > Mollusca > Cephalopoda > Myopsida > Loliginidae > Sepioteuthis > Sepioteuthis lessoniana. Next base: position 96,508,678 of record OY757915.1, on the reverse strand, counting down.
CATCAATATATATATAAATTTATGGATGGCTCCAAGTATCACAATAAAACAGCCTATGTCACTGTCCTCTATAAAACCATTCACAAAAGGCCCTTCCAATGAAAAGCTCCATCTTCACTGCAGAAGTATGTGCCATTGACTTTGCCCTCATAACCATGAAAACATAATTAGGTACATGCCTGATGTTGATTGTAATAAAATTTGTTTCTTGCATGTTGTGTGTGTCTTTTCTTTTCTTTTTTTTCTCTTTCTCTCTCTCATTAAAACTCTGCTCTATACTTAGTTGATTTCCTAGTATACTACTAAGCAAAAAATATGCGCCTAACAGAATGTTAACTGCGTATCAATAAGGTAAAACCAATGGACCACAGAAAACGGCTTCCAATTTTAAAAAAAAAAAAAAATGGAAAAAAAAAACAATGCTTACATTTTTTACCAGTTGATAAATTACATCATCCCCCCCACACAAAAAAAAAGATAAATAAAAAATAATTGATCAGTAAAAATACCGACATATTTGACTCTCGCACATAAAATACTTAAAAACAAATGTTATAAAGCTATGCAGCTCCTCACTCCTTGCTCACTCTGAATGCAGCACTAACAAAGCTGCTTTAATCAAACTCTACTGTTCCTTGATCCAATTTAGATTATGGTTTTCATATGTGGAACTGCAAGAAAATCATACAGAAGAGAGGAACACCTTACACCTCCAAGAACTAAGATTAACCTTAGATGCTTTTTTTTTTTTTTTTTTTTTTTTTCTTCTTTACATCTGCTCATTTTGGGGAAAAAAAAAAAATTAAACTTGGAAACATCTCCATATATATCATTGTTGATTTAGCCTAAGTCATCATAAACTCTAGGGAATACCAAATATTCCTCATCTTTACCATCTCCATATCACTCCTAAAGTCATTAAAAATGACTGATCCACTCACTACCAATTTATTAGATGGAATAGATATTATGACTCGATAAAAAATGTAATGCTGTGCTGGATACTAAGTCATACTGGTATCCATGGAAATGAAGAAAAAAAAAAAGCTAAAGCAGCAAAAACTCGCCCTTCAAACATGAGACACTAAGTAGTAATGCTGGTGACCTTAGTCGAGGGTGATCTGAATGCTTCCTTTTCATTAGCTACTACACCGAGATGTAAGGGAGGGTGCTACTCCATTCCCTGAATTGCTTCACTTTACCCTTGATCCTCACCTTATAATACTGAGTGTTAAGCAAGGCAGCATCAAGTACCTTTTTTTTTTTTTTTTTTTTTTTTTTTTTAAGTTTTTTGTATGACTCCTGGACCATTGGCGAACACTCTACTCATTAGGCCACACTAACCTCCAACCAGCTATCTAAAAAACCATTAAAGACAAATGGAACACTTGTCAAAACCAATAAATTACACAGTATCCAGCCAAACATTGGTGAATAGTACCCAGGACATACAAAGAAAAGTCTGGTGCTGGCCAGACTCCATATAGGACATTCACATATCACACAAAAACACTTGCTCAAAGACAAATAAACCCTCAATGTGTATAACATGTCAAGAATCATGTACCATAAAACCATACTGATTGATTTTGAACAAGTTGGAATCTGGCATGATAGGGCAGATGACCTAAAAGACTTCTTCCTAAATACTAAACCTTGGGATCTACAAAAAGATATAAAAGAAAACAAATATAATTGCCAACAAACTATTCACTTAGAATTTTTTTGTGTATATGATTTGTATTAAATGACCCACAGAGGTTGATATAAGTGTTGTATACTGGAACCTAGAATGTTTCTGCGTACTGGTGTGTATGAATTAGTAGTTTACAGCAGTGCTAAGAATTGTTATTACATAGACGGTTTGTGTAAGGTCTCTGTCTTTTTGCCACTGTTCTAAACTGTAGTAAACAAGCAATCATGGACCAGTTCAACTAGTCCTAGAAAAAGGGTGATAGGCTAGTCCACAACAGGATTAGGTTAGTTTTTGTTTAATGAGGTAATTGGACCCGAACATCCCCTTGTATTTGAAATACAAATACCGCAAAACTTGACAAACCCTAGTACTGATGAGCTGTACTTTATAAATTGAAGCTGTAAATTGCACTTCACAATATACATGCTTTATATCTTGCCCACCCCCCTTTTTTTTTTTTATGAGGATTATTTTGTAACTCAAAGGATAATTTTATCTTGCATCTGAAGACTAAAAACATTAAGTGCTTCCTGTGACTATAATAATTACTACACTTGGATATGATTTTCGTTTACAAAATGAAACATATTATGACATGGTATCATACCTATTGATTGGTAATTGGCTCAAAATCTAATGCAGGCTACTCATATTTTATTTGTTTTTACAGTTTATACATTTAAACACTTGGTCTTTAAAATACCCTGTACTTAAGTTCACAAAATTAAAACACATTCAAACTTAGCTCTAGGTTACTAGCATCTTTGTTTAAATCTATTCCAGAAATCGTCTCTATATTAAACCCTTTAAAATTATCTGCTATGATCTCCCTGAGCCCAAAATATAAAATTTACAATGTATAGTAAAATAATACTTGGTTGAAAATATCAGACTTAAATTCAGTACAGTAAGTTGGTCTTGTTACTGTATACACTTGCTTTCACCAAAAATGTCTACTTATGCATTTGTGAATTTTATTTCAGACTGTTACTACCCAAGGTCAACCAAGACAACAGACTCCAACTATCCTGACCATCCAGCAGCCCCAAGGTCAGGTTCCTACTACAACCCATCACACAGTGTTACGACATACGGTGCCTGTAAATCATACACCGATTGTGTCTCTACACAATTCTAATGTTTCAACAGTTAGTCATACGGCAACAGCATCAACAACTGCTGTGCCAGGTTCAGCATCTGTCACACAGGCTAGTGGAGTTATACCAGGTGAGTTATTTTTTGTGTGTAATACTTAAGACATTTGGGCTGATTTTTTTTATTTTTTATTTATTTTTTTTTTTTTTTTATTAGTGGAAAGTTGGTTAAAAAACGAATTTAGCAACTTTTTTAAAAATAGACTCAAACCATGAGTTCCTCTTGTAAAAGGGATATACTAGAATTCAGTCATATCCTTCCTTCATTTTATTTCTCTTTTTCTTACTAAAAAGAATGGACAAGGAAGCATATAAAACCTTTGTAATTCTGTATCAAATGAATGTAGAAATCATTCAAAAGACCAGACGCCACCGTAAAATGGCCTTGTGCCATATTCTGACATGGTGGAATGTTGGGTAAATCAAGGTTTTGAGTGCTTTTGGCCATCTACAACCATTTTTAAGAATGGTTCAATTTATGAAATTTAGAAAAGTTAATTTTCATTGTCTTAAGCCATATCAAAATTCAATGGCTTGAGACAATTGAAAAGTAACATTTTTGTCTAAATTCCATTAAAAATAAATAACTTTTCTTGAAGAAAATGGTTGGAAACACAGCTGCAAGCACTCAAAACCCTGACTCTTTTGAATGATTTCTATATTAATTTGATCCAGAATTACATTCATCTAGTTTTAATAAAAAGTAACACTAGTTCCTTAATTTCCTTCCCCCCCCCCACTTTTCAAAGTACTCCGTTTTTGAACCTGACACTTTCATACTTATCCTATTGTCTCTTCTAATTTTCAAAACGGTTTGCAAAGTCCTGTTTAGGAGGTTACCATCAGTTACCTCATTGCATGATTCTTAATTTCATTCTGTCTGAAATATCCCTTTCAACAGCAACTCACAGGAGTCAAATCTCAACATCAAGTGTAAGGTCTGTCAGCCCTTGTGATATTTTGCCCCAAATAACCTATACAAGATATCCTTCTTACAGTTACACAGTACATAAGCTTACATAGTGGCATCTCATTGCCAACTGTGTAATTCCATGGAAAAGTTTGTGCACTGTAACACACATAAAGTTGAAATAAATTATATTTCATCAAGACTCTTGATTCCAGGAGAATGGATTGTATTTGGCAAAATCAAGACAATCTTTCTCATTTTAAATTGATATAATTTACTCCAATTATGTTGGCCAGTTAGAATTTCATGAATTCAAAAAGCTACCACAAAAATGCAGTTTTCGACCAATCGATTAAAAAAAAAAAATATTTCTTAGAAAATTGAATATAAATCGGTACTCTTATTAGTAAATTAAGAATAAAATGCTTGATACTTAGCTGATACCAGTGTTTCAGAACAGAAGAGACTGGTTGCAGGATCTGGTCAATTTGTCTTTGCCTAAATATATTATATGTATAACAAACTTTAGAACAGTACTTCTGAAATGAAGAGCAGCACTACTCAAAGTAGTGGTATGCGTGCTGGTGCATAAGTCATCAACTGCCAGTACATTTGCAAGTTTTCAGTTTTACATTATAATACAGGTATACCTCGGGTTACATTGTTTCAAGTTAATTTGTTCTTAATTATACATTGTTTATAAAAATAAAAATACATGGAAAAATAAAAATTAAGGTTGTCATTTTATTTGACTTTACATCTGTTTGTCACAAATATTAAAGTCGTAATATCACTAGAAAAAACATTAAAAACACATAAAATCATATTACTATCTAATAAATAAGGATAAGAGTATATAAAATCATAATGAATGTAAATATTGGTAAATTTAACAAACCGGCTCAGTGGCCTAGTGGGTAAAGTGTTCGCCAATGGTCCAGAAGACCTAGGTTCAATCCCAGGTTGCGTTATACCAAAGACTTTTAAAAAAAAAAAAAAGGGTACTTGCTTAACCCTCAGCAATATATATATATATATATATATATATCTCAAGGGTAAAGTGGAGCAATTCATGGAAAGGTGTAGCACCCTCTCCTACACCTCGGTGTAGTAGCCATTGAAAAGGGAGCCTTCTGGTCACCTTCGACTACGATCACCAACTTTACTTACTTTATTTTCTATCACAAAATAATTTTAATAACTGTATTTTTTTTATCTAACCTTACAAAATCATTTTATTTTATGTCTTAGAGCAAACCGCATTCACAAATAAAGAGTCGAAGATTGCCAAATTATAAACCTCTACATTTACAAGCATGTGCATACATGTATTTGTAAATTTAGATTCTTTTTTTTCTTTACTATATTAAAAACTAAAATTTATTTGTAAGCTTGAAATAGATTCTTATTGACCATATATTAAAAATGCATTTATAAATAAAATATAGAACTAGGAATGGTTATTCGTGATTTAGCCTAGTGACAAGTAAAATCAGAGACCAGTAGTCTTCGATTGAGTTGCCCCTCTTAGAATGAATTACCAATGTAAGGTGAGGTATACATGTAATTTAAAAATGAAAATTTGTAAAATCTTTCTGTATTGATTTTTATATTCTTTTCACATGCAGTGATACAACAGAAATACTTGGAACTTGATCAGAAATGAAAACTTTGCACAAACTTGCTTGCAGTAGGAATGCTCTTTATGGTACTGACATGTGGCACATTGGTAAAATATCCTGCCAGTATGCCACATCAGATAGTTTGAGAAGCATCAGCATAGAAGATTTAGTTTAAATTGCTACTTCCTGATTTTTGTTTTAAACGGTCAAAAAATCTTGACAGCCAACAGCTATTGCTTTTTCTCAGTCTATCTGATCTTTGTGGATCTTTTGTGTTTAGTATTAAAATGCTAATATAATTCCTTCTGAAATTACAGGTCAGAACACCAATATGTTTGACAATGTAAGAAAATGCAAGAATTTTATGGCTACTCTGCTGAAATTGGCTTCCAATCAAAGGCCAGAAACCATTATGAATGTGAGAGAACTCATCCAAGGACTCATTGTAAGTAAATCTCTCCTGATACACCATGCTGCTTTTGGTTTGATTTAATTTGGTTCCATTTCTTTGTTTAATGGCATATCAACCTTCATGAGTATTTCACTGATAAAACCATCCTTGTAGAAGAGCAGTTGTGGTACTATTCAACGCATAGCTTTTGGGGGATAAAGATTCATAGCTTCCCCCAAAGGAATTTGTGTGAAAGTGAACATAGTGATTGGGGTTTGAACTCTCTACAATTTTGCAGTCCTGTACATTAGCCACTATGCCACAGCAGATAAATATTAGGGTAGACGGGTCTTTAGCTTTGGTACAGCAACCAGTTTAGGAAAACTCTTATAACGGAAAGTTGGACGGTTTACCTTCACGTTATATTTAAAGGAAAATAAATGAATCGGAACGAGATATCGAAAGGTTTTCAAGAAGGTTTAATGGCAGCCAGAATAAGGGGTACCTCTATGCTGCAAGTCTCGTAGGATGGAAGAAAATAGTTATCAAGTTGAGAAAGAATCACAGCAGCTAAATGTCAGAGTGGAATATGTTTGCTGCTGTAGACATAGCCACTATTGAGTTGCAGATTTTAGAACAGGAGTGAATGTTCAGCTGTAGATGTGTGGTCCTGGTCGCTGTGGGAGAGAAGTAATTGCTGTCTCCTTAAAGGTTGTCCAGGAATGAAGTAGCTGAATTGTCAGAGGCGGAATTAATTCGTCTAGTTCATTTGCAACTGGGAACCCCTGGGTCTCAAAGTATAGACCCAAGGGTCCATGAATCAGACGGCTCTCCTCATGGTAATGACTTGCTGCTGGTAAAGGAGCGGACAGAAATACATCCGTCCTGTCTGAAGGTTGCTGAGGAAGAGGTAGTTTGGTGGGCTTTCACTGAATTTGATATGCCCGGGAAAGTCATCTGGGCCAAATGGGATTCATCATTCCCATTGATGAAAATATGACGTGACCAACAGTCAAACATACAGAGTTCTTTCTGCTACACTCTGAATTCAAAAATTACTAATAATAATGATTGACAGATCTTGAAGGAATTGTAAAAATGTCCTTAACACTTGTGTATGTGTAAAATAAATTAGTAAATGTTACTGACCAATCAAACAAGAGTCTTCAAGGCCTTTTTATAGGTGTTAGGCATCTGTAATGCCATTTATCTTCTTGTAGTTAAGTTGGTGAAACAACTGTTACATAGAACCAGGTTTCTGCTAGGCAGAAAGGGGATGTAAGTTGCACTGGTAACTTATTCTTCTTTCTAGTGCATTGACTATCACATAGTGAGATTTGATAAAAATCAACTAGAACTAGGAAGATGGATAATACTTATCAAAATTATTAATAATAAAAATTTCATGTACATTTTGAGTCAATTTATGACATGGCCAAAAGGCACAAATTAAGATGGCCAAACTGAATGATAAGCAAAGAATATTATACCATTGTACAAAAAATGAGATATACTGTACCTGTTCTAGTAATATAAACATAAAACTATTGACAAAATGATAACTATTATAGAATCAACTAAAGATTAGACCAACAATATTTGTACCACAGAAGTGGGTAAATAAAGAGAAAATCATATTAGACTTTTGAAGTATGGTGAGATATATATACCCAACCCCCTCTGTATGAGCAAAATGTGACACAAGGTCAATTTTTAAACTGAGTTTAACCCTTCTCCCAGACCAGTTACTATAGCAAGATTAAAGAGGCTAGCGTGGCCTACTATTTACCCATAGTGGGTAGGAGAATAGATTCATACCTTTCTTAAGGGTATTAGTGATAGGTGAAAAAGCCTCATCGAGGATTTGAATGCCAGTCACTGTGTGGAGATGTATATCTCCAACCCCTTCACACAAGCAGGATTTGAACTCGGGTCACTATTTTCTACAATGGTAACCATTATACTATGTGTGTGTATATATATATATATATATATATATATATATATATACACACACACACACACACACTCCCAGTTAACTTACAACCAGTCAGTAAAAGGAAGGAATCCCTTTGGCATTATGGCTAATGTTTTGGACTGCAATATCATAGTACAATTGGAGTTTGAACTTGCTGTCATTCACTTTCAGATTAATACCCTTGGGAAAGGTATAAACCCCCTTTACTACCCCTACCAAGATATGGGTTAAATAGTACCACAACTGCCCGTGGTGTAATTGTTATCGTCGTAGGAAGTGAACACGGCGACACAAGTTCAAATCCTGGACAAGTCTGATTGCATTTCACATAGCACTAATACCTTTGGGAAAGGTATGAATCCAATTATTCTCCCTCCAGCTATGGGTAAATAGGACTGACAAGGTTCTTCAGCCTTGATTAGGCAACTAGTCTAGGAGAAGGAAAACTCTGAATTTAAACCTGTTAAACTCGCTTAAAAATGACCTTGTGTCATATCCTGCCCGAGCGGAGGGATTGGTAAATAGGACAACTGTTCTTCAATGGATGGCTTTATCATTAAATAACCCATGAAGATTGTTACACTATTCATCCCTGTCTATTCCCTTTGCCTTGCTCTATGTAATATTCCTGTCTCAGCTAGCCTTCAAGTGTTGTCCATCTGAATGCTACCTTTCATATCCCTTTTTGGTCCACTTTGAATGCACGACCAAACCTTTTTCTCACTGACATTTTATTTCAAGGACTACTCTATTGCAACCAGTTCTTTTGGTATAGCTTCTCATTTGAAAATTTAAGTATATGCCAGTAATTATCTTGTAATCTGATCAAAGTTTTATCAAATGGATTCATTCATATTTACTTTGCCCTGTCAGCTGGAGCTTTAGAATACACCAACTGTATCTCTGCAAAGGGGTAAGATTACCCCAACGAGTGTCCTGGATATTACAATAAACAATCTGATGGCGAAGCTCCAATAATGCTGGAGTTTTGGGAATGAGGAGTACCTCTTTATTGCCATTGCTCTGGCCTGGAGTGGTAGCACCTGATTGGGTTCTATCTATAGACCAATAGAACTGTAATTACACTAAACTGAATTGTTTGAAATTAACTGTTTTTACATTTAACTGTATGTAAACAAAAAAAATTTACTAATGCTAAACTGAATTGTTTGAAATAGAACTGTTTGTATCAAAATGGATTTGGCATTAATAACCTACAATGGTTGATATGCCATAAAACCAAACCAACCCAACCAACCATTCATTTACCATCTGTTTCTATCAATCCTGTATGTTTATTAAATGCAACTTCTGCAAAGATGTCTAGTATTTGTACCTTGATTAGGATAATTGTGGCACTTCCTGTCACTTCTGCTGAGGGTCACATGATTAGCCTTTTGTATACAGAAGTTTATAATGGGCTTGACCCTTAAAGCCAACACTTGTGAAAACTGATTGAGAAGCAAGAATCATAGATAATTCTTTCAGTATGAGAATATCACGATGGGAAATGGAGACTGAATGCTGATTGGTTAAGAAATGTCATGTGATGATACACAAGAAAAAAAGTTGATTTTTAGTGAGTTGGTTTTCAGGTGATAGGCAAGAGTGACCTTTGACTTGAAAATGCTAGCTATATGACATGACAATTTGATGAAGATTTTTCTCTTCACTGAACTGACAACTTCAAGAACATATTCATAAAGGGTTGGCCTTAACAAGAAAATTGTTAGGAAAAGTGAGAACATAAAACATGTTTGCCACTTCTTTCCATCAGTGAAAACAATGATCAGTGGTTTCTGGGTCTTGTCTGGGAACAAGATATCTCTGCAATGTTATAAATGAATAGTAACTTATTAGTCTGTCCACAATTTCTGCAGGGATGTGTAGTATTTTTTGATTTGGATCTGTGTAGCACTTCCTGTTACTTCTGCTTTGGATCAGTGTAGTATCTGTACATGGAAAAATCTAATTGAATATATTACAAAAACATATAGATTAAAAAGTTATCTAGATGTCTAATTTTCTTTATTTTGCATTTTTTTAAGCAGTATTAAATTTTGTATTCAAAATAACTTTTCATCTACATATGTTATAGTGTTTAAAATAACCATTTACACTGATCCTAGGCAAAGAGCCAGGAAGCAATAGTTTTATTATAAACAGGAGTGCTAATCCATCTAGTAATTTTTGACAGTAACTATGCTAATAGGTATACAAGTAGATCAAAAGTGTTTTGAGTTATTGCATGAACTCTTTCTTGTATAATCCAGCCAAAAGTCTCTTACTTGACCTGGCTCTTGATCCATTAAGGTCACACATTCTGATTTTGATCTATCTGTAATCAGACCAGTCAGCTGGGGCCTTAGAATATGCCAACTGCGTTCCCTGCAGGGTGAAGGGATAAAACCTCTCCAACAAGTGTCATGGATATGATACTAAACCATCTGATGGTTAGTCTCTAGTCATGGGAATGACAAGAGGAACATAGAGTACCCCTTTATTTCTATTACTCCCAGATCCACTATAACCTGGAGTGGTAGTACCAGTTAGGGTCCTATCTGTGGGTTAGGTGGAACTGAAAATCATTTACTGTATTTGTAACATTTACATGAGTGCAAATGAATGAATAATGTTGAATAGCAATACTTGAAATCTTTTAGTGTCCTGGGTATAACATTTAAAGTACATCTGATGTTGAGGCTCCAGTCTTGAAGTTTAGGGAATGTGGAGTGCCCTTTCATTATCATTACTTTCAGGTCCACTCAGACTTGGAGTGGTAGTATCTGTTAGGATCTCTTCAATGGGTGAAATAGAAATATTTGATCACTTTCTATACTTGAAACCATTTAACTGCATGCCAACAAATAACTTAGATTGAATTATTAGTATTACATAGTTAAATAGTTCCAAGTATTGCTATGTGCAATCAATTGAATAATGTTCAATAGCAATACTTAAAAACCATTTAACTGTGTACAAACAAATCATTAATACTAAATAGAATTATTAGTGTTAGATAGCAATACTTAAAATCATTTAACCGTTTACAAATAGAACTATCAGTGTTTGATAGCAATACTTTTAATGATTAAAGTGCATGCTAACAAATGATTTATATTAAATAGCATTATTAGTGTTAAATAGTAGTACTTGAAATCATTTAACTGGGTGGGGGTGGATAAATAATACTAGAAACCATCTGTGTAAACAAATGAGCTCTGGTTCATTTAAGATAAAAGTAAGTAAAGTAAAGTTGGCGACCATAGTCGAGGGTAACCCGAAGGCTCCCTTTTCGATAGCTACTACACCAATGTGTAGGGGAGGGCGCTACTCGTTTCCCTGGATTGCTCTACTTTACCCTTGATCCGTACCTTATAATGCTGAGTGTTAAGCAAGGAAGCATCAAGTACCATTTTTTGAGTCTTTGGTATGACTCGACCTGGGATTGAACCCAGGTCTCCCGGGCCATTGGCGAACACTCTAACCCCTAGGCCAATGTCCGGTTTTTAAGATAATATTACCTACAAACTATTCTCATAAAAATCCTATGTATAAATAGGATTTGGCATTAAATTACCCACAAGGGTTGATATGCTATAAGACATAACTATCAGCAATTCATGTAACCAACTGTTATGAACATTGATATCAATGAAAAAAAAGTCTCAAAGACATTTTATGTATCAAAAATTCAATATTCCCTTATTGGTTAGGTTGTTGGATATTTTCCATACCGCTAGCTACACCGCACTTAAATTTCCTTTTTTTTTTCTCCTCTCTGCATGTTGGGCCAAATCACTTGGCAATTTCACCTTCCTGTCATCATGGTGGTCTTCTGAGTGGTCATTTCCAGTCTCTCAGATACCATTCAATAACTGCACAGGTCTGAACATTGCAATATGTCTGGCCCAGCATAACTTCAGCTTTCAGTACTCTGCATTCATGTCTTTCACTCTTCTCCACTCTATTCCCAAATTACATTGCCTCAGATGTGCTCATGCAACAATATTCCCAGCATGGATCTTTCCATAACCAGTCTCTGTTCTTCCTTTTCTGTGGTAGCCCATGTTTTCACTTCCATGTTAAGGTCAGGTTCAGCTTTGCCTTGAGCACAACTTTATTGTGGTAAATGCCTTTCACTTTTACCTTATTCTGCACAAGTCCACATCCATATAACCTTGTGATAAATCTTCAGAATGTATGAATTTAGTTTTCATACTATTTATCTTGTAGCTGACATTCAAACTTTATTTCTATCTTTCTATTATTAATACCATTTTTTCCCCTTCATAAGCTTTTGATATATGTAAGTGTTGTTGTATATCTTTCAATTCCAGGATGGCAAAGTGGACCCTGAGAGTTTCACAGAGAAGCTACAGATAGAATTACAGTCATCTCCTCAACCTTATTTGGTTCCTTTTCTTAAAGTAAGTATTAAGTGATTTCAGATAAAATCCCCCCTCCTTTTTTTTTTTTTTTTTTTCTTATTATATCATCTAGTCCCTCAAACGATACAGAAAAATACCAACTATTGTATTTAATTCTTTCCTGTATTACCTAATCCTTAATTTATAGTTATGAAATCACAATTAATTTTTGCAACCAAGATCTCCTACATCTCATTTGTATTTCTAACTTTAAAAAATTATTACTCGTGTTAAATATTCAAAATTTGACTTAGGCATGATTATATATGGTATTTGACAAGTTCAGTTTTTATCATCTGTATATTTATCTAATGTGATATGACTAAAAATTTGTATTATTGGCTAATCATCCAAAAATTGCCTGTTTATCTCAATTGTAACAAACCTGAGAATATAATCCAAGATTCTATGCTTTAAAATACTTGGTTGAATATAACTTGTGTATATGATATGGGTTTCAGGGCGAAGACATCATTACCACTACACCTATATATTAATTGTAGAGTATTGCCCACAAATTAGTACAATCCTAACAATTTCTTATAAAAAGTTTTCTAAATCAGATACTGAGATTCTATTATTTCTCATACAACATTCATTAATCAACCCTTGATTAATGGTCACAATATTATTAATTTATATACCCAGTCAGCTGGGGCTGTAGAATATAGCAACTTCATCTCTGTGAAGAGGTAAGACTTTCTCCCAATGAGTTTCCTGGATATAACTCATGATGGTAAAGCTCCAATCCTAGAGCTTTGGGGAATGTATGGTACCCCTTCATTGCCGTTACTCTCAGGTCCACTCTGACCGTGAGTGGTAGTACCTGTTAGTCCCATCTATAGTTCAAATAGAATTGTTTAACCATTTAACTGTGCAAATAAATGATTAATACTAGATAGAATTATTCATGTTTGATTGGAGTACTTGAAACTATTTACCTGTATGTAAACAAGTAAGCTCTAGCTTGTTTAAAATATTACATAATAAACTATTTGTTTACAAATCCTATGTAAAAACAAGATTTGGCATTAAATAAACTACGAGGGTTGATATATCATAAAACTCAGCCAATCAATAATTTTTAGAATTTCTTAAGCTAAGGGTTGCTCCTAATCCTTCCCATTTGTTCAACCTTACAAAACTTACTTATAGGTCAGCCTATAATTTGTGGACTAAAAATTAGGTATTAATTAAAAAATGAAGATTTACCTTTTTCTGTTTCTTTTCCTAGCCTCATTTCATTTTTTTTTTTTTTTTTTTTTTTTTTTTTTTTAATTCCTCTTTACAGAAAAGTTTACCCCTCCTGAGACAGTCACTATACCTAAATAAGATGTCCATTGAAGGTGTTCGGCCACCACCTCATGAGGTGCTAGGGCAACCAGCAGGATCTCCAGTGCCCACAACAACCACTGTGACTTCCACTCGGCAGACTGTCCAGAATCAAACTCAAAACAGGATCACTTCCCTGCCTGTGACAAGTACCAACCTAGCAGGTCAGCCACAGGTGCATAGTGTTGTGTCTAGTACACACCTGCACCAACCAACGCAGGTGAGCATCGCCTGTGCCAACACCATGCATGCCAGGAACATGAAGATAAATCAACCTAAGGTATTTAACCCTTTCCTTTACTTCCTTTATAGTTTTTTCTCTTTTGTCTTGCTACTTTTCTATTTATCATAGCTTTTCTTGCCTCATAGAAGCTTATATATAATGTGTGTGTTTTATATAATGTTTGATTAAACAATAAAGACACATTTTGTCTATATAATTTTATTAGAATCCTTTCAAGTTTCCCGACTAGTGTTTTAGCTTGGAATTGGTAGGAGAATTTACCAAAATTCTCCTGAGCGCTTTTGAACCTTTCCTAAGTCATCGTCAGGGGTTGTTTTTTTTTTTGTTTTTTTTAAGTTAAGGTTTTTTGCCGTCTAACTACATGTATATGGAAGTGATTTCATTTACAGGTTGACCCGCAATAATATTACAAATAGGACATAATAGGATAGACAAAGAATGACCCTTAGTTTAAAAAATTACTAATTACCCATGGAAGTAATTTTTTAAACTAAGGGTCATTCTTTGTCTATCCTATTATGTTTGAAATTCAAACTTACAAATGAATCCCCTTATTTCCCTCCTCCAGCTATGTATTAAATAGTACTTCTACAAGGGTAGCTTTGGCATTAAATAACCCACAAAAGGTTGATATACCATTGAACAAAGAGACCAAACAAACCTTACAAAGTTAATGCAATTTTTTTGTTTGTTTGTGTTAGTATTCAAAATTTGATTAATAGATTTAGGTATTATATAAAATTATAGTATAGAGGCTGCTGCTAGACTTTGTTGGTTTTCTGTTGCATCATAGCAACACCACATCAAGATAATTCTACTCAACTTTCCCACTCTGAAATCCTAATTCAATGATGTAAGATTTGAATTAAGTGACAAAATAAAACATAACACTGAACAGGAACACAAATTTTTTTATGAAATTTACTTGTGACATTAGTATACAAGATCTCAATAAACAATAGTTGATTCAGTGATGGTGATTAGAATTATAAGATTCCTGTAATTAAAGGACTAATTGTTAAACTGGTAACCCTTCAAACTATTTAGAATCTGCATATGAGATTAATGCCATTATTGATACTGGCAACTAATTTTATTGAAATGGCTTTGCATTGTTTTCTGGAATGGTGTTATTCTACCCCCCACATCATGAATGCATATCCCATTTCTTTGTGATGCAGTAGTGATTGCATGGTCTTTCCCAGTAGTCACTAGTCATTACTAGTGTCATTCCCAGAGATGTTTGATAAATGTGATATACACATGTGCACATACACACGCACACACAAAAGGCAACTGGGTGGCCAACAAAGCCTTCAAATGATGACGCAGGTGTCAAGTATAGTTTCAGAATCAAAGCGTCCTTACCACTACCCTACATATTGACCACATAGTATTGCCCACAAATTAATACTGGGCCAGTAGAATACACAGTGCACCTCTGCCGAGGGCTAAGTGTGTCCTGGACATAACACTAAATGATCTGATAGTGAGGCTCCACTAATACTGGAGCTTTAGGAATTCAAGGTACCCCTTTATTGCCATTGTTCCCAGGTTTGCTTTGGCCCAGAATGGTAGCACCTAGTAGGGTCTTATCTATGGGTCAAATAGAACTAAACTGCATACTTATGCTTAACTGAATTGTTTGAAATAAAACTTTTTACATTTAACGGTAAATAAATGACTGATGTTAGTGATACATAGCAATACTTGGAACCATTTAACTTTGACACGCTAAACTAAATAGCTTGAAATAGAAATGTTTTTGACATTTAAACTGTACTTATGCTAAATGTAATTGTTTGAAATAGATCTGTTCATATGCATAAAAATGAATTTGGTATTAAATAACCTACAATGGTTGATATGCCATAAAGCCAAACATAGCAAATAAGTACTAACCTAACAATTTTTTATAAAAAGTTAATTTTCTTAAAGATGCAGAGATTCTATTAATTCTCTTGGAACATTCATTATACTATTAATACTGATGCTAGGTATTATTACAAACTCTACAGTATTAGAACCCTGTAACCAAAGACAAAAACTAGATAAGTTTTAAGGTGGAGACTTTTTGAATGATTATGTATTCAAATTTTTGGTTAGTTTTTAATGGTGTAGAGTTTTATAATGAATAATACCTTATCTGTTTTTAATGTATCTTTTGGTTTAGAAGAAAAATAACTATTTATAAAAAGTTCTTATTTATCAGTGATGCTAGAATATAGATAAAACAAGAAAAGGAAGATGGTACAGAAAAATCAAATTGACATATTTCACAATAAGAGTAACTTTCTTCCTAGTGAATGTTACACCAAATTTATACCTGACAAAGGGAGAGAAACATGCTCTCTATTATGTGTGTTTGTGTGTGTCTCTTCGTATCCCACATGCTTGAACACACACCCTCTACAATTTTGACATGACAAATTACATCTTATTTTTTATTAGCCATATTATCTAAGTCAAAACTGATCATAAGTGTTTACTTAATCTTTTTCTCTCTATCCCCCAGAGTTCTTAAGGTGATCACATCCCCCCACCACCACACACACACACTTTTTAGATCTTTCCTCATTTTTGCTAGCAAACTTTCTATAACACTATTTTGTTTACCCTTGTTTATGGTTTTTGCATCCTGCTTATGTTACATTTATGCATGTAAAACCTATCTTTTATGTCCTTTCTCTTTATTCTTATATATTGTCATGGTTGTGGATTTTGGTTTAGTTTTGTTTGTTTGTATGATATTAAACAATTTTCATTTATCCCGAAAGCATGTTTGTTTGTTTATCGTACAACAAATGAAATGAAACTATTATTAGAGCTAATTTAAGTTTCTCATAAAAATGCCATAGAGATTCCATTTGTATAAGATTTGCTCAATCCTTGGCATAAAGTGGTAGAATCAGAAGGCAAAACACCAAGGTTTTTAAGTTTGCTAACAGTCAGAATATCAAGGATCCATTTTCAAACACAGACTTTGATTGGTGGAGCATATTTAATACATGCACCTTTTTTTTTCTTTTTTCTAATAACAAGTTCACTATACAATCTCTGCCAAAGGATTCTTAAATGATTTATATGCTAAACATTGCCCATCCATCAAAATCTGTGTTTTACAGGTGGAATCTCTTAAGCATTTTTGTCTTGGCAACATAGCACCCTTTTTTTTTTTTTTTTTAAGCTCTAGATGAAAGTAAAGATCACTACTGTATAGTGCAACACTGCACTATTTGTGAAACGCTCTTTAGTAATCAATTTTTCATAGGCTGCATTTGCAATGTCCTTCCTTACAATTCCAGTTGTTAACAGAAAACTCAATTTTTTGGCCATTTTAAAACAAACATTATTTCCCAATAAGAGTTGCACCAGGATCTTTGTTTTTGATGTTTTGACAGTCAACCCAAAGCAGTCAAACTAAACTGATGGGGAACCTCGAAATTCTAGAAGAGAGAAAAAAAAACGTCAGATGTTGCCTGGGGGGAAGGCCCCCTGGGACCAAGCAAACAATATCTTACATAAACATACCTGCCCGAAGACAGGTAACCCCTCTACAACAAGGCACAAAGATAACAGAAGAAAGACTCAACATAGGAGTAAGGACTCTTAAGTGTTTACATCACGATTTTTTTTTTAATTTTTTTTTTTTTTTTTTTTTTTTTTTACTAACTAATTTTTTTTCTTCCAAATAATATTAGTATTTTTAAAAACTATAACCACTTCAATTTTTTTTTCTTTTCAATTAAATGTAAAATTTTTATTACCATTTTAACAGAATAGCTACTTAGTCTCTAATGTATCTTTTTAAAATAATATTGGTTTTGTTTTCAGTCATCTTACCAATTGAAACCTGCTGTACCTTGTGTGTATACAAATGGGTGATTGATAGATTTGTAGCTTAATGTTACCCAACATTCATTCAGTTGCCTACTTCTGTAGTGTCTCTACCACATCCTTGTGAATCATCATAGGTGATAAGTTTATAGTGGGATTTGATTTCTTATTGGTTTACTTAGCATTAAGTCCAGGGACACATTCTTTTCTCTTTTACTTCTGCTTTTCTTCAGTTGTAAACAATTTTCTTAATGTAAAATTAGGGTTAAAAGAGTACTTTAATATCACTTTATAACTTTAAAAACGAAAATTACCTCCCTTAGAATTAATACTTTATGAATAAAGTTTGATGTGGGTGGGTGGGTGTGGAGAAACTGCAGTATTTTAAAGATATTATTTTAGTTTCATAGATATTTTTGCAGGGTTGGTCTTAAGCTAATTGGACCCCCCCGTCCCTAAGGGGGTCCTGTGCTAGAGTGTCATTCTACTCTCAGCTCAAGTCGACACATAACAGCCCTGTATTCATGCATCTGTGTTTTTATTTACTGATCCAACATCTTATTTATTTTTTAACATCTTTTGTGCATGCAAAAACTACAGATTTCCAATACAAAAACATTTTGTTAATGTGTTTTAAATCTCCTATCAAAAGTCAGACATTAGTTATTACTTAACAAAAATTATGTTTTGAAGAAGTAGTAAAAGTAGACATGTGACCAGTGCGAGATTTAGACTTGGTAAAGCCCAAAGCTAGATAAATCTTGGAGATGCCTTTTTTAAAAGGGGGGGGGCTTAAATTTTAAAAGCTCAGATCTTTAAAAAAACTGAAGTTTTTTGAGTTTCCTGTAAATTGTAAAGCACTAAGCTTTGGTTTGTTTTAGTTTATGCTAAAATCTAGCACTGTATATAGGCCTTGAGATGAGCACTTGGATTCTGGAAGAATTTGGAGGTTTTTCTGTTTGCAGGTTGGGGGGGGTAACTTAGTTAAAGGAGATAACTCATTTTGAGCAGCATATATGAATGTTGAAAAGTATTATTGATTGCTTAGTATGATCAATTTCAGCTTCTTGAACTTGATAGCCTGATAATTAGTTATTCACTACTCAATTCAGACATTTATTACTCTAACTAAAAACCATGAAGATATGTTGGTTAGCCCCTTCCTGGATCCTCAAATTTTCCCTAGTTAGTTTGTTTTTTTTTGTTTTTTTTTTTTCATCCAAGGAAGTGACATCTCATTCATGGGAGGTTTACAAAAGTCACAACTGTAATTATTTGTGTATAATGTGCACTTTTTTTTCCTAAATTTTTAAGCTGGAAAGTTAGTTGTCCATATTATACATGAGAACTAAATATCTTTTTTTTTTTTTTTTTTTTTTTTTACAGCATAATTGAAAGTAAGTGATATCTATGGTCCAAATTAACTAATCTCTAACAAACAATTCTGTTTTATCCTCATACAGAAAAATAGCTACTGGAATGCATGTTTGTTTATAATTTGTTTCTTCTATTGTAAACTTATTTTCGCCAAAAGTTTATTACATTTTCATGTGAAAATGCTCTTGCCTTTGCTCTGAATTCTATGTAAATTTTGTTTTGAAACATTATATAAGCTCAATGATGAATTCTTATTTTTAGTTTTTACAAACTGTTAAAATGTTAAATCTATTTAGCTGTTATAAATTCCAAAGTCTGTATTATACATGAGATGTTTTTCTCAGAATTTGATGCTGAAAGTTAGGAGTGTATATTATACTCGGTTAATTATGGCATATTTATATTAAAGATCTCACCAATATCTCAAAAATGGAATGGAACTTTTATATATACAATTCATATACTCTTCGTATCAATCTAGAATTGTGTATGTTTTGGAAGGTGCTTGTAATGTAACAGTTATCATCATAGGAAATGGACTCGCCAACATGAGTTAATAAGGGCTTCTTTTTTTTTTTTTTTTTTTTTTTTTTTATTTAAAATTTAAAGACTATCTTAGCCACTTTAAATCTGGGAGATCATTCTACTGGATCCTGTATAAAACCTTCATAAGACCAGTATTACTATATAACTGCAGCCCCTGGGCAACAAGAAAAGATGAAGAGGATAATCTGATACATTCCATAGAAAAATAAACCTGAAACACATCCTAGGCAGTTAGTACCCAGAAAGGATATCAAACGAGTCACAATTCAAAATACAAACAAGAAACTGATATCCAACATTATCAGAAAAGCAAGTGTAAAACTCTTTTAAAAGGGTGTGGGTTGGTGAACATTGTTCATTTGTGATTGAAACTTGGTAGCATCTAAACATACCCACAAATGTGGCAGTGAAGTTCCGTTCAATGAAAACCTTTTAGGAGAGCTAGAATAAGGCTACTAGTTGTACTAATTTAGTCTAAACATGTACTACAGTATCATCCACACTTCAGGACTATAACAACTATTGCTATCTAAAGATAAACATAGTGAATGATCTAGAAATATATATTGAGTACTAGCAAGGAATGACAAAGCTGGAGGAGATGGGTAGATATCATCATGAGAACTGGAAGCAGACATTGACTTCTAATTAGAAAGTGGTCTTCAATAACCTATAGATCCAGACTTACCTTCAGGACAACAAATATTATCACTCCCTGAAGATGTGAAATATCTAGGAGTACTAGCAAGCCATCACAACAACTAGAGGAGTAGACATTGTCTTCTGTTAATGAAGTGAGATTCCAATAACTAACTCATTGGGAATAAAAATAGCAAAGTACGTTTTTGTTTTCTCTATCTATCTATCTATCTATCTATCAGATTGACAGCTTCATGAGAAATAAAGACACATAATTTTCTGTTGATGATAAAGTAAATTCCAATAACTATAGTATAAAATATATTCATTATTATAATTGACACTAATTAGAATAGTTTGCAATTAACTAATATTTATGCAAATGTAAAAAGTTAGAACTTTTTTTTTCCAACTATCTTTATCGCAAATGAATATGACTGACTTGACAGTTGAATTAACATGTATGTATTTACCAAACCATCCTGCCACAGGCAGGATGCAACATGAGGTCAATTTTTAAACAATTACAGCTGATTTGAATTTCGGATCTATCTTCTTTTGACCCATTACCAGACCTAGACTATAGAGCCTAGTCTTAAACTATTATCTACTCATAGTTGGGGAGGGAGAAAAGATGGATTCATACCCTTTTCTAAGGGCATTAACAAATTAAATGCAAACAGCCTTGTCCAGAATTTGCACTCGACTTGCTGAGTCTATTTCCTTTTATGATAACCATTACGCCATACATGCTTCCTAGAATTAATGGTACCATTTTCTGTGGAATTTTTTTTTTTTCTTGACTGTTACAAAGTAAATGTCGGAGACTCTCTTTTTTTTTTTTTTTTTTTTTTTTTTTTTTTTTCCTGATTTCCAGAAGTCGACCTGTTGTTAGCACCAAGTGAGTGATTTAAAGTTGAGAACCTGATCCCAGTGATCCCCCTCCCCTGTACCTAGTTTGTAGGGCTAAATTTATCATTTGACACCTGATGTCCCTCAAAAGAGGAATCTCTAGGGAATCAAACATTTTTGTGATGGTCGCACACAATTCGCATAAAAAATTAAATTACTACATGTTAAATCTGACCTGGTGGGTGGTCAGATTTGTTTATTTTTTATTTGTGGGGCTGTATGCTATAATTCATCCTTTCTCATTGCAATGAAAGGTATTTTTACTCATGATCATGGGTTTTCTTTACTTTTCATTATAGACTATTGTGAAACATCAGATTTGTCCTGGCAGTCAAGTTGGTCATATACAAGTACGAGGGCACCAAGGTAAAGTGACTACGACCACTACAATGGCTCACACAGGTATCACAATGAACAAAGGCAACTTTAGCACAGTGGCAACTACAATTGGAAAAACGAATCTTCTGAACACGTTACCTACACCTGTCAGCAACCTACAAACCCACATGCCTATAAAGAAGGAAATACCCTCCACACACAAAGAAAAACGAAAATATGAATCTTTAAAGTAAGAAAACTTTATCATCTATGCTCTTAAGTTGTTGTTTTTACTGTCCAAGTCCCACAAGTCTCAGTCTCTCTCTCTCTCTCTCTCTCTCTCTCATTCCTGCCCTCTTTCTAAGTTTCTTTCTGCTATTTTTTTTCCTTTCACTTCTATCACTCCCCTTTCTCTTCACTTATTACTCCTCTCTTTCTCTCCACTTTTATCACTTCTATCTCTCTTCTGTCTCTCTTATCTATCTCTCTTCTGTCTCTCTTATCTATCTCTCTTCTGTCTCTCTTATCTATCTCTCTTCTGTCTCTCTTATCTATCTCTCTTCTGTCTCTCTTATCTATCTCTCTTCTGTCTCTCTTATCTATCTCTCTTCTGTCTCTCTTATCTATCTCTCTTCTGTCTCTCTTATCTATCTCTCTTCTGTCTCTCTTATCTATCTCTCTTCTGTCTCTCTTATCTATCTCTCTTCTGTCTCTCTTATCTATCTCTCTTCTGTCTCTCTTATCTATCTCTCTTCTGTCTCTCTTATCTATCTCTCTTCTGTCTCTCTTATCTATCTCTCTTCTGTCTCTCTTATCTATCTCTCTTCTGTCTCTCTTATCTATCTCTCTTCTGTCTCTCTTATCTATCTCTCTTCTGTCTCTCTTATCTATCTCTCTTCTGTCTCTCTTATCTATCTCTCTTCTGTCTCTCTTATCTATCTCTCTTCTGTCTCTCTTATCTATCTCTCTTCTGTCTCTCTTATCTATCTCTCTTCTGTCTCTCTTATCTATCTCTCTTCTGTCTCTCTTATCTATCTCTCTTCTGTCTCTCTTATCTATCTCTCTTCTGTCTCTCTTATCTATCTCTCTTCTGTCTCTCTTATCTATCTCTCTTCTGTCTCTCTTATCTATCTCTCTTCTGTCTCTCTTATCTATCTCTCTTCTGTCTCTCTTATCTATCTCTCTTCTGTCTCTCTTATCTATCTCTCTTCTGTCTCTCTTATCTATCTCTCTTCTGTCTCTCTTATCTATCTCTCTTCTGTCTCTCTTATCTATCTCTCTTATCTATCTCTCTTCTGTCTCTCTTATCTATCTCTCTTCTGTCTCTCTTATCTGTCTCTCTTCTGTCTCTCTCTTCTGTCTCTCTTATCTATCTCTCTTCTGTCTCTCTTATCTATCTCTCTTCTGTCTCTCTTATCTATCTCTCTTCTGTCTCTCTTATCTATCTCTCTCTTCTGTCTCTCTCTTCTGTCTCTCTTATCTGTCTCTCTCTTCTGTCTCTCTTATCTGTCTCTCTCTTCTGTCTCTCTTATCTGTCTCTCTTCTGTCTCTCTTATCTATCTCTCTTCTGTCTCTCTCAGTTTATATTTGCCACTTTAAATCTATCATTAATTTGTTTCTTCTAATGACCTAACAGTCCTAGATATCTAAATTTTTTTGTTGTAAACTTTGTCTTTTATTATATACTAAAAAATTGTTATACAATATTTTAGGTTACTATTTGAAGCTTTAAATTAAAATGTCTTTTTTTTTTCTTTTTTTTTCTCTCTTCCAGAGATGATGATGATATTAATGACGTTGCTACAATGGGTGGAGTTAATCTTTCTGAAGAAACTCGCAATATTATGGCTACTAACGCTGAGTTTATTGGTACCCAGACCCGGTCATGTAAGGACGAATGTTTCCTCTACCACAGTCCACTGTCAAGCAGAGTTAATGCAATAGGTATGTTACTAATTATCTCACATTTTACCACAAAATATTTTCTCTAGCATAGTAGGATGAGTAGAATGCATGTAATCACAATAATGCTATCAAGGCAGGACCAATCCATTGTTGCAAACATTAGTCAATCATGTTGCTCCTATTGCTTCAAGTTTATGTAGATGAAGTTCAGATTCAAATTCAGCTTTCCACAGCTGAAGACACATCATGATGCATGTGTTATATACTCACATAATAAATATGCTTATATACATGTTCATGCAGGATACATACAGATGCAGTAATAAACGACGCAGGAAGACTTCTTTAACAATATCTACCTCTCACTTTATTGCAAGGGTTCGAAAAGGTTGTGTGGGGTTTTACTGTGAGAGGGAGCTGGAGACCGAACATAAACTGTAATATTTTGACCCCACTGTTATAACCGTCACGTTGTGTCTGTCTTGTTCTCTAGGGCTGCTCAACCGGAGGCCTAGGGCCCACTCTGCTGGATGCTGGCTTTCTTTACTGCATCTTATCAGCATCTTCTCTGGACCCCAAACTCCATCGGGGTTCCCGAGGGCCCCCTTGGTCGGGTGTGGCTTTCCCTACCACATCTCAGCTCCAACTGTCTGGAACTCTACTGGCAACTCCAACTCAACTGGCTTGTCGAACTCAACTGAATTATTTAATCGTTCGACGCCCACTCGATCTTTGAAATCGAATGTTTAATCGTCATCAAGCGGAAATAACTGTCATGCAGTTCAGAGGTCTCTCTCTTCCAGTGCGTCAGTCTGAGAGTATAATGGTTTTTTTTTTTTTTTTTTTTTTTTTTTTTTTATAATACCTCGTCCCATTTCATCAGCCAATTTCCGCCCACGCAATTTCCTCTCATAACTGCCATTGGAATGTGTCACTTCCTTCCAGTGCATCACCTTGAATGGCATTTTGGGCCGGGTCAAAATATAACACATGAGACAAACCTTTGATAAATTCAGATTCAATATCAGCTGCTAACACAAAATGCTGCTCTACTTTCTATTGTGCACCAATGGGAATAGTCCTGGCTTATCTTAATAGCCATTGTAAGTAAACTGTCAAGTGCTTATTGTCCCAATACCCACCGACCGACCCCACTATCTCAGCTTCCTTAAACCACTCATGGCCAGTGATTCATCTAGTGGTTTTTTTTTTTCTCATCTCTGGCCAGGGGTATTTCACATTTCTTTACAGATCCGAGAGGGTGGAAGAAAAGAACAAACACAGACTTGTGTTAGCTTCAAGCGCAAGAGGGGGAAGTCTGTGGCACTTTTGTGCATTTTGTGAGCTAATGCGAGCATGTACTCGAGCAAAAACTCTCACAAAGCCACTAGCAATGTTGACTCTTCTCATGTTGGTCAACCTGGCGTCTGTTGGTCAACAGGTCCTAGCAGCCGCCTTTCTGACTTCTGTTGACTGGTCTCCTCCCTGCCCGACTCTCATCTCCCTGACTGACCTGTTCTGTCGACTGGTCTCTTTTTCTCCCTTCTGCTGTGTCCTTCTCTTGACTGTCCTCTTCTGCTCCCTGTGTCCTTCTCTTGACTGCTCTCTCATGTCGACTGTCCTCTTCTGTTGACTGTTCCCTGGGAACTTCCTTCCCTCATCCACTCCTGGTCTCATGGGAGATCTCGCACGCAGGCCCTTTGTGTGGGTTTCACGCCGAAACAAAGATTCTCTGATTGGCACCCATACAACAAATGCCCAACACTGTGTCGCATTACATAACATATGCTGATCTATTCTTCAATCTTCCTCTCATGTGGATTAGGATTTATCAAGATTTTTACCATAAGCTTTCAAGAGCTCCTTTCTTATTTTGTTTTTGTCTTTTTTTTTTTTTTTTTTTTTTTTTTTTTTTTTTCCTTCTGTTGTTTATCACCTTGTGTAAAATTCTTAGAAACCTATATCCCAAATCCTTTGAGATGCCATAATTGCCAAAAGTTTGGGCATCACAAAGAAAAGTGTACCAGACCTCCAATATGTAAGAACTGCGGAGAAACTGGAAACCACATACATTACCAACAGCCCCCAAAATGTGCAAACTGCAAACAAAATCATTCAGCATATTCAAAAGAATGTGAATTATGGAGAAAAGAAAAAAAGAATACTAGAAGTAAAACACACCAAAAATATATCCTGCCCGGAAGCGAGGAAGTTCATTGAAAACTCTCTAGCCACAACTACCTATGGAAATATAGTCAAATCCACAAACTCTACCCAAAATCAAGGAATGACTCCCCACTTTCATATAACAAATCTAATAAAAGAATTAAATACCCTACTCGAATTATTAAGGGAAATCTTGACCAACTTGACAACTAACCTCCATGCTGGACCAGATCCAAAGAAGAACCTATAGCAACGAAACTGAAGACCCCCCAAAAAATAAACCAAACAATAACTCAACCCAAACAACAACAAACTCCAGACACCCCTCCCATCACTACAAAACCTAACAATCTTCCTCCAAAATAAACCACAAATTTCACTAATAGAAACTGAGAATAAATTTGAACTGATGGAAACGGAGAGCCAAGGAAGTCCTCTAAAACACAGAAACCCTAAACTCCCCAAAAGCCTCAAAATCAGGTCAAAAAGTCTAGAAACTTTTGAAGTTTCTGATTCCAGCCAAATGAAAAAACAAAATACTAAAACCAAAACTACACCTAAACAAAATAAACATCAAACACACAAAGATTAAAAAGCATGGCCCATAAAATAATTCAATGGAACTGTTGTGGTTACAAAGCAAACTATGATGAACTACTTCTATTAATAGCTGAACTCAACCCTACTGCCATATGCCTCCAAGAAACCTTCAAAAAACATAGTGACAAACTAAATATAAAAACCTTTGAACAATATGACTACATACACGATACTGGACAAAGAGCTTCAGGCAGAGTATCAATCCTAATTAGGAAAGATATCCCCAAAATAAAATCAGCATCAACACTCCCCTGTAAGCAATTACAGTCTCAGCACCCCTACATAAAACAGTCACCATCAGCTCACTATATATCCCACCTCATGACCCCATAAATGAAAATGAATTAAACAATCTAATAGAACAACTCCCTAAACCCTTCATCTTGATGGGAGATTTTAACAGCCACAATATAATATGGGTAAGTAAAACAACAAACAAGAGGCCAGATCTTAGAAAAAATTATCAATAGAATTAATTTATCCCTCTATAATCAGAACTCTCAGGCCCACCTCAACCCATCCTCAGGTTCATTTTCTGCCATAGACCTAACCCTTAGTGATCCATCAATCTTTATAATTGGAAAGTATACAAAGACCCCTGTGGCAGTGACCACTACCCAATAATAATAGAAAATTCCACAATTAAAAATTCAGAACCACAAATAAAACCTCCACGATGGAACTTCAAAAGAGCAAACTGGGAATCCTACAAAAAACTATGCCTTACCACACTAATCCCAGAGTCAAATACAAATCAAGAAGAACCCATAATACATTTTACCCACACCCTCATTAACATAGCAAATAAAACCATCCCCAAAACCACAATATCTTGAAAACAATAAACCATGGTTAACTGAAGAGTGCAAAAACATAAGAGAACGTCAAGCAACTCTTAGGAAATTCAAGACAAACCCCTCATCAGAAAATCTTAACAAATACGAACAACAAAGGGCAAAAACCCAACGCATCATCCAAGAAGCTAAAAGATCCTCTTAGAGAACCTGCATTTCGAAGATAAATTCTAATACAAATCCCAAAAAAGTTTGGGACTTCATAAAGAAAATAGCAAATAAAAACACCAACAAACCAATAAATCACCTCTCTCAAGGAAACACAAAAGCTACAAATGAAAAGCACATAGCCAACCTGATTGCAGAAAATTTTGCTCAAGTTTTGTCTACAAAAAATTACTCAAGTCAATTTAACTCGATCAGAATCAAAGAGAAAAAGAACAAAATAAAATTCACCTCTGACAATACTGAGAGTTATAACCAATCCTTCACCCTAACTGAACTCCAAAACTCAATATCCAAATCCAACAACTTGGCCCCTGGTCCTGATGAAATTCACTACACCCTCCTCAAAGAGCTCCCAACAATATCTTTAAAATATCTTCTAGATATATACAATATCTGGATCTCTGGTAACATCCCTACTATATGGAAACAAGCCATAACCATTCCTATCCTCAAAAAACAAAAAGATCCCACAAACCCTACCAGTTATAGACCCATAGCTTTAACAAGCTGCACCTGCAAAACCCTCAAAAGAATGATCAATCTAAGACTAATATGGTTCCTTGAATCCAATAACCTCCTTTCAAACCTACAGGCTTCAGGGCCAAAAGAAGCACCATAGATCAAATAGTCCGTATAGAAATTCTAATCAGGGAAGCATTCATCAAAAAAGAACATCTGGTCACAGTCCTCTTTGACCTAGGAAAAGCTTATGATACAACCTGGCCATATGGCATACTCAAAGACCTCGAACTACAAGGCAGATTCCCCATCTTTTATAAAACACTTCTTAGAAGACCGGACGTTCCAAATACGAATAAATACACTCTCTGATCAAAAACAAGAAGAAATAGGTGTACCTCAGGGTAGTATCCTATCTGTGATCCTATTCATGATTAAAATAAATAAAATAACAACCTGCCTACCCCCAGAAATCAATGGATCATTATATGTTGACAACTTCCTCATTTGTTACAGTTCTAAAAAAATGGTGACTATAGAAAGGAAAATGCAACAATGCATCAACAAAATACTAAAATGGACCATGAAAAATGGTTTTAAAATCTCCTGCAATAAAACCAAATGCATGCATTTCTGCCAAATCCGCAAAATGCATAATCAACCCACTCTAACATTTAATGGCTCTGAAATACCCATAACACAGCAATACAAATTCTTGGGCATTACTCTTGACCCAAAATTATCCTTCATCCCACACATTAAACAACTGAGGATCAAATGTAACAAAACTATCCAACTCCTGAGAACCATAGCCCACACAGACTGTGGTGCTGATAAAAAAACCTTAACCAAATTATACAGATGTCTAATACAATCAAAACTTGATTACGGCTGCTTCATATATGGAGCAGCCAGAAAATCCTATCTTAGAGAACTCAAAACTATCTATCACCTGGGACTCCGTATTGTCCTAGGAGCCTTCACAACCTCTCCAATTGAAAGTTTATACATAGAAGCAAATAAACCCCCACTTTCCTTGAGACGATATAAACTTGCACTCCAATACTATATTAAACTCATTTCATGCCCCCAAAACCCTGCCTATAATTGTATTATGAAAAAAGATACAAAAACCTTTCTGAAAATAAAGAAAAGGTAATTAAATCTTTTAATTTAAGAATTCAAACTCTCCTAAATGAAATAAAAATCAATCCCAAAATAATACATAACACAATTCTCCCCAAAACAGCACCATGGACCATAAACCAACCAATAATAAAGCTAGACCTAACCAAACTTTCTAAAACCAAAACACACTCCATCACCTCCCAAGAAAACTTCCTCAACATCCAAAACAACTTCCCTTGACCACCACCACCACATCTATACAGATGGATCCAAACAGGAAATGAAAGTTGGTTGTGCTGCTGTCTTCCAAAACCAAGAACTGTTAAAACGTCTCCCAAATGAATCCTCAATCTATAGTGCAGAAGTCATAGCTATTGACCTAGCAATGAACATTATAGCAAATCACAAATCCTCTAAATTCATCATCTACTCAGACTCCAAATCAGTCCTCCAAGCTCTACAGAGCAAAAATTCAACTCCTCTCATCACAAGACTACTAGATAAAATGAACACTCTTTCTAAAAACAATAGCATCATTCTTACTTGGATACCCAGCCACATTGGCATACAGAGAAATGAAAGGGCTGACAGAGTGGCAAAAAAAGCACTCCAGACACGTATAATCAATACAAAAATTCCATACACCGACCTAAAACCACTTATTAACAAATTTATACTCGAGAAATGGCAAAAATCTTGGGATGATCAAACACAGAACAAACTCCACCATATTCAAGATACCATAGGTGAATGGCCAGCAGGTTATAGAAGAAATAGAAAAGAAGTGATAATCTCCAGACTTCATATTGGTCACACCCACATTACCCATTCACACCTCCTAAAAGGGGAAGACTCCCCAGTATGTCTA
This sequence comes from Sepioteuthis lessoniana, assembly GCA_963585895.1. Classification (NCBI taxonomy): domain Eukaryota; kingdom Metazoa; phylum Mollusca; class Cephalopoda; order Myopsida; family Loliginidae; genus Sepioteuthis; species Sepioteuthis lessoniana. Next base: position 96,479,144 of record OY757915.1, on the reverse strand, counting down.
ACATGCAAAGTACCTCTCACAATCAAATACATTCTCATAAACTGTGACGGGTTCAGACAAATTCGCCCAAAACATTACCAAACAAATAATTTAAAGAACCTCTTCAAAAACTCCAAACCAGAGAAAATCTTAAGCTTTCTAAAAGAAATCAATCTCTTCATTAAAATCTAGTCAAATATAATAGAACATAACTAAAACTCATACCTTAAAACATGCACAAAAGACAAAAGCAATTTAACCCTTCTAGCATTAAATGACCCACAGAGGTTGATATGCCATTAAACAAAACTCAAACATAATTCTCTTTCAATAATTAAAAATTTTAAAACATAGTTAAGTGATGGTCATCCAATTCTCAGCTTTATTTGAAAACATTTTACTATCCTTCAAATGGTATTCTGGGTATAACACTAAACTAAATCCACTGATGAGGCTCCAGTTCCAGAGCTCTGGGAAGTACCTGGAGTGGGAGTACCTGTTAGGATCCCAATTATATCTCAAATGTATCTATATAAGATAATGTTTAAAATGATCTACATATTGGCTCTTAAAATATTGATATTGCAATTCTGTTTAAAATGATTGGAAAGATACATTTTTTGCATCATATACAATCGGAGATCATGATTTAACAATTATGTCTTCAGCGTAAGATAACCTAGCAAGGGTTGACATGTCGTAAAACCACCCACCCTTAAAATGCTTTAGTTTTGGCTAGTATTCATGGTGGCCAACATGCTGGACTGCAACATCATAGTAAGCAAGTTTGAAGACCAGTCATGCTATTCTTTTTTAGGAAAGTTATGAATCCTTCTTATCTCTTGCCCCCACCCACCCCAGCTTTGGTTTGGTTTGTTGGGTTTTATAGCATATCAACCTTTGTAGGTTATTTAACACCAAATCCATCTTCATAAAAATAATCTGTTCTATTTAAAACAATTCAGTTTAGCATAAGTTCAGTTTAATTGTCAAAAACATTTCTTTCAAACTATTCAAGCAGTTATATGTAACAATTCAGTTAAGTGTAAATACAGTTTTAATGTCGAAAAACAGTTCTATTTTAAATAATTCAGTTAAGCATAAGCATAAGCATGCAGTTAAAATGTAAGTATGGTTTAAATGTCAAAAACATTTCTATTTCAAGCTATTCAGTTTACTCAATTCATTTTAGCATAAGTATGCTGTTCTATTTAACCCATAGATAGGACCCTTATCAGGTGCTACCACTCTGGGCCAGAGTGGACCTGGGAGCGATGGCAATGAAGGGGTACTCCACATTCCCCAAAGCTCCAGCATTGCTGGAACCTCACCATCAGATTGTTTAGTGTCATATCTAGGACACTCGTGGGGGGGGGTCTTACCCCTCTGCAGGGAAGCAGTCGGTGTATTCTACAGCCCCAGCCGACTGGGCAACCACTCAGCAATGGGTTAAATAGTACCACTACTATGCTTCTACGAAGATGGCTTTGGAATTAACCCACAAAGGTCGATATTCCATTAAACAAAAAACCAAACTAAATTCTACAAGTGGCTTTGGGGCCCACTTTAGAATATCTTAAGATTACCAAAATCTCAATACTTGACTGTTTTTTGATAAAATCTGAAACAAATGGACCAGCTGAATAATATTGATATTATATAATAGAATTTTAGTTTTTAGATGGTTGGGATCTCTCATTTAATTAAAATAATTTTAATATATTTTGATATTTAATGCAGAATTGTTTATTTATTAGACAACATATGAGCTTGTAACAGCAGTCTATGATGATATTGATCCTTCTATTTAGGAAAAAGTGAAGCATTCTAATTAGCATTTTATTGTCATTTCTGTTAGATTGAGAATTCAGATGATCTAAAAAAAAAATGTTCAGCATTAATGTAGACTTCAGAAAATTGTTCTAATAAAATCTTATGAGGTACTCTTTGAGCTGAGTTGGGCACCTCTGGTGGTGTAATGGTTAGCAAACTAGACTAGCAAACCTACACGAGTGAGTTCGAGTCTCATTGGGTGCCCCATTCATTTGGCCTTGTGCTACATCGAAGCAAAGAGCTTCGTAAATTACTACTCTTTGAGCTGAGTTGCACCCATACATTATATATATATATATATATATATATATATATATATATATATATATATATATATATATATATATATATATATATTTATTTGTTTTGTTTTCAATTTGGAAGAAAAGCATCTTTTTTTTCCCTTGGATTCCCCCCCACCTTTTTTTTTTTTTTTTTTTTTTTTTTTTTTTTTTTTTTTTTTTGCTCTCTCTCTCTCCCCATTTTTCTGTTTTGGAAACATTTTTTAATTGTACAAAGAAATTTTGTGTTTATTTTTCAGCTAAAAAGTTTGGTGTCGATGAAGTCCCATCAGATGTCATTAATTTAATATCTCATGCAACACAAGAAAGGCTCAGAGATTTTGTGGAAAAACTATCAACAATTGCAGAACATAGATCTGAAATATATAAAGTGAGTATTGTTTTCTCATGGAATATTTGTTTTTATCTTTGATCTAAAAAAAAAAAAAAAAAAAAAAAAAACCTAGTTGATATTTTTATGTCTATCCATCTAATGAAAATTTATTAAACTGAATATTAATTGAAAACTTATTTTTGAATTTTTTTTTCTCCAGTGGTGGGTATTATTTCTACTACTTTCTATTCTGCTGATGTCTTCCCCAGTTTTAATGTATTTAGGCTAACATGCAAAATGATTAACAGAAATGTTTGTTTCTTCCAAGTTCACTTGAAGGTGTGGGTGTTGCATCAGTTATTATTGAAGGAAATCTATTTGGCAAAACAAGTTAAAATCCTGGATAAAGCTGTTTGTATTTCACTTCATGCTAAATGCTTTTAAAATGCCTCCCTTGGACCAGCCTGTTGCAGATCCTAGAATATGCTGACTGCTACTCCTGCATAGGAGTCTAATCATCTGGGGCTGTAGAATACACCAACAGCATTTCTGCAGAATGGTAAGACCCTCCCCCTCCTCAAAAAAGAAAAAAAAAGTATCCTGATTATGACACTAAACCATCTGATGGTGAGGCTCTAGTCCTGGATCTTTGGGGAATGTCAAATAGCCCTTAATTGCTATACTCAAAGGTCCACTTTAACCAGGAGTGGTTGTACCTATTAGGGTCTCATCTATGGGTCAAATAGAAATATTTAATCATTTACTATACTTGAAACCATTTAACTGTGTGCAAACAAATGGTTGATGTTATATTGAATTATTGGTATAACATGGCAATGCTTGGAACCCTTAGTATCCCATTTATGGATCAAATAGAACTGTTTAACTGTGTGGAAACGAATGATTAATATCAAATTATTAGTGTTAACAATACATTAAACTATTTAACTGTACAAACAAGTGAGCTCTGACTTGTTTTAAAAATGAAAGGAAAATAAATGGGTTTTATATCTCCAACTCAGAAAATATCCTTCCTGTTTCCTCCATTTGCCACAAAGGATGAAAATGTATTCAGTGTAAAAACGATCTGGGATTCATTCAATTAGCTTATATAAACTGTTTTTATTATATATATAATTTCAGTAGTATCTAAATTGGGGGATGGTTTTTTTTTTTTTTTTTTTTTTTTAAAGAGGAATATATTTTTTAATCAAAATACTATTTTGATTTAAAAAATTTTTTAAATCCTCTTCTCACTGGAAGCAATATAAACACACCAAAATGATATCTTCATTCAACATCTGAAGAGGGTCATTATAGACCTGAAATAAATTTGACACTAAAAAAATTGAATTTTTTATTTTTATATTAAAATATATATATATATATATATATATATATATGCTATAATGAACAAATCCTGGAAGCAACATCCCACGAAACAGTCATATGGTCACCTTCCTATCTAAAACCATCCAAAAAGGCATGCGGGACACTGCTGGAGAAGCAAAGACAAACTCATAAGTGACATTCTCCTATGGACATGCCTGTGTAGGCCAACAAAGAACATACAACAACTCCTTATGGACATGGGGAATAATCTAGAATACCTGCTGGGAGCAATGGATAATAGGGACAAATGGTGAGTCAGGGAAATCCATGCTAGCTGCATGACTTGATGATGAGATATATATAATGATACTCGCTATCAGTGACAGCATATATATCTAAGTTAGTATAGCATACACAGTCACTAGTCTTTGATGATTGTCAGTTTCTTGCCTATGTGATTATCAAAGTCAACAAGCACTATTGACTCTGTCTAAACTACCCTAAATTATATAAAATTATGATTAAGATTTACTACCAAAACCATTTTAAATCGGTAAAATACAGTGCTGTATGCCTCAAAATGCAGAGCAATGTCACTATTTTCACTTAAATAACAAAACAGTAAAAACTCACACAAGTGAATTTCACATACCCGAACTTCAGATGAGCTTATGTTAACATGTCTGAAGTCTGTTAAATTCAACTGAATAAATATCTATTCACAATGCAATATTTAAGTCATGTGACATTTACCAATTCCAGTCTTTTATTCAAAAGGTCAAAATCTTGGAAGCTTATGATCTGTAAAATTTTTATTTCTGACTTTTCTAGATGGATAGTAGATATGAAGTGAGAAATGATGTTCGATCTGTCTTAAAACACTTTGAAGAGCTTGACCGGTTGGAAAAGAAAAGGCATGAGGAGCAAGAAAGAGAAATGTTACTGAGAGTAGCAAAGGTGAGCTTTTTTTTTTTTTTTTTTTTTTTTTTTTTTTTTGATAAAGCTTAACTTCCATGGTATAATGGTTAACTAGGTCATTTTTTCAAACAACTTTGAAACTTTAGTGTCTGATCCTCACTGAATACACTCCACACACACACACACAGCTTTGATCTTGTGCTAAGCTAAACTGAGCAAATATTTCTGTCCTTCCATCTACTAATGATGAGCAAGCTCATCTATCTGAATATTACTATGTAGAGAGTTCAATCCTCAATGAATGTCTGTTCTTGTAGCTTTGTGTCAAAATTAAACTACCATATTTGATGGTATAAGACCCCCCCCATTACCATTCTGAAAGAAAAAAAAAAAAATTCTTAAACTTTGTCTTAGACATGAAATTGAAGTGTCTAGTTGGCTAATATTTCTGATACCATGGACTACCAGTATTCAGGTTTCAACAACTAGTTTAAAGAATTTTAAAAAAATTTTTTTATTGAAATTCTTATTTTTAGTGCAATTTAATTTTGCACATATTTATTGCTAGCATTTCATAAAAAAAACAATGTGTAGTTGAAAAGAGTGAAATTGAACCTAAAAACAAATCTAACAGTTATATACTTAAAAGGGTGGGCTGGAAAGATCCATCGGCTGACATCATATCTACTGTTGATGACATTTGTGACCAGTATGATCTACACCCTGCAACATGTGGACTACAAGCGATATTATGTTGAAAAATAAACCTCATTTGGTCACATTATATTAGAGTATCTTTGTCAGCCTATGAACTTTTCAGCCAATCCTTGTAAATTTTATTCAGCTCTTAGAATCTTTATTCCTGAAGTTCTATTGACCAAAGGCTTATATTCTGCTTCAGTGTTAGCTTTTCTTATTTCTCAAATTTGTGAAAATTTCTTAAGCGAATTCTTTTTTCTTTTGTCTCAGAGTCGATCAAAACATGAAGACCCAGAACAGTTAAAGCTTAAGCAAAAGGCAAAAGAGGTAAATTTACTTTTTTTTTTTTTTTTTTTTTTTTTTTTTTTTTTTTTTTTATGTATGTATTGAGAGTGGAATGGGTAACTTGTTATTTCCATTACACTAAAGTGAAAATAACATTGACATCTCACTTGACAAGATATATTTAACAAAATTACATAAAAATATCTTGAAATACTATATATTAAATTTATTGAAAGAAATCACCATTGATTTCAACTACAGCCTCCAGATGACTTTGGAATCTCCTACAAGCCTGTCTCCTTGTTTAAATTGGTAAATGCTGCCATTATCCTTGCCTTCAATTCATCTTTGGTGTTACAGTTTTGTTTGTTTCTTGCTCAACTTCGCCACACACACAATAAAGAGAATTGCAATCTGGGAAGCTAGATTTTAAAAGTGATGTGATCACAGAAATTTTTTGCTAGTCAAGACTTGGTCCTCTTGTGTGGTATGGCACAGTATTGTGTTGCCAGATGTAGGGTCTCCCAGCAGCCAGTTTGCCCAGTCGGCTGGGGCTGTAGAATATACCGACTGCTTCTCTGCAGAGAGGTAAGACCACTCCCCTAATGGGTGTCCTGATTATGACACTAAACAATCTGATGGTGAGGTTCCAGCAGTGCTGGAGCTTTGGGGAATGTGGAGTACCCCTTCATTGCCATTGCTCCCAGGTCCACTCTGGCCCGGAGTGGTAGCACCTGATAGGGCCCTATCTATGGGTTAAATAGAACTAACGGTATACTTATGCTAAACTGAATTGTTTGAGTAAACTGAATAGATTGAAATAGAAATATTTTTGATTATTAAACCGTACTTACATTTGAACTGCGTGCTTGTGCCTAACTGAATTGTTTGAAATAGAACAGTTTTTTCGACATTAAAACTGTATTTACACTTAACTGAATTGTTACATATAACTGCAACTGTTTTTTGACATTGAAACTGTATTTACACTAAACTAAATTGTTTAACATAGAACTGTTCTGACATATAACTGTGTGTAAACAAAATCTGTACTTTTACAAAACTGAATTAGCTGAAGTAGAATTGCTTGACTAAAATGAATAGCTTGAGATAAAAATGTTTTTTTTTTTTTACAATTAAACTGTACTTACGTTTAAAACTGTGTGCTTTTGGTAAACTGAATTGTTTTAAATTGAATTATTTTTGAAACTGTACTTACACAAAACTGAATCGTTATATATAACTGAATAGTTTGAAGTAGAAATGTCTTTGACAATTAAACTGTGTACTCATGCTAAACCGAATTGTTTTAAATAGAACTGATTATTTACATTAAAATGGATTTGGTGTTAAATAACCTACAAGGTTGATATGCCATAAAACCAAACCGAACCAGCAGCCAGTCTCGATCCAGGGCAGTACTACCTCTCCCAGGCACTTGATGTAGGCCTCTGTGTTGAGTCTGAGGCCATGTAGAAAGATAAATCAAGACATAACATCATCACTCGTGACCACCATGAATTCCATGATGTAGACTGGGTGTTTGGTTTTCATCAATATAAATATGAATCTGTCCTCAGATTGAAACTTTCCCAGTCCGCTGGGTCAGTAGAATACACCGACTGCATCCCTGCAGAGGGGTAAGGCCTCCCCCTCCAACGAGTGTTCTGGATATGACACTAAACAATCTGATGGTTAGGTTCCAGATGTGCTGGAGCTTTGGGGGATGTGGAGTACCCCTTCATTGCCATCATACCCAGATCCACTCAAGCCTGGAGTGGTAGCATCTGATTGGGTCATATCTATGGGTCAAGTAGAACTAAACTGCATACTTATACTAAACTGAATTGTTTGAAATAGAACAGTTTTGACACTTAACTGTGTGTAAACAAAAATTACTTATACTAAACTGAACTGTTTGAAATAGAAATGTTTTTGACAATTAAACTGTGTACTTATGCTAAACTGAATTATTTGAAATAGAACCTTCATGATAAGGGAGCCACCTAGGCTGAACCACAAACCATTCAGGCAGTACCTTTTCCTGTCAATCTTCATGGTCTGGAATGACCACAGCCTCTCGTCACAGGTGCACTATCCTGAGATCCAGCAGAGATATGTTTGAACATTTCTGCACCATTCATGCAACTTAGCTGTACAGACATTTGCATCGGCCATGAATGCATTGACATAATGGTTGCGCTCTCAGGTGTCCATCATTGGACACGCCTTTTGCTTTATTTTGCTCCAGTATGACCATCTGGAGAATAAACCTTTTGAAGATCCTAGCTGCTTTTTTTTTTTTTTTTTTTTAACAATGGCACAAACTAACCATTGTTTATCCACGTGTGGAGAGCCTTCTCATTGTTATTTTGGATCTCTGCAACTGCTGGATATTCAGACACCCCATTGTGCTGTCCTTAAGATACAGTCCCTTAAACACTACCATACCACAATCCATGTTCCAATAGTTAAAGGTGATAGGGAAGTAAGATTCATTGATGGAGATGGCTACACACAGTGATTTTCCTGTTGCTGATCTGCATTCACCCAGTTGGCCAAACAATGCCTCTGAATGCTTTTATTGCATTGATCTCCAACAATAGGTCAAACTATTGTGGTTTGTCATGCACCACCAGAATATTAATCTTGGCAGAATCATCTTTGTCCATGAATATGGTACCCACTCCGATATTACAGCACTCCTAGGACATACCTCTAGTTGTTATGACATGCAGTCTGTGTCAATTAGTGCTGAACGCCACATCCCATCAATGTAAATTCTTGTCTCCAGTTGCACCACATTTACAGAAGGCTAGTGCTGAAGCCTCATCTCGTTTCCCAAATAGCTCCACCTGTAACTACATCTTTGCTTTGGTCCCTAGTTATGGTCAGTACTCTTGCTTTCACCGTTAGGTCTCCCATTGTCAGGTTCTCGGTGTTTGTCACCTGTGGAGATACCATCAGGAAACCCTATGAGGAAAGTCAGTTCAGTGACCCTTTCCAGCCTAACTCCCTCAAACCCAGCCAATCCAACCAACTGCCTCATTCTGTTTGTGTAAACATCCACCTCCTCCCAAGCCCACCTGACCAGGGACAGGGAGGTATGTATGGATGTGAAGAGATGTCCCTTTTGATTATATTGAAAATATGAGCAGTTATCATTTAATTTCATTGTCTCTAAGTCAGCTTTTCATGTTAAATTTTTTTTTTCTTTTTCAATTTGTTCACTGATCCAAGTAACTGAGGATTTGAAATAATTCTTTAATTACAAAATATTTCCTCAGCTTGCAAAAATGCCCTGAGCTTTCTTGTATTACAAAAAAATGAACACTTGATTTGTTTTCTAGTTACAACAAGCTGAAATGGAAGAAATGCGACAACGAGAAGCTAATATCACAGCGTTAGCAGCCATAGGCCCCCGGAAAAAGCGGAAAATTGAGATGGGAGACACAAATCAGGTAAGTTATTCAGAGCTAAAATAAGCAATTTTTGATTTTGAAAGAATGTTTGTTTGTTTTTTTTTTTTGTTTTTTTTTAATTATGCCTTCTAATTTGATACAACATTCCAATTTAATCTGTGAAAGTGTGCAAATTTTTGATCAGTAAGAATCAATTTAAGGATTCCAACCAAAATGAAAACAAATTCTCTTCACAGAGGGTAAAAAAAATACACACATTTATTTTTTATATATATATATATATATATATATATATATATATATATATATATATCTGTCACATGGTAAGTTCTAAGTACACATGACATTCACCCAAAGAATTTTTTTTTGTTGTTTCACAATATCTTACTTTATTATAGGAAATTTGCCAGTTTCCTGTTTTATTTGTTATGCATTTGGATCATACTATACTATTGACATATTTTCTGTTGGTATTACCATAACTTAGCTTTACCATCTATTTTTCCAGTTCGGCTTGGTGGCACTGATGTCTAACCTTTCATCATTGCTAATTTCTTTTTGTCAGTGGCCTTTATGTATCACATTATTAATCAAGCAATTACTCTTCAAATGATATCTAGCTCTGTCTCTGTTGTTATATCTATTATTTTGATTTGATATTTTCAAAATTATGCCTGCTAACAATTTTTTGGTATTGTTTATAATAGCTCTATCACAGATATTGAGCACTCTCCAAATTATACCACATTTGGTCTGCCACAAACCAACAAAGGGAGATAGCGACAACCAACACTGTTATAATATATATAATCAATCAGGTCATTGGCCTAATCAGTGTTTGCCAATGGTATAGGAGACTGGGGTTCAATCCTTGGTTGAGTCCTACCAAAGACTCAAAAAATGGTACTTATACTGCCTTGCTTAACACACTTGGCATTATAAGGTAATGATCAAGGGTAAAGTGGAGCAATCCAGGAAATAGAGTAGCGCCCTCCCTACACCTCAGTGTAGTAGCTATTGTAAAGGGAGCCTTCAGGTCACCAACTTATATGTAAAAAGAAATGGATGAGAAAATTTTAATATTAAAGGTCCACTGATGTGTTTCAACCAGTATGACTGAAATTATCTAAGATATGAAATTACAGAAATTTCAGCTAAAAGTTATTTTAGGTCATCTTTAGGGTGGGAATTATGAATTTTTTAAATCTGAAATTTCCATAATTTCATATCTTAGATAATTTCAGTCATACTGGTCAAAAAACATTGAACCTTTAACTCGTATTTATTAATAAAATTTTCTCATCCATTTATATGTATTTTTCTCTTAGTTTTTTCTTTTTACAACGTATGTCTGATTAAACTTCATACCATATGTATGTGATTTATGCAACATAACATTGCTTTAACTTTTAATTTGAATTATTAGAAAAATTAAATTACTCATTGAAATAACAGACTTAAATGGTGACTCAAGCAATAACTTTGTCAGTCAGAAAAGCTTTTCTATAATTACTCACTTTGAAGTTACCTTTTTAATAGCCTTTAGTCTTAAAGCCAAATCTTATTTATAGAATCTATGTATATTTAACATTTTTTTTTTTTTTTTTTTTTTTTTTTTTTTTTTTTTTTTTTTAACTGAAAAAATAACTTTAATTTGATGCTGATTAGTAAACTCAAGAATTTTTAAAACCTTTAAGAATTTTCTATATTTACTAAGCTTAGTAGAGCACAAGACCAAATGAAATGCAGAAAATAGTCATTGGAAGATTGATGTATTACAAACTTCAAACTAATGTTTCCCCTTCAACTGAATTTAGTAAATGTTAACAAATTGATCCTTTTATTTAGGCAGTATAAACATTGATGACATTATTCAAATTTGTATATTGAAATCTTTTCCAGAGTGGAACATCATCCTCTCTTACAAATGGTCTGCACTCATCCCCACTTAGACCTGTAAGTATTTCCTTTTTTTAAACATAACTAGTCATCTATCATTTGACTTTTGCCTTAAGCAGACTTTTCCTTTATAGCAGAAATTCTATTGAGATTAGATATTTAAAAACTTCAACTTAAACATGCAATACACAGGCTCAGTACCTACTGTTAGATACTCATGCTCTAATAGTGTGGCTGACTTTTATAATAGCCTCTATCAGCAGGACTTAGAATATGCCAACTGTATCCTATACAGAGGAAATAAGACCCCACTCACAAAAAAAAAATTAAATGTCTCTGGTATGACACTAAACTGCATTTGGTGAGGCTCCATTTCTGGAGCTCTGGGTAAATGTGAATTCACCCCTTTGTTTCTATTACTCCCAGGTCCACCCTGACTCGGTGATAATACCAGTAGGGGTCCCATCTATGGGTCAAATAAATTTGTTTGAAAATTGAGTATTAGAAATACTTGAAACCATATAACTGTTTTCAAGCAAATGATTATTATTATTATTACTACTACTGTAAAGGAATAGTTACTTGAATCCTAATAATTATGTATAGATAATTAATATTAGGAATGCTTGAAACCATATGACTACATTATTTGTACTAGATGTAGTCTGCTATGATGATAATCAACATTTACCAAGTAACCAAATTTCAACCTTAGATAACCCATAAGTTATTTCATTAAACAGACGTAAACCAAACCATTATAGAAGTTATCAAAATATATATATATATATATATATATATATATAAACATTTAGAATTGTTGAATTAGCTAGCTATTTTGTTTAGAGGAACAAATTTAATATAATCCAGATGAAAGCAATACAATAACAAATGTATTACACTGTACTTACTGTGTATATTGTATGTAGAATGTCAAATAAGAATGTAAATATTATCCAACTGAGAAAACCTTTTGGACATATCTATTTGGTTAACATTTTTATGATTTTTGTAAAGCAAAAATAGCTTTTAGATCTGACAACATTCAAAATTTCTGTTTTGAATTTTGTTGTAAAAGTGAAGAAATGCTGTTATAAAGCAAAACTATTAAGAATTTGATTAGGTTGAAAGAACTTAAATACCAGGGTTCCATGTAGCTCAAAGTGGAACTTAGTTTAGAAATAACATTGCAAGGCTTATGCCACTGCTCCTTGAAGGGGTGGGAATGTCTTAGTAGCAGACAAAGCCTAATGTGTTGTCACTTCATGCTAGCTGAAAAGAGGAATATATTTTGTTCTTTAACCAGGCCATTGGGTTAATAAGAGTGTTCGCCAATGGTCTGGGAGACTGGGGTTCAATCCCAGGTCAAGTCATACCAAAATGCTACTTAATGCCGCCTTGCTTAACACTCGGCATTACAAGGTACGGATCAAGGGTAAAGTGGAGCAATCCAGGGAAAGGAGTAGTGCCCTCCCCTACACCTTGGTGTAGTAGCTATCGAAAAGGGAGCCTTCGGGTCACTCTCGACGATGGTCGCCAACTTTACTTTATCTAGACCTGTTTTCCAGAGTAATGATCATTACACTGTCTTATGTGGTCAAAACATACTTCTGAAGGAAAGACTGATAATTAGATGTGTATATATTGGGTGCTATATTGATATGAATTCACGTATTAATTCTTATAATTCACAAACTGTCTACCCCACTAAGGCTGACATTTTGGGCTCAATTTCAACCGATTTTTCAGGAATCATTAGTCATACCTGAAAGGGTTTAAAAGTCTGCTAGGAGATCCAACTTAAACAGATTTTTAGGTAGGATCTATCTCTAGCTCACACTTTGTGTCTGTGTAAAAGAATGTACATTTCACACCCAGTATTAGTAACGCACTCGGAGCCACAGCCAGAATCAGATGGCTGTTACCTCCTTATATGCACTTTGACTCTCTCTCTATTGAGGTCAGGTTTTCCTACAGCAGAATCTATTTTAATGTCTTGCCAGCCTAAAAAGAATAAATTTCTAAACCCAAGTCTGCAAAATAATGAAATATGTAAGGGTTTTCAAGGACATCTAAGGTCTCCAAACAAACATGAAACAGTCTTCCATACACCACACAGTGTAAAAAAATAAAAATAAAAAAATAAAGCAGTAATCTGTAGTAAATGATAAAAATAAATAAAACTTCCTTTAAACCCAAATAATTATCTTTAGTAAAAGCAAAACTTTAGACCCTTAATTTTTAATAATTACCATCCTATATAAAATATAGTACAACTAAAAGTACTACTGGTTGGTTGTCTAGAAATTCTTTTAAACATGAAATTTCAGCCAGTACAGTCTCCAATCTTCTGGTTTAACATGCTTCAGCAAAAATAAAGGCTCTTATTTTTTTTAAAAGCATAAAGCAAAAATGGTATCAAACAGAATTTTTACATGAATTTATTTTTAGATTTTTTTTAATAGAATTCCAATATACCTTTCTTGTTTCTGTTGAATAGTAGAAGCCATAGCAAGTTGAATTCTATACTGCTTGACTTGTACATTTTTCTGACATTCTACTATTTACTGCTTCCTTAATTTTTCTCGCCTGGTTGTGTTATATATGGTGTTAGTGACTTTTTACATTAAATTAATAAAAATGAGCACCTTTACCTGGGAATTGTAAGTTTGTAACTAAGTAGTATGAGGGTGCAAATCAATATATTAAAAAATGGCAACTAGAAAAAAAATCAAGTTGACAGAATTCAACATCTCATCCAGTTGACTAGGTGTAACAAAATGTGCTTGATCTAACCCCGTGGACTGAAAGCCGCAGTTAACCAGAACTTGCTGAAGTCACCAGACTCGATCAACCATCTAATTGTTGGTGGGAGGCTGGCCAAATGATGATGCCCATGTGAGGTGGAAGTGAAAGTTGGGTGTTCTGTAAACCCCAATGAAAGATGAATTTCTTGATTCACTACCTTTTGGGGGTTAGGGTACAAGGAAATATGCATTCATGTATACTGAGAGCAAGTGAACTTTTAAAAGATATGGGAAGAGTTGGTTCCAACTAGAAGGAAGAAATGACCCTGCATATTGTGACCATAATCTATTTCCGTTTACTTTCACAACATCAGGAACTGAATGGAGAAAATAAAGCAACAGAGGTCCTAACGCTAGATGAGTTGTGGTTCACCTCCCCCATATGATCAATAGCCATCACCAACAACTATGTTACATGATGAACAAAAGAAACAATTAACTTAAAATGTATTATATACCACTCAGTATTATAAATTTCCTGCTTTGGAGAACTGGTTAAACTTTAGTGCTAAAATGTAGTGTATATGATTTTGTTTTCAACAATGTATCATAGTTTCTTTGCTTAATGGTATATTGACTGTTATGGGTTATTTAGTGCCAAAGCCATTTTTGTAGAACAGAAGTGGTACTATTTAACCCATGGCTAGGGGTTTAAGGGGGTTCATACCTTTCCCAAGTGTATTAATCTGAAAGGGAATATAATAGCATAATTGAAGTTCAAACTCGCTACAATGTCACAGTCCAGCACATTAGCCATTATGCTATGGGGACTCTCAGTGTATCATAAGCAACCAATTGGTGCTAAGAGGGGATATTTGCTTAAAGAACATATCAACTTAAATTTGATATAGCCTTTTTTCTTTTTGTTTCATAATTTTTTTAAATTTATATACAAATATCTACAGTGTATATCTGTTAAAACAATGTTAATGCTTGTCACAAAAATTGTTTAATTGAATCTTTGAAATAATTTTTTTTTCTTTCTCAATCTACAGGCGATGTCCCGTCCTAGAATCAAGCGTGTAAATCTAAAAGATTTAATATTCTTGATGGAGCAAGACCGTTCTTTATGCCGGTCAGTAGTATTGTACAAAACTTTCTTCAAGTGAAATTCTCTCTTCTTCACTGAGTGCTTATCCAAGAAGAACAAACGAAACAGAATTTCAAAGATTTTTAATTTCCCCCGCCCCAATATTATACACATGGTTAAAAAAGGTAAACTTTTTTAAACTGTTGCTCGTTTTATTTTTTTTTTTTTTTTTTTTTTTTTTACTCTTGTTGTGTTCATCCCCCCCCCACTTCCACAATTTTGTTAATATTTCAATGGATGCCACAATGAGGAAAATGTTTTTTTTTTGTTGTTTTTTGGGGGTTTTTTTTCTCTTCTCCTGCATAGTCTCAAGCTTTTTAGAAAACGGTTATCAATTCTATTAAGAAATTCTAGCAAGTTGGAGGCAGGGCTTAAAGAAATTTCAAAACATCTAAAAAATGTTTCTATAATTTTTAATTTAATTTTTTAAAATTTTGTTTTAATCTATCACTTGACTAGACTTTTTTGGTTACAGTTCTAGTTGATCAGAACTTTTTTTTTTTTTTTTTTTTTTACTTTTTCTTAATATGGCAACATTTGATGAAATAAGATTGTATTAGATTTTTGGGCTAGTGGTGTCTCTATATTTGACAGTTGCACGTGGATAAGGGTTTTTATTTTTTTTTTTTTTTTTTTTTTTTTTAACACTTCAAGAATAACTAGATCTCTGGTGCTGAATGTGCTAGAGGCACCACAAACCAAAATAATTAAAGATGCTCACAACATAAGAGTAGAAATGAGCTTACATGTACAGTTAAAATGGTCACCAACACAAAGAAATTGCTTCAAAGGAAAAAAAAATAAGACATTATCTTTCTTTGAAGCAGCAAGCTACTAAGATGTACATATCTATAAATAAAAAAAATAAGATATATATATATACATATATATATATGTAGAAAGAGAGGGAGGATTATTATTATTGATAATAATTATGTACATAAACATAAAAGAAAGTTATAACTGTTGAAATGATTTTAACTGGGTGGAGGGGGGGAGCTAATATTAAACTAGAGAAAAAAAAGTCTATTGAACCATCCATCTGTTCACCCTGCACCATCATATTTAAACAATTTTTTTTTTCATATTTGTTATTCCTTTCAAGTGTTCATGTTTGATACTTGATAACTTACCTGTCACAGGTAAGTCCCTCTCCACCTCGGCCTTCCTTGTCCGGGGGCGGGGCGGGGAGAAAAATTGAGTGCAGCTTTTTTGGAGGGGGGAGTCTTCCTCCCAAGTAGTAAGAGGAGGTTCAGGGTGAATGCCTGAGCTGAAGTTATCTTTTGTGCCACTCACCCGTACTTGGGAGAGTTTCTGCAATAAACATGACCCTGTGTTACATCCTTCTCCTGACCAAGCAGAGGGGGGTAAAATCTTTTGTTAATTTACCTGGCTACTCTTTTTTTTCTTTTTTAATTCATTGATATCATCCGCTTGATCATCATTTACCCTGACTACATGTTTATACACACTTCATCAATCTACTTACACCCTACTTATTTTGTGGGATGCCTTCCCCACTTTTTTTTTTTTTTTTTTTTTTTTTTTTTTTTTTTTACACTGTACTTTTTTTTTTTTTCTTTAATACACTGTTGTATAATTTTTGAAAATGTACAATAATAGGTATACAAAAAAAACAAAAGCTTTGTCTTACTGAAGTTGCAGATAATTATTATACCCTCAACTACAATGGTCAATGATTTGGGATACACAATCTTTTCCCGTTTTAAATGCTATACCACCATTCTTTTACTATCAAGATATTGCAGCTGTTGTAAAGATATAAAACCTTCATTTCCCACAATCTCAAAAGTGGTTTGTTCTCTTAAAACTTAAAATGCATTGTCATCTCAATGATGCACAATATAGAAAAAAAATTATTTTCATTACCATCATGGCTTCTTTCTTGAGAAATATTCATAAAGAGAAAGTATCCAACAGGTATTTAGTCCAGCTTAAAAGTGCAGTAAGGATAACCCATAGCCAGACTCTTTTTTTTTTTTTTTTTTTTTTTTTTTTTTTTTTTTTTTTTCCAATACAAGTATCATTGGAAATGAGAAACATTTTGGTAAAAAGACCAAAGCCAGGCCCATTTACTAAATCATTTCTCATTCCCTAATGATGCCTGCATTAGAACAATAAGGTTTAAAGATTGGCTTCAGGTTACCCTTTATCAACTTGTGCTAATAGCATGGATTTCCTTGTCCATCTCTTGCCATCTGTACCTATCCTCCATCGCTCTTGGCAGGTTCTGTAGATAGCATCCAGAATCTGCACAGAGTTGATGAATGTAAGTCTTTACTGGCTGGCCAACATTGGTGCGTATTTGTGGGAGCCCATAAGAGAACCTCGATTATGAGTTCGTCCCTGTTTCTCCTGCAGTGCCCAGTATGTCTTGTTCATTTCACTTGGATGGTTTGTGAGATGGGAGGCAAATGACCATACAACAGCTGTTTTGTAAGGTGCTGCTTCCAAGATTTGTTCAAAACAGCAAACAGCATCTTTGTGTAGTTCTCATCTAGCTTTTTCTCCCAGATACTTCATTAAAATCCAGATGGTACAGCGATACAATAATACTGACCCAGCTAAAGCTTGGACAAATTCCTGTTTTAGATGTTTCACTTAACTTGAGAGTAGACATAAATTTAACATTAGCTGTATTGCAGTAAATGTGATTGCACATACAGATCAATACATGCACATTGCATCAAAATCTCATACATATTAATACACTATGCATCTTCTCTGGGAGTTAACATGTGCCTGTACTCTCATTCACATAATGCATTGTTATGAATGTTACGACATCTGAAGGTGGCTGAAGATTTGAACATTTTATCAGAATATCTACTACTCCCAGTATGCATATATTATATCCAAGTCAAAAATGGCATTACAGTTTTAATTTCCACCCTGTATATATTAGACAATAATTCTATTCCCCTTTTAAAAATGAAGCTAGCTCTACAAATGCTAAATTATCAAAAAAAATTTGCCCCCCCTTTTCTTGAGTCTTCAAACTTCAAGATAAAATTACAATGGATTTTTTTCCCCTTAAAATTTAATAGCAACATGGCCCTCATTGCAATTAGATTTCAAAGAGAAATTAATTTGTCACTTGAATCTATGCTCAGAATTTTTACTTTTTCTGTTATCTGATATTTCTCTCTTTTGCTCTCTGTCATATATCCATAGTTATAAAAAGATGTAAAATGTCTTCCAACATTAAGTAAATTTGCAAGCATTTCTTTATTACCAATGTTAAGTGATCAAATTTGACTCTATCTACATTTTTTTTTTTTTTTTTTTTTTAAATACTACTTTCATACTTAGAAAAAATACAGTGGATTCTCTTGGTGTTTCTATAAAGAAATTGGATAGGATTTGAGAATTCTGCTATTAGTATAATAGAAATTTCTATTAGATTCACAAATTTAAAAAAAAATTCTCTTTTCATATGCAGCAAAATGTTCTTTTTAAGATAACTTGTTAATGATCTAACATAATTTTAACTTTTCTTTTTCTGCATAGACAGATATATATCCAAGTATTAAGACTATATCATTTTGCTGGTATAGTGTTTTATTTTGGTTTTGTTTTTGTTTTTTGTTTTTTTTATAGATTTATTTCTGTGAAAATACAAAACTTCTATAATCGTGTGCCAAAAAAAAAACTCCCTTTGGAACTCCAATGACAAATTCAGCCTTCAAGAAACAAATTCATTAGTCTTACTCTTATATGTATTTTAGTTATTTCCCCTACTCCATTTTTACATCCTAACTTTCTGTCCTGATAGTGATTGCCATTTCATATTTGAACCCAACTTCAGTTTTAAATCTCAAATCTTTTTAACATTTTATGACCACTACAGTTACACATTTGTGTACTTATAAAACTACCATTTCTATAGACATCTACTCTGGAGAGTGTTTGATGGCAAAAGTTGCATATTTATTACTAGTGTTTGTGGTCAGTATTTAAACCAGGATTTGGAATGGTCTGGTCTTCTCCACTTAAAACATTTGTTCAACACTATCCTTGATTCTCTTGAAATACTAAACTTAACATGCACCTGCTAGTTTTACAGATCATTGCAAGCAGAAAGTTTGATCCTCACTGAGTGTCCTATATCAGACTAACCTTAGCTTAGTAAATACTGAACACATCGAACATCTGTACATGATGATATTGATGCTTCTATTCAGGAATTAGTGAAGGATTTTAATTAGCATTCTTAGTTATATTGAGATGGATGATTAAAGAATGAAATTCAGCATGATTGCAGACCCCACAAAATTATCATTCACTTGCAAATTGCACTGGAAATTATCTTATGTTCTAAGCGCTTTTTAAGTATATTGCTCTACTAAAAATCTTACTTTAATTTGACATTTTTCCCTGGATTTACAGTCATGTATGAGAAATTTTCATAATATATGAATTATAAGCCATTGCCATAGGAATGGGCAGTTATAGCTGAGAAAGATATTAGGTGTGTAAGTTTCAAGCGAAAAATTTAAAACTGTTTTCAAAAAAATGCTAGGAATTTCTGCACACACCTAAGGGTCTTTTTTTTTCTTTTTTTTTTTTTTTTTTTAACCTTGTAACTTGAATTTCCATAAATAATGTAGATGTTTTAACTTTTTAAGTAGTAAAATTTTTATTTTGTTTATTTTTCTTTAAATTCATTAATTTTGTTTTAAACCATTAACTACTATTAACCTTCCATTTGCTTTTATACATGACCACAGCCATATTCTTCTCCTACTCAGCCCCAAACATTTTATCAAACCCTTCCTATATTCTACTCTTCCTTTTCTATTCAGCCCATCTAAATAAATGATCCTTCCTACTCTATCTACAAATAAATAGATGTATTCAGAAAGTATTAAGATTGAGGCTGTATTTACCAAGTCAAAAATGAACAATGAATGAAACCATAATTTTCTTCAAAATGCTTCCTTTGGCAATCAACGCACTTATTCCAAGTGAAATGTCATTGGGTCTGGTTGAGTGTGAAGGGTGCTGCACTTGTACAATTGTGGATTTTGCCAAAAGCATTTTGTTTATAAAACTATTGAGACTGGCTTCATTTTCTTTTTCAAGTTCATACTGACATAATCAATGCCATCATGACATAATCTAGACCTCATCATTTTTATTATAAAAGTTGCTCAGCTAAGCACACATCTTGATTCAAATTTTAAAATTTTATGGCTTAAGTCTTAATACTTCTTGATTGCAACTTGTATTTATATGTACATGAGAAAACGTAGGTTAAATATTGGGCTAAAAAGAAAATATCACTTTTGCAATTTACATAATTGAATTAAAAGCAATTTACAAATTCAAGCAAGGTAATGGGTCCCCAGTCTTTTTTTTTTTTTTTTTTTTTTTTTTTTATGCCATAATCCTATTATACAGGCAGTTTATTGCTTTGGACACCAATTCCTATCCAGGAGGTTGGGCTCCCCATAGCATAGTGGCTAATACCCTTCAGAAAGATTTGAACCCCCTTATCCTCCCAGCCATGGGTTAAATAGTACCACTACTGTCCTTCAAAGATGGCTCTGACATTAAATAACCCCCTGAATGTTGATATGCCATTTAACATAGAAACCAAATCCTTTCCCGGAAAAGCTGTAAAGATCTGAAAAGATGATTCAATGGAGAAAGGTTGAGAGTTGTGTAGAATAGGTAAAACTTTCATGTTTAAAACCAAAATCTTTTCCTGTGTATTTTGTAATATGACATTGCATGCAAAACACACTTATCTGATCACATTTTCAACACTTTTGCAATGCTTCCAACTGACAACAATAACCCTCAGAATTGACTATTTCATTACAATATAACTCTGCATGATTCACAACACCCTTCATACCTCACCAAATATAGAACATAATCTTTTCAGGGTGTGATCCTGGTTTTGATACAAACCCAAGCTTTCTCATTTGGGTCATGACCATTCTCTTTCACTGCTAGTGACAATCTTTTTCCAGAAACAGTTTGAAAGAAATAGATTGTCCTTAATGACAAACATGTTGACTTGCTGATTAAGTTGAAAACAAGTTGGATTTTGTGGAACCCATTTGCTAAATTTTGACATGGGTTCACGTCCAGGTAAAAAGCCAAGTTTTCAAATTGAAACATCCTCTTGTACGAAAGAATGGTGTAACATCATCTTTCTACCCACATTTACCTGCTTTGTACTAGACTAAACTTTTTGTAAATGTTGATACTTATACTGCCATTTTGATAAAAGTTTTTAAAAATTTTTTAAATTGTTCCTCAATTAAAAACCTAACAGGCATTTTATTCAAAGTTATTATTCCTCAAAATATATTTTCCAACTTGCAATAGTGCCATTCTGTCTAGGCTTTAACTATTTCTAAATTTTATAAATATTTTCAAGGTTATAAGAATTTCTGAAACCTAGCACAAACTCTAAGTTACAGGGCAGTATGTTTAACATTAGAAATAATTTGCAGTTTTTATAATAAAAATGAAATTTCAAAATATTTTGTTTGTCTAGAGAAGGGATCCTGCTTGATCATAGGAATGGTACTCAAATATAATTAATCTCCTCTCTCAATTTGTCAAGAGATGAGAAATTGTTTCTTTCAATTTTCAAGCCAAATTTTTTTTTAAATTCCAAAAATTTGACATTTAACATGTTTTCTTAACTACCACTTTTCTTTTTAAAGTCTTTGATTGTTTGGGGAAAATGATAGCCCATTACACATTTAAATGGGTTATTACTTTCCAAACAATCTAAAAGATTCTCTTGTATTGCATCTGTCACTTTCAAGAAAAATACTTTTTTTTTTCTTTTCCTCATGGATTGTATATTTTCCATTTCTTTTATTCTTAATTGAATGGGGTTGTTTTGGGTTTTTTGTTTTTGGTTTTTTTTATCCTTTTTATTTTAAATCTTTATATTTTTTTTCTTAGCTTTTTGATAGTGTTCATTGTATTTCTATTCGACTGCACACTCCACTTCTATTTACTGCCATCTTTGAAAGATTCAATTATTACTTTAATCCTTTATTTCTTGTGAGATTTGTCTTCCCTGCTGGGATAAATTTTTAAGAATTTAGAAAAAAAGGTACTCAAATATAATTCTATATACAGATGCAGAATGTGGGTAGAAATAAGTATAAGATATCTTATCTTTTTTTTCTTTCCCTCAAGTGTGTATGTTATTGACTATCCTATTACTTCAGTACTAGAATGTATATATCTTTACCTATCAATGCTGATCTGGAATCAATGGCATTGTTTCACTTGACTAAGTAACAGGTACCAGCAGTAAAGAATGATTTTTGACTTAAATGCCCAAAATAGATTGCCCCTTTTACTAGGCTAAAAGGCTCCAACTGCCCTGTAGCTAAAGGGTGAACTAGGTTCATGCTTTTTCAAGGACATAAGCACAGTATCTAAGTCGATTTGAAAGGATAAACAATATTTTCATAAAGATTTCAAACTCCTAACATTGTAGCTAGTATAAAAGAAAAATGATTTTGGAACAGACATGAATAAACTGTTTTAGTGGATTCTTTTTATGCCATTTGAATAGTTTGTTTCCATAATCAAATATTGATTTATAAGAGACTTGGAAAAATACTTGTGATTGTTATATAATAATGATCAGCTAGCTAGTTTTGAAGACCATAGAGTGAGCTCAGTTCTTACTGGGTGCTTTTGTTGTACTAGCTAAGCTTAGTAAATATCAATGCCTGAATATATGCATTATCCAAATACAAAAAAAAATTGGAAATATTATGGTTCCTGGGAAATGGCAAAAATTAAACTTTTTTTTCTTCTATACACTTGAATCTCTCTTGAAATGGTAAGTAAATTATTAGTAATCAAGGCTGCTTTACTATTTTACCTATTGTTGTGGGGAATAGGAAAAATAGATTCATACCTTTCTCAAAGCCATTGGTAGAAAGTAAACAGAAATAGTCTCAATCATAATTTAAATGCTATACACCAATTCTATTTTATGCATCAATAACCATTGCACTGTCAGCATCTCCATTCTCAAACTGCTTAAAGAAACATTTGTTATATTGTCTATAATACTGTCTCATAATAGCGTTACATTTAGTGTATGAAATCTAGATGTAAATGTAACAACTATTAGGGACAGAAATAGCACTATTAAATGTACTGGTATTTGGTTGAGTATTTCTCTCTTTGAGAAAACCTTGTCAAATTTTACAAAAGCATATTATCAGAATGGAAAGTCAGATACAAATGACAATCTTTCATTTTCTTTATCAAGTTTAGCCCTCTGAAAAGAGAATTATTAATAATAGTAATAATAATTTTACTTAAATATGGCATATTGTCATATCTAATTTGAAGAAATAAAAAAAAAAATTGTTTTATACTTCCCCCCCTCCCTCCCTCTGTTTTATCACCACCCAGCTTTCAACATTATCATATGTAATAAAAGGAAATAAATTGTATTAAAAAAAAAAAAAAAAAAAATGAATTTTTAAAAATTTTATTTTTATCTATTTATTGATTTCTGACACTTCCCACTCCCCACCCATACTCATTTTACAAAGTTTTGCTTCTGTTTGTTTTGGGGTGTATTTGATAATTTATTTAGTAGTGTGTATTTTTTTTTTTTTTTTTTTTTTTTAATAATAATGCTTTCACCAAGCCACTGCCAAACACTTATCTATCTGGTGAGATATATATATATATATATATATATATCTTGCATTTTCTTTTCTTTTTTTTTTTTTTTTTTTTTTTTTTTTCGTTTCCAAAACCATATTTGGGTTGTTTAATCCAAAGAAAAACACACTGCCTATGATAGATAATCATCTTCCGCCTTCTTTTATATACCAACCAAGTTTTCAAACTTTTTTTTCTTTCCATGAACTCACAAAACACAACACCTACATTTAAGCATGAACATAAAATTTGTCAAACAGTTAAATTTAAATTCAGGATAGTCACTTTGTATCTTTGTAGGGGACAGGAAGTAATATTAAGATGGTGGAACCCTTGGTTCTTTACTAAATTAACTGGCAACTTTAAAGTTTCATTTTAAAGTTTAGAGCATCGATATATGAATATTTGAACACCCACCCTATAATATTTAGAAAAGGTGTTGAAGAAATTACAAATAGGTAAGAAAAGTAATGGAAGATTAGAATCTTTCTTCTGTTCCATAATAGTAGTTGCATTTACTTATTAATTTCATACACTTGATGTAACAATTATTGTGGGACAGTGGTTTTAGATAATAAATTAAAAGTAATATTTCTGCTTCTGATGCAACAGTAACTAAGATTCTAAAAACCTTGGTGGCTAAGCTTTTGATCGGCCAAATAAAAATGGCTAAAAAGCAAACATAGATAAATAACTTGTAGGAAAATTGAACTTAGAAATGTATTGTCTATAACTTTGAGAAAAGTCATTAACATTTTTTTTTCTCAATTTCTTAGGACAATTCACTTTTCTTTGTATCTGATATTGTAATAACATTTTGACTGTTCCATTCTATGGTCTTCTTCAGATGTATTATCTGTATGAAAAGAGAGGTTTGTATGTTTTAACCATCTAAATACCAATCTAAGAAATTGAATTGTCAAAAGAAGAAAAATTTTGGATTGGCTTAGTAAACTTTAAACATTTTCCAAACTCTGTCAAAACAAAATGTTTTTAAAGATTCTCCTCAAAATTAATTTGGTGAGATAAGTCCAATTCAGTTATTTGGTCAAAATCTAAAATTACCCCTCCTGCTTTCCCCTTAAACCCCAAGTTTTCACTTTGTATTTTCTTTGGGGTTGGTTGGACTGAATGCTAATGATGCTTCAGCAATAGAATATCAATACAAATTACACCTCCCAATTCTGTCTCCCACACACCAAAAAAATTACACCTCCACTACCCACCCACCCCGCCACACATTAATGTAAATATTAAAGATGCTCCACTTGATAAACACCAAACAATGGTGACCATCACTGATTTTGTAAAGATGGTTTATTACTTTGATATTCATAAATTTTAGGTCCCCTTTCCTAAATTCCTGTACATATGCCAAGTGGTGCCAATGCTATCTACAGTTTATTTCTCCTCCTCCACCCCACTCCTTTTTTTATAATGATGGATCAGTCTAGTACTAAAATTACTCATTCAGACTTAACTGTACATCTCAAAATACTGAATTTTACCTCAAACACAACAATTGATGGCCAGAAAAAAAAATGAATCCTTAGTGTTGGAAGGATTTTATCTCCAATAATTCCATTCTTTTCTTTTTCTTTTTTTTCCCCTACTTTATTTCATTTTTTATTTTATTTCAAAGCTTTCTACGTTTTTGTTAAAGTTAAAAAGAAAAAAATACAAGTAAAACCTGATGATTAAGGTTAGAAGCTCTTATCTATGGAACTAACATTTGTAAAGAAAAGCAAAAGGACTCCTTCCCTCCACCTCCTCTTTATTATTATTATTATTAATGGACTTGTCTGTATCCCAATCCCACTGTTCTCTCCATCTGAAACTTAGATTAAAATTTTGATTAGAAAAATTTTTAATTTGAAAAAAAAAACAATTCTTAATTTTAAAATTTTTAGATTAAGGTTCTTTTAATTGAAATTTTAACCATCAAATTTAATTCACTCAACATTTTTTTTCTCTCTTCTTGGACACTGGAGCCTCTCTCTTTCTCTCTACTTGATTCTTGTTCTTTTCTTTTACTCCCTCCCACTCCTCCTATTGCTGTTCAGATCTATAAATGAAGAAGCAGACAATTGTAGATACACTATAACATACACGTTTTTTGGGTGTGTTCATATTTTGAAATAAAAGAATATATATATATATATATATATATATATATATATATATATATATATATATATATATATATATATATATATATATATATATATAAATAAACATACAGAAATGCAAGCATCTCTACACTGTCATATACATATGTACATAATTTCATTCTAACATATAATAATTATTAATAAAAATTTTAAAAAATCTGAATAAAACTGAGTTGAAATAATAAAGTACTTTTCTTGTCTTTATTTTATATAAAATTTTTTGTGATTTTGTTTTTTGTCACTACAGTTTTGCTTAGTTTTGAACTTATTGGGGGCAACTCTTCTGAATTTAATTGTGATCAATTTTTTAGGGACTAATCTCTCATCTCCTGCAAAAGAAAAGAAGAAATTTTTTTTTTTTTTTTTTTTTTTTTTTTTGCTAGAAACATAGCCTATAATAAATATATATATATATATATATATATATATATATATATATATATATTGGATTGGCATCCACTTATTTACCAGATTTTATCCCTAAATCTGGAATGATATTTTAAAAAATCATTATTAGAAATGAGACTATATAACTATGCAAACAAATGATATTAAATAAGAATAGTTTAAGTATATCGTTTAGATTATTAGTGTTAGGAATACTTGATACTATATAAATGTGTGTAAACAAATGATAGAGAAAAAAAGGCCATCAATAAAACAAAAAAAATGATGGAAAATTGATAATAGTTATGATTAAAATTAAACATTTACAAACTATTCAAATTTTGGCCTTTTCCCCATAAGTTAATATATCATTAAACAAACCAAAGCAAACAAATTTGCTTGAGTAGAGAAAATTCATAGTTGAAAGCAAGTGAAATTCTTGAATTTTTATGAGCAGGACCATACAATGTTACTTGTGCCCAAATCTGAAAAGAATCATGATATAAAAAAAAAAAAGCAACTGGTGATACCTTTATTTTAACAGTATCATCATTTTTATGGATATCATTATTTTATGTTGAAGCAGTTAATAATCTCTTCATTTCTTTTTCAATATTAATGTCATTTTCTTTTCTACTTTTTAATTACCAAATTAATCATATTACTTATTACATTTATACACTTTGTTTTTTAGCCTTTTCATTATGATGTTATTTAATTCTAAAATTTCTAGATGATTGTTTCCAAGCAATACTTCACTTTTAGAACATGTAACCACAAAAATTGAAACTTAAAACTGGAGGGAAAAAGTACATCTGGAGTTATCTCCCTTGGTTAGACATGCTGACATTACAATTTTAAGTTACAAATTGGATTGAAAATAGCTTTATTTTTAATCTTTCTTTTTTTTTTTTTTTTTTTTTTTTTTTTTTTTTTTTTAAGCAAAATACCATTCTTTAGCAGCATGTTGTTAGAGCTTATTGGATCTTCTGCAAACCAATATTCACTAATTTGTTTACAATGCTCCTTAGTGAGGATAGATGAAGTTAGCAGAAAGCAATTCCATCAGTGTTAAACACAGTGTTTGATCTGAAGAGATAATATCCAGTATAGATAGAAAAATCAGATCATTGTAATACAAATGTACATATTTTGTTAGTGAAAAGTACTGTCTTTTGTATAATGTCAGATAATTGTTATAGTGCCATTTTAATAATAAATTGCAAGACGTTTATGGTAATGACAGATACAAGCACTTGTTAGGAATTACAAAATGTAAAAGAAATTTTCCATTTCAGATCAAACTATAGAACATATCAACTGCACTTCTGCAAGGAGACCATTTGTTGGCCATGGCTGGTAACTCAAATTTCTCAGGACAGGATCCCGGTGGCTGAACTGTTCATGATCCAGCTAATAAGCAGTTCAGCCTTTACTTGGGTTGGGCGGGCACTCAAAGAAGCCTAATCCAATCAATCGACTGGTCATGTCAAGCCCTATATTGTACAAATTACTCTTATGGCAAACAAACGCCCAACCCTTTTTATCCCTTATTTGCTAGAAGATGGTGTCTGAGGGTAAATTCTGTTGAGATTAATTATTTCTACCAATATATTAATAAACAGGAAATCATATACAAAAAAGAAATTTGGCATTAAATATCCTACAATGGTTGATATGCCATTGAATAAAATAACCAATTAACCAACCAATTTGAGAACCTCCCAAAATTAGGCAAGTGGAGAAATATTTGACAGAAGACACCATAAAGATCTTGGAAAAAAAAAATTAGAGGTGAATAAATCAATTCATTTGACAGATGCATTGAAAGAGAATCATTAAAAACTTTTTTCTTTTTTTATGATAAAAGTTAACTAATATTACTGCTGCACGACACTGCCAATCTTCACGTTGCCACTGATAATAGGGCTAGAATAAGAAATTCTTCCATACTGGACATGCATTCAAGATTTGTCAACTTCACTTTTTTTTCACTTTACATAACACTTCTTGTTTGGTCAGTAGTTTAAATTTGTACAAAATATCAAAACTCCTTGAAAAATAAAGACTGGAATCATTCTTTCATGACAGAATATACATTTTACATTAAAAGTGGCCTAAGGCCTCTTTTTTTCTTCTTTTTTTTTTTTTTTTTTTCCTAAGAAAGAGAATAAAAAAAGAAAACATAGAAAATACTTTAATGACTAAATAATGAAAGCTCTGAACCTGTTTTCTTTCATAAAAAGAAAAAATGCTATAATTTTTTTACATCTCACCCTGTTGATAGGGCTTGGATTACATTGACTGTATCTCCTCTTGAGGGGGGTAAAACCTCTGCACAAAAAGAAATATCCTGGGTTGGTTTGATGGTGAGGTTTCAGCTCTGGGGAGTGTAGAGTGCCCCTTCATTGTCATTACTCCCACGTTCACTCTGTCTTGGACTAGCAGTACCTGTTCAGGTCCCATCTATGATCTTTTTGAAAATTATTAGTATTAAATAGGAATACTTGATACCACCTAACTGTAAATTATTTATTTTAAGAATAGTTACTTGAAGCTATAAGTGATTAAGGATTATTACTATTATTTACCCAACCCCTCCGCTCGGGCAGGATATGACACAAAGTCAATTTTTAAGCGAAGTTTAACTAGTTTGAATTCAGTTTTCCTTCTAGACTAGTTGCCTCACCAATGCTGAAGAACCTAGTCTGCCCTACTATTTACCCATAGCTGGAGGGAGAATAATTGGATTCATACCTTTCCCAATCAGTCTCGTCCAGGATTTGAACTCGTGTCACCGTGTCCATTTCCTACGACAATAACCATTACACCACAGGATTATTACTATTAGTTACTTGAAACCATAAAACAATTTACAAAGAGATGATTATTATCAAATAGAAATAACAACTTGAAACCAAATAATTGCTTGTAAATTTGTATTAGATAGGAATACTTGATATATAACTATACTAAAAGCTCTTCAGAAAAAAAAAACTGAGCTGAGATACCATTAAAATCAATCATTTTACATCTACCTAATAACTGAAAGGTGGGGTAGCATCATAGAAAGCCAGAGAAAATACTTTGATGACTGAATAATGATGCTATGAATTTATATGAATAAAAGATTTTGTCAAAAATAATGCTGGAAACTTTTACATCAACTTCTTACAGGATGCCCTCTAAGTCACATTGGATTTTAGAAATGAACTAACATTTCTGCTTGTAAATTATTTATGATTATTTTTTACAGTAAGGTAAATTTTTCAAAATGGAGACCAATTGGATTTAGTTATAAAAAAATTTTGATGACTTATTTACCAACCTTTTCTTGTTCCCCAGTGATACTTGCATCAGAAAAATAAGGTCCAAAAAACTTTGGGTTATCTTCACTGATTTACAAAGGGTATTACTGACATAGTGAAATCACAAAAGCCCATTCTATATTTGCTTCAATCCCAGGTCAGGTCATACCAAAGACTCAAAAAATGGTACATGATCCCTCCTTGCTTAATACTCAGCATTATAATGTATGGATCAAGGGTAAAGTGAATCAATCCAGGGAAAGGAGTTGCGCCCTCCCCTACACCTCAGTGTAGTAGTTATTGAAAAGGGAGCCTTCAGGTCGCCAACTTTATATTTTACATTTGTTTTTCAGCACTGTTCAAATCACTGAATTTGGAATGAACACATACCCCCCCCCCGCTCTCCCTCTCTCTCTCTCTCTATATATATATATATATATATATATATATATATACACACACACACACTATATATATATATATATATATATATATATATATATATATATATACACACACAAAAGGTACAATTTATAAATTTTTGTCTAAATTAAGCAAAAATTAAAATAACACTGATAACACTTACTTTATGAGATGTATTTACCAAAATTTCATGGAAATATCTTGAAATGTTATAGATTAAATTTATTCAGAGGAATCATCATTAGCTTTAACCACAACCTCCAGATGACTTTAGAATATTCTGCTGGCTTTTCCAACAGTATCTTCTTTGAATTAGTAAATAGTCATTATCTTTGCCTTCACTTCATCTTTGGTGTTACATGGAATTTGTGGGTCTGTTTCTCAATCACATCCTGCACAAGGGGATCACAATCTGGAGAGTTAGAGCTCTCCTGCTTGTGTGGTATGGTACAATATTATATACCAGACAAAGTGTCTTTCAGCAGCTAATGTCTCTATGTAGAACAGTACAGTCTTCTCCAAGTACAAAATCTGAAACAAAGTGCATGCACAAAATTAATAATTTAAAATTAAAATAATTTACCCATCAGACTCTGTGTGTGCATGCATATATATATATATATATATATATATATATATATATATAATCACCAATGAATAAGTTCACCTTTACCTACAGCTTAAAAATTAATTTTCTTCTAAACCAAAAAAAACAAGATTTTATATTTTTTAATGGAACGTTATACAATCAAAACTGATATTATTAGGCATTACTTATTACCAAACTCTACAGCATTGAAACTCCATGACCAAAAAAATGTTTCTCCTTTCAGCCGGTCTTTGAATACACCAACTGTATCCTCTACTGAGGGGTAACCCTCACCTCCCACCAACAGACACATGCATAAAAATGAATCTCCTGGGTAGGCATCTGATACCAAGGCTCCAGTTCTGGAGAGTATAAAGTACCCTTTTAATGCCATTACTCCCAGGTCCACTCTGACCTGTAGTGTTAGTACCTGTTAGGGACTCAAATAGATCTGTTTAAAAATTATTTGTATTTGATAGGATCATGTGTAAAAAAAAATCTTAAACAACTACACTAAAAATGTAAATAGGAATGTACAACAAACATGATTCCCTAACCTCTTGGCATAGAATAACCCCAGATAGGTTTATGTGTCCTTAAAATCAATCAACCAAAAATATGAATATGGAGAGTTATATGCATATGTGGATTGAACTTAAAAGTAAAAAAGCAACAATCCAACAAGACAGAATAGAAACACTGCATTCTGTTGGGATACTGTAGAGTTTAGCAATAAATAATATCTATTTTGTATAATATTCCACTAGAAATGATAAAATCTAGATATCTTTGCTTTAAAAAAAACTTTTATGAGCACTACTGTTAAACAAAATGGAATAATTATTTTTCATTATTTTTATCAAGATTTTATATTAGACTTTTAAGTCTTATAGCAAATTACTAACCCTGAACTTTTAAGTCTTATAGCAAATTATTAGCCCTGAACTTTTAAGTCTTATAGTGAATTATTAGCCCAGAACTTTTAAGTCTTATAGCAAATTATTAGCAAGGAGCCCAGAACTACCAGGGAAAAATTAACTCTAAAATATGTCAATACAGAATATCCTTTAATTTATTTCTTCTAACTCAACACAAACCAGAGGTTTGTTTTTTAGATGGTGATCCAAAGTTTTTTAATCTCTTCTCAGGCAAAAAGTAATTTTTTGTTTAAGCAATGCAGAAGATTTTACACAAAAGTTAATAAATCTGTTATTACATTAAATAATTTGGAGTTTTGTTTTAAGTTTGGAATGGTAATTCCTCTAAAAAAAATATTTCATCCTGTATTTAGTAGATACTAAATATGTTATTAAAATACAGTGTTTAAAAAAAATACTACCCTTTCTCTGGGAGTTCCTTTATATTATAATTTTAAAATTTCCATCTACTCACCACCCTTGTTAATACATTATTGGAATCTTCCCCAGGTGGTTTCTGTAATGACAGTTCTGCTTTTCTAATAAAGATACTCCCATATAAATATCAACTTTTTTTCATCTGCGGGATATCCTATTTACCAACCCCTCCGCTTGGGCAGGATATGACACAAGGTCAATTTTTAAGCGGAGTTTAACAGGTTTGAATTCAGAGTTTTCCTTCTCCTAGACTAGTTGCCTCACCAAGGCTGAAGAACCCAGTCTGTCCTACTATTTACCCATGGCTGGAGGAAGAATAATTGGATTCATACCTTTCCCAAGGGTATTAGTGCTATGTGAAATGCAATCAGTCTCGTCCAGGATATGAACTCGTGTCGCCATGTCCATTTCCTACGACGATAACCATTACAACATGGGCACCTCCACCTTTCATCTGTGGGATATTCCAAGAAGGTGTCGACAGTGATGTAAACATGAAAAGACTATTTGAAATTATATCCTAAAAGAACACATTTTTTTTTATTCCCCCTGGACAATAATTTATTTTTGGTAAAATTTTCAAATCAAAATGTTCTTCACCTAAAAATATTCTTATGCAAATGATTATTTTTATCATTAAGGGTTTTCAGACTATTATCTTCATCTTTATTGTTATTTATAGGTATTATTATAGGTACTGCAGTCAGGACACATAGCGTAACTGTTATAGGCATTGGTTCTCTATACTTCTAGGGAGACAATCATCTGGAGGTTGCCAGTTCAATCCTGACTGCAGGTGAGTAACAATACAAGAATACTTAACACCTGTACCCAGTTATAGCGAATGGAATCAGAACAGGTGACTCCTGTGGATTCAATAAAGGACGTAGTTCGAAGTTCCATGTAGGTTCCCAAGTTCGACAAACACCTGAAGAAGGCCGGAGTATATATCAGCCGAAACGTTGTGGAAATAACAATAAAGATGAAGATAATGGTCTGAAAACCCTTAATGATAAAAATCATCAAGCTTCATCTCAGAAATTCAGACAGAAAATGATTATTTTACACAAAAAAATAAGTGGAGGTGAAACACAAATGTGTGTATTTGTGTTACTTTAAGAAAACTGATACAGGATGAAAAAATGCCAAAATCTTGTTTATAATTAATCTTATTGTAATGAATATGAATTTATATATATTGACATAAGCCTAAATCAGGTCAAGTGAACTTATTTAATTTTTTTACTGTTTTGCTCCCATTGTTTCCTGCGACATATTTGAGGGTCATAATTGCATTTGAAATAAAGGAAAAAAAATCTTGTAAAAACGTGTAAATAGACACCTCTAATTTACCTCGAACAGTGAAAGAGTTAAGCCCAAATGCTTATTCTGTTGTACAAGTTTACTGTACTATGAAAGAAAAAAAGAAGTAGAATCTGTGTACTAATAACTGCTAGAATATCATCAGTAATCATATCAAAGTAAAATTGGAAAGTTACTTCCCTTTAACAGTAATGTTTATTCACCAATATTAACCATTAATTAAACTGAAGCTTAAACGACAACACAGGTGATTTCTTTATCGTGATAAAGTCTTGCATATATATTTACCCAACCCCTCCACCATGGGCAGGATGTGATACAACCCCTCCATCATAGACAGGATGTGATACAAGGTCAATTTTTAAGGATAGTAAACACTTTTTGAAGTCAGTTTCCTTTCTTTTAGACTGTTTGCCTAAACAAGGCAAAAGAATCTAGTCTTTTCTATTTACCCATAGCTGAGGAGGACAGATAGATTCAAAATCTTTCCCCAAATGTGTTAGTGCAATATGAAATGCAAACTGCCTTAGCTAGGATTCAAACTTGAGTCACATATTCCTTTTTCATGTCAATAACTGTTATACTAACTATATCTCCCAGACTTGTATAGAACCAGCCACACTTTTTGGATTAGAAGGTGTCTGTGGTGTAATGTTTATCATCATAGGAAATGGACACAGCAACACAAGTTTAAGCCCAGGCTGATTGCATTTCACATAGCACTAATACTCTTGGGAAAGGTATGAATTCAATTTTTTCTCCCTCTACCAGCTAAAGGTAAATAGTCGGAAAGGTGGGTTTCTTTAGCTGAGAAAGAAAACTCTAAATTCAAACCTGTTGAACTCCACTTAAAAACTGACCTTGTGTCTCATCCTGCCCGTATGGCAGAGGTTAATACACACACTTTAGGAATAACCTGATAAAAAGAAAAATGGTGCACAAGTGTGCTACAGATTCTCCAAATAATACTGCTCAAGTCTTGAATTCAGAGTATTCCTTTCTCCTAGATTGATTGCCCTGCCAAGGCTAGAGAGCCCGGGCTGCCCTACTACTTTACTTATATCTAGAGAAGATGAGACAACAGATTTATTCATACCTTTCCAAAAGTTAACAACATGAAGTGAAATGAACAGCTTTATCCAGAATAGAAATTTGGTTCAAGTTCATTTTTATTTGATGATAAGCATTACACCATGGTTGGTGGGTTTGGTTGGTTGTGTTTTATAGCATATCAACCCTTGTAGGTAATTTAATGCCATATCCTATATATATATATATATATATATATATATATATATATGTATGATTTCTAAATGAATAGTTTGTAGTTAACTTTATTTTTTAACAACCCAGAGGTCATTTGTTTGCACACAAATGAATTTAAGTATTAATATTTATTGTTTGCATACAGTTGAATGAATTCAAGCATTGCTATTTATTATTTCCATACAGTTAAATAGATTCAAGTATTGCTATATAAAGTAAAGTTAGCGACTGTAGTCGACGGGTGACCCAAAGGCTCCCTTTTCAATAGCTACTACACTGAGATGTAAGGGAGGCCGCTACTCCTTCCTCAGGATTGCTCAACTTTACCCTTGATACGTACCTTATATTGCTGACTGTTAAGCAAGGAGGTATCAAGTACCAATTTTTGAGTCTTTGATATGACTTGACCTGGGTTTGAACCCCGATCTCCCAGGTCATTGGAGATTGGCCTAATGAGTAGAGTGTTCGCCAATAGTCCGGGAGACCAGGGTTCAATCCCAGGTTGAGTCATACCAAAGACTCAAAAAATGGTACTTGATGCTGTCTTGCTTAACACTTGAAGGGTAAAGTGGAGCAATCCAGGGAAAGGAATAGTGCCTTTCCCTACACTTCGGTGTAGTAGCTATTGAAAAGGAAGCCTTCAGGTCACCCCTAACTAAGGTTGCCAACAAACTGCTATTTAACGAACATTAATAATTCAGTTTAACATTAATCATTTGTTTGCACACAGTTAAATGGTTTCAAGTATAGTAAATGATTAAATAGTTCTATCTGATCCATAGATGGGACTCTAACAGGTACTACCACTCTGGGGCAAAATGAACTGGGGAGTAATGGCATTGAAGGAGTACTCCACATTCCCCAAAGCTCAAGGACAGAAGTCTCAACATCAGATAGCATATTATCATATTCAGGACACTTGTTGTGGGGGGGGGGTATTAACCCTCAGCAAGAAATGCACTCAGCATATTCTACAGCCCCAGCCAACAGAGAGACATTATACTCACACACATACGTCCTATAAGATGGTTTTTAATTATGCAACGTCCTAAAAAAAAACAGTTCAGTATCATAATGTTCACAAACGTAAACAGATTGGATTACTCACCTCCCTAAAAACAGTACATCTGGCTACAACCGGAAATGATGAAGCCTTATATGACCCTGACCAGCCATTACAGCTAAGAAAAGGGAATAAATTTCATTAAATAACATTTACAGAACCCATCTGTCAAAAGTAACTCTATTAAGATAGAGTGAATTATCTCCTGTAGCCTATCTCAGCCTAAAGAAGGACTTTACTTTCACGACAATTTTTAATAGATGAACTTTATTTCTATGCAGCCCAGCAGAGTGACACACTTTTCCCTTTTTATAAACAAAGCTCCAGAGTCAAAAAATTCAGAGGTCATTTTATGGCTGGGCTGTCTGGCATTCGTGCCGGATGGGTGATCGAAACCAAGAGCAGACTCGGGGCCGAATAGGCCCCCAGCTTTGGCTGGGCAACCTTCGGGTGGGCGAGCTGCTTTCTCAGATCCGTTTTGCACGCCTTGTATAGCACTAGACCTCACGGTCTAGTTTAAGCTATATGCAGGCATACGTGCCCGGACCTAGATTTAGGTCCGTGAAACGGCTTGACTCATTAGATCCACATTGCACTTAGTGGGTCAATGACTAGCAGGGTTCGAGTCTCAGCTCGTTCCCGACCTTCCCCTCCCCTTTATCCCCACTTTAATCGGCCTTCGGGCTTTTGACCTTGTGTCAAGTCGTGTCTGGTGGGAGGCAACGACAAATAACTCTCAGGAGCTTGCTGTCAGAGCGAGGCTCTCAAGGCTGAATCCTACATCTCGTGGTTATATTCGCCTTACCTCTAAGACTGAATACTACATCTCGTGGTCGCATTCACCTTTGCATCACAGAGATATCCGATGAAGTTCCTTTTAAGGACCACTAGAGGTGTCCTTCTACAGGTTGAAGTATCTCTGACGGTTCTTATGGACTCATCAAAGCAGGCAGCCAGGAGGCAACCACGAAGAGGACTCTAAGACTAACTGGTCTTAACCAACTTAGTTGATTCCGTTGTCCATTCATGCGCTTGGCTGCACAGCGCTAAGGCACAGGTTAGCTTTGTTACAAGACGAGATCTTGCCTTGATTTGAAAAAACAAAAAGAAAGAAAAGAAGAAAAGAAAAAAAAAACGGAAGTTAACACTTCGAGTTCTCAACTCAAAATGAAAAGTTAGTCGCTCACGCATCGGCTCCGCGCAGAACTTCCGTTTGCGATAAATTAACAAAAAAAAAAAAAATACATTAATAAATATCCAATCGGAACGCTTCCCGCGGGGCACAAAAATTGCCGTTTCTGAGCCTACAGAAAATATATAAATAGACGGACCAAATAATCATCAACAGACTTGTTCCTTCACACGACCCGTGTTAAGGATTCTACGCACCGTCCGGCGCCTGTCATCCGATACATCAAACGATCGCCGCCGCTAAGAACATTGTCCTAATTCCGAGAAAACCATCCCTTCACCACGGGAACTTTGTAACTATCCCTCCACCACGAGACAAGTACAGTACATGAACTTTGTAACTACTACCACTGAATTCATTCTTTAACTGTGAACATATTTCTCCATTCTACTCTCTGTACTTAATCTATTTATAAAAATTTTTCTATAACATCATTACTGTGTTATTGTGAGTATCTATACGTTCTTTGTTTTGCAACCATACGCATTTCTCGCCCACAACTCAGAATATAACACTGGTGTCAAGCGTGCAGCAAAACAAGTATGGAATACTCCGGCCTTTCTCGATCAGAAATCTTGGAACTTATAAAACAGCAAAAAGCAGCGATTCTCCAAACGAAAATTGACATGGAGCCGGCAGATAACCCGCAAGCACAATTAATCATTAGTGAACTGAAAACAGACCTCCACAAACTTTTAACTGCTCTGCAAACTACCGCACACGATCGATCGCACACATTGCAACAACACACCACAAACTATGAGCTTCTATTGCGACAGCAGTCACTTCGGGACGCCACAAAATCCATCCGGACCTTCGAACCGGGCAGCGATGTAAACCGCTTCATTACCGACCTTAATAAGGCTTACACTATACACGTTAAGCCAGAATTAAGGGAATATCCTGCAATGGAGAAGGAGTTTGTCAAGCTGGCAAAGCAACTACTGAACGAAGGCATCTTCCAGCAGATGGAGGACTCAAGACAGCCTACGTCCACGTTCGAGGAACTAAAGGCTTACCTTATATCCACCCACGGGAGCCAAATGACAAACTTCCAGTACCTAAGCCGAGCATGGGACCTTCAGCGACATGAGGGAGAGAAACTCACTGATTTTGCAGGCCGACTTGAAAACACAATCCGAGAGGCCACAGTCCACATCACGGCAAAATTCAAGTCGGACAGACAAAATGCTGAGATGACGGCCGAAACTGCGTTTTCCCTAATGGGGGCCATGCTCATGAGTGAAAAGATCAAGGCATGGACACCTAACATCTATCCACACCTCGTCAAAACTATGGACAGACACTACTCAGCGGGTGGTATAGCCAGCGATGCGCAACGCTATCTTGATCGTGGTATCAAAACGGTCATCACCACCGCCGTTGAAACCACTGCGCTGATGGCGAGCCAACCTACACACTCTGACAAACCTCGTAGTTTTGAAAGTGACAAGATACTAGCCGACGTACAGCTACAGTTGCTGGATCTGAACAAGCAACTGCGGCAAACCCACAGGCGGAACCCATCCATCGTTGACTGGAAAAGTCGAACCGCCCCCACCTACAACATGAAGCACAACCGGGCACAAAGAAGCGCTGGCCAACCCAGCCAACAAGCAATGTGCAAAATTTTTTTACGAGGCCGCGCATGCTTTAAGGGCAACAGGTGCCCATATTTTCACCCCCCTCATGCTCAAGCACACATAGCGACCACTGACACCGGTTTACCTGGAATAGATAGCGATCAGCACAACCATGAACACGCGACGCGCTTCGACGAACTGGATTTTCGGTTGGGACCGAACGAGATGTGATGACTCGTTCCCAGGTCCATGTATCCACTCAGCATCATCACACATTTAACGTTCAAATCCAACCTGATCTCCGATCGCCCCTTGTTCAGATCAACCTCCGCAACAACGGCATCACATTCTCCGGTGTAGGCATGTTGGATTCCGGATGCACGACTTGCATCATTCCCATTTCTCGCTTACCTGAAGATGCAAGAAGACACATGTCCAAAACCAACATCCGAGTCAAAGGAATCGGAGGGAACATCTCTATTCTGGGCAAGCTCACCTGCGACATTACCTTGGGTGACGATACTTCCCCCGCTTTCTGCAACGTCGACACACTGATCACGACATCAGACATTCCCATCTTGATCGGTCAGAACATACTCGGCCACCACACACTGTTATCCTATACTATCGATAACCAGAAGGCGACTGTAAAACTTGCGCGCACACTCCCATCTGGCAAGCTAAAACATACTGTCCCGCTCTCTACAACCGTCCATCCAAGGATAAAACCGACCCACAACCTTTCACACGGCGCCCTAACCGTTTCCAACGAGGAACCACGAGCCACAGCCAGATCATCGCCTAACGGGTTGACTCTCAACCAAAAACTCCATTGGCTTAAGCAAACCGTAGGCCTATCGCTTCCAGACCATCATAGCCGTAGTGAATTAGAAGCTACCGCCGATTTACTCATCAGCTATGCGGACATTCTCGGCACCGACGACAATAGAAGGGGCACTTTCTTCAAGCCCATACGCATACCAACCAACGGCCAGTCCAGGAGCCAAAAACAGCACCCTATAGCCCAAGCACTGGAGGGTGATGTTGACGCAGAAATTGCCCGCATGGTAAGTGAGGGTGTTATCGAACCTTGCAACAACCCTAAAGGATTTAACAGTCCCGTTTTTGCCGTCCGCAAGAAAAACGGAAAGATTCGAGTGGTCGCAAATTTCAAAAGAACCCTCAACAAGGTTTTAGTCGCTCTCGACCCATACCCAAATAGATAATACACAACACCAAAACAAAACACGCACGCAAGCAAGCACTAACAACATAGCAACTTCAAATCATGGTAAGATCTGGGGGAGCTGTTACAAGACGAGATCTTGCCTTGATTTGAAAAAACAAAAAGAAAGAAAAGAAGAAAAGAAAAAAAAAACGGAAGTTAACACTTCGAGTTCTCAACTCAAAATGAAAAGTTAGTCGCTCACGCATCGGCTCCGCGCAGAACTTCCGTTTGCGATAAATTAACAAAAAAAAAAAAAAAATACATTAATAAATATCCAATCGGAACGCTTCCCGCGGGGCACAAAAATTGCCGTTTCTGAGCCTACAGAAAATATATAAATAGACGGACCAAATAATCATCAACAGACTTGTTCCTTCACACGACCCGTGTTAAGGATTCTACGCACCGTCCGGCGCCTGTCATCCGATACATCAAACGATCGCCGCCGCTAAGAACATTGTCCTAATTCCGAGAAAACCATCCCTTCACCACGGGAACTTTGTAACTATCCCTCCACCACGAGACAAGTACAGTACATGAACTTTGTAACTACTACCACTGAATTCATTCTTTAACTGTGAACATATTTCTCCATTCTACTCTCTGTACTTAATCTATTTATAAAAAAATTTCTATAACATCATTACTGTGTTATTGTGAGTATCTATACGTTCTTTGTTTTGCAACCATACGCATTTCTCGCCCACAACTCAGAATATAACAGCTTTTAGCAACTGCTTCCCTATCTATGCAGCACGAAGATACTGCCAATCTTAGCTGCAGCCTCCCAGCCTGTTTGCTCAAGAGTACAGAGCTTTGGCACAGCAAAGCCTTAGTTACACTTCCTGATACATCTGCACAGCTAGGGCACAGTAAAGCCCTAACCTCACCGATTCACTCTATGACCTCGGCCAACACCAGCTACTCACATCAATCATCTAGCTGCCTCTCTACGACCTCAACCAACATCAGCTACCCGCATCAAACATGTAGCTGCTGCTCTATGACTCCGACCAACACCAGCTACTTGCATCGATCATCTAGCTGCTGCTTTACGACTTCAACCAACACCAGCTACTCGCATCGATCATCCAGCTGCTGCTCTATGACTTCAGCCAACACCAGCTACTCACATTGATCATCTAGCTGCCTCTCTATGACTTCAATCATACCAACTACCGACATCAACCATGTAGCTGACGACTACAACATCTATCCACAAACTTACATCTATTCTGGTAGACTCGAATAAATTGTCATATTTGTTATACTGTTATTTCGCCTTTTTTTTCTTTCATTGGCTGTCATTACTCATATGCTTAACTAAAACAGCTTGCAGGGTCGACATGCTTATCAGCTCCGCAACAATAAAATCAAACATGTTTACAACTTATCAGAATTTGATATACAAAGTGTGTTCGAAAATTATTGAAACTGAAGCTTTATTTACCAAGACAGAAATAAACACTGAAACAATTTTCTTCAAAATAGACCTCCTTACATTCCATTGAGTTTTCCATTGGTTGAAGCACCTCTAAAATTAACCATTACACCATTAAAGATGCCCACCTCTACTATGTTTTGCTATTTACAAAGTTTTTTTGCCTAAATATGGCTCAAGACTGTATGAATGTCGCACCCAATGAGACTCAAATTCACTTGTGAAGGTTTGCTAACCATTATGCCATCTGAGGCGCCCACCCCTACAACGTTTGTTCTACCCCCTCCAGGTATTTATCTGTTCCTTGGATGATTTTATCGACATCCAAGGGTTGATATAAATTCCTGGTCTATCTGCTAAAATCTTACTTGTTATTGCTACATGGGCACCTCACGTGGTGTAATGATTAGTAAGCTAGGTTACCAGACTATTGTTCGTGAGTTTGATTCTCACTGGGTACCCCATACTTCTGGCCTCGTGCCACAACTATACTAAGCTTAGTAAATAACTAATTTGATATTGCAGCATGAGGTTGATAAAACTCACCAAAGCTTTTCTAAAATTATGAAAACAGGAGAATATAGCTTTAAACAATCAGTAATTTTAATCACAAATCCCTTATAAGACTTTTTTCGGCCGTCCACGTGAATAAGTCGCAAGCGATAAACGACGTGCTTAGTCATTTCCTGAACTACCTCAACTTCGAAATGTCTTAAAGAAAGATAACTCTTGCTTGGTTTGAAATTTAGGAATTATTTCCCATTTTGTATGATAAAGAGATTATGTTTTTACAAAAATAACACATAAGATCTAATTACCAAGTTAATGGTATAACCCTTTTTTTCCCTGTTATATTACTTTTTTTTCTTTTAGTCTTTTTTTGTATATTTTAGTTTAAAACAAGTTGAGAACTGGATATGTAAAAAAAATGTAATACTGAGCACCATAATAATGTAAAAATTAGTCTGCTGGTTTGTTGGATATTTGTGAGTTCCATTTTGACAAGTTTTCACCAACTCCTCCATTCTTATCTTGTAGTAGACTAAGCTAAATGTAGCAAATATCTGCTTCTTGAGTGATCCACATTTTTGTCCATTTATTATATCACGTAAATGTTTCAAATATTTCTATGACGTTATATAAAATTAAGAACATTTTTTTAAATATTCTTGTTTGTACTTGCAATAAAACTTTATATATAATATAATATAATATAATATAATATAATATAATATAATATAATATAAAGAGTAATAAATATTTTTTTGTACAATGAATGCAAAATATTTTTGGTTTCCTACCAAGATATTCAAAATCAAATTATAAACATGATATACCACTGAAAGAAACAAAATAAATACTATTAGAACATGCAAGTCAGTAAATGTGAAAAAAAAAGATAATTTATGAAAATAAGAAGAAAATAGAAAATTGTCATTCTTTATGTACAGTATATTTGAATATAATACAATATATTGATATTTTACATGCAACATTTCAGGTCACAGAGATGTATCTTGTAACAAAATAAAATATTCTTTTAACCAAAAACAAACAAAAAAATGTTTGTTGTCTTAAACCATGACAACGAAGAATGTTTATTATGGTGGTTTTGTTTAAACTCCTTTCAGCAACTGATTATCTGCTAAGTGGTGCTAGTAGGTTTTATGAGTGAGAAACCAAATTATGCTCCTTTGCAAATTGGCTGTTTGGAGTGAGTGAAAAGTAGCTAGTACTGCATTGTGATATGGAGAAATGTAGTACTGGCATGTTGGCCAATTATGGTCAACCTTGAATTCCTTCCTAGCTATATAAACTTCCCTGGGAAAAAAGGACGAGAAAGACATTTCTACAGAGAAATGACCATTTAACATACTTTATTTCAAAATTAATAGTAAATTTTATCAAGATGGACTCTTGCTCAGAATATAGCTCTATAGAATTAGCTTTTATTAGTCTACAACTACAATGGTTGAAGACTAGTAAAAGCTGTTAAACATTCCCTTTCGTATCATATACAAATGGTGCTACCAATTCCATTACATGATCACGAATCAACAATACTTCTTTATACAAATCATTGCATATGGAATTTTAAAGTAAAATGGAATACTTGATTTTAGAACAATTAACTTGATTTTCCAGATGAAAAGCATACTTTCTTCTCTAGATGTATTTTGCAGTATTTGTTATATCAACATTATAGGTAGAAATTCAAGAACTTAGGACTAAAATGGTACATTAAGGATATCAATATTAGTCCAAACATGAATCTTACAGAGGGATAGATGTGAAAAAAACAAAAAAACAAAAAAAACAGTATAAAAAATCAAATTGATATATTTTGCTATCGGGATTGTATCATTAGAATGAATTAATTGTTACACAAAAATTAAATCTACACTTAACAAAGGTGAGAAGCATACTTGGTTTCATGATTGTTACAAGATGTGGTCAGCTATCTCTCACATACTTGGATCAACGTGAATTCAACAATGCGAAGTTCGATGATGGCAGGAGGAAATATCGTGCTACAAATTCGTCTTGGAATATGTAGAAGGTGAATTGAATGTCTGGGCAGACATGCTCAGTCGGAGATATGGCCACAGCAAGGACAAGCTTACGGCAGACCCAACACCTGCAGGGAAGCGCTTCAAACTCCAAGGCTCCAGTCTAAACATCTACGTTCCATCCTGGTGCATGGACGAAATCAAGAGCTCCCAGCTGCTCCCTGGGACTCACACAACATTCAGCATCATCTGCAGGCCATCGACGCATTCCTCGCGTTTCATGCCACATCGACCATCCCGGTTGAAGAGATAGCTGACCACATGGGTATTGCAGTGGAACAAGCCTCTGATGACACACTTTCAAAAATCATCAGAGCTCTTCAGTTGGCAACCCCAAGACCGGACGCTACCCTACTCAACCCCAAAGATCATCGTACCGGGCTATATAACAAGCACATGCACCAATTCTACTTGGAACCTGGTACATCTGTATTGATGATCAGGGATACTACTAACACACCAAAACTGGTAGTACCCTACAAGCTCCGGACAAAATATCTCCACCAAGCCCATGACTGTGTCAACCACTCAGGGATCTCCCACATGCAGAAACACCTATCCAGCTACTGGTGGGAGTTCAAAAATCGCGATATCAGGGCGTATGTTCAGTCATGCCAAATCTGCGCTAAACGCAAGGGAAATTACGGCATGCGCCGAAACTGGTCCACGGGCCATTGCAAGAGAGGCGGAAAACCATTCGAGGTTGTCTACATAGATTTTGTCTCAATGCCCCTCTCAAAGGGCAAGCGGTACATCCTTACTATTCTAGACAGCTTCAGCCGTCACCTCATGGCCATACCATGTGCCAGAGACTGCGCAATCGACGCAGCCCGCGGACTCTACCAGTTCTTTCTTCGTCACCGCGAGATTCCCCGCATTGTCTCCTCCGACCGAGGAACCCACTTCACTGGTGAGGTCTACAAGGAATTTTGTGACCTAACCTCGATCACCCGGGAACTTCACTGCCCGTGGCGACCACAAAGCTCGGGGAACATTGAGAGGCAACACCAGACCTTAAAAAACGCCCTTTACATGATCTGCAAAGACAGAAACTGTGAATGGACGGACGTTCTCGAATCGGCAATGAATGCCACAGCCAACACCGCCACTAGTGCATCCCCGCATTACATTATCACCGGCCGCCAACCAAACATTGGTCTACCGAAGATCCCCTGCCAAGACATCGTTAACAACAACCCAGGTGCTTACGGTATGCAGATAAACGCTTTGCTCCGACAGGTGCATCAAAGAGTCGCCTTGGCGAACAACGAGGCTGACCACAAAATGGAACCCAAACTGAACCGCAGCATCTTCAAAGACCCGATACAAGTCGGTGACAAGGTGCTACTCCATCGACCGCAATCTGCAACAGCCCACTTGTCTCACCTGCCTTGGATAGGTGACTTTGAGGTCACCAAAACGAACGGTTTGGTGGTCCAAGTGAAAAACGAAAACTGTGAAATGCATT
Organism: Sepioteuthis lessoniana; assembly: GCA_963585895.1. Lineage (NCBI taxonomy): Eukaryota > Metazoa > Mollusca > Cephalopoda > Myopsida > Loliginidae > Sepioteuthis > Sepioteuthis lessoniana. The sequence continues at coordinate 96,434,204 of OY757915.1, read as the reverse complement.
GGGTTCACCGCGGACACGTCCGTCGACTCGTACCGCGACCAAATGACCTGCAACACATGCATCGACCACCCCCACTTCCAGCTCTATCCCCACCTCACCAAATTCCCAATCACCCGTCGACACGACCACTCCTACCTCCTTGTCCACCCCGGCAACCTACCCATCACCTGTTGTCACGACTCCCTACACTTTCATCAGGGGAGCATCTTGTCGCAAATGACTGCAGTTCCGGAGACAATACCCAAAACCCAACGAAACGAACAACACGCGGGCAACTCCCAGCACGCTTTAAAGACTTTGTTATGTGCCAAAAAACAAAATAAATAATACACACACCAACAAACAAAACAAAAACACGCACGCAAGCAAGCACTAACAACATAGCAACCTCAAATCATGGTAAGATCTAGGGGAGCTGTTACAAGACGAGATCTTGCCTTGATTTGAAAAAAAAAAAGAAAGAAAAGAAGAAAAGAAAAAAAAACGAAAGTTACCACTTCGAGTTCTCAACTCAAAATGAAAAGTTAGTCGCTCACGCATCGGCTCCGCGCAGAACTTCCGTTTGCGATAAATTAACAAAACAAAATACATTAATGTTACAAGACGAGATCTTGCCTTGATTTGAAAAAACAAAAAGAAAGAAAAGAAGAAAAGAAAAAAAAAACGGAAGTTAACACTTCGAGTTCTCAACTCAAAATGAAAAGTTAGTCGCTCACGCATCGGCTCCGCGCAGAACTTCCGTTTGCGATGAATTAACAAAAAAAAATACATTAATAAATATCCAATCGGAACGCTTCCCGCGGGGCACAAAAATTGCCATTTCTGAGCCTACAGAAAATATATAAATAGACGGACCAAATAGTTATCACCAGACTTGTTCTTTCACACGACTCGTGTTAAAGATTCTTCGCCACCGTCCGGCGCCTGTCATCTGATACATCAAACGATCGCCGCCGCTACGAACGCTGCCCTAATTCCAAGAAAACCATCCCTTCACCACGAGACAAGGGCAGTACATGAACTTTCTAACTACTACCACTGAATTCATTCTTTAACTGTGAACATATTTCTCCATTCTATTCTCTGTACTTAATCTATTCATAAAAATTTTCTATAACATCATTACTGTGTTATTGTGAGTATCTATACGTTCTTTGTTTTGCAACCATACGCATTTCTCGCCCACAACATTCATATCACAGATATCAACAACTCAGAATATAACATGATGAAAGGTTTCAGGTATTAAAGATACTATCATCAGAGGAAACTCAGAAATCTTATGTGTGTCTACATATATATATATATATATATATATATATAAGAGTGTATATTTAGGCAGCAAGTTATTATTCAAGCAAGTTTAGTTAAAGATGATGGAATACTGTTTGTTTATTATTTTTTATTGTAATTTTTCAAGTCTCCTTGTTATTTTTTCTTATGTTGGGATCTAGGTGATAAAGGAATTGTCCCATATCTTCTGCCCAAGCATTTTTGACTATACTTTTGGCCATCATCAGGGGTAGTGTAGTTTTGAATTAACAGTTTGAGTTTTTATTGTTTTAATTATTTGTAGCATTTTGTTTTGAAGTTATCAGTTCATCAAAAATATTTAATACATTGGTGCCTGTGTTAAATGCTATTTCATTTATGTTTGTTTGTTGTTTTTTTATGCATATTGCTTCTAGGATTTGTATTAGTACACCTTTTTTTCCAACTTTTTAAAACAAAATGCTGAAATCATTCCAACAGACAACTTCAAAATGAAACACTACAAATAATTAAAAATAAAGACTCAAACTGTCATCTCAAAACTACACTATCCCTGATGATGGCTAAAAGTAAGGTTGAAAATGCTTGGGCAAAAGATATGGGACAATTTCTTTACCAACTTGATCCTAACACAAGAAAAATAACAAGGAGACTTGAAAAATTACAATTACAAATAATAAACAGTGTTCCATCATCTTTAACAAAACTTCCTTGAATATATATATATATATATATATGACTGGCCCATAGGCATAACAATTTGAGGGTTCACCAAAGGTCCAGCAATCAATCTAGTAGAAGGATATATAGTTGCATCCTGCTCATGGAAGAGGGATTGGGTAAATACACATACACATATTTACACACACACACACACACATATATGAAAAAATGTTGAAAAAACAAAATAATCCAAAATTTAATGAATTTATTCTGAAAGTAGATGTTGAATGTTTCAGTTGTAATAACCTTCTTCAGGAATTTAAATTCATGAAAAACATTGTTAAAGTAGCGATGGATGTTTGATGAAATAGCAGAAGAAAGGAAAATGTGTAGAAAAAAGAAAGATTCATAATAGTATGTCAGATTTAATTTCCTTATCTACTTCCACAAACACAGACGTATATATATATATATATATATACATCTGTGTTTGTGGAAGTAGATAAGGAAATTAAATCTGACATACTATTATGAATCTTTCTTTTTTATATACATTTTCCTTTCTTCTGATATATATATATATATATATATATGCAATATATATATATATATATGCAATATATATATATAGTAAAGTAAGTAAAGTTAGCGACCATAGTCGAGGGTGACCCGAAGGCTCCCTTTTCGATAGCTACTACACCAAGGTGTAGGGGAGGGCGCTACTCCATTCCCAGGATTGCTCCACTTTACCCTTGAACCGTACCTTATAATGCTGAGTGTTAAGCAAGGTGGTATCAAGTACCATTTTTAAAGTCTTTGGTATGACTCGACCTGGGATTGAACCCATGTCTCCCGGGCCATTGGCGAACACTCTAACCGCTGGGCCAATGTCCCGGTATGCAATATATATATATATATGCAATATATATATATATCTTTACTATCAAAAGATTTCGGTGCTATCAAAACATTTCTGGTTTTTAAAAAACAAAGGGTTAACCCCTGAGATTGAATGGTCTATTTTGAGAAAATCAAATACTCCAAATAGTTTTAACAGTAGATGCAATTTATACCTTGAAGAGAAAATCTATATTTTAAAATATAAGTACCCCGATAAGTTATTAAATAAGAGAAGTGAATTAATAGCTAGATGTAGACATAAGACTAAATTTAAACTATAAAAATTTAAAAACATAGAAATAAATAGTGAAACCAGGAAAAAAAACGTATCCAACATATGCACATAAAAAATAGGTAGCTAATTAAATGGTATCGAAATTGATATAAGCATTAATATTTCTCTTAAAAGTTAATCATCGAATTTAACATGAAAAGAAAATAAACTAAACGAACAAATAAAAAAGTTAATTTACTGTAGTTATAACTGATAGAAGAAATTTGAAAAATAAAAAATAAAAACGGAAATTCAATAAAGCGAGGAGGTAACTCCTTAATCTCTCCCTACACCCCATGTGTTTATTCTGGTTTTAAATTTAAATTTAAATTTGAATTTAATTAATTATCCATTGGGTCTGAAGAAGTCCTGTATTAATAATTTTTTTCTTCATGTTTTTGGTTCACACCAGAAACTGAAAATATGGGACCAAAATAAATTTATAATCATGAATTAACCGGTCTTTGGTTTTTTTCTTAAAGAAATATTGCTCTGTAATAAATTACATTGAGCTCTCTACCAGGAAAATTTAAATGTTCAGCTCTTGAATGATTTTCTTGTCCTGAGGGAATTACTCCAAACTTTTTAACCTGACTGAATATTACCTATATATATATATGTATATATATACAATATATATATATGCTCCCCTACCCCTGTAGGGTTGAGCTCTCTAGCAAATGAAGTAATTGTGTTACAATAAGTGTATATGCAAGGCTCTTCATATGAATCGAGCTCTCGGTAGCCATTAAGTGGATATAATAAACAATAACAATTGTGATTCATAATCGTTTAAATTTCCTTCGCTTGCTCTGGTTTCCTCGTGGCTGAATGGTAGAATCTTGGATTGGCGTTTGGGTCAACCGGGTTTTGATCCCAGCTTCGGGAATCTAGCCTGTCTAGCCACACTGATGAGTTCTGATAGAACAAAACAGATCTGTGAGGATGACAATATATATATATATATATATATATATATATATAGTAAGTTGTCAGACCATAGTCAAGGGCAACTTGAAGGCTCCCTTTTCAAAAGCTACTACACCAAGGTGTAGGAAAGGGTGCTACACCTTTCCTTGGATTGCTCCACTAACTCTTGATCCATACCATATAATGCTGAGTGTTAAGCAAGGAGGCATCAAGTACCATTTTTTGAGTTTTCCATGTGACTTGACCTGAGATTGAACTCAGGTCCTCCCAGACCATGGTGGGCAAACAATTTAACTATTATGACAATAGGCTGGTATATATATAATCTATACAAAAAAATCAAAACATTTATTTCATACAATGAATATATATATATTTTTTGCACATAATTCCTCTTGCTAATTCACTTAAATCAAGAATGAATACTAATTATAGTGATAAAACATTGTACTTTAAAAATTTCTGATCAAAATTTTCCTCATAACTTTTGCTGAGCAATAAACCTTCATATATATATATATATATAAATATATGAAAAAAAATTCTTATTAAGTTTATATACAAGCTTTCTTCAAAAAGTATTGAGACTGAAGCTGTATTTAACAACAGAAATAACCACAGAATGAAACACTAATTCTCTTTAAAATACTCTTCGCAGCATTCAACAAATTTATTTCAGTACGTTTTCAATTATAAGAAAATACCTCTCAAATTCTCCTCTTAATATGATGGGAAGCTGGATTGTCTTATTTCTTTTATCCCTTTTGGTTTGGAGCATTTGGCAATCAATTTAATAGGTGAAATGCACTTTTGACCAGAAAATAAAAAAGTTTGCAAATGAAAAATTTATTGAAGTTTCCACAATTACAATACTACAATACTCTATTGGCATAGGTTGGGGATATATTGCACAAGTGTGTTTATAAGAGAATTTTTTATTCACTGATATGTTTTCCTTAAGTTTTAGAAGTAAAAATCTTTTTGTTTTTTTTATCTAGATTTTTAAATAATATGGACTAAAGTTGTAACTCGCCTTCACAATTTTGGTGATTTGGTTGGTACTCTTTGTATCAAAAGAGTTAATGTCCTCCACATCCTCAAAGTAATTGCCATAATGGTTAGAGTGTGTACCAATTGGCATAATGGTTAGAGTATGTGCTGATGACCTGGGAGACTGGGGTTCAATCCCAGGTTGAGTCATAGCAAAGACTCAAAAAATGCTACTTAATGCCTACTTGCTTAACACTCAGCATTATAAGGTATAGATCAATGGTAAAGTGGAGCAATCCAGGGAAAGGAGTTGTACCCTCCCCTACACCTCAGTGTAGTAGCTATCGAAAAGGGAGCCTTTGTTTTCAGTTAGAAAATAATAAAAGGTCAAACAGAGCTAGGTTTAGTAAAGTTACAAGGTGTTGCACTTGTACAATCCTATGTTTTGTCATTCAAAAAGTATCAGTATTGATTTTATAATTCCTTTTCACATTGATAGCTACAAAGAAAAGTGAGAGGATCCTGGTATAAAAGGCAAAGAGCAGTTTGTTGATTTTGAATTGTACTAGGATAAGTTTGGTTTCTTTGTTTAATAACATATCAATCTTTGCAGGTTATTTAATGCCAAAGCTATCTTTTTAGAAGAACAGTAGTGGTATAATTTAACCCATAACTGGAGGAATAAAGGAGTTCATGCCTTTAACAAGAGTATTAGTCTGAAAGTAAATATAATAGCTCAAATATAGTTTCAACTTGCTTACTCTGAGGATGCAGTCTAGTATTTTAGCCATTATGCCAAAGGGTCTTCTCCCTACGGGGACAAAGTTAACAAAGAATAGGCAGGCCATCAACTGGTTAATTAACAATGTCCTGGCTATTGAGTGGGAACTAGGCAGTGAAACACAATCTACGTCAGTTGAACTGTGGAAACTGGGTTTTGTGTGGTGTTTCCTGCAATTATTGATGGCCATCAACAGATTTTGGCAGATTTCACAATTACTATTATTGTTGCTTGAAAATATTAGAGCTCAGCTAGATATGCTCTCTCTGGTGCATCTATTGCCAAGCATAATGGCTCCTGTCCACCTCCAGGACATCCTAATTAAGAGTCAAAATTGACACTGACCCATTTAAACATGAAGACATCATTACTTTATCCAGTAAATTACTCTACTGTGCATATCTCCATTTAAATTTGAAAAATTAAAAAAAAATGCTCAAGTCTTAATATTTGGGTGTAATACAGCATATATGTATATGTGTTTGTGTGTATGTGTGGTTTAACATACAATATATATATATATATATATTGTATATGTAAACCATAGCCAAGCAAAAACACCACATCATATTGAGATTTTTTATTAGACCAATTCACATAGAATTTTCACACTTTTTAAGTGCAAAGAAATTTAAGAGCAAAGAAATTTCCAATTCAATTTCACTCTTTAGTCTCTTTGTTTTAATGGCATATCAACCTTTGTAGGTTATTTAATGCCAATGCCAAAGCCATTCTCCTAGAAGAACAGTAGTGGTACTATTTAACCCATAGCTGGGAGGATAAGGGGGTTCAATACCTTTCCCAAGGGTATTTGCCCGAAAGTGAACATAATAGCACCATTGGAGTATGAACTCGCTTACTACGATTCTGCAGTCCATCGCTTTAACCATTACACCACGAGGACACCCCCAATTCAATTTCAGCTGAATGACAATTTTGTGGGGCTTGCATTCACACTAAAAGTTTTTTTTAATCATCCAATTTCTTGAATAGTGATAACTATGAAATATTAATTAAAATTTTTTACTCCTTAAATAATACCCAGTTGGCTGGGGCAGTAGAATACACTGACTGTTTCTCCATAGAGGGGTAACACCACTCCTCCAATGTATATGACAGTAAACGATCAGATGGTGAGGTTCCAGTAATGCTGGAGCTTTGGGGAATGCAGAGTACCCCTTCATTGCCATCACTCCCAGTTCCACTCTGGCCTGGAGTGGTACCACCTGATAGGGTTCTATCTATGGGTCAAATAGAACTAAACTGCATACTTATGCTAAAGTGAATTGCTTGAAGTGGAACTGTTTAGACATTTTAATGCTAAACTGAATTGTTGAAATGGAACTGTTTCTGTATACAAAACTGAATTGTTTGAAATAGAACTGTTTTTGACATTGAAACTGTTTTTTTATGCTAAACTAAATCATTTGAAATAGAACTGTTTTGACATTTAACTGTGTGTAAACAAAAAACTATACTTATACTAAAATGAATTGTTTGAAATAAAACGATTTGGCTAAACTGAATAACTTGAAATTGAAATGTTTTTTTGACAATTAAACTGTGTACTTATGCTAAACTGAATTGTTTAAACTAGAACTGTTTATTTGTATAAAAATGGATTTGGCATTAAATAGTCTACAAGGGTTGATAGGTAATAAAACCCAAACAAGCAAACAATCTTTCTTAAATAGAAGTACCAATAGCATAATGGACTGTTGTTAACTGTAAAATAATTATTAGATACCTTCACTCACTAAATAAAGGCATCAATACCATCAGAGACTCATGTTACAATGGGAATTCAACATATCCAAGGGCCATCGAGATAGATATGTACTCATGTATAAGTTAAGTTTGAAATGAACTACAACAGAATGAATAAGAAAAAGACAGTTTGGAATATCAAATTGACATGTCATACAATACAAATTAATTAATTGCCAAAAATAGATCTACATTGCTTAATTCATTTTTGATGAAAATAATTTTTAACAAATAGTTTTTTAAAGAATGTATTTAAGTGCTCATACGCTCTACATAAATTTTCACGCTTACCTCCCTTGCAATGTAGATCCAGTTTTTGGTAATAAATTCGTTTTCATTTTGATGACACGAAACCTGTAGCAATATTTGTCAATCTGATTTCTAAAATGTCTTTTTTCTTTCTCATGTATGTATGGTAATAGTTTCTAGCATTTTTCGAGAAAATCTTTTGTTCAGATAATTTCACAGCATTATTATTCTGCCATTTCAGCTTAATTGGGTGTTCTATTATAAAAGAATTATTGCAGTTTTTATTGAATTATTTAAAGAATTTTTCAATATCTTAAAATTGTTGGAACTGGTAACTTGACAAGTACGTTGCGTTGCATCAAACAAATAAAGGATTGTCTAGCGCCAACAGTTTATTTAACTTCCAGCAATAAATAATTGTTCAGGTTAAAAGCGCAATCTTTTTTTTTTTTTAACAAATTTAATGCATTTTCATTCTTTTAAACAAAGTTTTATTGCCGTTTTAAAACAATTTAAAAGGCAATCAGAATCCAGTTTCACATTATTTCTTTTGGAATTCTTTTCCCATCTTCAATGGTTTGCGATTTAAAAAAAACAACAAAAAAACCTATTCAAGTCTACCAAGAAAAAATTATCTCAATTTTTTTTTTTTTTAATTTGTGATTTGAACAAATTAAACCCTCTAACAAAAACAAAACAAAAAACAATTATTTTAAATCTTATAGGGGTCACCTTCACACCTTGATTCAATGTAGAACGAGAACTCATTTTCGGTACAGTAAGCGTTAAAAAAAAACAAAATAAGCAGGCAGGTCGAATCATTTTTTTTTTTTTTACATCCGGGAGGTGATCCTTTTGTGTTATTTATTATTTTTTTTTCTAAATACTTGTTCCGGAAATAGTTGATCATTCTATATTGAATTAAAATGTGAAAGTGAACCCCCCCCCCTTTATAAAATGTAAAATAATTTTTTTTTTTCGAAAAATTCAAAGATTGCGGTGAGTTTGAGGGCCTTAGTTCCAATCACAAAAAAGAAAAAATTACTTGAAAGTTTTGAACGTGTTGAATAACGTCAAAAATATACTTATTTTCACAAATTTATTGAAAATAAAATAACATTTTCGGTGACAGTAATTATATCTACGACTAAATGTAATAGGTTTTCTTTTAAAAAAGGAATTAGCGGAAACATCTTGTACCACACTTTGGAAATATCGCTTTAACTCGATAAATTTCAAACTGCAAAATTAAGTATACTATTTCTTTAGCGATCTTATGGCTTTTGTTTTTCTTTACTTTGTTAAATTTCAGTGACTTTTCGCACGTCCAGATATACTGTCGCTCAAAAAACTTTAACCTAATACATTTATTATGTGAAAGTGTTCGTCGCTAAATTGGCTTACATCAAATAGGATAACGTCCAAATAGCTATTTAAAAAAAAAGATCGATGCCACATAGAAGTTAAGTCAAATACGGCAAGCCTACATTTGGGCAATTCGTTTGATGTAAATGGTATGCGAGTTAGGCTAGTAGACGATTGTTAATAAGTTCATGTCATACTGGGTGCCTCATTCTTCTGGCTTTGTGTCACAATTAAGCAAAGCTTAATAAATAATTAAGTGGTCATCGTGGTAGATTAGCAAACCATTACTCGTGTCTTCGATTCTTACTAACTGTCCCATATTTCTGGCCTTGTACCAAAATAGACTGCTAAATTTGATAAGCTCCTTTGGTTAAATTGAAATATTACAAAAAAAAAAAAAATCAAGTAATTGACGACTGTGTTTTCTTTAATTTTTTTTTTTTTCTTAATTAACATTGTCATAATATGTTGGTTTTCAGCAAAAGTCCAGAAGTATATGGCATCCAGTGAGAATCAGATTAATTAACAACGGTCTGCAGGCATAGCTCGCAACCATTACCCCATATCTTTAGAGAAAAGTGAATATTTTTAAAAATCTAAAGGATATTTGATAAGAGAATTCATAAAGTGAATAAAATGGAGCTTAAATTGACTTTAAAATCATTTCCAAAAATACCAAAATTTTAATTGCAATTCGATAATTATTACAATAATGAACATGGCAATTATTTAGAAGCCTAATAAATAAACCACAAATATTATTTTTTTAAATATGATTAAAAATTTTTTTTTTTTTTTTACTAAAGTTGTTTTGTAGTAGATGTGGGGGCTTTGTCATACAGTCCCAGATTATTAGATGTCTTCCATTCTTGACTGGGAGCTATGGTAAAGTTGGCAACCTTAGTAGAGGGTGACCCGAAGGTTCCCTTTTCAATAGCTACTACACCAAGGTGTAGGGAAGCATGCTACACTTTCCCTGGACTGCTCCACTTAACCCTTGATCCATACCTTATAATGCTGAGTGTTAATCAAGGTGGAATCAAGTACCATTTTTTGAGTCTTTGGTATAACTCGACCTGGGATTGAACCCCAGGCCACTGGCGAACACTCTACCATCAGTAATTGTGACACTGCCTGACAAAGCTAAGTTTTGTAAACGAAGTAAAATTAAAATAGGTCAGTGACTCTAAGTCATTGACCAATAAATACAACCAAAGCAGAAAAAGAGATTATTAATTAACCTAAATTTGCTCATTTACAGTTCCTCCAAATTGGTGGTCAATTCAGAAAAATGGAAGTTTAAACGGAATTATTTTCCCCCGTGAGTCAAAAAATAAATAAATAGATAGATAGATAGATAAATAAAAGATAAACATTGTAAAACTTTTAAATGTCAAATAAAATGCTTTGTATAATATTCGTTTAAGAAGACAATGTAATTGAATCAATATGGTATTTCATCGAAAGTATATTTTAAAATGAAAATTCTGTTCTTTAAAGTACTCTACTTTTAAAATCTATCTCCATTTAGAATTAATATATATCTAAATTTATTCTAAGTTTAAATCTCTATATTTTGGGCTTATTATATATATATATATATATATATATATATATATATATATATTTGATAGCATAGATGCTTATCTGTGACAAACGGTTTCCTGCCACCTTATTACGACAATAGTTAATAATCAGGCGGAGAAAGACTGATGTTTGTCGTGATAAGAGGGCATGAAACAGTTGGTTGCAGATAAGAATCCATACTATTAAATATATATTTAAATTAATATATATATATATATATATAGCTCTATCACAGATATTGAGCACTCTCCAAATTATACCGCGTTTGGTCTGCCACAAACCCATCAAGTGAGAACTATACACTGTGATATATATATATATAATATATATATATAGAGAGAGAGAGAGAGAGAGAGAGAAAGTAGTTTGCAATATTCATAAATAAAGGCCTAACATCATTAATAGACCGTATATATCTAAGGATACCGAAGATAGAGGGTGAGTTCTGCTTAGCAACATTTAGTTCCTCGCCTATGCATTGTTCATTAGGCCTGATAGCGTAGGTAAAAAACTGATAGTTGCTAAGCCCTGTTGACTCTGCGTCTACGCTATTTTAATTTCATATATACTGTCTATATATATATATATATATATATATATATATATATACAAAGAACATTAAATAAGTTTCCAGACTTTTTTCGTATGGGCACTTTTATTGATAGTTCACACATGAAACTCTAGTCCCCTTCGAAGTTATCTCTTCCGGCTGCAATGCACTTGTTGTACTGTTCCAATAACTTCTGGAAGGCCCCATGGAAGTCCTCTTGTATGAGCGTGTCAATGACCTTCGTCACAGCCTCTTTCATCTCCTCAATTGTCTCATAACGACAGCCTCTGAGCTTAGGGAATGACCAAAAGTCACAGGGAGCAACGTCTGGACTATAGGGAGGCTGAGGAACTGTCTTGATGCCCATCTTGGTCAAATAGTTTGTGACAAGGATGGAGTTGTGGACTGGTGCATTGTCCTGGTGGAAATGCCACTGACCCGATTTCAAGAGTGCTGGCCTCTTCCGACGGAATCTCTTCCTGAGCTCCCTTAAAACCTCAACATAGTAACCCTAACCCTTTGGCCAATCAACTCTAGTGTATTGACTTCCTTACTCCTCCCACACCTCTCATCATCTCTCACAGACTCCTTGCCTTCCTCGAATCTCTTATGCCACTCAAAAACTGATGCTCGATTCCTGCAAGATGGTCGAAAAGCAGTCTGAAGCATTCCATATGTTTCTGTGGCATTTTTTCCAAGTTTAAAACACCATTTTATTGCATATGGTTCTTCTAAAATGTCCTCACGTCAAGATTGCATTTTTGAAATTCACCCGCTGTGACAATTAGGCTTTAGGAGGGTGTATTCCAATTCCTGCTGTAGCTGTTCATTTGAACTTGAAATCATAAAAATTGGTCAGTTATCTCATAAGATGTATAGCAATAACATACTGAATTTTCAAGTGTCTACGACAATTTTAAATGCCTGTACAAAAAAGTCTGGAAACTTATTGAATGCACCACACACACACACACACACACACACATATATATATATATATATATAGTCATCCACAGACAGACTGTTTCTTTCTATCAGAACTCTTCAGTGTGGCTAGACATGCAGGACGCTCGAAGCCGGAATCGAAACCTGTCCAACTTTACGATAGACTATATACTGTCTATATATATATATATATATATATATATATATATATATGTATATATACTGTCCACATGTATATATTGCCCAGTCGGTTGGGGCTGTAGAATACACCGGCTGCACGTATGCAGAGGGGTAAGACCTCCCATGGGTGTCCTGGATATGAAACTAAACAATCTGATGGTGAGGTTCCAGTGATGCTGGTGCTTTGGGGAATGTGAAGCACCCCTTTATTGCCATTGTTCCCAGGTCCACTCTGGCCGGGAATGGTAGCAGCTGATAGGGACCTATCAGTGGGTTAAATAGAACTAACTGCATAATTATGCTAAACTGAATTGTTATGTTTTTGACAATTAAACTGTGCTTACAATAAAAAGCCATGCCTATGCTAAACTGAACTGTTTGAAATGGAACTATTTTTGACATTGAAACTGTACTTACACTATACTGAATTGTTTAATATAGAACTGTTTTGACTTGTAACTGTGTGTAAAGAAAATCTATACTTATACTAAATTGAATTGGCTGAAATAAAACTGTTTGAATAAACCGAATAGCTTGAAATAAAAATGTTTTTGACAATTGAACTGTGTACTATTGCTAAACAAAATTTTTTGAAATAGAACTGACTATTTGCATAAAAAAGGATTTGGCATTAAATAACCTACAAAGGTTGATAATCCATAAAACACAACCAACCAACCAATCTACATATTTATATATATATATATATATATGCTGTCCACACACACACACATACACACATATGTATATGTGTGTGTATACTGTCAACATATATATATATATATATACTGTCTTCATATATATATATACTGTCTACACACACACACACACACACACACACACACACACACACACACACACATATATATATATATATGTGTGTGTGTGTGTGTGTGTGGACAGTATATATATATGAAGACAGTATATATATATATATATATATATATGTTGACAGTATATACACACACACACACACACACACATATATATATATATATATATATATTTATATACATTGAAACCGGCTCATTGGTCTAGTGGGTAGAGTGTTTGCCAATGGTTGTACCAAAGACTTTAAAAATGGTACTTGATACCTCCTTGCTTAATACTCAGCAGTATAAAGGTACATATCGAGGGTAAAGTGGAGCAATCCAAGGAAAGGAGTAGCGCCTTCCCCTACACCTCAGTGTAGTAGCTATTGAAAATAGAACCTTCTGGTATGTAGACAGTATATATATATATATATATATATATATATATATATATATATATATATATATACTGTCTATACACACACACACACACACACACATATATATATATATATATATGTATATATATATATATATATATATATATATATATACACTGTCTATACATATAAGTAAGTCAAAAGTAAAAGTTAGTTGAGGACAACCTGAAGGCGGCCTTCTCAAAAGCTACTACCTTGAAGTGTCGGGGAGGGTGCTCCTTCTTTCTCTGGCATATATATATATATATATATATATATATATATATATATATATATATATATACTGGATGTGTAAATTCTAGCCCAGTAAAAACACCACATCATATTGAGATTTTTTGTTTAGTCCAATACAGTTAAAATTCTCTAACTTTGGGAAAAAAGAATTTTCCAGTTCAATTTGCAGTTGAATGACAATTTGGTGGAGTTTGCATTCACGCTGAAAGTCTTTTTTTTATCATCCAGTCTCTTGAGACAGTGTTAACTATGTAATGCTAAATAGAATTCTTTACTCCTTCCTAAATACCACCAAAGATAAATTCTGCCATTTGAATTTTTCATAATGAATGATAGATAATATTTACTCTGAATTTTTTATTTGCAAAATTGAACTAAGGATTCTCTATTTTCTCACTTCTATAAAATCTCCACGTGGATTGTCAAGATAGCACTTTGCTTGCATACATTTTTCTACGTTTCCTTATAAACGAATGTGTCGTATTTAAAATTGTGGTGGGGGTATGGGCAAGCTGCACACTCATGATGTAAATGTTGTAGTAATTTACCAAGTTTTTTGCTTAGATGTGACACAAGACCGTATTTCCCAGTAAATTTAAATAAAAAAAATAGTTAACTCTGGTTTCTGGTCACTCATAGCAGATAATTCTTTCGTTTTTTATTTATTAATTAAAAATAACTTATTAATCAAATTTACACTGATTTAAAACAAGTTAAATTGTTTCTTATTTGATTATATTACATACTGTCACACACCTTTTAAATGATTTTAATATCGTACGTTGTTTGCTACATTATTTTGTTTTGTTTCGTATATTTTCATCTTTTGTGTTTAAAAAAATCCCAATTTACAAAGAAAAAAAGAAAGAATACTACGTATTTAATTATTTTGTCAAAATAATAATAATACTTGAATATTGAAATATCTAGTCACTGTGACGCGACACATGACGTCAGACGGTGTATTATGAAAAACTGTCCTTTTGAGAGGAATCAATTTTGGGTATTCAAGAGATAACATTTGATACGGATTTTTGTTTCACGGATCATTGTAGTAATTTACTTAGCCTATTGCTTAGACGTGTCACAAGGCCGTATGATGTAAATGTTGTTTCTCTATATATAATTTTCCAGTAAATTTGAATAAGAATAATCGACTCTGGTTTCTAGTCACTTATAGAGGATAATTCTTTTTATTAATAAATAAAAATAATTTATTGTCAAATTTACACTGATTTAAAATAAGTTACATTGTTTCTTATTTGATTAAATTACATGTTATCACACACCTTTAAATCATTTTAATATAGTACGTCGTTTACTACATTGTTTTGTTTTGTACATTTTCGTCTTTTCTGTTTAAAAAATCCTAATTTACAAAGAAAAAAGGAAAGAATACTACGTATTTAATTATTTTGAAAAAAATATAAAATAAAATAATAATCACCATCATCATCATCATAGAATATATTAAATGTCAAGTCACTGTGACGCAGCACATGACGTCAGACGGTGTATTATGAAAAGCTGTCCTTTTGAAAGGAATCAATTTTGGATGTCCAATCGATTGAATTTGTCACAGATTTTTGTTTCGCTGATCATTGTTGCATAGCGATTATCACAGCCGAGAAAATAACTTTAATTTTTAAAAAATCAATAATGCTTGCCATTCTATATTTTGATGTCCACTTTTTAAAAAAGTGAATAAATGTTTTATTTAAATCTACAGGTGCTTTGTTTTAGACTCTACAAGTAGGATTCGAACTGGCGTCTTTTTGAGGCTGGCTCAACAATCAATATCAGACGTATATACTTATGAAAACTAAAAATTAAAAGGTTGGGCAATGGTTTTGGATGAAGTAAGGAAATGGTTGCGGACATTCATCATTTTTTTAGCTGATGTCATTCATATTTATTAAGCTTTGCTGCAACACAGGCTTTCTTAGGTTGCTTACAGAACCTATTGTTACTAAGTAAAAGATCAGCCTTCTATGTACTGAGCAGGCTTACTAACTAAGCCTTTTAAATACAGAGCAGGCTTTACTAAGCCTTGCTTCGTCTAGTACACAGCTTTAGCCGTATTTTGTTAATAGTACTTTCTGTCCCTAGTGGTCACCCATTTAAGTATTGAACAAGCTCATCGCTGCATAATTTCAGTTATCTGACGAGAAACTGCTTTCAGCGTGATTCGACCGTCAAATTAACCTTACATTTATTATTAACTAATTAGATTTTTTTAATTTTTTTTTACCATGAATGACCTCTAGCTTAGGCCGCACTAAATTCCAGGTTTGGATATGGTAATTGCCTATACATGTGGAGGGCGATTCAAAGATAAAAAAAATTATTGGTTTTACCATTTGGGCGTGAGCGGAACGAAAATCCAAACTTTTGAGATGACGATGTCTCTCTCAATCGATACATATTTATTTACGTTATGATTCTTTGAATTTTCATATTCGTTTAAGTGATTTATGCTCGCTCTCTCTCGCTCTCTCTCTCTCTGTCTGTCTGTCTCTCTCTCTCACACACACACACACACACACACACACACACACACACACACACACACACACACAGAGGGAGAGAGAAAGAGTTTTCGAGGAAAAACAAAAAACAGCTTTAGAGAATAAACTCTCTCTCTCTCTTTCGCTCTCTTTCTCTCTCTTCATTTTTAGTACACAATAGTTTTGTTTTCAATTTTGGTAATAATTTGCACCGAGACTGAAATTAAATAGTTTAAGTATTTTCTACCAGTTAGGCTGGTGTTCGATCCTAGCCACAAGATTTCTAATGCTAAATTTTCAAGGTAGATAGGCAATGACAATCCTTGTCACCTAAAAGACTGGTGTAAAACATAATCTTTTCCACCTCATCCCACTATCTGGCTTATAGCTAGGCTTATTGAAAAACTAACGGAATGGACCTCCTCTCTCTCTCTCTCTCTCTCTCTCTCTCTCTTTCCACCCCCAAAACACGTCATCTTTTATCATCTACACCACAATACTACGCACACACACGCCATACACTGTTTTACGGAGCCGATCTGAAAAAAAAATTTTAAATGAAAAAAGTTATTGATTGATATTGATTTTTTTTTTGGGGGGGGAGCAGTGTCTTTTTTCATTTAACGCTAAATAAATCATGGTCTTATGCCGGTCTACGTCTGCTAAGCTAAATAATAGATATCCGTCATTGCATATTCGACCACATATTTTTACACACCCGTCCGTAAAGATGCGCATGCGCTCAATACCCACAATTAAAAACGCGACATACAAGATGCACTGCACAAAACGCGCACAGATGCCCCACACCTATACACGCTCGTGGTAAAACAGACACTTGTGACGTTGTGAGCATCTCTCTCTCTCTCTCTCTCTCTCTCTCTCTCTCTCTCTCTCTGGATTTAGGGTATCATAGACTGATGATTGTGTTCTTGTGTTAAGTCCGCGACGTCAACTTATTATTGACACCAATCGGCTACTTTCACTTAGGAGAAGGAAAGGAAAAAAATAGGTCAATGAAATTAAAACCCTGTTTTTGGCAGTCACTAGCTAGTTAGTAATCGTATCTTCGCGCACACTCGTCTTTACTGTATGTAGACCTTGTCCATGTGTGTGTGTATATGTGAGCGCGCGCACGCGAGCACACACACACACACACACACACACACACACACACACACACACACACACACACACACACACACACAATCCTATCACCAACACCACCAACAACAACAATAAACTACACACAACTAAGTAGCAGGGAAAAAAAACATGAAGTTCTTTAGCGTCGGTCTGTAGCTGAGTCGTTATTGTCTACAAAAATAAATACATAAATAATGGGTGTCTGGAAATATCTAAGGCCTTTGGGACACACGTTACATACTTTG
Source organism: Sepioteuthis lessoniana (assembly GCA_963585895.1). Classification (NCBI taxonomy): domain Eukaryota; kingdom Metazoa; phylum Mollusca; class Cephalopoda; order Myopsida; family Loliginidae; genus Sepioteuthis; species Sepioteuthis lessoniana. The sequence goes on along the minus strand of OY757915.1, from coordinate 96,416,367 downwards.
AAAAATGTTGCTTCCAATTTATTTTACTTTTGTGAAAAGTAAGCGAGTAATCATCACGTGTTGGCAGACAAACCTGCGTCATAAAGCCTTCTTTTGTTTTTTTTTACATTTTAGTGTTTATAAACTTAATTTGTTTACAGCTCTTGTTTATTTATAGAAAGTCACACAAGGGCACACGTACATCCCTACGCCTACGACAATAAAAAATAGAGAGGATAGACTGAGAATAGATATACTATTTATTTTTCTAAAAGAGACTATATCTTGTGTCCGACAGTGGGTAAAAAAGTAAAATCTATAAATAAATAAATAATTTGTTGTAGTTTTCTGTAGTAAATGCTTTCACCTTTTTGTTTTTTCCTTGGAAGAAATTATTATATACCAGCTGTGCTGACGAAAAGATTAAACATGACTCCTCTTTCTTCGTTATATCAACCCAGGTGGATGTATAATTTCTTACGGCGAAAAAATTGAAAGTATTTACTAAGTTGAGTAAATCAAGCCGAATCTTTGCTGTATAGCCTAGAGCAATCAGCTAGAAACATTGGTCTGTAAATTTAAATAAAACAAAGTTCATGTATTTTAATCAAGATGTCATCTCCTCAATAAATGCCAAGCTTTTGAAATTATTATACAAGTTCATATACCCCGGTAGCAATATTTCATCTATTGAAAGCGAGGTCAACATAAGCATAGATCAAGCGTGGATTGCTATTGACAGGTTAACGTGAATTTTCACAAGCTATAGCCGTGTCAATACTATTGAACAGTTGCACTACTTGAACTTTAACAAAACGCTTCAAGAAATAGCTAGTTGAGAACTACATAAGGATGATGCGTGTTGTTTCGAACAAATTGTAGAAGTAGCACTCCACAAAATAACATCTGTGCCACCCTTTACCTCTCATCTAAAAAAAACCATACAAATGAGATGAGCAAGGCATGCTTGACCCGGCTGGAAGATGAACTCATTAGCAATGCTTTCCCATGAACTCCAACACATGGACACACCAGTGTTGTTTTCATCATCTTTGTACAGACACTGGATGCTGTCGAGAGTACTTGCCAAGAGTGATGACCTATAGGAACAGATGGTGAAAGAGAGCCAATAGTTTATTTTCAGTTTAACTCAATGCTATTAAACTGCTTTATGTGATATTTCTTAACCATCAATCCATTTATAAGTGAAAGGGGAGTCTCTATGGCATAATGGCTAACATGTTAGGGTAAGTTTGGCTATTTGGTTCAATGGCATATAAACCCTTTATGGTTATTCAATGTCAAATCCTGTTTATTTTTATATATATATATATATATATATATATACCTCAAAAACTGAATTAGGAAAATTCTCAAAAAACACCATTCAAAATATTCTAATTAATGTGCAAAAAACTAGCCATTGTAATCTTTGGAAGAACTCTAATGACACTATTGAATAGTTTAGGAATATTAGAAATAAAAGCAAAACCACTTTTACTTAGCCATTATCTAGCTGCATTCATTTATTTTCATGTTGGATCTGAAGAAGTCTTGTTAAAATTGTTTTGGAGTTTTTGATTCATATCAATGTTTTTAACCGGATGGAAATAAATTTATAATCCTAATTTGACTGAATATTGTTTTTTTTCTTGAAATTATATATATATATATATATATATATATATATATATATATATATATATAAAACCTCAATCATTGATATTGAGCACTTTGATATCATCACAAAATTTGGTCCACAATTAATTCACCAAGTGAGCTAGTGAGAACCATAAACAGCTACATGTATATATATGATTTGTAAATAGATAGGTGCCCAGTCAGCTGAGGCTGGAGAATACACCGACTGCTTCTCTGCAGTGAGGGAAACCCCCAATGAGTGTCCTAGATATGACACTAAATAATCTGATGGTGAGGTTCCAGTAATGCTGGAGCTTTGGGGAATGTGGAGCACCCCTTTATTGCCATTGCATCCAGGTCCACTCTAGCTCTGAGGGGTAGCACCTGATAGGGTCCTATCAATGGGTCAAATAGAACTAAACTGTGTACTTATGCTAAGCTGAATTGTTTGAAATAGAACTGTTTTTAACATTGAAACTGCATACTTATATTTTACTGAACTGTTGAAATATAATTGTTTTTAAATAGAACTAAACTGTGTACTTATGCTAAACTGAATTGTTTGAAATAAAACTGTTTTTGACATTGAAACTGTGTACTTATGCTAGACTGAATTGTTTGAAATAGAACTGTTTTAACATTTAACTGAACTGTTTTGACGTTTAACTGTTTGTAAACAAAAACAATACTAATACTAAACTGAATTGTTTAAAATTTAATTCAGCATCAAACGAGCCGAAAAGGGTTGATATGCTGTAAAACAAAACAAAACAACCAAACCAACGAAACAAAACCTAAATGAAAAGTCAGCAGATAACATTATTCTTAAACAAGCCAGAGCTCATTTATTTGCACACAGTTAAATGCTCTCAAGTATTGTTATCCAAAATTCTATTTAATAATAATAATCCCTAGTATAAGATTGAACACTTTGTAGCAGCCACAGATCTATTTCCTTTCGCGAATCAATGCCCCTGTTAAGAGAGTTGGTCACTCACTGACCAATCAACTGGCAGAGCGCATTAATTCCTTCTCCCTCTCAGGAACTATTTTTTCTGGTCCCTTTTTGTAGAACGGACAAGGTCAGAGAGCCCGGAGCTAGCAGAAGAAACACATCTCTCTCACATAACTGCCACTGATTCCACTTGGAATCCTTCGCTCGCTGCTAGCTTTAAACACGTTTCCTACGAACCAAGGACCAACATACAGACCAGCAACGCAAAGAGACACTTTCTCACTCTCACTCCTTCACGCCTGCTACTGTAATAAACCTTACTTTGTTGTGTCGTTAAAAGAAGTTTTGTTATTCATTTGTGTTGCCTAAAATATATAGTGTTAGAGAAATTAACAATTTCCCGAAACGCTATAACTTCTATTTGGCCCATATATAGAACCCTAATATGTATTACCACTCTGATCAGAATGGACCGGGGAATAATGGCAATGAAGGAGTACTTTACATTCCCCAAAGCTCAAGAACTAGAGCCTCACCATCAGATGGTTTAGTGTCATATCCAGGACATTCATTGGGGAGGTCTTACCCGTCTGCAAAGGTACAGTCAGTGTATTTTACAGCCCTAATGTGGAGCTAATATGTACTACAGCATCAAAGTAAGTGATTTGTGGTATTATTCTCACTTTCTAACTAATGCCCTTAAGAAATGAACCCTCTTATCCATCCCAAGCTATGGGTTGCATAGTATCACTTGTCCTTCAATAAGGACAGCTTTGGCATTAAATAACCCATTAAGGTTGATATGCCATGAAACAAAGAAACTAAACCAATCTATTTAGGCCCAGTCAGCTGGGGCTGCAGAATACACCGACTGTATCTTTGCAGAGGGTTAAGACTCCCCTAACAAGTGTCCTGGATATGACAGTCCATTCGGCTGGGGCTGAATAATACACCGACTGCATTTCTGCAGAGGGTTAAGACTCCCCCAACAAGTATCCTGGATATGACAGGCCATTTGGCTGGGGCTGCAGAATACACCAACTGTATCTCTGCAGAGGGGTAGGATTACCCCAACAAGTGTCCTGGATATGACAGGCCATTTGGCTAGGGCTGCAGAATACACCGACTGTATCTCTGCAGAGGGGTAAGATTACCCCAACAAGTGTCCTGGATATGACAGGCCATTTGGCTGGGGCTGCAGAATACACTAACTGTATCTCTGCAGAGGGGTAAGATTACCCCAACAAGTGTCCTGGATATGATACTAAACAATCTGATGACAAAGCTCCAGTAATGCTTGAACTTTGGGGAATGCGGAGTACCCCTTCATTACCATTGCTCCTAGGTCCACTCTGGCCTGGAGTGGTAGCACCTGATAGGGTTCTACCTATGGGTCAAATAGAACTAAACTGTAATTCCATTAAACTGAATTGTTTGAAACTCACTGTTTTGACATTTAACTGTGTGTAAACAAAAAACTATACTTATACTAAACTGAATTGTTTGAAACTTTTATGAAAATGTCCTAATTCAGCATCAAATGACCTGAAAAGGGTTTATATGCTGTAAAATAAATCAACCAACCAAACAACCAACCAATCTATAAGGAGGCTCCCATTATCATATATGATTGCAGGTGTGAGGCACTTAGTGAGGATCATATTCATTGTATAGTTGTAATTGTCAACTGTGTTAATTTACTTACAATTGCTAGATAGGTAGGTGCCCACAGCTCTTTTCTAAGCTTAATCTAGTTCAGGACCATAAGTCTGGGGCACTTAGTGAAGGTCAAATTCAATGCATAGTACTGTTAGATTAGATTTTTAATTATTTTTCCAGCTTTGAAAAAGTGAACTTCATGTAACAGTTCTTGTTGCAGGAAATGGAATTAGCGACCTGGGTTCAAATTTTGGTCTGGTTTCTTTGTTTAATGGTATATCAACTTTCTTGGGTTATTTAATGCCTAAGTCATCCTTGTAGAAGAACAGTATTGGTAGTATTTAAGCTATAGCTGGGGGGATAAGAGAACTCATACCTTTCCCAAGAGCATTAGTCTAAAAGTGAATGAAATAGCACAACTGCAATTCAAATTTGCTTACTTCAAGGTCACAGTCCAGCACTTTAGCCATTATGCTACAGGGACCTCTCCCCCCACCTCCATTCAAATCTTGGACAAGGCTGTTTATGTTTCACTTTGCTTTAATACCCTTCAGAAAAGTATGAATCTATCTGTCCTCCCTCACAAGCTATGAAGGGCAGACTGGTTTCTTTAGCCTTCGTAAGGCAACCAGTGTAGGAGAAGAAAAACTCTGAATTCAAACCAGCAATATTCTGCTTAAAAAATGATCTTGTGTCACATCCTGCCATGGTGGAGGGGTTGGGTAAATGCATAAAAATCAAAATATGTACAAAATGACAAAGGTCTTTGTTGAGTACAATATTTAATCATTTTAAAATGAGGGCAAATACACTTGTTCTAACTTACCTTCACATTTGACTTATTGTGTTTCATTCTGTGCTAATGCCTTAGAGTAAGGCATGAATCAATCTGTTCTATCCCCAGCTATAGGGTAATAGTAGGGCAGATTAATTTCTTTAGCTTTAGTAAAGCAATCAGTCTAGGAGAAGGAAATCTTTGAATTTAAGCCAGCTGTACTTTGTTTAAAAAGTTGACCTTGTTACATCCTGCCTGTGACAGAGGGGTTCAGTGAATAAATGTTTTTAAATACCTTTTAGAAAGTATATATTTGAGTTAAGTAGCAATTTACTAAACCTTTTGCTTAGATGTGGCACAAGGCTGTATGAATGGGGTACCCAGTGAAAATTGAACTCACTTGTGAAGGCTTGTTAGTCCAGCTTGCTAACCCTTACATCACCCTAGATGCCTATATTTGAGTTGAGTAGATTGATTAATGTTCTTCCCAACAAATAACTCAATTGCACTGATAAGTAAGTAGAAATTAAAGTTGGTGACTGTGGTTAAGGGTGACCCGAAGGCTCACTTTTCAATAGCTACTACACCAAGGTGTAGGGGAGGGCGCTACTCCTTCCCCTGGATTGCTCCACTTTACCCTTGATATATCCCTTATAATGCTGAGTGTTAAGCAAGGAGGTATCAAGTACCATTTTTTTAAGTCTTATGGTATGACTCGACCTGGGATTGAACCCCAGTCTCCTGGGCCATTGGCAAACACTCTACTCACTAAGCCAATTACACTAATAGAGTGATATTACTTGGGCATTAAAAATGATTCAATTACAAAAACAATTTTTATGGCACCAGTCTCTTCAAAATGAAAGACATATGTGCAATGATCTTTACTTGAATTTGAGCTCACATTGCTCAAGCTCAAAGCAATCTTTCTGTGAAACAAATTATTAATTAATTTACTGACACTTCTCTTGTCATATTCAAAGGTAGCTAGTTATAATTTGATGCTTTTAGATCAGTAATTTCCAACATGGGGTGCATATTCCAGTGGTGGAGCATGCAATATTTTGGTGGGGTATGTTTAGAGACCATGTTAGTAGCCTTTTATCTTCCTTCACATGAATTACAGTAAAATTTTGAATATGTAAAAATTAAGTATTACGGGGGGGGGGGGTCACAACTTTAGAAATACCAAAGTGGGGCATGGTCCAAAATCGGTTAGGAACCACTGGTTTAGATGATTTGATAGTTAAAATTTAATAACTGACAGTGCTTCATCTAAGAAATTCATTTTTTGCTTGGTTAGTTTTACTGCATGTCAACCATTGTTAAGTTATTTCTTGCCAGAGACTGTTTAACTATTATGGTCTCCGATTATATATCATACATATTCCTATTATATACCATACATCATTTGAACTGGCTCATTAGTCTAGTGGATAGAGTGTTTGCCAATGGTCCAGGAGATCTAGGTTCAATCAATTCGCGTTATACCAAAGACTTTAAAAATGGTACTTGATGCCTCCTTCCTTAACATTCAGCAACATAAGGTACATATCAAGGGTAAAATGAGGAAATCCAGTGAAAGGAATAGCGCCCTCCCCTACACCTCTGTGTAGTAGCTATTGAAAAGGGAGCCTTCTGGTTGCCCTTGACTACAATCGCCAACATTACTATATTATTACATATATCATACAAAAATGTATCTTCACTATTATTTCAAACAGGTAAAAATATCCTTATCTCAAATGAATTTATTTGACCCATAAATGAGACCCCAATTAGATAATTTAACTTCAAGTCAGAGTGGATCTGGGAGTAATAGTTACAAAGGGTTGATTCCAACTCCCTAAATCTCTAGAATCAGAGCCTCAACATCAGTTGCAATTTAATGTCATACCACCGAGGGACACTGTGTATTCTAGGCTTTGATAATAAGATAGCAAAGAAATTCAAGAAAATAATATATACATGGCTGAGTCAAAAGTAATGCTTTTTTTAGTACAGGAATAATCACCAACACAGGAACATGTATCATACATCAAAATGAAGCTGGTCCTCTGTGGATCGCATTCCTACTTCTCAACATAGTCACTGTTTCTCTCAATAGCAATGTTCCACCCTCGAATGAGGTTATGTATCCCTGGCTCATAAAATCCTCTTGACTGTTCTTTAAGCTACTTCATCATTACAGTTTTTACTTCCTCATCACTGGCATAATGTTTATCTCTTCAACCCGCTTTCATAGGCCAAAGAGATGATAAACATTATGTCATGATAGGGTCCTATCTGTAGGTCAAAGAGAACTAAACCATATAATCATGCTAAACTGAATTATTTGAAATTAACTGTTTTTACATTTAACTGTGTAAACAAAAAATTGTGTTCTAAACTGAACTGTTTGAGATAGAACTGTTTGATTATTTAACAGTGTGTAAACAAATAAATGATATTTAATTGAATTGTTAGTGATATGTAGCAATACTTTGAACTATTTAACTTTGTTGACATGCTTAATTGAATTGTTAGAAATAGAACTGTTTGGTCATTTAACTGTGCATAAAAAAACGGTGTACTTACGCTAAACTGAATTTTTTGAAATAGAGCTGTTTTTACATTTAGCTGTGTATAAACAAAAAATTGTATTTAAACCAATGACTAACTGTGTGTAAACAAAAGACTCTACTTATGCTAAACTGAATTGTTTGAAATTAAGTGAAACCATTTAACTGTGTGCAAAAAAAAAAAAAAAAACGAGCTCAGGCTTGTTTAAAAATGTTATCTTCAAAATATGTTTAGAAATATATTTGATATATGTATAAAAAGGATTTGGCATTAAATGACCTACAATGGTTGATATGCCATAAAACCCAACCAAACCAAATCATATATATTTAATATATATGTATAAAGACAATTTGGCATTAAATGACCCACAATGCTGTAAAACCCGACCAAATCAAATCATATATATGTAATATATATGTATAAAGATGATTTAGTATTAAATGACCTACAATGGTCAATATGTCATAAAACCAAATCAAACCTGATAACTAGCATAGTTCCCATCTATTTTGATGGAATTATTTACTATTAGATTGACACTTCTACCTAAGATCAGAGTTTAGTATCTGTGCTCTTTGCTGAGGATCAAAGTGTCATGTCTCAGAACTTTTCCCTAGGATAAGAGCATAGTTCTGCAGTCTTCAAACTGGGATCAAAGTGTAGTATCTGTTCCTTCTCTTTCTCTGGATATATATTTATATGTTACTAAATATAGTCATTATGTTTTTATATATGTAACCATGGCCCAGCAAAAACAGCACATTGTAAAAAATTTTTAATGAAGCAATATACTTAATATGCTTGAACTTGTGAATAAAGCAATTACCAGTCCAATCTGTAACTAAATGATAAATTTTTGGTGTGTACTTTCTTGATGAATGTGAGCTTTTTTTCATTTTTACTCATCAAAATTCTTGATATAAAATACAGCCCAGTCGGCTGGGGCTATAGAATACACTGACTGCATCTCTGCTGAGGGATAAGACCTCCCTAACAACGTCCTGGATATGACACTAAACTATCTGATGGTGAGGATCCTGTAATGCTAGAGCTTTGAGGAATGCAGAGTAACCCTTAATTACCATCACTCCCTGGTCCACTCTGGCCCAGAGTAGTAGCACCTGATAAGGTCTTATCTATGGGTCAAATAGAACTATTTGACATTTAAACTGAGTGCAAGCAAATGACTTATGATAAATTGAATTGATTGAAATAGAACTGTTTAATAATTTAATTTTGTGTAAACAAATGAGTGATATTTAATTGAATTGTTAGTGATACATAGCAGTACTTAGAACCATTTAACTTTGTTGAACAATGTTAAATTAAATTGTTAGAAATAGAACTTTTTGATCATTTAACTGTGTGTATCTACAAAATGTGTTTAGAAATTATATATTCAATATATATGTAAAAACAGGATTTGGCATTAAATAACCAACAATATGCCATAAAACCAAACCAAACTATTGATATAAAATTGATAACTATAAAATACGTGTTAGAATCCTTCATTCCTTTCAATATCATTATAGACCGTTGTTATGACAGAAACCCAATGGGTTTACAGGTTGTCTTCTATACTATTAAACCTCTCATTATGTTTTTTTATGGATATCTAAATGTGTGTGTGTGTGTGTGTACAGGGGTGGACTGAAGAGTTCATATGATGATATAATATCTGTTGTTGATGACATTTTTACCAATAGGATAAAAGCACTGCAACACCAAATATATGGACTGCAAAGAGGACTATGTTGAAAAATAAACCTCATTTGGTTACATGCTTGGTTGGCCATTTTAAGTTGATCATCTGGTGCTAGTTAGCCATCCATCCAGGTAATACCTGCTCAGCAGGGTTAAGTTTATTGCTTTGAACTTGAGGTGCTTCTAAAGGGGAATACTAAGAGGACCAAGCATTTTTTGTGATGGCCATACAGGATGGAACGATAAAATTGTTGTCCTAAAGAAAACAACATTACAGCTTTATTTTAAAACTTTTATTGAAAAAATCAATTCAGGTAACTTGATTATGTAGTAGAGCTGACATCTATTCGATGTAGCTGCCTTCAGCCTCAATCACCGCCTCAATACGGATCTGGAACTAGGAGCATGCCTTTTCTACAAGCGCTGGCAGAATACTCGGCGGATGCTGGCAATCAGACTGGCATTGGTGTTGTGTGAGGTCATGTTGGTGATGTTCTCGATGTATGACCAAACGAAGTAGTCCAGCGGGTTCAGGTCAGGGGAGTAGGGGGGGCAGTGAAAGAAGGGTACAAAGTCGTAGCACTCCTTCTGAAGCCAAGCCTGGGTCTCTTTGGACTTGTGGGCCAGCACTAAGTTCTGCTGCCACACCCAGGGTCTGCTACCAGCCACTTGATTGCACCAGGGGATCACCACACTCTTCAGCACATTTAGGTACACTTTGATGTTGACTTTTAAGCTGATTTTCGAAGATGTGAGGTGGAATGATGTGGTCCTCACTTGAAACCACACCAAAGACCATAACCGTAGCTGGAAACTTTGTTTTCATCACCCATGGCACGTTCCTGTTATTCGTGGCAATCCAGATTTGCATTTTGAGGGTGCTGGCAATGGTCCTGTTGTCATAACTTGGATCGGTAGAGAGCATGAGTGGTACAGCGGCGCATCTCTGGTCTCGCTTGTTGAACATTGTGTCACTTTCAGACATGATAGAAGGCTCCTATCACTCTTGGGATTTGTACACAACTGGCCAACTAGTAGATGGTCTGCAACAAAAAAAGAAAACAGGTTTTCATTAAACGGAAAAGGAATCATGTCCTCTTTTCTAGGGTGACAATTTTATCGTTCCACCCTGTACTTGAGTTTTGAAATCATGCTTGCCCCCATCACTATAAAATGATGTCATGTCAAATCTGTTTTGGAGGCAACTTGGATAAATCCCCTCATTTGGTTATATTCCATGTGAGTATCTTGGTCAGTCTATCAACTTTAACACTGACCCTCATATATATATATATTTATATATATGTTACCCTAACCCAGCAAAAGTTCACATTATATTGAGCTTTATATTAAAGCAATATAATTTACATATTCTGGTTTAAAGAATAAAGCATTTTCTAGTCCTCTTTGCAATTGAAGAATAATTTTGTGAAATCTTTGATTTGATTATTCAAATTCTTGATATAACGAAAATAACAATGAAAGCATATTACTGACAATGCTTCATTTAAGAAATTCATTGCTTGGTTGGTTGGTTTTACTACATGTCAATCCTCATTGGGTCATTTTATGCTAAAGTTTAACAATTATGCACTCCACTTATATATCATACAAAAAATTATCTTCACAATCCAATAAACATTTCATTATTTCCGACACATAGATAGGATCCTAACAAGTATTAACATTCTAGATCAAAGTGGACCTGGAAGTAATCATATTTACCAAACCCCTCCGCTCGGGCAGGATATGACACAAGGTCAATTTTTACGCGGAGTTTAACAGGTTTGAATTCAGAGTTTTCATTCTCCTAGACTAGTTGCCTCACCAAGGCTGAAGAACCTAGTCTGCCCTACTATTTACCCATAGTTGGAGGGAGAATAATTGGATTCATACCTTTCCCAAGGGTATTAGTGCAATGTGAAATGCATTCAGTCCAGGATTTGAACTCGTATCGCCGTGTCCAATTCCTGCGACGATAACTGGAAGTAATGGTAACAAAAGGTTGACTTTACACTTTTCAAAGTTCCACCTTACATTAATTAGGACGATTCCTTCCTTCCTAAATAGAATTGCTGTGATAACAGAAGCTCAATGTTCACAGGTCATCTAATTTATAATGACAATACATTTTCTTTTTAGTTAAAATAACTTACTTTTTAAAATTAAGATAAATTAGTTTTGGGTTAATCCAAAAGTGCTAGATCACTGCAAAGAAGAAATATTCCATTGGCATACAAAAGAAATGTACTCAATCTATATAGAAAAAGATGGTGGTGATCTATATTCTTTTTCAAGGAGTGTTTATAAATACTATGCAACAAAAAAAAAAAAAAAGGAAAATAATGGTCTATCAGTTGGTAATAGGTTAAAATTTAACCCTAATACATTTAATTTTCTTTATTGATTGTTTCAGTGACAAATATTTACTATCTATACCATTAGATATTTATTGGATTGAGCTATGCTCTAGTATAAGAAAGAAATATAATATTACTAATATTTAGTTTTTTTATGAAAAGTTGATTTTCTTCTAAATTAAAAATATTTGGATTTTATGATTTCAATTGGAATATTATACAACCAGAACTGATATTATTAGGTGTTATTCATTACCAAACTAATAATTCTCATATGGTATCTTTTGGGAGTCCTTGCTTTTCTAAAAGTTCTTGGCTGCTAATGGTCAGGTTCTCCTATGTTAAAACATCATAACTGTTTGTTGATAGTCATCCACTTTGAAGGGACAAATAACAACCCTTAAAATGCTTAGATTAGTTTGGGTCAGTAGTCACAGTTTCATTTTCTTCCATGTACCAAATTCTTCAAAACACTTTCAACAGCTTTGAGAACCAGTTTAAAATAATGCTTCCTCAAAATTTCTATCCTTCTTTGTAACATCGAAAACAAAAAGTACACCTGAATAATCAACCACATAAGTGAATTCAGCAAACTGGTACAGATGGAGTACAAGAATAGGCATAACTTGATAAGGAAAATGATCCACTAGGAACTGTGCAACTGATTGAATTTTGATGATACAAACAAATAGTATATGTACAGATCAGAACCAGACTTAGAAAACGAAACCCAAATTTCTCAAGAATTTTGAGATGAAATCAGATCACCCAATGCAGGTCAGAACACCAGATTTTATTGTAGCTAACAAGAAGAAAACTTATCAGCTGGGGGACTTTGCTATTTCAACAAACCATAGATTGAAATTAAAGAAAAACAAAAAACTAGATAAATATCTGAATCTTGTGGCCCAGTCAGCCAGGGCTGCAAAATACACTAACTGCATCTCTGTAACAGGATAAAACCCTCCCCCAACAAGTGTCCTGGATATAACACTAAACAATCTTATGGTGAGGCTTCATTCATGCTGGAGCTTTGGGGAATGTGGAGTACTCTTTCATTGCCATTGCTCCCAGGTCCATTCGGGCCTGGAGTGGTAGCACCTGAGAGGATCCTATTTATGGGTCAAATAGAACTAAACTGTAATTACATTAAACTGAATTGTTTGAAACTAACTGTTTTTACATTTAACTGTGTGTAAACAAAAACTTTACTTATGCTAAACTGAATTGTTTGAAATAGAACTGTTTATATGTATAAAAAATGGATTGGGCATTAAATAACCTACATATCCACTATGCTAACCGTCTGCTGTTGCTTGAACTGCATGGTAAAATTCACTTTTACATACTAATTTATTCAGAGCACATATACTACACTCTGATCCTTGAGAAAGGTCCAGAGAGTGACACTTTGATTCTAAGTAGAACTACTGATCCATATGGAATCAATAGCATCCAACTAAACATGCTGCCATGTTGTCTGAGTTTAGAAAACATTGACTGTATCCACTGCAGGGGTGTCTGACTGCCCTCCAAAAAAAAAGAGCATCCTGCATATGAAACTAAACTGCATCTGCTCATAAGGGTTTAGTTCTGGAGATCTGGAGAGTACCCCTTCATAACCATTACTCCCAGGTCCACTCTGACTCGAAGCAGTTATACCTGTTAGGGTTCCATCTATGGGTCATATAGATCTGTTTGAAAATTATAAGTACTGGAAAGGACCATTCACAAAAAAGAAACTCATAGGAAACAATTATGCAAAAAATATAAATATGAATGTATAACGGGTGCCATTCCCAAACCTCAAAGCATAAAATAACCCCCGATAGGTTGAGATGCCATTAAAATCAATCAAACAATCAATCCACTAACCACATTTGTAATAAGCGAAGACTACTCAGCCAAACATGAATTCTGAGAGAACAACATGAAATAAATGTTTTCAAATATTTGAAGGACGAGTATTAATCAACTGATTTTCAATAAGGGTTGCTATCCTGAAAAATAAATAAAAAATCTAGCATAGTATCCATAAAAAATGACAAGATTTTTTTCATATGAATGAGTACTTCTGCCTAGGATAAAAAACCAGTCTCATTACTTTCAAGCCTGATCTTACAATGTTGAATGATAATCTTCAGAAAAGGATAGAGGCAATAATCTCAGTGTGCTGACAGGGAATCTTTGTGGTTTAGTGGTTAATATGCTGTATTACAATATTGTAATAAATGAATTTTAACTCCAGTCGTACTATTGTGCTCACTTTCCATTCGGAAAGGTATGAGCTCTTTTATCTCCTCACTATCGTTAAATAGTACCAATGCTGTTCTTCTTTGAGAATGGCTTTGGCATTAAATAACCTGTGAAAATTATTATGCCATTAGACAAAGAAACCAAACCAGTGAGCTGATGATGATAGTTGGGACCTATTTATCATATGTCACCTTAATTCTAACCCTTACACAGAACAGCTTTACACTGTACACCCCATATAGTAATATGAATGACAGGACTGAACAAATGTGGATGCTTTAATTTTGAGAAAGTTTATTTCCCCATGACCCTAGAGAAAGAGCTGGGGAATGGCCCTTTTATCTTGGATAGAAGAACTAATGGTCAGGTTCTCCTATGTTAAAACATCATAACTGTTTGTTGATAGTCTTGTCATTTTTTATGGATACTATGCTAGTAAGAGTATAATCCAATCATTTTTAGGAGCCACATAGATAAATATTTATTTACAAATTGGGATTGTCAGTAATCATTTTCATTTATGTCAAATTTCACACTTACAGTTGGAAGCTTAGCCAAAAATAGGGAGCACCCAGTGAGAATCTAACTCATTAACAATTGTTTTCCTTCTTTACAAATTTCACACAGTCGTAAGCTTAGGTTAGTTAAACACAAGGCAAGAAGTATGAGCACCCAGTGAGAATTGAGCTCATTAGCAATGGTTTGATAGTATAGCTTACTGACCTTAACATCATGCAAGGTACCCAAATTTCATTACAATAGTCAACCCGCTAATTTTAACCCTTCCATATTCATTTCATCCTGATGTTTATGGAAAGTGAATGAATTGAATTCCTTCTGTACTCTGTCCCTTTGCTAGAGATCTTAACAAAAAAGTCTTATCACTGACATGCCATAATGTTAGACAAAGAAAATTGGTGAGTAAGAACTTGGTCAAACCATTCTCCCATTACCAATCTTGGTGGTAGCATCAAAAACCATTTTAACTCCTTATTCAACATTCACAGAATTCATCCATTTTTAACAATAAAATATACTTCAAAAATATTTTTTTGGTTCGTGAATTAACTAGTTGTTCAGAATTAAGCTCATCTTCCACAGTCCCTTGGCCATCCAAACATGCCTTATAGCAACTAACAATCTGTGTTCATGATAGAACTTGATTTTCATAATCCTGTATTAACTTGTTAGATGTTTCTGTAAAACTGTCCTGAAGTTTGACATAACTTGATCTTAATAACCGGCTTATTGTCTAGTGGGTAGAGTGTTCGCCAATGGTCTGGGAGACTGGGGTTCAATCCCAGGTCACACAATACTTTAAAAATGGTACTTGATGCCTCCTTGCTTAACATTCAGCAATATAAGGTACGTATCAAGGGTAGTGGAGCAATCCAGGGAAAGGAGTAGCGCCCTCCCCTACACCTCGGTGTAGTAGCTATTGAAAAGGGAGCCTTCTGGTCGTCCTTGACTTTGGTTGCCAGCTTTACTTTATATTCTATTTTCACAAACAACTTAAAACCAATCATTCTTATTCACCCATAGCAAGTGAGGGAGAGAAGAGCATTAGCACACTACCTTGGCCAGCGTTTGAACGTCGCACGCTAAGTCTATTTCCTCTGATATTGAACCGCATGTACCTCCTTTCTAGTGGTGTAACTTTTATCATTTTGGATACGGCGATTCTACTTTGAATCCTGCAGCTTCCCACAGACAAAGAATTGCCCTGTCAACTGGGGCTGTAGAATACACAGACTGCACCTTTGCAGAGGGGTAAAAAAAAACCTGCTCCAACGAGTGTTCTGGACATGACACTAAACAATCTGACGGTGAGGTTCTAGTAATGCTGGAGCTTTGGGGAATGCGGAGTACTCTTCATGGCCATCGCTCCTAGGTCCACTTTGACCTGGAATGATAGGGTCCTATCTATGGGTCAAATAGAACTAAACTGCGTTCTTATGCTAAACTGAACTGTTTGAAATAGAAGAGTTTTAAAATAGAACTAAACTGTGTACTTATGCTAGACTGAATTGTTTGAAATAGAACTGTTTTGACATTTCACTGAACTGTTTTGACATTTAACTGTTTGTAACCAAAAAACTATGCTTATACTAAACTGAATTGTTTGAAATTTAATTCGGCGTTATGTGACCCAAAATGGGTTGATACGCCGTTAAACAAAACAAGCAACCAACCAACAGACAAAGATGACAACAAGCGAATGGGGTAAGAAAAAGAAAAAGGAGTCAGATACAAAACTCAGAATCATCCTAATAGAACCCAACAATTTGCAGACAACTGACAACCTAGCAAGCTAGACTCGTAAGCTAGACTCGCAAGCCTACACGAGTGAGTTCGATTCTCATTCGGTGCTCCATTCATTCGGCCTTGTGCCACATCGAAGTAAAGAGCTTCATAAATTACTACACCACAAATAAACAAAACTTCTGCGCCCCATAAATCAACCCTGGCCGTTTGGGTGAGTTCCATCCATTCCAGTCGTTCAAAGACAGATCCGCAGTGTTGGTGAGTGATCTGGAAGGACTCCATAGAATTGACCACAATCCACTCCTCTACCCACGTCTTGTTTTTGATCACAAGGAGGTGAGTTAGCCGTTATTGGTAATGCTGGGTGACATATGATTGCCGGTTGATGGCTATACGATCGTCCATAGAATTCTTATGAATATATTTATACGAAAAGAAAAACTCGACTCCAACTAATATATGAAATAATTCTAAAGTTTATATAAGTCTATGATAAAATACAGTTATGCAAATTCTTACCCAATGCTGCTATCTTTCACGACACTAGTGGTTTTCTTTGTCGAAGTAATTCAGAAATTCTCGGTCTGTAAGTCTGTTTCAAGGTCTGGTTCAGGAGGCTTTCTCAAGAGGCGTGGAGTCCAGTAGCAACTAGAAGACGACTTCCTAGACGCCAAAATCTCAAGCTTTTTTGAAAAGGGCCTCAAACTGGCGTAGAACCGACGAGGCATGTGGTTAGTTAATTTCCTTATTCTAGATTGGCAATCCGTTCAAAATAACACAATTTTCATTTTCCGCAAAAGTCAGCATCTTTCGATATTTGGGGATTGGTCAATTTCTCCCCTGGGGTCAGAAAATCAGTTTAACCCTCTTAACTCCAATTTACTCTGATGGAAATGGACACAGCAACCCAAGTTCAAATCCTGGATGAGGCTTTTTTCATTTCAGATGGCGCTAATACCCTAGAGAAAGGTATAAATTCAACTATTCTCCTTCCAGCTATGGGTAAAATAATTAGGCAGATTGGGCTCTTTAACCTTGTTATAGCAACCGGTCTCGGAGAAGGAAAACTCTGAATTCAAACCTGTTAAACTCTGCAAAAAACATTAACCTTGTGTTGCATCCAGCTCGGGCGGAGAGTTGGTAGATACCTACTCGAATCTATATATCTCACTCTTACTCGACAGGATAGTATCTCAGGGTCCCTGTACTTTCCCTATTTTTTTAATTTCTCATCTGTCCCTATTCTTAGGATCATTCCAACTGTCTTTATGACAAATCTTATTTTTAAAATGCGTAATTCATTCCTTTTCTAATCCGTTGCTTTTCTCATCCGATGTAAGCCAAATGCTTTACCTTGTCTGGGCTCATAATCTGTAATTTCACAGTCTCGACATTTTCTGAAGTTCGAGTACATTAAGGTCTTCTAGGTAGCTTTCTTTTAACCCATGAACCTGACGAAGGGAATTTTTTCAACCCACAGTAGTATCGACTTTCTATCCAGAACAGCACCATTCCAATGTCACATGAATTGAGCACGAAAAGCTCTCTAAGTAGCAATTAAAGATTCACCAGTTTTAAAAAGCGTTTCAACAGTAAACACACGGAGTGCATCAGTGCAAGATATATTTGTAATTGATCTTATCTAAAAAAAAAACAAAAAAACAAATGGTAAGACACTAGCCATATGGAACTACTATTGCCATTTGCCTAAGTTCACTTGTACCACACACGTGACAGTGGGAGGTTTTTATGTCGCACTCTGTATATATATATACTTGTGCCTAACAAACTTTCTTATATATATATATATATATATATATATATGTTAGTAGTTAGCTGACTGTTGTCAAGGACAACCCGAAAGCTCCCTTTTCAATAGCTACTATACCGAGGAGTAGGGAAGGACTCCTTTCCCTGGATTGCCCCACTTTACCCTTGATCCGTACGTTAAGCAAGGAGGCATCAAATACCATTTTTTGAGTCTTTGGTATGACTCAACCTAGGATTGAACTCTGGTCTCTCGGGCCATTGGTGAACACTCTATCCAATAGGCCAATGAGCTGGGTCTATATAGGAAATAATGGTCACAAAAATAACCATTATGCCACTGTTTGGTATAAGTATATTACCCGGATATGAGACCCGTATATAAGAGAAACCTGAATATAAGAGAGATTTTCTCTGGTCCCAAATTAGAGCCATACTTACCTAAACAAAATAGACAAAACCCGGATATAAGATATTTATTCTCCGGTCCCGACAACTCTCTTATATCTGGGTTACATTGTATTTATATATATATATATATATATATATATATATATGTGTATGTGTGTGTGCGTGTGTGCTTGTGCGCGCAGTGACATTAAGAAACAAGTTTCATACTCTTCGAGAGACATCTGAAAGACTTACTCCGAATGACAAATATGAAAACTTTGTTACCGACAACATAGAAACAGTCAATTGCAGTTTGGGAAAAATAGATAACATGAAAAAAAGCATCATTATTAATAAAAGAAACTCAATATACGCTAATAAGCAAAAAAAAAAAAAAAATAAAATAAAATAAATAAATAAAAAATTTAAATCCCAGAGAGAATTCACTAAAACATACCAAAAAGATCTCCTTGAATACATTCAAGGTCAAAAAATGTCTTCGTCCTCACTCAAGCAAATGCCAGGTGGCCTCTCTCTTGGGAAACCTGGGGAAAGCTTGTGCAAAGATTCTAGTTCCTTGATCCTTCTCTCTCTTTCTACTTTACCTTCTCCCTCTCTTTTCATCATATCAGTCTTTGTGAATTTTTCACACCGATGTCTTCTTCTTCTTCTTCTTCTTCTTCTTCTTCTTCTTCTTCTTCTTCTTCTTCTTCTTCTTCTTCTTCTTCATTATTATTATTATCATTATTATTTACTCCTTTAGAGTTACATTATTATTATTATTATTATTATTATTATTATTATTATTTACTCCTTTAGAATTACATTATTGTTATTATTATTATTTACTCCTTTAGAGTTACATTATTATTATTATTATTATTTACTCCTTTAGAGTTACATTATTATTATTATTATTATTATTATTATTTACTCCTTTAGAGTTACATTATTATTATTATTATTTACTCCTTTAGAGTTACATTATTATTATTATTATTATTATTATTATTTACTCCTTTAGAGTTACATTATTATTATTATTATTATTATTATTTACTCCTTTAGAGTTACATTATTATTATTATTATTATTATTATTATTATTATTTACTCCTTTAGAATTACATTATTATTATTATTATTATTTACTCCTTTAGAGTTACATTATTATTATTATTATTATTATTATTATTTACTCCTTTAGAGTTACATTATTATTATTATTATTATTATTATTTACTCCTTTAGAGTTACATTATTATTATTATTATTATTATTATTATTTACTCCTTTAGAATTACATTATTGTTATTATTATTATTTACTCCTTTAGAGTTACATTATTATTATTATTATTATTTACTCCTTTAGAGTTACATTATTATTATTATTATTATTATTATTATTATTTACTCCTTTAGAGTTACATTATTATTATTATTATTTACTCCTTTAGAGTTACATTATTATTATTATTATTATTATTATTATTTACTCCTTTAGAATTACATTATTATTATTATTATTATTTACTCCTTTAGAGTTACATTATTATTATTATTATTTACTCCTTTAGAGTTACATTATTATTATTATTATTATTATTATTATTATTTACTCCTTTAGAATTACATTATTATTATTATTATTATTTACTCCTTTAGAGTTACATTATTATTATTATTATTATTATTATTATTTACTCCTTTAGAGTTACATTATTATTATTATTATTTACTCCTTTAGAGTTACATTATTATTATTATTATTATTATTATTATTTACTCCTTTAGAGTTACATTATTATTATTATTATTATTATTTACTCCTTTAGAGTTACATTATTATTATTATTATTTACTCCTTTAGAGTTACATTATTATTATTATTATTATTATTATTATTTACTCCTTTAGAGTTACATTATTATTATTATTATTATTATTATTATTTACTCCTTTAGAGTTACATTATTATTATTATTATTATTATTATTATTTACTCCTTTAGAGTTACATTATTATTATTATTATTTACTCCTTTAGAGTTACATTATTATTATTATTATTATTATTATTATTATTATTTACTCCTTTAGAGTTACATTATTATTATTATTATTATTATTATTATTATTTACTCCTTTAGAGTTACATTATTATTATTATTATTATTTTTATTTACTCCTTTAGAGTTACATTATTATTATTTTTTTTTTTTATTTACTCCTTTAGAGTTACATTATTATTATTATTATTATCATATTCTTCTTCTTCTTCTTCTTCTTCTTCTTCTTCTTCTTCTTCTTCTTCTTCTTCTTCTTCACAACCACCACCACCACCACGACTTATTGACTAGCCAATGATTTTCATCTCTTTATTGTTAAAAATGTCGCCCATAGATTATATAACGTCCTCATACAAACTTTTCAGCTAAACCTTGTTTTTACAGTTGGTATCCCCGCAAAATGTGGACTACTTTTCGTCGGGAATTTCAACTGTCGTATGTCAAATATGAATTTAAAATATTAAAATGTCATTAATGTAATCTTATTTATTCATTAATTTTGCAAGAAAGAAACAATTCCAAATTTCTGTCTAAAAAGCCTACTTTATTATAATGCTTTCATATCTCCTAGAGATATGTATGCACAAATCGGGAAAAACAGAAACAACAAATACAGCCTACACAACACGTCAAACAGGAATGGACAACATCTAATTGATTTCATGTTAGAAAATAGATTAACATGCCTCAATACAAACTTTCAAAAAAAGGGAGGGAAAATTATGGACCTACACATACGCGAATAATAGTAAAGCACAGATAGACTACGTCTTTATAAATAGAAAATGGAAAAATAGTGTGATGAATTGCGAGGCATACTCCTCTTTCGAGGGTGTGTCCTCCGATCATCGAATAGTTACGGCGTACGACTAAGCCTACGAAAAAACGCCACACGAAAAGCAACAACCAAGCACTATGACTGGGCCCTACTTAACAACAGAGATATTAGAGACAAATATGCATTAGAATTAAGAAACAGATTTGAAGCACTACAAGAGAAGACAGAAAAAGTTACCCTAAATGACGAATATGAAAATTTTGTAGAAGCACACCTTGAGGCGGCATCAAAGTGTATTCCAACAAAACCTAGAACTAAATATAGAGTCCCTTGGGAAACGCTAGCGGTTAGAGAAAAGCGTGCACTCGTGAAAACTGCCTCCAAAAGCTATAGGAAGAACCCAACAAACATAAATGCCAGAAAACTTGAAAAGGCACAATATCAATTAGCAGGAATATATCTAAAAGAACAGGCTGAATACATACAAATTCAGATAGATAAGATTAGAGACTCGGTAGAAGATAGACAATCCAGGATAGCCTGGCAAACAATAAACGAAGTAAGTAGAAGGAAGAGCACAGCCAAAGCAAAATTGAAAGCTGCAAGCCAACAAGAAAGACTAAAGCTGTGGGAACAGCATTTCAAAAATCTACTAGGAAACCCACCGAAAATAACGAAAGACATTAAACTAGGGCCTTTCACCAAAGAAGAACTCGACTCGGTTCTTAAAAAAATTAAAAATAGGAAAGCTGCAGGGCTAGACGAGATCCCCCCAGAAGTGTGGAAGACTAGACAATTCGACGATATACTGCTCCGGCAATGCAACACAGTCTATAGTCAAAATAGGATAGAAAGATGGACGAAGGGATGCATCCTTCTTTTCTCTAAAAAAGGTGACCTCGGACTAGCCAAGAACTACAGAGGGATAACACTTATATCCATAGCAGCCAAAATCTACAATGCCCTACTACGAAACCGCATAGAACCCAAAATAGACAACATTCTTAGGAAAAACCAAAATGGCTTCCGGAGAAATAGATCCACAACCTCACAAATACTGACCATCCGTAGAATCCTTGAAGGCGTTCGGGCAAAAATCCTTCAGGCGACATTACTATTTGTCGACTTTACCAAGGCCTTCGATTCCATACACAGAGGGAAGATGGAGCAAATCCTACTAGCATACGGCCTACCAAAAGAAACAGTAGCAGCGATAATGATTCTCTACAGAAACACCAAAGTGAAAGTACGTTCATCAGATGGACACACGGAATACTTCGACATTGTTGCAGGAGTACTACAAGGAGACACACTAGCCCCGTACCTCTTTATCATCTGTCTAGACTATGTGCTTAGGACTTCGATCGACAAAATCAGAGAAAATGGCTTCGAGCTGACTAAGAGAAGAAGCAAAAGGTACCCCGCGAAAACAATCACGGACGCCGACTACGCTGATGACTTGGCGTTACTAGCGAATACGCCTAATCAAGCAGAGACACTACTGCATAGTCTGGAACGAGCCGCAGCTGACATTGGCCTCCATGTCAATGCACACAAAACTGAATATATGTGTTACAACCAAACAGGCAACATTGCCACACTAGACGGAGCCTCTCTGAAACTAGTAGACAAATTCACCTACCTAGGAAGTAGCGTCTCATCAACCGAAAAAGACATCGACACACGACTGACGAAGGCATGGACGGCTATCGATAGGCTATCGATCATATGGAAATCAGACCTAACCGATAAAATGAAACGCAGTTTCTTCCAGGCAGCGGTTGTGTCGATACTGCTATATGGATGCACTACATGGACGCTAACTAAACGGCTGGAGAAGAAACTAGACGGAAACTACACAAGAATGTTGAGAGCAGTATTGAACAAGTCGTGGCGACAACACCCCACGAGACACCAACTATACGGACACTTGCGCCCCATCACGAAAACTATACAAGTTAGACGAACCAGACACGCGGGACACTGCTGGAGAAGCAAGGACGAGCTCATAAGTGATGTACTCCTATGGACCCCCACATATGGCCGTGCAAAAGCAGGACGACCAGCTCGAACTTACATACAGCAACTATGTGAGGACACGGGATGTAACCCTGAAGACCAGCCGGAGGCGATGAGTGATAGGGAGAAGTGGCAAGAGAGGGTCAGGGATGTCCGTGCTGGCGGCGCGACATGATGATGATGATAATGATGATTATAATGCTTTGCTGTTAATTTGTCATTTACCGTGTTTTATTATTTCAGCAATCTTCTGGCTATCACTGATTATTAATTATTGAGGTCAAAAGGACAATAATTATTTTTGCCTTTTCAACTTAATGGGATGCGATGCTAGTTTTTTTTTAACCTGTACAGGAGCGCTTTGATTGGTCTGAAAATTTGATTAAATTTTCAAATCTAATTTTACTAAGTCAACCGGAAGTAATGCGTGAAGTTTATTGCACAGATAGGAATTTTTGTCTATTTGTCTGTGGTAGCGGAAGACTTCATATTCGGTAAGCTCTACTCTCTTCAACTGCCTTTTGTTTTGTTCTGTTTTGTTTGTTTGCTTTTTTTTTTGTTTTGTTTTGTTGGGTTTTTTAAATTCCCAAAACTATCGGGAAAAGATAAAACAAATTATTAGTGTGACTTAATGACCTTAACAGCAGTATTCAAGTCTACACAAAAAAGATTTTTTTTCTTTGCAATATTGAAACGAGAAATGATTTTAAAATACATTAATATATTGGCCATTAAACCATTTATATTCCAACTAAGTATTTACCTGTTGAAATTGTTGAACGTCATTATATGAGCTCTTGAAATATTGATACTGTAACTAAATATAGAGTGTTTACCTATTTAAAATAATTAGGAAGATACATTTTTATACTGTATATAATTAGTGAAGATAATTGAACAGACTTTGGTGCAGTGGCTAACATACTGAACTGCAACAGCGTCGTAAATGAGTTCTAACTACAGTGTCACTATTACGTTCACTTTCGGACTAATACCCTTAGGAAAGTATTTAGCCCTCTTATCCCCCCCTCAGATACAGGTTGAATAGTACCCATACTGTTCTTCTTCAAGGATGACTTTGGTAGTTAATAACCCACAAAGGGTGATATCATCATCATCATCATCATCATCTCGTGCTGGTAGCATGGATATCCCTGACCCTCTCTCGCCACTTTTCCCTATCGTTCATCGCCTCCGGCAGGTCTTCTGGACTACATCCCGTATCCTCACATAGTTGCTGAATTTATGTTCGTGCTGGTCGTCCTGCTTTTGCTCGGCCATGTGTGGGTATCCATAAGAGTACATCACTTATGAGTTCGTCCCTGCTTCTCCAGCAGTGTCCTGCATGTTTGGTTCGTCTAGCTTGAATAGTTTTCGTGATAGGAGGCAGGTGGCCGTACAGTTGGTGTCTTGTGGGGTGTTGCCGCCAGGACTTGTTCAAGATTGCTCGCAGCATTCTTGTGTAATTGCCGTCTAGCTTCTTCTCCAGCTGTTTTGTAAGAGCCCATGTAGTGCATCCATATAGCAGTATCGATGCGACTGCTGCCTGCAAGAAACTGCGTTTCATTTTATCGGTGAGGTCTGATTTCCATATAATCGATAACCTAGAAACCAAACTCAACAAACTAGCTCAATTGACTGGGGCTGTAGAATACACAGACTGCATCTCTGCAGAGGGGTAAGACCCACACCCCAACGCGTTTCCTCGATATGACACTAAACTGTATCTGATGGTGAGGCTCCAGTCCTGGAGATTTGGAGAATGTAGAGTACCTCTTCAATGCCATTAATCCTAGGTCCAGTCTGACCCACAGTGATAGTGTGGAATCGAATAAAAATAAATAAATAGAATAAAATAAAATAAAATGAAATAAACAAATGTAAAAAAGAACGATTTCCCAGAAGACAATTCGCGCATGCCTAAACAAAAGACGGACTTCCAGGCGCCAAAAAAGAAACTCTGTCCTTTTTCTCTTTACACCTTCCTACCGGACTGACGCTTTTCCTGACTCTGGAAGAAAGTTCCACGCCACGAAATAGTTTTCAACCTATAGAATAAAGGTTAAGTTTAAAGTATCCTTGTCTTTGTCTTTTTTCCATTTTAAGTTCATTTACAGCTCCGGCCAACTATAACAGAATAAGTTGATGGAGTAATAAGAGAAACCAAGGTGTCAAATACCTAAAACTACAAAATCATCCCACAAAACCCAGTAATTAACAAAACCCGAAACGAATGACTCCCAACAACCTACTAACCAATGAAATAACCAAACCCTTATTTACCCCCATAATGGTGACCCCAAGATATATTTAACAACAAATTCGAATAACCTCAAAGAAAAGTAGAAAACATTCAAAGAAGACATCTGCTGCTGACGATAAAGTGGTGGAAGTCGCCTACCAGAATATTTTCTCCCACTACCACTGGTCAGGGAGCCTGACAGTTGAAAAAAAAAAGAAAGAAAGAAAACACCTAAGTAACTAACTTTATTTCTTTTTCTTTTGTCTGTTGTTGTTATAACCACCCACACACAAAAAACCCCCCAAACATTTTCAACAAGTGACCACTAAGAAGAGAAGAGGAAGGTAAAATACTGTAATGGAAGAAACTACAGCAGACGTATCAATAAAAATACTACCATTTATACACTCGGCTGTGGACGACTGGTTTGCTATTTGTGAGGCAAAGTTCGAATTAGAAACATAAAGAATGAAAATACAAAATTCTTTCATGTCTTGTTACTCTTGCCTCCAGAAGTAGTTTCCAATCTACCATCCAGGATTTTAGTTTCGAAGGAGTATGCAAGACTAAAAGACGCAGTCATGACTATGTATGAAAGGACGGAGTTTGAAAAATTAATGTCCAAAGCACAAATCACGAGCAGACCTTCAGCATACCTTCATGAACTTATGTCAACTGTGAGCAAGGTCGGTGTGGGAAACGAACTTGCTTGTCATAAATCCATCCAGGAGCTACCCACTAGAAATAACTCCGGTAATTGCTGCAGTAAAGAATGCCTCCCTACAAGAACTTGGTACATTTGTTGCTCCCACTCTATAAACATTACCATTATCTCTTTAACTTCCTAAAAAAAAAAAAAAAAAGAAATACAGCATACGGTTTTAAATCCATCAAAAAGCCGCTGCCGTTAAAAACCAGAAGTCAACGCTTGAAACGGAATTTCCATTACAAACATTTCACAAAACCAGCGAGAAAGCTTTCCTTTCTTGATATAAATTTCGGCCTTTTTCCGACCTCTGGACCTTGCACGCCCCTCGGCTTTTTGGCTGGGTGGGCGCGCAACGGTCATTGACTAGCAAGTATAGCAGTGGACATCGTTGTCCAGTTTAAGCTATAATCAGCTATACGTGCCTGGATCCAAATTTGGGTCTATCTCCAGCTAGGCTCATCAGGTCCACATTGCACTTAGTGGGCCGATGACCAGCATAGTCCAGCAGGGCTCGATCCTCGGTTCGTTCCCGACCTTCCCCCTCCCCTTCCTCTAAATCCCCACTATAATCTACCTTCGGGTCATTGACCTGGTGTCAAGTCCTGTCTGGTGGGAGGTAGAGACAAATAAAACTTTGAGCGCCCCTGGTTGGTGCGTGGTCATTGACCAGCAAGTATAGCACTGGACCTCGTTGTTCAGCTTAAGATATAATCAGGTATACGTGCCTAGAACCATGTTTGGGTCCATGTCCAGCTAGGGTCAACTGGCTCACATTGCACTATGTGAGACGATGACCAGCAAAGACTAGCAAATTTCGAGCCTTGGCTTGTTTCCGACCTTCTGCTCCCTCTAATCCCTTCCCTTAATCCCCACTATAAACGACATATAATCGATCTTGTGCGCCCCTCGGACTTTTGGCTGATTTGGGTCCATGTCCAGCTTGGCTCATTAGACCGTCATTACACTAAGTGACTCGATAACCAGCACAGTCCAACAGGGCTAGAGCCTCAGTTTGTGCCCGACCTTCCCCTCTCCTAACTCCAACTATAATTGACCTTCGGCTCGTTGACTTTGTGTCAAATCCTGTCTGGTGGGAGGCAGAAACAAATAAAACTTTACACGCCCCTCGGCCTTTTGGCTGGGTGGGCTCGCAACGACCATTGACCAGCAAGTATAGCACTGGACATCGTTGTCCAGTTTAAGCTATAATCAGGCATCCGTGCTTGGACCCATGTTATGGTCCATGTCGAGTTAGGCTCATCAGGCTCATATTGCACTAAGCCGATGACCAGCAAAGTCCAGCAGGTTTGAGCCTTGGCTCTTCCCTCACTAATCCCATCTGTTCCATTCAGATCACCCTAGCGTCTCGCTGAGCGATCCGTTCCCACAGTGATCCCTCCTTTGTGGTTGATCTTGTCATTTGAAGTCGTGGCGGCTGAAACATCACTTTTGTGGTTGACGCTTGCTACTGGAACGCCTCTGGTACGATCCCACAACTTGGTGTTGACCCTTGAAAGTATTTGCTCCTCGACTCGGTCCTGTTTAGGGAAGAAGGGCCCCAGCCGTGGGTTGGAGTATCTCCGGTGATTCCTCCTGGAATTGTCGAAGCAGACGGCCAGGAGACAAACATGAAGCAGACGACTTGGAGACAGGAGCCTCCCAATTCCAGCGGTTCACCTGAACCGAACGCGGCTCGTTTGAAGGAAGGAACATCCCGGTCTCCTCACCTTTGTTTCGACTCGTCGGCTGCTAAGACATCCCTGTCGCTAGTGGTGTCTGTTCTGATGATTACCCGTTCCTGCCATCCTTGCTACGACTGCGCCTGCTCGCCGTTTGCCTGTTCCCGACACCAGTAGATACTCGATAAACTGTCCTTGTTAGGGAAAAAGTCATACGTCTTTTGTGAACTATAAGCTTGTTTGTTTTCAGCCTTTTGGTTGTGGCTTAGCCCTTGCAGACAGTTTCCGTCTCCTGACCTCAAGTCCGACCAGTCCGCATTCCAGAGACCAAACCGACCACCCAGCTGACATCCAGCAACCAAACCGATGACCCTGCCACCATCCAGTGACCACACCGACGACTCTACCAACATCCAGTACCAACCACACCGACAACCAGTACCAGACCAGCGATCGATCAGCCTCCCGTTGATCACCTTTTCAGCACCGAACTGTACATAATCTGGTCAATAAATTTACGCCCATTTTCTTCTTACACTGTTACCCTTGCGTTTGTCTCTTCATTGTCTTGGCTGTTCACATTATTTCACGTTTGTAAACCAAGTAGAGTCGACATCCTTATCGGCTCTCCTACACATTGGCCGATGAAATAGTGCCATTTTTAAATGGTACAAAACACCACCACACCAAATATGAGCAAACATACCAGACTCACCGGTATTTGTCGAGAACCCCACGTACGCATAAGTGTAGCACATGGCTTTTTTTTATTGTGGGATCTGTGCGCAAGCTTTAGCACATAGATGTCCGTTTAATTGAATTATTGATATTACATTGCAATACTGGGAGTCATTTAACTGTGTTGGAACAAATAAAAAATGCTCGATAGAATTACTAGTGTTAAATAGCAATACTTGAAACCATTTAACTAGGTGCAAAGAAATGTCTGGTGTTAAACTGAATTATTAGTATTACATAACATTACTTAGAACTATCAGTGTGCAAATGGTTGAATAATGTTGAATAGAATTGTTAGTGTTGAATAGCAATACTTGAAACCTTTTAACTGTGAGCAAACAAGTGAACACTGGCTCATTTAAAAATAATGTTATTTACAAACTAATCGCTTACAAATCCTTTGCCCAGTCAATTGGAGCTGTAGAATATACGGACTACATTTCTGCAGAGGAGTAAGACTCCCCACCACCACCACCACCGAGTGTATTGGATATGATATTAAACAATCTGATGGTGAGGTTCTAGTAATGTTGGAGCTTTGGGGAATGCAGAGTACCCCTTCATTGCCATCGCTCCCAGGTCCACTCTTGCCCGGAGTGGTAGCACCTGATAGGGTCCTATCTATGGGTCAAATAGAACTAAACTGTGTACTTATGCTAAAGTGAATTGTTTGAAATGGAACTGTTTTTGACATTGAAACTGTACTTCGGTAAACTGAATTTTTTCAAATAGAACTGTTCTGACATTTAACTGTGTAAACAAAACTTATCCATAATCTGAATTGTTTGAATTAGAACTGTTTGACTACTAAACCGTATCGTAGCCGTCTCGTCTACCATACCAAAAATATCCGGTTTAGAAAAAACGCCGAGTCACCTTTGACGTCAGACTACAAAACGTTGTACATACGTCATGAGTAAACTTCTGTTACTAACACACGAACTATTCTGCTAGCTTTTCGGAGACAAAATTATTACCACAGGATAAAATATATTATATTCTAAAGTTCCTCTTAAAAGTATAATGAAGTATCTCCTTATCACGTATGTTTGATAAGGGAACTTTCTGTGTACAGAAATACATCACTCGACCAGCAGAGTAGCAGCGGCTAACGCTATGTAAAAACAGCAGGCAGTACCAAAAGTCACTTAGCAGCCGGACTTCGGTTCGGCACTGCCACCCAAGGTCAAGGACAGATTCGAGGCCGAATGGCTGCCAACTTTGGCTGGGCAACCTTAGGGTGGGCGATGATGTCATTGACAGCATTGTATAGCACTGGACCTGTTAGTCTTGTTTAAACTATAACCAAGCATCCGTGCCAGGACCCATGTTTCAGTCCATGTCCTGCTAGGCTCATCAGACTCACCTTGCATTAAGTGAGCCGATGACCAGCATAGTCCAGCAGAGTTTGAGTCTCGACTTGAGCCCGACCTACCCTTCCCTCGACCACCACTATAATCGACGTTCGGGTCATTGACCTTGCGTCGAGTCCTGTCTGGTGGGAGGCAGAGACAAATATCGCTTTGCAGCATGGGGTCTGCGTCCTCACCACCAAACCAAGCTGCCGAAAGTAGGGTCTTCGTCCTTACCACTAGTCGAAGCAGAAGACGTGTAATCCAACCAACCACAGCCACGGACCCAGCACAGCCTACCTGATCAATTACAGCTGGTTTTTCTCATTCGAACAGCTCTTCTCAGAGCTAATCTCAGAAAGTCTTACAATGAAACAGCTCTTCAAAGAGCTAACCTCAGAATGTCTTCTGAGATCACTTTTGCTCTCCTCACTTTACCTTTCCAGGAAGATACCATGAGACGACGACACAGCAGCCAGCACTAACTGCAGACCACTACCAGCTTAACTCAGCAACCGTTCCTGTACAACCAAGCAGCTAGCACCAACTGTAAACCAGCTCCAGCTTAACCCAGCAGCCGTTCCTGTGCTACTAAGCTATAGCTTTTGCAGCATCTAGTCCACGAGTGACTCACTGCTTGGACTATCATCAATACTTGAGGCCTCATCGACCCCTCTCCGCTTAATATA
This sequence comes from Sepioteuthis lessoniana, assembly GCA_963585895.1. Lineage (NCBI taxonomy): Eukaryota > Metazoa > Mollusca > Cephalopoda > Myopsida > Loliginidae > Sepioteuthis > Sepioteuthis lessoniana. Next base: position 96,385,773 of record OY757915.1, on the reverse strand, counting down.
AATAAACCGAGCTATCGATCACACAGTCTCTGCAACCAGCATCTGCAACATCTAGTCCACGTACGACTCACAGCTCGGACTTACGGCCACTTCGAGACCCCTCCCCCGGTTAAACCAAAGTCTCAAGGAACATCTACAACCTGACCATACAACAACATCTAAAATCTGCACCAAGCACAGAGACCATTCTCACCTTCTAGATGCACTGTCGCCAAAAACTAATCGTCCGCGGAGTCTAAAACTTTCTACAACATGGACTTCAATACCTAACAGAGACTACACCGACGTGATACAACAAATGCGATTTCTACACCCATACACCTTTTGTGTAAGACTCGTTCAATAAAACCTGAATTTAAACTTATCCACTTGCCTCAATCATTTGTCCAGTCCTATGTCAATCAACCACAACAAACAATATACAACCTATTCGCGGGATCGACGCATTGTTGAAATTTGTAAATTCGGCTGTTAATGTCTGCTCGAATCTGATTGGCTGTTTTGAAGTGGTGCCATTATCGTCCGTCCCTACTGTTATTTAACTGAGACCCACAAGGGAACTCTCTCTTATTTTTTTTTTTTTTTGGTGGGGGTAAGCTCAAACAGAAATCCCTGCTTAGATCGCTCTTTGCGAGCTCTTGTTTATTCGCTTTCGACTTTAGGCAGTTTTTTCTTAAGCAAGATTGCTTGAGAAAAATAGGTCCATTAGTCGTATAGGCTAAGCTTCTTTTCCTGACAGGGTTTTTATCGTTATTTGTTGAAGCAATAAGCCTACTACCGGCTATTTGTGGTTATAATATCTTTGGTTATAATATTGTCGTTACTTGAATGTATGTTATTTTTGTTACCTTATTCAATGTTTTCGATAAGCATATCTGCATGAAAAACCTCTGTTAATGCCACGATAGGACCACAAGCCCTAAAATCACTAAATAGCATAGAGAAAATACAACCGAGGATGATGGTAGCTATTTTTAAGGGCAACCCCAGCGCAACAATCATCTCCTGCTACAGCAATTGACGATAGAGACGGTTGGCGAGAGAGGGTCAGGGAGATCCGTGCTAGCAGCGCGACATGATGATGATGATGATAGGGAAAATATGCAAAGCCGGATTTTGTAAAGTTTATTTCTCTTGAAATGAATTACTGAACTGGTTGTTTTTGTTCTTAAGAAATATAGACACATTTTCTTTCAGAAAGCAAAAGTAAGCCTCCTTTTTTTAAATCTCTCTTATTTTTATACTTTTCTCCTTCCTATTGCCTGGTTTGACAGTCACAACTAGATAATTTCTTGGGCTGGGCAGAGATAATGCCTAACATATTCATTGAATTGAGCACATTTCTCGTATTATTCATATACAGGTCCCGCGACAACTGAATAGCTTGAAATAGAAATGTTTTTGACAATTAAACTACGTACTTATACTAAGCTGGATTGTTCGAAATAGAACTGTTAATTTATATAAAAATGGATTTGGCATTAATTAACCTACGAGAGTTGATATGCCATAAAACCCAAACAAACAAACAAATCATATGGAGCTTTTAGGATAAAATCTTACTATCTCTAAAATTAAAAAAGTAAAATAAAATAAAAATAAAATGAAATACACTTATTTGGTACTTTCTTCTGTAATGTCCTTGAGTCATGGCAAATTTCTTTTCTTAGTATCATATCTCGTCACCAAAGCGACTCGTCCCACTCTTCAAAAAAGTGACTTACAACTATGTCGTCGAGGGCCACGTCAACACCCAATCAAATTCAACGGTGCAGTTCTTCCTATTAGTTTATAGGTAAATCAGTTTAGTTTCTTTTTCTTTCCCCCTTTCTCTATTTTTTTTTTTAATTTAAAATAAATGAATAAATAAATAACGACTAAAAAAGGACGTTCTAAGTACCACTATCCTAAGTAAAAAAAAAAAAAAAAAAAAAACTATCGAAATTAAAAGCCACTTATTTATAATGATGATGAATGAAATGAAATTCACGTAATGAAAATAGCTGAAAAAAATAGCAATTATAAATAAAATACAAAAGTGATTTATTTATAAACAAAGACTCTTTACCCGTTAAAAAACCTTACGAAATGTGTAAACACATTTAAACCACTCCAATCAAAATTAACGAAATGAATAAATTTCCTCAAATTTTTATGATTATAATAAAATTCGACTGTGAAAGGAAAATACGTATGTTTAAAGAAAATTAACAGCTGGAGAAGAAGCAAGACGGCAATTACACAAGAATGCTGCGAGCAATCTTGAACAAGTCCTGGCGGCAACACCCCACAAGACACTAACTGTACGGCCATCTGCCTCCTATCACGAAAACTATTCAAGCTAGACGAACCAGACATGCAGGACACTGCTGGAGAAGCAGGGACGAACTCATAAGTGATGTACTCTTATGGACCTCCACACATGGCCGAGCAAAAGCAGGACAACCAGCACGAACATACATTCAGCAACTATGTGAGGATACGGGATGTAGTCCAGAAGACCTGCCAGAGGCGATGAACGATAGGGAAAAGTGGCGAGAGAGGGCCAGGGATATCCGTGCTACCAGCACATGATGATGATGATTTAAAAAAAAAGATTAGAAAAATATCCAATAATAATTTACATCCCCCATATCTAAATACATCACACACACACACACACACACACAAGTATATATATATTTATATACGCAGACGCAAAAATAAAAAGAAAATTTTCCCTTTCACTTCTTTTCCTTTAACTTTCGATTAAGAAATCCACCACCGCAAAAAATTGTAATGGAAAAAAAAATTAGCAATTTTTAATATTAAAAACGTTTAAAATACTCTGAATATTATTATATATGTATAAACAGGATTTGGCATTAAATAACCCACAAGGGTTGATATACCATAAACACAACCAAACCAAACTTTAATATAAAATAACTCAACAAGTGTGGACATAGTCGTCATCATCATCATGTCGTGCCGCCAGCACGGATATCCATGACTCTCTCTCGCCACTTTTCCCTATCGTTCATCGCCTCTGGCAGGTCTTCTGGGCTACATCCCGTATCCTCACACAGCTGCTGTATGTATGTTCTAGCTGGTCGTCCTGCTTTAGCTCGGCCATATGTGGGGGTCCATAGGAGTACATCACTTATGAGCTCGTCCCTGCTCCTCCAGCAGAGTCCTGCGTGTCTGGTTCGTCTAACTTGGATAGTTTTCGTGATATGAGGCAGTTGGCCGTATAGTTGGTTCTTTGTGGGGTGTTGCCGCCAGAACTTGTTTAATATTGCTCGCAATAGTCGTAGCCTCAAGCTATTCCCTATATTTTTATTTAAGCCCAGTTAGCGGAGGATGTAGAATACGCCGACAGCATCGCTACAGAGTGGCAAGACCCCCACTCCAACGAGTGTCCTGTATATGACACTAAACTGTATCTGATGGTGAGGCTTCAGTCTTGGAACTTTATGAAATGTGGGGTACCTGTTCATTGCCATTACTTCCAAGTCGGAGTGGTAGTACTTGTTAGGGGTGGGATTTATTCGACATCCCACCGTGTCAGAGTGTGGCACGAGGTCGTTTTATGGTGGGGGCTGTACACGAATCGAGACTCATGTGTTGTAGGTAAAAGAAAATTCTTGATCCGATCAGCATTCCGATTGGGCGCCTCAGATACCGAGCAATAAACTTAGTCCCACCGAAGAGGGCAAAGCAAGCACACAACCGTTCGATACGAATGCCATGCGGCGGCGTGTGAGCGAGACTGTAGTACCTGTTAGGGTCCCATCATTCGGTCAAATAAAAATATTTAATCATTTTCTCTACTTGAAACCATTTAACTGTGGGCAAATGAATTAATTATGTTGACTAGAATAATTAGTGTTAAATAGCAATACTATAAAAATTTATTTCTACCGCATGTAGCTCTTAATTTTGGCCAGAGTGGAAAAGAGACAAGTAATCCCAGACAATAAGGCAGCAAAAGCTACTTCACACCTTTCGTTGGAGCCACTACATTTTCGTCGGCAGCAACACAGTGCGAACTCGGAATCTTGACTGTTAAGGCAGGAAAAATAGTCTGCAGAAAGGTTTCGTCACTCGTTTCTTGAACATCTGAAAAGTATTCAAATAGGCAGGAAGCTTTCCGAGAAATTCAACTAAAAGTCAACATAAAGACAACTTTACTGAAATTCAATTAAAATTAAATGAAAACTGAAAATTCAACCTGAGGATTTTGCTGAACAGCTTTACAGAAAATTCAACCAAATTAAACAAAAGCTGAAACTCTTCAACAAAACCACAAAAACTACTTAAATTTAAAGAATTTTGTTTTCCGGACACTCTCTCAAGTAAGTCCTGCAAATTACACCGAAATTTGTAACGCTTTATCTTCTTTTCTTTCTTGTTTCTTTGGATAAAATTTGTTTCTAAAGTCTGTATTATCATTTTAAATCAGTGTTCGAACTACAAAACTGGGGAACTTAAAATTACCCATTAAAACTGGGGAACTTAAAATTACCCATTAAAACTGTTTATTTGTCGCTGCCTCCCACCAGACACGACTTGACACAAGGTCAAAAGCCCGAAGGCCGATTAAAGTGGGGATAAAGTGCAATGTGAGCCTGATGAGGCAAGCAGTTTCACGAACCCAAATGTGGGTCCAGGCACGTAATCAGTTTATGGCTTAAACTAGACGCTCGGTCTAGTGCCGTACATGGGTGACAAAGGAGACAAAAGTGCAGCTCGCCCACCCGAAGGTAGCCTAGTCGAAACTAGGTGCCAAATAAAAGGCCCCAAGTCTGGCATTGTTCCTTTTGCAGAGCCACGCTCCGGACCGAAGTCCAGAACAGGCTCCGGGGCTTCGCAAAGCGAAGAGCTAGCCCATTACCCATTAAAACTGGGGAACTTAAAATTACCCATTAAAGCCTCCAAAAAATATTATCCCCTTATATTGCAAATTTGGCATTTTTATTGTCATCTCTTCATATAAGAATTTGATAATTAAATTCACTTCATTGCAAAAATTCTTACTTTATTTCTTTTACATTGCAAATTTTGCTACTAAATTTATCTTTTAAATTATTATTTAACTGTGTGCAAATAAAAGTATTAGTGTTAGCCATACTTAAAACCACTAAAGAGTTTTATTAGACTTCTGATTTTAAGAAAACAGTAAATAAAAATATAAGAAATTGCTTTTGGCTACGACAACATGCCGTAAAGCCAACCAACTTATATGAAGATTGGATAGAAATATAGCATTGCGTTATTTTTCATTTTGGACAAAAGCTTTCTTAACTTAAAAATCAGCATTTGAAATCTTGATTTTTAATAAAATCCTACACTATAGTTATGATATCAATATTAAAGTCCTTTTGCAGTTGCTTGTGTTTCAATATTTTGGGTGGCGTCTTCTGAAGTGGTGTTGTGGGACTATAAGATAAGATGAAATAGATAAAATTATGAAGAATTAAACTAAAAATTAAAAAAATATTTTTTTAACGATGCAAGAATAAAAAAAAACCGAAAAGGATTTTTGGCTATCTGTTTATATTATGACTCCATTTTCGAAAGGAGATAATCGGCTTCTTTCACTTGGTCATTGCAGTATGTAACTTCTCAATTCTTACGGGTAGGATGTGACTCAAGGTCAATTTTTATCGGGAGTAAAGCTGGTTTGAATTCGGAATTTTCATTCTCCTTGACCGGTTGCTTCTCCGAGGCTAAAGAATCTAGACTGCACTAATTTTCATCCGTAACTGGAGGCGGAAGAACAGATAATTCTTTTATGTCAGATTGTATCAGTTTACAACCACTAAATGTAATTTTTTAAGCGAATTAAAGCTGATTTGAATTCAGAATTTTCCTTTTTCAAGACTGGTTGCCTAACCAAGGCTAAAGAACACAGTCTATTCTCCTGTTTACTAATAGCTGGTGGAAAAAAAAAAGGTGGATTCATAGCTTTCTCAAGGCCATCAGTGCGAAATAAAATACAGTATCGTCCAGGATTTGAACTCGGATCGCCATGTTCATTTCTTACGATGATAACCGTCACACTAAGTGTGCCTCTTCTTATTATCCCAGTTTGTATGTTAAATATTGTGTAATGAATGATTGTTTCTTCTAATTCAAGAAAATGTCCACCACATTAACAAAATTATCAAAATAAAAAAAGTTTTAGTGGAATGAGAATTCTTTGATTTTTGTGTTCTCAAAATTTTGTGTTCTCAAAATTTTAAACTATTCTGTTGTCGGGGTTTAGAATATACCGACTGTATCCCTCCTGCTGAGGAGTAAGACCCCATTTTCGAAAATGAAGTGTTATGAATGAGACAATAAACTGCATTTGGTGGTGAGGCTTCTGTTCTGGAGATCTGATAAGTATAAAGTCACCCTTTAATTGTTATTACTCCCAGGCCCCAGAGTGGTAGTACTTGTTAGGGTCCCTTCAATGGGTCAAATCGATCGATTGGAAAATTATTAGTATGATATAAAAATACATTATGTCACATTGTAAGTAAAGTAAAGTTGGCGACCTTAGTCGAGGGCGAACAGAAGGCTCCCTTTTCAATAGCTACTACGCCGAGGTGTAGGGGAGGGCGCTACTCCTTTCCCTGGATTGCTCCACTTTACCCTTGATACATACCTTACATTGCTGAGTGCTAAGCAAGGAGGTATCAAGTACCATTTTTAAAGTCTTTGGTATGATGCGACCTAGGACTGAACTTCCGGACCATTGGCGAAAACTTTACCCATTAGGCCATAGTGCCCTCCCCTACACCTCGGTGTAATAGCAATAAAAAAGGGAACCTTATATCACATAATTGTGTGCAAATTTATTGTATTAAGAATAGTCACTTGAAACAATAATTTTTACAAAGGATTATTATTATTATTATTTACTCATTAGAGTTTTTCACATCAGCGTTAGCTGATGGTCTTTCATTGGAGTTTGAGTGACAGCAAGTCTCCTCAAGTCTCCAGGACTCTTCTCAGTATTCTGGCCGTTTTCAATAATGTAGTAGTTTGGATGGTCTCCACTTGTCCACTAACTTCCAAGTCCTCCAGTCCTTTTTGTAATCCTTTAGTTACTGTTCCAAACGCACCAATTACAATTGGTATAATTGTCACCTGCATATTTCATAGTTTTTCAGTTCCCTAGCAAGGTCGAGGTACTTATCCTTCTTTTCATATTTTTTCAGTTTTCTTCTGTGGTCAGCCGGGACAGTAAAGTCGACAATTTTGCAAGTTCTCTTTTTTTGTTGATTACTATAAGGTCTGGTCTTCTGGCTGAGATTAGGTGATCCGTGTGTAGGTCAAAGTCCCATAGGAGTTTATGTGTGTTATATTCTGGGACAGGTGCTGGGTTGTGCATATACCATTTGTTCGTATGGTCAAATTTAAATTTCTTGCACATCTCCCAGTGAATCACCTTGCCGACCCAGTCGTGTCTAGTCTTATATTCCTTCTGCGCTAATTTGCTGCATTCGCTTACTATGTGATTGATGGTTTCATCTCTTTCACTGCATTGCCTACATTTGCTATTTTGTTGCGTATTATATATTCTCGCTTTGATATGATTGGTTCTTACGGCATTGTTTTGTGCTGCTATTAGGAGAGATTCTGTTTCTCTCCATGTCTCCATGTCCAGGTTTTGTCGTGTGAGATGTTTATTAGTCGTTTAAAAGGCCCATAGAGTTGTTTTCCTTCCCATTTTTGTTTCCTAGTTATTGTCATTCTGTTGTCCATCGTGTTATCAGTATTGTTTCTGATGGCTGTAATGAGTCCTCCATCATGTTTTTGTATATAGTCTTCGAGTCGTATCGATGAATCAACGCTGTCTTCAATGCTGGCTGTCGTCTTCCTCCCTCTTCTCTTGATACATATAGTCTGTCAACGTTGTCTCTGTGATGTAATGCCTTATGCATAGTCATAAGTTTTCTTGTTCTTTGGTCTATTTCTTTAAGTTCATCTCTGGTCCACTTCTGAAAGGGTCCGGAATATCTAACGTGGGGTACAGCCCAGGTATTTATTCCTTTGATAAGGTTTCGGCTAAAGAGTTTTGTCTCGAGTAGTTTTCTAGTTCTCCTGAGATATTCTTTTTTCATTTTGTTTTTCATTTCCACTTCTTTGATGGTATCATCCTTCAATTAAACATCAATCATTTATTTACACACAGTTAAATGATCAAACAGTTCTATTTCTAACAATTCAATTCAACATAAGTCACTTTCTTGCACACAGTTTAAATGTCAAACAGTTCTATTTGACCTATAGGTGGGACTCTATCAGGTGCTACCGCTCTGGGTCAGAATGAACCGAGATGCAATGGCAATGAAGAAGTACTCCACATTCCCCAAAGCTACAGCATTACGGGAGCCTCACCATCAGATAGTTTGTATTATATCTAGGACACTCGTTGATGAGGGGATGTCTTACCTCTCTACAGAGATGTAGCTGACAGAGCTGTACACAATGACCTGTTTCCCTTAATAATTTTCATTTGGAGGATCATCTGAATAACTGAATTAACAGCCCTTTTATATAAATGAGAAAAAACATTTTACATTTAAACTTTCACATTAAGCAAAATCCAAATGGGTGTTTTAGAGAATTTTAGGACCGTTCAAAAGAAAATAGAAAGTCCAATTTCTCTTTGAAAGGATTCTTTTTCTTTTTGATTTAAGAAATTTCAGTTTGTCTTCTGAGAGAAAAATACAGCAGAAACAACTAACATAATTTTGTTTTTCTAGCTTCAGTCTTTCCTCCAAATTTCCTCCAGTTACTTTGACACACAGGTCTCTGATTGTTTAAAGCATCGGCTGTGACTTTGGTGGTCACCCATCTAATTGTAATATAATTGCGGAGGGATTTCGTTTTGTATATCTTGCCTTTCGGTTTAGTCAGGCTGAGAACCTTTCGCTTAGTGCATGGGTTAGTTAGGTGCACACATTGAGTGCAGGTGTTCACGAGCACGCGGGTGTATGTGACAATTAAAGATGTCACGATAAAAATAAAACAGATAGGAAATAGGATCGGGGACGTGAATAACGTCATGCCCGGAAGCGCTGAGGATTTTGGAATTTGAAAAAAAAACCAGTTAGTTGAGATTTAAACTCCGAACGAGAGAGTTGAGATTCGATTTTTGGTGTCGCCGAGGCGAGACCAGTTGGGGTCTACGAACTGTGCCGCACGTGGTGGAGTCCGATGGAAAAGTCAGCATAGTAAGAAATTGTGTCTCTCTCTCCTCATGTCGAAAAACCTTAAACTCAAAAAGGTAATAAAAAGTTTCGCACCTGAACCAAAAGAAAGTCGTCAAGTGTTTCGAGTGTTTTTGGATTCCTATGTTTATGAACATTTGTGAACGTTTTCCGTATCCGTATGAATATGTCTATTTCACGCGTCCATATCTTGGTCCTATCTTGAATATTTTGGTGGACCTTAATGTTACATAATTATTTAACTCGAAAGTTCTCTACATTTCTTTTAAAAAAACAGAGTGCTGTTTCTAAACTGACACCACTTATTTTATAGTTATCTTTTTATTGGTCAACCTCAGTCGGATTCTAAGTGTAGGAATATAATAAACAATTATCTTTAGATATATTGCATGCCCAATCGGGGCTCAGTAATGGAGCAAATAACAGTCTCAGAAATCCATTCTCGACCACTTTTTTGCCTCTGATCTTTGATAAGTAGAGATGTTGTCTCAGACCCAGTCAGATATTGGTAAAGTCACACAGCTATCTTAAACTTAACAAGTAAGCCTTTTGCTATTTTCTACCCTTCTATATACTGCTGGTTTATCAAACAATATGTGTATAATCCTAGCTATTGGATTACATTTGGGTATCCTTTCTTTGTATTGCCATCTGAATGGATATTGTGCATATAAAATATTAAATGTTCTTGCATGTGTAATTGAGTTTATTTTGCCTTTTCTCCCGCTTTATTCCGTGTTAGTATATCACGGATATACTAATATTAATATTAGTATACTAATATTAATATACTAATATTGATCATTGGCGAGTGGCCACTCGACTAGATACATTCCCTTCACCCAAGCATTCCGATATTAATTTTTCTACTCCACTTCCCTAATTTTAAAACTCATATGAGGATTCTTTTATCGTAAATAAGATCTGACCCCTAAATTCTAAGGATTTAGGGATCAGATCTTCTTTTCCTGGTATTTTAGGGGTCAGATTTTTTTTCCTGGCACTTTTAGGGATCAGATCTTCTTTTCCTGGTACTTTTAGGGGTCAAATCTTCTTTTCCTGGTACTTTTAGGGGTCAGATTTTCTTTTCTTGACACTTTTAGGGACCAGATCTTCTTTTCCTGGTACTTTTAGGGATCAGATCTTCTTTTCCTGGTACTTTTAGGGATCAGATCTTCTTTTCCTGATACTTTCTTACATGCACGCTATTTCAAAGGGGCTCAAATAAGTTACGAAAAAAATGTTTTCCGCCGACTTGGTTTACGCGCTAATTAGCAAAAGGTATTGCCGCTACAGTTGAGAGCAATAATTAAAGTTTCTATGCCAACAAGAGCGTTGAAATTCAGTTTATTGTAATGTAGGAATTTTGTGACAACACAGTTCTTTTTTTACGAATGATTTGTAGCCGGTATTAATACTGTAAAACAAAGTTTAAGTTAAATTGTTGAGGATTAATTTTGAAACATAAATTGCCTTTAGCTATAAACCGTTGGCGAGGAACATTCACTATGCATTTACCCAACTTCTCCACTACAGGCAGGATGTGACACAAGGTTATTTTTAAGCGGGGTACACTTGGTTTGAATTCAGAGTTTTTCTTCTAGACTAGATACCCAACCATGGACAAAGAAAACAATCTGCTCTACCAACTTACTCATAGATAGGAGGAGAATAGATGAATTCATGCATTTCCAAAGGACATTAACATGAAATGAAACACAAGCAGCTTCGTTCAGGATTTGAACTTGTATCACCGAATCCATTTCCTACGATGATAAAAATTACACTAAGTACGACTCCTATGAATGTCCTGTAGTCATTTCTTGGGAATTTTCAGAACTTGCAAATTCTTCTATATGATACTTCTCCTTTGTATTAATGTATATTTCACTACGACACAAGAACTGAACTGACAATTTATAGGAAACAGAATGAGCTTTACAAGTGGTTTGATCTTGTTAGATATATCCTTTAGAACACTAAATGATGTTTTTATGGGTTTAATCTTAGGTCTGTTATTTTCTAATAACAAGATTTTTCTCCGTCACATGATTTTGCTCTCAAGCGATGGACTGAATCATACACTCTGAAATAATAAAGACCAACTCTAGCTGAGTTAGCGATATGCATATCAATAAATTCAAAGTAAACACTTAATATTTTCTCTGAAGTTTCTATGGGGTATACAAAGGTTTGGTTTGGTTTAATGACATATCAACCATTGTTGGTTATTTAATGCCGAATCCTATATATATATATATATATATATATGATTTGTAAACACATTTTGTAGAAACACAGTTGGATGATCAAACAGTTCTATTTATAACAATTCAGTTTAACATAAGTCAACAAAGCTAAGCAGTTCAAAGTATTGCAACATATCACAAACAATTCAATTAAACATCAGGCATTTATTTGCACACAGTTAAATGATCAAACATTTCTATTTCGAACAACTCAATTTAGCTTAAGTCATTTGTTTGCACACAGTTTAAATGTCAAGCAGTTCTATTTGACTTTGATAGAACCCTATCAGGTGCTACTACTCCAGAACAGGATTAACCGGGGAGTGATGCCAATGAAGGAGTACTCCGTATATCCCAAAGCTTCAGTATTACTGGAGCCTCATAATCAGATTGTTTAATGTCATACCTTGGAAACTCGTTGTTGGGGTCTTACTCCTTTACAGAGACGCAGTCGGTATATTCTACAGCCCAGCCGACTGAGCTAGGGGTATATGAAGTTAGTCGTGAAAATAATACTTTTTTCAGGTCGACAACCCTGGTTAGCAATCAGCTGATTCATTCTAAAATTGAAAACGTCGGAAAACATTCAGTTCATGTTTGCCTCTGAGAATTCATCTTCAGATGAGTAACCTTTAATTAATTGTAACAAATAAGTTTGATTAACTGTGTCATGAAAATGGAACACACGATCAAAATCTGTGTCAAGTTTTAGGATAATGTAATAGAAACATTTAACAAATCAAAACGAGTTTACTGATATCAAATTCTATCACGGACAGAGGTATTTACGTTACACGATCCATATTTGGGTGATTGAAAGACTATAGAATATAAAACCCGTTCTGGTCGACTGATCACTTCATGGATTGAGGAAAATGCGACAAAAGTGAGGATGTTTGATAGACGTTTGACAGGGAAAATAATTGACGATGAATTTGAATTGAATCACCAGATTATTCATGACATTTATAACCAAAGACCTGAACAAGCAAAAAATAAACGCAATATTGGTTCCCAAAAACATTGTGAGTTAATCATTGACAATATATATATATATATATATATATATATATATATATCGGGGGGTTAAAAATATGGAAATAGCGCTAATAACTGAAAAAAAACCATTGCAAAAAGCATAATGTTATTTACATAAGAGACCGTTGGAATAGAAGCATTCATAAATAAATATGTGCTTCTGCAATATTTTGAGGAAACCTTTCCTCTTCGTTTGGCGTTAAAAAAACAACAAAAAAATCCACTTTAGTATATATATATATATATATATAGAAAGAGGAAGAACACTTGCCAGTATTGAGGATTGTGGGGATGCAACAATTCGAGGAGTACACAAAAAAGAGCAAAGAATACTAAATACAGAAGACAGTAACAACAATATCAATGTAAAGACAAACAGTAAAACAACAAAATCTAGAAAACAAAAAATGAGAAGAAAAACAACTGAAGGAGACTGGAAGTGCCTGATAGATAGATAGATACAGGCAATCAATACAGAAAAAAACCCAACTCTATAGATACCTTAAACGACAGATTGGAGAGATTGCACACAAGATGACCTGGACGTGGTTAAGAAGGGAAACCACAAGAAAGAAACTGAAGCACAAAATAAAGCCATAAGAACTAATTCTATCCAAGCAAAAATTGATAATATGGAACAGGATGCTAAGTATCGAGTTGGTGGAGACAAAGATAAAATGGTTAATCAAATAATAAGCGAATGGAGCAAAATAGCACAAAAAGAGTACAAGACTAGATAACACTTAGTGGAAAATGTGCAAAGGATTAAAATTTATCATACTAACAAATGAGACGCATAAAATTATCAGTGACTTTGATATACGAACGGATCATCTAATCCCGGCAAGAAGGCTACACCAAGTGGTAATTAACGAGAAAAAGGAACTTGTCGATTTCGCACTGCCAGCAGATCACTGAAGGAAAATGAGAGAAAGCGAAAAATAGAAAAATACTTGAATCTTGTCAGAGAGCCTATTGGTTGATTGGTTGTGTTTTATGGCATATCAATCAATGTAAGTTATTTAGTATCAAATCCTGTTTACACACATAGAAAATATATATGACTTGTAAAAGAATAGTTTGTTTTGCACACAATTAAATAGTTTCAAGTATTACTATCTAACAGCAATAGTTTTATTTTCACACTGGGAAATGGTTTCAGTTATTGCTATTTAACACTAATAATTCTATTTAGTGTTAATCATTTGTTTGCACACAGTTAAATGGTTTCAAGTATAGAAAATGATTGAATAGGTCTATTTGACTCATAGATGAGACCCTAACAGGTACTGCTACTCTGGGTTTGAATAAATTTCGGAGTAATTACAATGAATGGGTACTCCACATTCCTTATGTTCCCGGAATGATGCCTTACCATTAGATACAGTTTAGTGTCATACCCAGTACACTAGTTCTATTTGACCCATTGATAGAACCCAATCAGGTACTGCTACTCCAGGTAAGAGTAGACTTTGGTGTCATGACAATAAAGAGATACGCTACATTCTCTAAAGCTCCTAGACTGGAACCTTACTATAAGATGGTTTACTGTCACATCCAGGAAACTTATTTGGGGATCTCTCACCCTTCTGCAAAGATGCAGTCAGCGTATTCTACAGCCCCACCCGATTGGGCTACCAGCGAGCCTAGAAAGTTGTAGAACTTAAAGGTGACGGTGATACCAACTGTAGTTGGCGCACTGGGAACAGTCCTCAAGGGATTGGGTGAAAAAAGCAGAATTGGAAATAGAAGAATCGTGACCATACAGACCACAGCATTGTTGAGATCGGCTAGAGTACTGAGAAGAGTCCCAGAGACCTAAGGAGACTTGCTGACTACTGTGAAAGACCATCAGCTGACACTGGAGTAAAAAATGCACAAGGAGAGAAGAAATAATAATAATAATAATAATAATAATAATAATAATAATAATAAAGAAGAAGAAGAAGAAGAAGAAACCTAAAGACAACAAGAAAAAAAGATGAAGAACCAAAAGACAGCTAGAAAAATATAAGTTAAAGGAGAACCTAAAAGCAAGAAGAAGTAGAACGTAAAGACTACAAGAAGAAGAAGAAGAAGAAGAAGAAGAAGAAGAAGAAGAAGAAGAAGAAGAACTTAAACTCAACTAGAAGAAGAATATCCTAAAGGTAAGCAGAAGAAAAAAAACGAGAAAAAAAGATGAAGAGGAACCTAAAGGCAAGAAGAAGAAGAAGAAGAAGAAGAAGAAGAAGAAGAAGAAGAAGAAGAAGAAGAAGAAGAAAACACCCAAAGACAACTTGAAAAAGAAGAAGAATCTAGTCAAGAAGAAAAATTAGAAGAAGAACCTAAAGGAAGTTATCAAGTGAGGCTCCTTTTCGTAGTTTCATTTATGTAAAATACACATATATAAGTAAATAAATATTCTTATAGATATACTTATAAAATAAACTTATATATAAGTATATAAATATATTTGTGAGAAGTTATAATCTCCAATATATCAAAATGACAATAAGTCGCTTTTATCAAATATCTATTTGATTTCTTCGTCGTGTTACTGATATGTAAGAACCTATCAATTAAATTGAGGTACACGATTCTGGGGACTCTTTCAGATCAATAATCAAACGTAGATGGAAGGATCACAGATACAGAGCGTCCAGGTCTGTGACTCAGAATCGAAACCTCCCGCTCGCTGTTATGCAAAGCTCATCACCCTTCAGCCTGTAATGTTATAATATTAATATTACACAAAAAATTTCGATTTTGACAAAAATTTCAATTTATTGAACAATGTCAAACTATTTCTCCTATTAACACAGTTAAACAATCTGATAAAACAACTGTCAAAGCAACAATCATCAAATCTCAAGACTTATTATTTGGTTAAGATCAAATATCTTTATAAGATTTTAAAGGATTCTACTTTAGTTTGTCCTATGAAATGGTTTGTGTTTTTTTAATAAAGGAAAATGAAAATGTGTACGTGTATACACACACACACACACACACACACACACACATATATATATATATATATATATATATCTTTTATCAAGTTCAAAGGTTCTTTTTGTCTCTGTAAAATTTGGCGTTTGTATTGTAATTTTAAAAACTTTGATACCACTGACCTAAGCGTCCTCTAGGATATGACTTTATGGGCTACTCTTGTGGACTTAATTATCATAATAAAAGGTGTAGAAGAGTTTGTAAAATACTTCTGGAAGTGGAATTATGAGATATTTTACTTTGTTTTATTTTATTTTCGTTCTCTATGATTTTATGACACAACTAATAGCCCGGTTGTTCTGTGCATCTTCCACATTGTGTATATTTTGGAGCATCGTGATGTGGACTGGCCCACGCTGTACTCCTACAGGTTTGCTGTTTTTGTAGGTCTAATCTAGTATTCTTTATGTATTCTCTTTTCTACTCATAAAACTTGTTCAGTTGTACTTGAAATGGTCCCTACCCAAATGTCTCCTCAAATATAAAAATAGAAAAAACCCACATGGGTTATGGTTTTATGGGGCTAGGAGAATTTGTTGGTGTTATTTATTTCGTTTGGTTGGCAGTAGTCGGGTTTGGGTTGAGATATCTGGCTCCATTGGTTTTTCCCTCCATCCCATTTAACTCCTTGACGTCTTCTGTGTCAGTAGAAGGCTGCAAAAGAATTACTGAAGGAAAGAAAGAAAGAGACGAAGGTGCCTTTTAAATTTCAACTTTCAACTGAATTGAGAGTGGGTTTCTTTTTCGTGTCAGTATGTCTGTTTTCAGGCATGCGCAGATTTTGCTTCCTGTCTGAGGCTTCTAGAAACTGCCACCTTTTGAATTTAGTTATTTTTGTTTGTTTATTTATTTTCTTTGTTGTTTAACGTAAGGGCAAATCGTTGTCTGTCCTGTTACATTAAAAAGAAAGGAAATACAGGAATGAGGACGAGAATATTGATGAGTTTCAAGAAGTTTAATTACAGCCAGAAAGATAACCCTTGTACTGTGAGTTCGTAAATGGAAGAAAACAGTTGCAAATGATAGAGCCGGAATTAAACATCCAACTTTGAAGTTTCGAGGACCACTGGGTCTAGGCAGAATGAATAAATGATGAAAGAATGAATTCCTAAAGGAACACTGGCTCAAGAGTTGAATGTGCTCATCTCATGTTGTGATGGTCTGCTATCGCTGCTGGAATCCTCAAGAAGAGTCAGTGAAGAAGAGAGTGGTCGAGGGGACGTTATATCGCCTTTTATATTGCCCGGGAAAGTCACCCGGGCAGAATGGCATTATTCATTCTCATTGGACGAAACATATAACTTCGAAACTCCAACTGCAAAATGATTCCCGCTCTAAATAATGATTTGAAATTCTTTCCTTCTGCTACAGTTGTTTTCTTAATCTCCACTGTTTCAAGCATGCGGGGATTTTGCTTCCTGTCTGGGGCTTCTGGGAACTGCCACTTTTTGAATTTATTTTATCTTTATTTATTTCTTTTCTTTTTCTTTTCTTTTTTTAAAATCCCCACAGTTTCCAAAAATGAATTTTCCTTATTTTGCCACTAAAATCTAGTTGGTCAGAGTAACCGTTATTCTGTTAGAAAGTATCAGTCTAGTAACCAAAGAGTATCAGACCAAGAACTTAGATTTCTTCAGCCACCAAACCAAAAATTTCTGTCCCGAATTTCACAATGAAAACTAAATTTTATCCTCAAAAGAATTCACGACTGTAACGCTAGTAAAAAATTAAGACAGGGATTGGCCTAATGAGTATAGTATTCGCCAATGGTCCTGAAGACCAAGGTTCAATCCCAGGTCGAGTCATACCAAAGACTAAAAAAAAATGGTGCTTGATGCCGCCTTGCTTAACACTCAGCTTTATAAGGTAAAGTAGAGTAATCCAAGGGATGGAGTAGCACCCTCCCCTACACCTCGGTGTAGTAGCTATTGAAAAGGGATCCTTTGGATCACCCTCGACTAAAGTCGCCAACTTTACAACTTACACAGACAAAAATTGATACACAAAAACGTATTTTGTAAATTATTACTTTTTGGCAAAAATAATACATAAAAAGGCAGTGTCTATTCAACTAAACTTTTCCTTATTTGCTTTATTGTCTGCTTTATTTTATTATAATTCATGTCAACATTGATTTTTTATCATAGTTACCCAGAAGACTCCTCTAATATAATATAAAGCAACATTTTGTTATAAACTCTTTACGCATAATTTGCTAAATTCACACTGCCCTCGTGACATATTTATTGTTTTTACATTACTGCTACTAAAATGGTAGCCATAACTAACAACTCCGTGGACTTATAAAAAATGTAAAATTTACTACAACTACTACTACTACTACTACTACTACTACTAATAATAATAATAATAATAATAATAACAAGCACAAAACAATACCACAAGGACCAATTATATTAGAGCGAAATTTGATAATATTCAACAGAATAGCAAGTGTAGGCTATGGAGTTATCGTAGCTGTCTCGGCTACTCAACCTTAGAAACTCCGGTTTAGAGAAAACACCGAGTTACCCGTGACGTCAGACAATAAAACGTCGTGCATGCGTCACGAGAGAACATCTGTTTTTAATACATGAACTATTTGTTGAAAGGGATTAATTCTACCGGTCTTTCAGAAACAAGTTTGTAACCATAGGATAAAATACATCATATTTAAAAGTTTCGTTTCAAAGAACAATGAAGTATTTCATTATTACTTATCTTTAATAAACGAACTTCCCGTGAACAGAAGACCCTCCACTCGGCTCAGTAAAGAGGCAGCGGCCAACACTATTTAAATACAGCAGGCAGCAACAAATAATCGGAGTAGGCGGCCGGGCTCAAGCCTGGAGGAGAGGTAGGATCTCTTATCTCTCCCAGTAGCACGGGGTCTGTGTCCTCACCACCAAAACAAGCTGTTAAACATGGGTTCTGCGTCCTTACTACTAGCCAAAGCAGACGAGGTGGAATCCAACCAATCACAGCCGCAGATCCAGTACAGCCAACCAACCAATCATTGCTGCTCTCTCATTCAAAAAGCTCTTCACAGAGCTAACTTCAGAAAGTCTTTCATTCAAACAAATCTTTTTACAGCTAACTTCAGAAAGTCTTCGGAAATCACCTTTGGTCTCCTCCTCAGTACATCTCTTGGTAGATATCACGAGACGACGATGCAGCAGCCAATACCAACTGCAGACCTGCTCTAACTTGACCCAGCAGCCGTTCCTGCGCAACCAAGTAACAAAACCCATGGCACCTAATCCACGAGTGACCATACAGCTCAGATTGCACCAGCACTTCGAGGCCATATCGACACACACACGGTTAACCAAGGACTGTATAAACCGAGACATCAATCATCCAGCCTCTACAAGCAAAGCGTCAACATCATCAACCGTCTCCAGCTATATCTACAATCTGACCATACAACTACACCTACAATCTGCACCAAGCACAGAGATCATCCTCACCTTCTAGACACGCTGTCGCCACAAACTAATAGACTGACAAGTCTACGATTTTCTACAGCACCGACTTTCAGCACCCAACAAAAACTACACCAACGTGATACAAAAACTGCGATTCTACACCCATAAACCTTTTGGGTACGATTCGCTCAATAAAATCAGAAATTTAAACCTATCCTCTTGTCTCTGTCATTTGTCATGTCCTCTGTCAATCACATACATACAACTTACAATTGTTCGCGAGATCAACACATTTATCGGAGTCCCGTGATAGGGTAATAGAGATAAAGTGGTTAATCACACAAGCGAATGCAGCAAACTGGTACAAAAGGAGTACAAGACTAGGCATGACTGGATGAGAAAGGGGATGCACTGAAAATTGCACAAAAGATTTAAATTTGTAGCAGAAAGAACCTTGTATTTTTTTGTTTGGTGCGTAATTTAATTTGACCGTTAGGATCGCCGAATATTTTCACCCAATCAGGATGACTTGTCCGATTCATCCCGAACCATCTTTCCTAGCAGCACCAAAAATTGAAGAAAGCCCACGAAACTCTCTCTTCCTCAGAAATCCTCAATAGGAACGGACGTCTTATCGTCTGCTCTTGAATAGCAATAGCAGCATCATACACTATGAGGAGAGCCATCTAGTTAATGGACCCATTGTGTCTATTCTTCTAGACCAAGGGATCCTAGTTAAAAACAAATTAGATGATACACTATAACCACTTCCAACCTTCTTTCCTTCCTACGAGACTCTCAGCATACCAGCGTAAACCCTTTGCTTCATGCTGCCATTAAACCTTCATATAAAACCTACCGACCGCTTCATTCTTCTCCTCCACCTTTATTTTCCATCAACATTTAACGAGGGGATAACAACCAACGTAATACCAACGCTACCAACATAATACCAACGCAACCAACGTAATACCAACGTAAAACCAACATAAACGGAAAACCTAATAATAATAATAATATCCCCATCGCAATAATTTTGACCATAGTAACAAATAGTATATGTACAAACCACAGTCCGTCACAGAGAATGAGATGCATAAAATTCCCAGGAATTTTGTGATACAAACGGATTACCTAATCCTAGCTAGAAGACCAGAACTATTATTGATTAATAAGAAGAAAAAAGTCTTATAAAGAATGTAAAATACGTATTGTAGAGAATCGTAAAATGACATAACAAAGCCGTAAAATGCAGAAGTATAGAAAATACATAAAAAGTGATACAAGATGAAGAGAAGTAAATAAAACATGAAACATAAAAAAATCTAGAATGATGAGGAGCAAATAAAAGAGATGCAGAAGTATAGAAAATACATAAAAAGTGATACAAGATGAAGAGAAGTAAATAAAACATGAAACAAAAAAGATCTAGAATGATGAGGAGTAAATAAAAGAGATGCAGAAGTATAGAAAATACATAAAAAGTGATACAATATGAAGAGAAGTAAATAAAACATTAAACAAAAAAAGATCTAGAATGATGAGGAGCAAATAAAAGCGATGCAGAAGTATAGAAAATACATAAAAAGTGATACAAGATGAAGAGAAGTAAATAAAACATGAAACAAAAAAAGATGTAGAATGATGAGGAGCAAATAAAAGAGATGTAGAAATATAGAAAATACATAAAAAGTTATACAATATGAAGAGAAGTAAATAAAACATGAAACAAAAAAAGTTGTAGAATGATGAGGAGCAAATAAAAGAGATGTAGAAGTATAGAAAATACATAAAAAGTGATACAATATGAAGAGAAGTAAATAAAACATGAAACAAAAAAAGTTGTAGAATGATGAGGAGCAAATAAAAGAGATGTAGAAGTATAGAAAATACATAAAAAGTGATACAATATGAAGAGAAGTAAATAAAACATGAAACAAAAAAAGATCTAGAATGATGAGGAGCAAATAAAAGAGATGCAGAAGTATAGAAAATACATAAAAAGTGATACAAGATGAAGAGAAGTAAATAAAACATGAAACAAAAAAAGATCTAGAATGATGAGGAGCAAATAAAAGAGATGCAGAGGTATAGAAAATACATAAAAAGTGATACAAGATGAAGAGAAGTAAATAAAACATGAAACAAAAAAGATGTAGAATGATGAGGAGTAAATAAAAGAGATGCAGAAGTATAGAAAATACATAAAAAGTGATACAAGATGAAGAGAAGTAAATAAAACATGAAACAAAAAAAGATCTAGAATGATGAAGAGTAAATAAAAGAGATGCAGAAGTATAGAAAATACATAAAAAGTGATACAAGATGAAGAGAAGTAAATAAAACATGAAACAAAAAAAGGTGTAGAATGATGAGGAGCAAATAAAAGAGATGTAAAAATAGGGAAAATACATAAAAAGTTATACAATATGAAGAGAAGTAAATAGAACATGAAACAAAAAAAGATGTAGAATGATGAGGAGCAAATAAAAGAGATGCAGAAGTATAGAAAATACATAAAAAGTGATACAAGATGAAGAGAAGTAAATAAAACATGAAACAAAAAAAGATCTAGAATGATGAGGAGCAAATAAAAGAGATGCAGAAGTATAGAAAATACATAAAAAGTGATACAAGATGAAGAGAAGTAAATAAAACATGAAACAAAAAAAGATCTAGAATGATGAGGAGCAAATAAAAGCGATGCAGAAGTATAGAAAATACATAAAAAGTGATACAAGATGAAGAGTAGTAAATAAAACATGAAACAAAAAAAGATGTAGAATGATGAGGAGTAAATAAAAGAGATGCAGAAGTATAAAAAATACATAAAAATTGATACAAGATGGAGAAAAGTAAATAAATATGAAACAAAAAAAGATCTAGAATGATGAGGAGCAAATAAAAGAGATGCAGAAGTATAAAAACTACATAAAAAGTGATACAAGATGAAGAGAAGTAAATAAAACATGAAACAAAAAAGATCTAGAATGATGAGGAGCAAATAAAAGGGATGAAGAAGTATAGAAAATACATAAAAAGTGATACAAGATGAAGAGAAGTAAATAAAACATGAAACAAAAAACGATGTAGAATGATGAGGAGCAAATAAAAGAGATGCAGAAGTATAGAAAATACATAAAAAGTGATACAATATGAAGAGAAGTAAATAAAACATGAAACAAAAAACGATGAAGAATGATGAGGAGCAAATAAAAGAGATGCAGAAGTATAGAAAATACATAAAACGTGATACAATATGAAGAGAAGTAAATAAAACATGAAACAAAAAAAGATGTAGAATGATGAGGAGCAAATAAAAGAGATGCAGAAGTATAGAAAATACATAAAAAGTGATACAAGATGAAGAGAAGTAAATAAAACATGAAACAAAAAAAGATCTAGAATGATGAGGAGTAAATAAAAGAGATGCAGAAGTATAGAAAATACATAAAAAGTGATACAAGATGAAGAGAAGTAAATAAAACATGAAACAAAAAAGATGTAGAATGATGAGGAGTAAATAAAAGAGATGCAGAAGTATAGAAAATACATAAAAAGTGATACAAGATGAAGAGAAGTAAATAAAACATGAAACAAAAAACGATGTAGAATGATGAGGAGCAAATAAAAGAGATGCAGAAGTATAGAAAATACATAAAAAGTGATACAAGATGAAGAGAAGTAAATAAAACATGAAACAAAAAAAGATCTAGAATGATGAGGAGCAAATAAAAGAGATGCAGAAGTATAGAAAATACATAAAAAGTGATACAAGATGAAGAGAAGTAAATAAAACATTAAACAAAAAAAGATCTAGAATGATGAGGAGCAAATAAAAGAGATGCAGAAGTATAGAAAATACATAAAAAGTGATACAAGATGAAGAGAAGTAAATAAAACATTAAACAAAAAAAGATCTAGAATGATGAGGAGCAAATAAAAGGGATGAAGAAGTATAGAAAATACATAAAAAGTGATACAAGATGAAGAGAAGTAAATAAAACATGAAACAAAAAAAGATCTAGAATGATGAGGAGCAAATAAAAGAGATGCAGAAGTATAGAAAATACATAAAAAGTGATACAAGATGAAGAGAAGTAAATAAAACATTAAACAAAAAAGATCTAGAATGATGAGGAGCAAATAAAAGAGATGCAGAAGTATAGAAAATACATAAAAAGTGATACAAGATGAAGAGAAGTAAATATAACATGAAACAAAAAAAGATCTAGAATGATGAGGAGCAAATAAAAGAGATGCAGAAGTATAGAAAATACATAAAAAGTGATACAAGATAAAGAGAAGTAAATAAAACATTAAACAAAAAAAGATCTAGAATGATGAGGAGTAAATAAAAGAGATGCAGAAGTATAGAAAATACATAAAAAGTGATACAAGATGAAGAGAAGTAAATAAAACATGAAACAAAAAAAGATCTAGAATGATGAGGAGCAAATAAAAGAGATGCAGAAGTATAGAAAATACATAAAAAGTGATACAATATGAAGAGAAGTAAATAAAACATGAAACAAAAAAGATGTAGAATGATGAGGTGCAAATAAAAGGGATGCAGAAGTATAGAAAATACATAAAAAGTGATACAATATGAAGAGAAGTAAATAAAACATGAAACAAAAAAGATGTAGAATGATGAGGAGCAAATAAAAGAGATGCAGAAATATAGAAAATACATAAAAAGTGATACAAGATGAAGAGAAGTAAATAAAACATTAAACAAAAAAAGATGTAGAATGATGAGGAGCAAATAAAAGAGATGCAGAAGTATAGAAAATACAGAAAAAGTGATACAAGATGAAGAGAAGTAAATAAAACATGAAACAAAAAAAGATGTAGAATGATGAGGTGCAAATAAAAGGGATGCAGAAGTATAGAAAATACATAAAAAGTGATACAATATGAAGAGAAGTAAATAAAACATGAAACAAAAAAGATGTAGAATGATGAGGAGCAAATAAAAGAGATGCAGAAGTATAGAAAATACATAAAAAGTGATACAAGATGAAGAGAAGTAAATAAAACATGAAACAAAAAAGATGTAGAATGATGAGGAGCAAATAAAAAAGATGCAGAAGTATAGAAAATACATAAAAAGTGATACAAGATGAAGAGAAGTAAATAAAACATGAAACAAAAAAAGATCTAGAATGATGAGGAGCAAATAAAAGAGATGCAGAAGTATAGAAAATACAGAAAAAGTGATACAAGATGAAGAGAAGTAAATAAAACATGAAACAAAAAAGATGTAGAATGATGTTGTGCAAATAAAAGGGATGCAGAAGTATAGAAAATACATAAAAAGTGATACAATATGAAGAGAAGTAAATAAAACATGAAACAAAAAAAGATCTAGAATGATGAGGAGCAAATAAAAGAGATGCAGAAGTATAGAAAATACAGAAAAAGTGATACAAGATGAAGAGAAGTAAATAAAACATGAAACAAAAAAGATGTAGAATGATGAGGAGCAAATAAAAAAGATTCAGAAGTATAGAAAATACATAAAAAGTGATACAAGATGAAGAGAAGTAAATAAAACATGAAACAAAAAAAGATGTAGAATGATGAGGTGCAAATAAAAGGGATGCAGAAGTATAGAAAATACATAAAAAGTGATACAATATGAAGAGAAGTAAATAAAACATGAAACAAAAAAGATGTAGAATGATGAGGAGCAAATAAAAGAGATGCAGAAGTATAGAAAATACATAAAAAGTGATACAAGATGAAGAGAAGTAAATAAAACATGAAACAAAAAAGATGTAGAATGATGAAGAGCAAATAAAAAAGATGCAGAAGTATAGAAAATACATAAAAAGTGATACAAGATGAAGAGAAGTAAATAAAACATGAAACAAAAAAGATCTAGAATGATGAGGAGCAAATAAAAGAGATGCAGACGTATAGAAAATACATAAAAAGTGATACAAGATGAAGAGAAGTAAATAAAACATGAAACAAAAAAAGATCTAGAATGATGAGGAGCAAATAAAAGAGATGCAGAAGTATAGAAAATACAGAAAAAGTGATACAAGATGAAGAGAAGTAAATAAAACATGAAACAAAAAAGATGTAGAATGATGTTGTGCAAATAAAAGGGATGCAGAAGTATAGAAAATACATAAAAAGTGATACAATATGAAGAGAAGTAAATAAAACATGAAACAAAAAAAGATCTAGAATGATGAGGAGCAAATAAAAGAGATGCAGAAGTATAGAAAATACAGAAAAAGTGATACAAGATGAAGAGAAGTAAATAAAACATGAAACAAAAAAGATGTAGAATGATGAGGAGCAAATAAAAAAGATTCAGAAGTATAGAAAATACATAAAAAGTGATACAAGATGAAGAGAAGTAAATAAAACATGAAACAAAAAAAGATGTAGAATGATGAGGTGCAAATAAAAGGGATGCAGAAGTATAGAAAATACATAAAAAGTGATACAATATGAAGAGAAGTAAATAAAACATGAAACAAAAAAGATGTAGAATGATGAGGAGCATATAAAAGAGATGCAGAAGTATAGAAAATACATAAAAAGTGATACAAGATGAAGAGAAGTAAATAAAACATGAAACAAAAAAGATGAAGAATGATGAGGAGCAAATAAAAAAGATGCAGAAGTATAGAAAATACATAAAAAGTGATACAAGATGAAGAGAAGTAAATAAAACATGAAACAAAAAAAGATCTAGAATGATGAGGAGCAAATAAAAGAGATGCAGACGTATAGAAAATACATAAAAAGTGATACAAGATGAAGAGAAGTAAATAAAACATTAAACAAAAAAGATCTAGAATAATGAGGAGCAAATAAAAAAGATGCAGAAGTATAGAAAATGCATAAAAAGTGATACAAGATGAAGAGAAGTAAATAAAATATGAAACAAAAAAGATCTAGAATGATGAGGAGCAAATAAAAGAGATGCAGAAGTATAGAAAATACATAAAAAGTGATACAAGATGAAGAGAAGTAAATAAAACATTAAACAAAAAAAGATCTAGAATGATGAGGAGCAAATAAAAGGGATGCAGAAGTATAGAAAATACATAAAAAGTGATACAAGATGAAGAGAAGTAAATAAAACATGAAACAAAAAAGGATCTAGAATGATGAAGAGTAAATAAAAGAGATGCAGAAGTATAGAAAATACATAAAAAGTGATACAAGATGAAGAGAAGTAAATAAAACATTAAACAAAAAAGATCTAGAATGATGAGGAGCAAATAAAAGAGATGCAGAAGTATAGAAAATACATAAAAAGTGATACAAGATGAAGAGAAGTAAATAAAACATGAAACAAAAAGAGATCTAGAATGATGAGGAGCAAATAAAAGAGATGCAGAAGTATAGAAAATACATAAAAAGTGATACAAGATGAAGAGAAGTAAATAAAACATGAAACAAAAAAAGATCTAGAATGATGAGGAGTAAATAAAAGACATGCAGAAGTATAGAAAATACATAAAAAGTGATACAATATGAAGAGAAGTAAATAAAACATTAAACAAAAAAGATCTAGAATGATGAGGAGTAAATAAAAGAGATGCAGAAGTATAGAAAATACATAAAAAGTGATACAAGATGAGGAGAAGTAAATAAAACATGAAACAAAAAAAGATCTAGAATGATGAGGAGCAAATAAAAGAGATGCAGAAGTATAGAAAATACATAAAAAGTGATACAAGATGAAGAGAAGTAAATAAAACATGAAACAAAAAAAGATCTAGAATGATGAAGAGTAAATAAAAGAGATGCAGAAGTATAGAAAATATATAAAAAGTGATACAAGATGAAGAGAAGTAAATAAAACATTAAACAAAAAAGATCTAGAATGATGAGGAGCAAATAAAAGAGATGCAGAAGTATAGTAAATACATAAAAAGTGATACAAGATGAAGAGAAGTAAATAAAACATGAAACAAAAAAAGATCTAGAATGATGAGGAGTAAATAAAAGAGATGCAGAAGTATAGAAAATACATAAAAAGTGATACAAGATGAAGAGAAGTAAATAAAACATGAAAAAAAAAAGATCTAGAAAGATGAGGAGTAAATAAAAGAGATGCAGAAGTATAGAAAATACATAAAAAGTGATACAAGATGAAGAGAAGTAAATAAAACATGAAACAAAAAAGATCTAGAATGATGAGGAGTAAATAAAAGAGATGCAGAAGTATAGAAAATACATAAAAAGTGATACAAGATGAAGAGAAGTAAATAAAACATGAAACAAAAAAGATCTAGAATGATGAGGAGAAAATAAAAGAGATGCAGAAGTATAGAAAATACATAAAAAGTGATACAAGATGAGGAGAAGTAAATAAAACATGAAACAAAAAAAGATCTAGAATGATGAGGAGCAAATAAAAGAGATGCAGAAGTATAGAAAATACATAAAAAGTGATACAAGATGAAGAGAAGTAAATAAAACATGAAACAAAAAAAGATCTAGAATGATGAAGAGTAAATAAAAGAGATGCAGAAGTATAGAAAATATATAAAAAGTGATACAAGATGAAGAGAAGTAAATAAAACATTAAACAAAAAAGATCTAGAATGATGAGGAGCAAATAAAAGAGATGCAGAAGTATAGAAAATACATAAAAAGTGATACAAGATGAAGAGAAGTAAATAAAACATGAAACAAAAAAAGATCTAGAATGATGAGGAGCAAATAAAAGAGATGCAGAAGTATAGAAAATACATAAAAAGTGATACAAGATGAAGAGAAGTAAATAAAACATTAAACAAAAAAAGATGTAGAATGATGAGGAGTAAATAAAAGAGATGCAGAAGTATAGAAAATACATAAAAAGTGATACAAGATGAAGAGAAGTAAATAAAACATGAAACAAAAAAAGATCTAGAATGATGAAGAGTAAATAAAAGAGATGCAGAAGTATAGAAAATATATAAAAAGTGATACAAGATGAAGAGAAGTAAATAAAACATTAAACAAAAAAGATCTAGAATGATGAGGAGCAAATAAAAGAGATGCAGAAGTATAGTAAATACATAAAAAGTGATACAAGATGAAGAGAAGTAAATAAAACATGAAACAAAAAAAGATCTAGAATGATGAGGAGTAAATAAAAGAGATGCAGAAGTATAGAAAATACATAAAAAGTGATACAAGATGAAGAGAAGTAAATAAAACATGAAAAAAAAAGATCTAGAATGATGAGGAGTAAATAAAAGAGATGCAGAAGTATAGAAAATACATAAAAAAGTGATACAAGATGAAGAGAAGTAAATAAAACATGAAACAAAAAAGATCTAGAATGATGAGGAGTAAATAAAAGAGATGCAGAAGTATAGAAAATACATAAAAAGTGATACAAGATGAAGAGAAGTAAATAAAACATGAAACAAAAAAGATCTAGAATGATGAGGAGCAAATAAAAGAGATGCAGAAGTATAGAAAATACATAAAAAGTGATACAAGATGAGGAGAAGTAAATAAAACATGAAACAAAAAAAGATCTAGAATGATGAGGAGCAAATAAAAGAGATGCAGAAGTATAGAAAATACATAAAAAGTGATACAAGATGAAGAGAAGTAAATAAAACATGAAACAAAAAAAGATCTAGAATGATGAAGAGTAAATAAAAGAGATGCAGAAGTATAGAAAATATATAAAAAGTGATACAAGATGAAGAGAAGTAAATAAAACATTAAACAAAAAAGATCTAGAATGATGAGGAGCAAATAAAAGAGATGCAGAAGTATAGTAAATACATAAAAAGTGATACAAGATGAAGAGAAGTAAATAAAACATGAAACAAAAAAAGATCTAGAATGATGAGGAGTAAATAAAAGAGATGCAGAAGTATAGAAAATACATAAAAAGTGATACAAGATGAAGAGAAGTAAATAAAACATTAAACAAAAAACGATGTAGAATGATGAGGAGCAAATAAAAGAGATGCAGAAGTATAGAAAATACATAAAAAGTGATACAAGATGAAGAGAAGTAAATAAAACATTAAACAAAAAAAGATCTAGAATGATGAGGAGCAAATAAAAGAGATGCAGAAGTATAGAAAATACATAAAAAGTGATACAAGATGAAGAGAAGTAAATAAAACATGAAACAAAAAAAGATCTAGAATGATGAGGAGCAAATAAAAGAGATGCAGAAGTATAGAAAATACATAAAAAGTGATACAAGATGAAGAGAAGTAAATAAAACATTAAACAAAAAAAGATGTAGAATGATGAGGAGTAAATAAAAGAGATGCAGAAGTATAGAAAATACATAAAAAGTGATACAAGATGAAGAGAAGTAAATAAAACATTAAAAAAAAAAGATCTAGAATGATGAGGAGCAAATAAAAGGGATGCAGAAGTATAGAAAATACATAAAAAGTGATACAAGATGAAGAGAAGTAAATAAAACATGAAACAAAAAAAGATCTAGAATGATGAAGAGTAAATAAAAGAGATGCAGAAGTATAGAAAATACATAAAAAGTGATACAAGATGAAGAGAAGTAAATAAAACATTAAACAAAAAAGATCTAGAATGATGAGGAGCAAATAAAAGAGATGCAGAAGTATAGAAAATACATAAAAAGTGATACAAGATGAAGAGAAGTAAATAAAACATGAAACAAAAAAAGATCTAGAATGATGAGGAGTAAATAAAAGAGATGCAGAAGTATAGAAAATACATAAAAAGTGATACAAGATGAAGAGAAGTAAATAAAACATTAAACAAAAAAAGATCTAGAATGATGAGGAGCAAATAAAAGAGATGCAGAAGTATAGAAAATACATAAAAAGTGATACAAGATGAAGAGAAGTAAATAAAACATTAAACAAAAAAAGATCTAAAATGATGAGGAGCAAATAAAAGAGATGCAGAAGTATAGAAAATACATAAAAAGTGATACAAGATGAAGAGAAGTAAAAAAAACATGAAACAAAAAAGATCTAGAATGATGAGGAGCAAATAAAAGAGATGCAGAAGTATAGAAAATACATAAAAAGTGATACAAGATGAAGAGAAGTAAATAAAACATTAAACAAAAAAAGATCTAGAATGATGAGGAGCAAATAAAAGAGATGCAGAAGTATAGAAAATACATAAAAAGTGATACAAGATGAAGAGAAGTAAATAAAACATGAAACAAAAAAAGATCTAGAATGATGAGGAGCAAATAAAAGAGATGCAGAAGTATAGAAAATACATAAAAAGTGATACAAGATGAAGAGAAGTAAATAAAACATGAAACAAAAAAAGATCTAGAATGATGAGGAGCAAATAAAAGAGATGCAGAAGTATAGAAAATACATAAAAAGTTATACAAGATGAAGAGAAGTAAATAAAACATGAAACAAAAAAAGGTCTAGAATGATGAGGAGCAAATAAAAGAGATGCAGAAGTATAGAAAATACATAAAAAGTGATACAAGATGAAGAGAAGTAAATAAAACATGAAACAAAAAAAGGTCTAGAATGATGAGGAGTAAATAAAAGAGATGCAGAAGTATAGAAAATACATAAAAAGTGATACAAGATGAAGAGAAGTAAATAAAACATGAAACAAAAAAGATCTAGAATGATGAGGAGCAAATAAAAGAGATGCAGAAGTATAGAAAATACATAAAAAGTGATACAAGATGAAGAGAAGTAAATAAAACATGAAACAAAAAAAGATCTAGAATGATGAGGAGCAAATAAAAGAGATGCAGAAGTATAGAAAATACATAAAAAGTGATACAAGATGAAGAGAAGTAAATAAAACATGAAAAAAAAAGATCTAGAATGATGAGGAGTAAATAAAAGAGATGCAGAAGTATAGAAAATACATAAAAAGTGATACAAGATGAAGAGAAGTAAATAAAACATGAAACAAAAAAAGATCTAGAATGATGAGGAGCAAATAAAAGAGATGCAGAAGTATAGAAAATACATAAAAAGTGATACAAGATGAAGAGAAGTAAATACAACATGAAACAAAAAAAGGTGTAGACTGATGAGGAGCAAATAAAAGAGATGCAGAAGTATAGAAAATACATAAAAAGTGATACAAGATGAAGAGAAGTAAATAAAACATGAAACAAAAAAAGGTCTAGAATGATGAGGAGCAAATAAAAGAGATGCAGAAGTATAGAAAATACATAAAAAGTGATACAAGATGAAGAGAAGTAAATAAAACATGAAAAAAAAAGATCTAGAATGATGAGGAGTAAATAAAAGAGATGCAGAAGTATAGAAAATACATAAAAAGTGATACAAGATGAAGAGAAGTAAATAAAACATTAAACAAAAAAGATCTAGAATGATGAGGAGCAAATAAAAGAGATGCAGAAGTATAGAAAATACATAAAAAGTGATACAAGATGAAGAGAAGTAAATAAAACATGAAACAAAAAAAGATCTAGAATGATGAGGAGCAAATAAAAGAGATGCAGAAGTATAGAAAATACATAAAAAGTGATACAAGATGAAGAGAAGTAAATAAAACATTAAACAAAAAAGATCTAGAATGATGAGGAGCAAATAAAAGAGATGCAGAAGTATAGAAAATACATAAAAAGTGATACAAGATGAAGAGAAGTAAATAAAACATGAAACAAAAAAGATCTAGAATGATGAGGAGCAAATAAAAGAGATGCAGAAGTATAGAAAATACATAAAAACTGATACAAGATGAAGACAAGTAAATAAAACATGAAACAAAAAAAGATCTAGAATGATGAGGAGCAAATAAAAGAGATGCAGAAGTATAGAAAATACATAAAAAGTGATACAAGATGAAGAGAAGTAAATAAAACATGAAAAAAAAAGATCTAGAATGATGAGGAGTAAATAAAAGAGATGCAGAAGTATAGAAAATACATAAAAAGTGATACAATATGAAGAGAAGTAAATAAAACATGAAACAAAAAAAGGTCTAGAATGATGAGGAGTAAATAAAAGAGATGCAGAAGTATAGAAAATACATAAAAAGTGATACAAGATGAAGAGAAGTAAATAAAACATTAAACAAAAAAGATCTAGAATGATGAGGAGCAAATAAAAGAGATGCAGAAGTATAGAAAATACATAAAAAGTGATACAAGATGAAGAGAAGTAAATAAAACATGAAACAAAAAAAAATCTAGAATGATGAGGAGCAAATAAAAGAGATGCAGAAGTATAGAAAATACATAAAAAGTGATACAAGATGAAGAGAAGTAAATAAAACATGAAACAAAAAAGATCTAGAATGATGAGGAGCAAATGAAAGGGATGCAGAAGTATAGAAAATACATAAAAAGTGATACAATATGAAGAGAAGTAAATAAAACATGAAACAAAAAAGATGTAGAATGATGAGGAGCAAATAAAAGAGATGCAGAAGTATAGAAAATACAGAAAAAGTGATACAAGATGAAGAGAAGTAAATAAATCATGAAACAAAAAAAGATCTAGAATGATGAGGAGCAAATAAAAGAGATGCAGAAGTATAGAAAATACATAAAAGTGATACAAGATGAAGAGAAGTAAATAAAACATTAAACAAAAAAAGATCTAGAATGATGCGGAGCAAATAAAAGAGATGCAGAAGTATAGAAAATAGATAAAAAGTGATACAAGATGAAGAGAAGTAAATAAAATATTAAACAAAAAAAGATCTAGAATGATGAGGAGCAAATAAAAGCGATGCAGAAGTATAGAAAATACATAAAAAGTGATACAAGATGAAGAGAAGTAAATAAAACATGAAACAAAAAAATATCTAGAATGATGAGGAGCAAATAAAAGAGATGCAGAAGTATAGAAAATACATAAAAAGTTATACAAGATGAAGAGAAGTAAATAAAACATGAAACAAAAAAAGATCTAGAATGATGAGGAGCAAATAAAAGAGATGCAGAAGTATAGAAAATACATAAAAAGTGATACAATATGAAGAGAAGTAAATAAAACATGAAACAAAAAAAGATCTAGAATGATGAGGAGTAAATAAAAGAGATGCAGAAGTATAGAAAATACATAAAAAGTGATACAAGATGAAGAGAAGTAAATAAAACATGAAACAAAAAAAGATCTAGAATGATGAGGAGCAAATAAAAGAGATGCAGAAGTATAGAAAATACATAAAAAGTGATACAAGATGAAGAGAAGTAAATAAAACATTAAACAAAAAAAGATCTAGAATGATGAGGAGCAAATAAAAGAGATGCAGAAGTATAGAAAATACATAAAAAGTGATACAAGATGAAGAGAAGTAAATAAAACATGAAACAAAAAAAGATCTAGAATGATGAGGAGCAAATAAAAGAGATGCAGAAGTATAGAAAATACATAAAAAGTGATACAAGATGAAGAGAAGTAAATAAAACATGAAACAAAAAAAGATCTAGAATGATGAGGAGCAAATAAAAGAGATGCAGAAGTATAGAAAATACATAAAAAGTGATACAATATGAAGAGAAGTAAATAAAACATGAAACAAAAAAGATGTAGAATGATGAGGAGCAAATAAAAGAGATGCAGAAGTATAGAAAATACATAAAAAGTGATACAAGATGAAGAGAAGTAAATAAAACATGAAACAAAAAAAGATCTAGAATGATGAGGAGCAAATAAAAGAGATGCAGAAGTATAGAAAATACATAAAAAGTGATACAAGATGAAGAGAAGTAAATAAAACATTAAACAAAAAAAGATCTAGAATGATGCGGAGCAAATAAAAGAGATGCAGAAGTATAGAAAATAGATAAAAAGTGATACAAGATGAAGAGAAGTAAAAAAAATATTAAACAAAAAAAGATCTAGAATGATGAGGAGCAAATAAAATGGATGCAGAAGTATAGAAAATACATAAAAAGTGATACAATATGAAGAGAAGTAAATAAAACATTAAACAAAAAAAGATCTAGAATGATGAGGAGCAAATAAAAGAGATGCAGAAGTATAGAAAATACATAAAAAGTGATACAAGATGAAGGGAAGTAAATAAAACATGAAAAAAAAAAGATCTAGAATTATGAGGAGTAAATAAAAGAGATGCAGAAGTATAGAAAATACATAAAAAGTGATACAAGATGAAGAGAAGTAAATAAAACATTAAACAAAAAAGATCTAGAATGATGAGGAGCAAATAAAAGAGATGCAGAAGTATAGAAAATACATAAAAAGTGATACCAGATGAAGAGAAGTAAATAAAACATGAAACAAAAAAAGATCTAGAATGATGAGGAGCAAATAAAAGAGATGCAGAAGTATAGAAAATACATAAAAAGTGATACAATATGAAGAGAAGTAAATAAAACATGAAACAAAAAAGATGTAGAATGATGAGGAGCAAATAAAAGAGATGCAGAAGTATAGAAAATACATAAAAAGTGATACAAGATGAAGAGAAGTAAATAAAACTTTAAACAAAAAAAGATCTAGAATGATGAGGAGCAAATAAAAGAGATGCAGAAGTATAGAAAATACATAAAAAGTGATACAATATGAAGAGAAGTAAATAAAACATGAAACAAAAAAAGATCTAGAATGATGAGGAGCAAATAAAAGAGATGCAGAAGTATAGAAAATACGTAAAAAGTGATACAATATGAAGAGAAGTAAATAAAACATGAAACAAAAAAAGGTCTAGAATGATGAGGAGTAAATAAAAGAGATGCAGAAGTATAGAAAATCCATAAAAAGTGATACAAGATGAAGAGAAGTAAATAAAACATGAAACAAAAAAGATGTAAAATGATGAGGAGCAAATAAAAGAGATGCAGAAGTATAGAAAATACATAAAAAGTGATACAAGATGAAGAGAAGTAAATAAAACATTAAACAAAAAAAGATCTAGAATGATGCGGAGCAAATAAAAGAGATGCAGAAGTATAGAAAATAGATAAAAAGTGATACAAGATGAAGAGAAGTAAATGAAATATTAAACAAAAAAAGATCTAGAATGATGAGGAGCAAATAAAATGGATGCAGAAGTATAGAAAATACATAAAAAGTGATACAAGATGAAGAGAAGTAAAAAAAACATTAAACAAAAAAATATCTAGAATGATGAGGAGCAAATAAAAGAGATGCAGAAGTATAGAAAATACATAAAAAGTGATACAAGATGAAGAGAAGTAAATAAAACATGAAACAAAAAAAGATCTAGAATGATGAGGAGTAAATAAAAGAGATGCAGAAGTATAGAAAATACATAAAAAGTGATACAAGATGAAGAGAAGTAAATAAAACATGAAACAAAAAAAGATCTAGAATGATGAGGAGCAAATAAAAGAGATGCAGAAGTATAGAAAATGCATAAAAAGTGATACAAGATGAAGAGAAGTAAATAAAACATGAAACAAAAAAATATCTAGAATGATGAGGAGCAAATAAAAGAGATGCAGAAGTATAGAAAATACATAAAAAGTGATACAAGATGAAGAGAAGTAAATAAAACATGAAACAAAAAAAGATCTAGAATGATGAGGAGTAAATAAAAGAGATGCAGAAGTATAGAAAATACATAAAAAGTGATACAAGATGAAGAGAAGTAAATAAAACATGAAACAAAAAAAGATCTAGAATGATGAGGAGCAAATAAAAGAGATGCAGAAGTATAGAAAATACATAAAAAGTGATACAAGATGAAGAGAAGTAAATAAAACATGAAAAAAAAAAAGATCTAGAATGATGAGGAGTAAATAAAAGAGATGCAGAAGTATAGAAAATACATAAAAAGTGATACAAGATGAAGAGAAGTAAATAAAACATTAAACAAAAAAGATCTAGAATGATGAGGAGCAAATAAAAGAGATGCAGAAGTATAGAAAATACATAAAAAGTGATACAAGATGAAGAGAAGTAAATAAAACATGAAACAAAAAAAAATCTAGAATGATGAGGAGCAAATAAAAGAGATGCAGAAGTATAGAAAATACATAAAAAGTGATACAAGATGAAGAGAAGTAAATAAAACATGAAACAAAAAAAGATCTAGAATGATGAGGAGCAAATAAAAGAGATGCAGAAGTATAGAAAATGCATAAAAAGTGATACAAGATGAAGAGAAGTAAATAAAACATGAAAAAAAAAAAGATCTAGAATTATGAGGAGTAAATAAAAGAGATGCAGAAGTATAGAAAATACATAAAAAGTGATACAAGATGAAGAGAAGTAAATAAAACATTAAACAAAAAAGATCTAGAATGATGAGGAGCAAATAAAAGAGATGCAGAAGTATAGAAAATACATAAAAAGTGATACAAGATGAAGAGAAGTAAATAAAACAAGAAACAAAAAAAGATCTAGAATGATGAGGAGCAAATAAAAGAGATGCAGAAGTATAGAAAATACATAAAAAGTGATACAAGATGAAGAGAAGTAAATAAAACATGAAACAAAAACGATCTAGAATGATGAGGAGCAAATAAAAGAGATGCAGAAGTATAGAAAATACATAAAAAGTGATACAAGATGAAGAGAAGTAAATAAAACATGAAACAAAAAAAGGTCTAGAATGATGAGGAGCAAATAAAAGAGATGCAGAAGTATAGAAAATACATAAAAAGTGATACAAGATGAAGAGAAGTAAATAAAACATTAAACAAAAAAAGATCTAGAATGATGAGGAGCAAATAAAAGAGATGCAGAAGTATAGAAAATACATAAAAAGTGATACAATATGAAGAGAAGTAAATAAAACATGAAACAAAAAAAGATGTAGAATGATGAGGAGCAAATAAAAGAGATGCAGAAGTATAGAAAATACATAAAAAGTGATACAATATGAAGAGAAGTAAATAAAACATGAAACAAAAAAAGGTCTAGAATGATGAGGAGTAAATAAAAGAGATGCAGAAGTATAGAAAATACATAAAAACTGATACAAGATGAAGAGAAGTAAATAAAACATGAAACAAAAAAGATGTAGAATGATGAGGAGCAAATAAAAGAGATGCAGAAGTATAGAAAATACATAAAAAGTGATACAAGATGAAGAGAAGTAAATAAAACATTAAACAAAAAAAGATCTAGAATGATGCGGAGCAAATAAAAGAGATGCAGAAGTATAGAAAATACATAAAAAGTGATACAAGATGAAGAGAAATAAATAAAATATTAAACAAAAAAAGATCTAGAATGATGAGGAGCAAATAAAATGGATGTAGAAGTATAGAAAATACATAAAAAGTGATACAAGATGAAGAGAAGTAAATAAAACATGAAACAAAAAAATATCTAGAATGATGAGGAGCAAATAAAAGAGATGCAAAAGTATAGAAAATACATAAAAAGTGATACAAGATGAAGAGAAGTAAATAAAACATGAAACAAAAAAAGATCTAGAATGATGAGGAGCAAATAAAAGAGATGCAGAAGTATAGAAAATACATAAAAAGTGATACAAGATGAAGAGAAGTAAATAAAACATGAAACAAAAAAAGATCTAGAATGATGAAGAGTAAATAAAAGAGATGCAGAAGTATAGAAAATACATAAAAAGTGATACAAGATGAAGAGAAGTAAATAAAACATGAAACAAAAAAAGATCTAGAATGATGAGGAGCAAATAAAAGAGATGCAGAAGTATAGAAAATACATAAAAAGTGATACAAGATGAAGAGAAGTAAATAAAACATTAAACAAAAAAAGATCTAGAATGATGAGGAGCAAATAAAAGAGATGCAGAAGTATAGAAAATACATAAAAAGTGATACAAGATGAAGAGAATAAATAAAACATGAAACAAAAAAAGATCTAGAATGATGAGGAGCAAATAAAAGAGATGCAGAAGTATAGAAAATACATAAAAAGTGATACAAGATGAAGAGAAGTAAATAAAACATTAAACAAAAAAAGATCTAGAATGATGAGGAGCAAATAAAAGAGATGCAGAAGTATAGAAAATACATAAAAAGTGATACAAGATGAAGAGAAGTAAATAAAACATGAAACAAAAAAAGATCTAGAATGATCAGGAGCAAATAAAAGAGATGCAGAAGTATAGAAAATACATAAAAAGTGATACAAGATGAAGAGAAGTAAATAAAACATGAAACAAAAAAAGATCTTGAATGATGAGGAGCAAATAAAAGAGATGCAGAAGTATAGAAAATACATAAAAAGTGATACAATATGAAGAGAAGTAAATAAAACATGAAACAAAAAAGATGTAGAATGATGAGGAGCAAATAAAAGAGATGCAGAAGTATAGAAAATACATAAAAAGTGATACAAGATGAAGAGAAGTAAATAAAACATGAAACAAAAAAAGATCTAGAATGATGAGGAGCAAATAAAAGAGATGCAGAAGTATAGAAAATACATAAAAAGTGATACAAGATGAAGAGAAGTAAATAAAACATGAAACAAAAAAAGATCTAGAATGATGCGGAGCAAATAAAAGAGATGCAGAAGTATAGAAAATACATAAAAAGTGATACAAGATGAAGAGAAGTAAAAAAAATATTAAACAAAAAAAGATCTAGAATGATGAGGAGCAAATAAAATGGATGCAGAAGTATAGAAAATACATAAAAAGTGATACAAGATGTAGAGAAGTAAATAAAACATGAAACAAAAAAATATCTAGAATGATGAGGAGCAAATAAAAGAGATGCAGAAGTATAGAAAATACATAAAAAGTGATACAATATGAAGAGAAGTAAATAAAACATGAACCAAAAAAGATGTAGAATGATGAGGAGCAAATAAAAGAGATGCAGAAGTATAGAAAATACATAAAAAGTGATACAATATGAAGAGAAGTAAATAAAACATGAAACAAAAAAAGATCTAGAATGATGAGGAGCAAATAAAAGAGATGCAGAAGTATAGAAAATACATAAAAAGTGATACAATATGAAGAGAAGTAAATAAAACATGAAACAAAAAAAGGTCTAGAATGATGAGGAGTAAATAAAAGAGATCCAGAAGTATAGAAAATACATAAAAAGTGATACAAGATGAAGAGAAGTAAATAAAACATGAAACAAAAAAGATGTAGAATGATGAGGAGCAAATAAAAGAGATGCAGAAGTATAGAAAATACATAAAAAGTGATACAAGATGAAGAGAAGTAAATAAAACATTAAACAAAAAAAGATCTAGAATGATGCGGAGCAAATAAAAGAGATGCAGAAGTATAGAAAATAGATAAAAAGTGATACAAGGTGAAGAGAAGTAAATAAAATATTAAACAAAAAAAGATCTAGAATGATGAGGAGCAAATAAAATGGATGCAGAAGTATAGAAAATACATAAAAAGTGATACAAGATGAAGAGAAGTAAATAAAACATGAAACAAAAAAATATCTAGATGGATGAGGAGCAAATAAAAGAGATGCAGAAGTATAGAAAATACATAAAAAGTGATACAAGATGAAGAGAAGTAAATAAAACATGAAACAAAAAAAGATCTAGAATGATGAGGAGCAAATAAAAGAGATGCAGAAGTATAGAAAATGCATAAAAAGTGATACAAGATGAAGAGAAGTAAATAAAACATGAAAAAAAAAAGATCTAGAATAATGAGGAGTAAATAAAAGAGATGCAGAAGTATAGAAAATACATAAAAAGTGATACAAGATGAAGAGAAGTAAATAAAACATTAAACAAAAAAGATCTAGAATGATGAGGAGCAAATAAAAGAGATGCAGAAGTATAGAAAATACATAAAAAGTGATTCAAGATGAAGAGAAGTAAATAAAACATGAAACAAAAAAAGATCTAGAATGATGAGGAGCAAATAAAAGAGATGCAGAAGTATAGAAAATACATAAAAAGTGATACAAGATGAAGAGAAGTAAATAAAACATTAAACAAAAAAGATCTAGAATGATGAGGAGCAAATAAAAGAGATGCAGAAGTATAGAAAATACATAGAAAGTGATACAAGATGAAGAGAAGTAAATAAAACATGAAACAAAAAAAAATCTAGAATGATGAGGAGCAAATAAAAGAGATGCAGAAGTATAGAAAATACATAAAAAGTGATACAAGATGAAGAGAAGTAAATAAAACATGAAACAAAAAAAGATCTAGAATGATGAGGAGCAAATAAAAGAGATGCAGAAGTATAGAAAATGCATAAAAAGTGATACAAGATGAAGAGAAGTAAATAAAACATGAAACAAAAAAGATGTAGAATGATGAGGAGCAAATAAAAGGGATGCAGAAGTGTAGAAAATACATAAAAAGTGATACAATATGAAGAGAAGTAAATAAAACATGAAACAAAAAAGATGTAGAATGATGAGGAGCAAATAAAAGAGATGCAGAAGTATAGAAAATACATAAAAAGTGATACAAGATGAAGAGAAGTAAATAAAACATGAAACAAAAAAGATGTAGAATGATGAGGAGCAAATAAAAGAGATGCAGAAGTATAGAAAATACATAAAAAGTGATACAAGATGAAGAGAAGTAAATAAAACATTAAACAAAAAAAGATCTAGAATGATGAGGAGCAAATAAATGAGATGCAGAAGTATAGAAAATACATAAAAAGTGATACAAGATGAAGAGAAGTAAATAAAACATGAAACAAAAAAAGATCTAGAATGATGAGGAGCAAATAAAAGAGATGCAGAAGTATAGAAAATACATAAAAAGTGATACAAGATGAAGAGAAGTAAATAAAACATGAAAAAAAAAAAGATCTAGAATGATGAGGAGTAAATAAAAGAGATGCAGAAGTATAGAAAATACATAAAAAGTGATACAAGATGAAGAGAAGTAAATAAAATATTAAACAAAAAAAGATCTAGAATGATGAGGAGCAAATAAAAGAGATGCAGAAGTATAGAAAATACATAAAAAGTGATACAATATGAAGAGAAGTAAATAAAACATGAAACAAAAAAAGATCTAGAATGATGAGGAGTAAATAAAAGAGATGCAGAAGTATAGAAAATACATAAAAAGTGATACAAGATGAAGAGAAGTAAATAAAACATGAAACAAAAAAAGATCTAGAATGATGAGGAGCAAATAAAAGAGATGCAGAAGTATAGAAAATACATAAAAAGTGATACAAGATGAAGAGAAGTAAATAAAACATTAAACAAAAAAAGATCTAGAATGATGAGGAGCAAATAAAAGAGATGCAGAAGTATAGAAAATACATAAAAAGTGATACAAGATGAAGAGAAGTAAATAAAACATGAAACAAAAAAAGATCTAGAATGATGTGGAGCAAATAAAAGAGATGCAGAAGTATAGAAAATACATAAAAAGTGATACAAGATGAAGAGAAGTAAATAAAACATGAAAAAAAAAAAAGATCTAGAATGATGAGGAGTAAATAAAAGAGATGCAGAAGTATAGAAAATACATAAAAAGTGATACAAGATGAAGAGAAGTAAATAAAACATTAAACAAAAAAGATCTAGAATGATGAGGAGCAAATAAAAGAGATGCAGAAGTATAGAAAATACATAAAAAGTGATACAAGATGAAGAGAAGTAAATAAAACATGAAACAAAAAAAAATGTAGAATGATGAGGAGCAAATAAAAGAGATGCAGAAGTATAGAAAATACATAAAAAATGATACAAGATGAAGAGAAGTAAATAAAACATGAAACAAAAAAAGATCTAGAATGATGAGGAGCAGATAAAAGAGATGCAGAAGTATAGAAAATGCATAAAAAGTGATACAAGATGAAGAGAAGTAAATAAAACATGAAACAAAAAAGATGTAGAATGATGAGGAGCAAATAAAAGAGATGCAGAAGTATAGAAAATACATAAAAAGTGATACAATATGAAGAGAAGTAAATAAAACATGAAACAAAAAAGATGTAGAATGATGAGGAGCAAATAAAAGAGATGCAGAAGTATAGAAAATACATAAAAAGTGATACAAGATGAAGAGAAGTAAATAAAACATGAAACAAAAAAGATGTAGAATGATGAGGAGCAAATAAAAGAGATGCAGAAGTATAGAAAATACATAAAAAGTGATACAAGATGAAGAGAAGTAAATAAAACATTAAACAAAAAAAGATCTAGAATGATGAGGAGCAAATAAATGAGATGCAGAAGTATAGAAAATACATAAAAAGTGATACAAGATGAAGAGAAGTAAATAAAACATGAAACAAAAAAAGATCTAGAATGATGAGGAGCAAATAAAAGAGATGCAGAAGTATAGAAAATACATAAAAAGTGATACAAGATGAAGAGAAGTAAATAAAACATGAAAAAAAAAGATCTAGAATGATGAGGAGTAAATAAAAGAGATGCAGAAGTATAGAAAATACATAAAAAGTGATACAAGATGAAGAGAAGTAAATAAAACATTAAACAAAAAAGATCTAGAATGATGAGGAGCAAATAAAAGAGATGCAGAAGTATAGAAAATACATAAAAAGTGATACAAGATAAAGAGAAGTAAATAAAACATGAAACAAAAAAAAATCTAGAATGATGAGGAGCAAATAAAAGAGATGCAGAAGTATAGAAAATACATAAAAAGTGATACAAGATGAAGAGATGTAAATAAAACATGAAACAAAAAAAGATCTAGAATGATGAGGAGCAAATAAAAGAGATGCAGAAGTATAGAAAATGCATAAAAAGTGATACAAGATGAAGAGAAGTAAATAAAACATTAAACAAAAAAGATGTAGAATGATGAGGAGCAAATAAAAGAGATGCAGAAGTATAGAAAATACATAAAAAGTGATACAATATGAAGAGAAGTAAATAAAACATGAAACAAAAAAAGATCTAGAATGATGAGGAGTAAATAAAAGAGATGCAGAAGTATAGAAAATACATAAAAAGTGATACAAGATGAAGAGAAGTAAATAAAACATGAAACAAAAAAATATCTAGAATGATGAGGAGCAAATAAAAGAGATGCAGAAGTATAGAAAA
The DNA here is from genome assembly GCA_963585895.1 of Sepioteuthis lessoniana. NCBI lineage: Eukaryota > Metazoa > Mollusca > Cephalopoda > Myopsida > Loliginidae > Sepioteuthis > Sepioteuthis lessoniana. The sequence continues at coordinate 96,342,998 of OY757915.1, read as the reverse complement.
TACATAAAAAGTGATACAAGATGAAGAGAAGTAAATAAAACATTAAACAAAAAAAGATCTAGAATGATGAGGAGCAAATAAAAGAGATGCAGAAGTATAGAAAATACATAAAAAGTGATACAAGATGAAGAGAAGTAAATAAAACATGAAACAAAAAAAGATCTAGAATGATGTGGAGCAAATAAAAGAGATGCAGAAGTATAGAAAATACATAAAAAGTGATACAAGATGAAGAGAAGTAAATAAAACATGAAAAAAAAAAAGATCTAGAATGATGAGGAGTAAATAAAAGAGATGCAGAAGTATAGAAAATACATAAAAAGTGATACAAGATGAAGAGAAGTAAATAAAACATGAAAAAAAAAAGATCTAGAATGATGAGGAGTAAATAAAAGAGATGCAGAAGTATAGAAAATACATAAAAAGTGATACAAGATGAAGAGAAGTAAATAAAACATTAAACAAAAAAGATCTAGAATGATGAGGAGCAAATAAAAGAGATGCAGAAGTATAGAAAATACATAAAAAGTGATACAAGATAAAGAGAAGTAAATAAAACATGAAACAAAAAAAAATCTAGAATGATGAGGAGCAAATAAAAGAGATGCAGAAGTATAGAAAATACATAAAAAGTGATACAAGATGAAGAGAAGTAAATAAAACATGAAACAAAAAAAGATCTAGAATGATGAGGAGCAAATAAAAGAGATGCAGAAGTATAGAAAATGCATAAAAAGTGATACAAGATGAAGAGAAGTAAATAAAACATTAAACAAAAAAGATGTAGAATGATGAGGAGCAAATAAAAGAGATGCAGAAGTATAGAAAATACATAAAAAGTGATACAATATGAAGAGAAGTAAATAAAACATGAAACAAAAAAGATGTAGAATGATGAGGAGCAAATAAAAGAGATGCAGAAGTATAGAAAATACATAAAAAGTGATACAAGATGAAGAGAAGTAAATAAAACATTAAACAAAAAAAGATCTAGAATGATGCGGAGCAAATAAAAGAGATGCAGAAGTATAGAAAATAGATAAAAAGTGATACAAGATGAAGAGAAGTAAAAAAAATATTAAGCAAAAAAAGATCTAGAATGATGAGGAGCAAATAAAATGGATGCAGAAGTATAGAAAATACATAAAAAGTGATACAAGATGAAGAGAAGTAAATAAAACATGAAACAAAAAAATATCTAGAATGATGAGGAGCAAATAAAAGAGATGCAGAAGTATAGAAAATACATAAAAAGTGATACAAGATGAAGAGAAGTAAATAAAACATGAAACGAAAAAGATCTAGAATGATGAGGAGCAAATAAAAGAGATGCAGAAGTATAGAAAATACATAAAAAGTGATACAAGATGAAGAGAAGTAAATAAAACATGAAACAAAAAAAGATCTAGAATGATGAGGAGCAAATAAAAGAGATGCAGAAGTATAGAAAATACATAAAAAGTGATACAAGATGAAGAGAAGTAAATAAAACATGAAAAAAAAAAGATCTAGAATTATGAGGAGTAAATAAAAGAGATGCAGAAGTATAGAAAATACATAAAAAGTGATACAAGATGAAGAGAAGTAAATAAAACATTAAACAAAAAAGATCTAGAATGATGAGGAGCAAATAAAAGAGATGCAGAAGTATAGAAAATACATAAAAAGTGATACAAGATGAAGAGAAGTAAATAAAACAAGAAACAAAAAAAGATCTAGAATGATGAGGAGCAAATAAAAGAGATGCAGAAGTAAAGAAAATACATAAAAAGTGATACAAGATGAAGAGAAGTAAATAAAACATGAAACAAAAAAAGATCTAGAATGATGAGGAGCAAATAAAAGAGATGCAGAAGTATAGAAAATACATAAAAAGTGATACAATATGAAGAGAAGTAAATAAAACATGAAACAAAAAAGATGTAGAATGATGAGGAGCAAATAAAAGAGATGCAGAAGTATAGAAAATACATAAAAAGTGATACAAGATGAAGAGAAGTAAATAAAACATTAAACAAAAAAAGATCTAGAATGATGAGGAGCAAATAAAAGAGATGCAGAAGTATAGAAAATACATAAAAAGTGATACAATATGAAGAGAAGTAAATAAAACATGAAACAAAAAAAGATGTAGAATGATGAGGAGCAAATAAAAGAGATGCAGAAGTATAGAAAATACATAAAAAGTGATACAATATGAAGAGAAGTAAATAAAACATGAAACAAAAAAAGGTCTAGAATGATGAGGAGTAAATAAAAGAGATGCAGAAGTATAGAAAATACATAAAAACTGATACAAGATGAAGAGAAGTAAATAAAACATGAAAAAAAAAAGATGTAGAATGATGAGGAGCAAATAAAAGAGATGCAGAAGTATAGAAAATACATAAAAAGTGATACAAGATGAAGAGAAGTAAATAAAACATTAAACAAAAAAGATGTAGAATGATGAGGAGCAAATAAAAAAGATGCAGAAGTATAGAAAATACATAAAAAGTGATACAAGATGAAGAGAAGTAAATAAAACATGAAACAAAAAAAGATCTAGAATGATGAGGAGTAAATAAAAGAGATGCAGAAGTATAGAAAATACATAAAAAGTGATACAATATGAAGAGAAGTAAATAAAACATGAAACAAAAAAGATCTAGAATGATGAGGAGCAAATAAAAGAGATGCAGAAGTATAGAAAATACATAAAAAGTGATACAAGATGAAGAGAAGTAAATAAAACATTAAACAAAAAAAGATCTAGAATGATGAGGAGCAAATAAAAGAGATGCAGAAGTATAGAAAATACATAAAAAGTGATACAAGATGAAGAGAAGTAAATAAAACATGAAACAAAAAAAGATCTAGAATGATGAGGAGCAAATAAAAGGGATGCAGAAGTATAGAAAATACATAAAAAGTGATACAAGATGAAGAGAAGTAAATAAAACATGAAACAAAAAAGATCTAGAATGATGAGGAGTAAATAAAAGAGATGCAGATGTATAGAAAATACATAAAAAGTGATACAAGATGAAGAGAAGTAAATAAGTAGCACTTAATTTTATTCCGAGTTGAAAAGACAGTCGTAATCCCAGACGATACGGCGCAAAAAGCTACCTCCCTCTATTTGTTGATAATTACTATTAAGCTCTTAGTACGAACATGGAAGCCGGACTGTTAAAGCAGGAAAAAATAGCATGCAGAAAGGTTTCGTCACTTGCTTCTTGAATAGCTGATAAGTATCCAAACAGGGAAGAAACTTCCCAAGAAATTCAACTAAAAGTCAGCCTAAAGATAACTTTACTGAAATTCAACTAAAGTCAACTTAAAGACAATTTTACTGAAATTCTACGAAAGTTAACCAAAGTCGACTCGGCCGAAATTCACCTGAGTTAAACAAAAGACTAAAATTCAACCCGAGAATTTTGTTGAAAAGATAACTTTACAGAAGACCCACTTAAAATTAAATGAAAACTAAAAATACTCACTTAAAACCAAATGAAAGATAAAATTCAACCTGAGAATTCTGCCGAAAGACAATTTTACACTCGAAATTAAATGAAAATTGAAACTCTTCAACGAAACTAAAAAAAAATGAAAAAATACTTAAATTTAAAGAACTTTATTTTCCGGACACTCTCTCTCAGATAAGTCCCGCAAATTACACTAAAATTTGCCAAGCTTTATCTTTTCCATCCTTCTGGAATTTATCATTACATCTTCTATCTTTTGAATAAAATTCCTTTATAAAGCTTTGTTGTCTGTTTTATCATTTTGAATCGGTATTTGGACTTAAAATCTGCGGAACTTACCGTTTAAAATTACACACTAAACCCCCCTAAAGACATTGCCTCTTTAAATGATAAATTTGGCTTCAGTGTTATATTCTTCATATCAAATTTCACTTTAATTTCTTTAAGTGCACTTTGAATGGTCTCCAAAGGCCTGAAAAAAAGACTGGAGGAACTGGAAATCAGAGAAAGAATCGAGGTCATCCAGACCACAGCATTGTTAAGATCGACTTAAATACAAAGTCCTGGAGACCTGAGAAGACTTGTTGTCACTTAGACTCCTGTGAAAGACCACCTGCTAACAATGGTGTGAAAAGCTCGCAAGGAGTAGCATACAATCTCTATTGTACAAATAATTTTTATGGAAGATTTTTTCAAATAATTCTTCTTGTGAATAACATGATGTTTACTACAGTAAAATTAATGTAACAAGTGTAAGACACTTTTATCAAGACATGTCGCATGTTTGTCAAACGCCCGTGGACATGCCTATAAATAAATCTCTTATTTATTAATTTACTCTGGGTTGCAGATATTCTCTTTCAGTGTAACAATAGGTTTTTTGTACAAATTCCTTTCTTTTCCTTTTTTTTTCCAAAATAAAACAGAAGCTACATTCATCCTCTCAGCATATGCATAATGGTAGAATTAATAAAAAATACCGTCTAGCTAATGATTTTTAAAAAAGCAAACAGTTTTTATAAAAGCTAATTTTTGTAAAAAGTTTGTATTTCTCGTTCATTTTAAAAATTTGGGTTGATTTTTATGGCAGTTGTAGAAATAACCCGGGCTGGTCTTATAAGCTAAGGTAAAGCTGAGGGCCACACACCATCGGGGCCTCATTAAAAAAAAATAATTTTATTAGCTTTTAATCAAAAATAATAATTCAGCAAAAATTAAATATATATATATGAGGATTATTAAATAAGTTTCCAAACATTTTTCGTATGGGCACTTTTATTGATAGTACACACATGAAACTCTAGTCTCCTTCGAAGTAACCTCCTCCGGCTGCAATGCACTTGTTGTACCGTTCCAACATCTTCTGCAAGGCCCCATAGAAGTCCTCTTGTGTGAGCGTGTCAATGACCTTCGTCACAGCCTCTTTCATCTCCTCAATTGTCTCATAATGACAGCCTCTGAGCTTAGGGAATAAGCAAAAGTCACAGGGAGCAAGATCTGGACTATAGGGAGGCTGAGGAACTGTCTTGATACCCATCTTGCTCAAATAGTCTGTGACAAGGACGGAGTTGTGGACTGGTGCATTGTCCTGGTGGAAATGCTACTGACCCGATTTCAAGAGTGTTGGCCTCTTCCCTAGGAATCTCTTCCTGAACTCCCTTAAAACCTCAACATAGTAACCCTAACCCTAACTGTTTGGCCAATCAATTCTGGTGTACTGACTTCCTTACTCCTCCCACACCTCTCATTATCTCTCACATACTCCTTGCCTTCCTTGAATCTCTTATGCCACTCAAAAACTGATGCTCGATTCATGCAAGATGGTCGAAAAGCAGTCTGAAGCATTCCATACGTTTTTTCCAAGTTTCAAACAGAATATTATTGCATATCGTTTTTCTAAAGTGTCCTCACGTCCAGATTGCATTTTTGAAATTCACCAGCTGTGACAATCAGGCTTTAGTAGGGTGTATTCCAATTGCTGCTGTAGCTATTGATTTGAACCTGAAATCATAAAAATTTGTCAGTCATCTCATAAGATGCATAGCAATAACATAGTGAATTTTCAAGATGCCCGTACAAAAAAAGTCTGGAAACTTATTGAATGCATCACGTGTATATATATATATATATATATATAGAGAGAGAGAGAGAGAATAGAAAAACAAAGTAATCCAAAAATGAAGAATTTATTTCGGAGGAAAGTCAACGTTAAGACATTTCGGTTTTAATGAACCCTCATCAGGACATTAAGATGGTGAAACAAGTGTTGGTAGAACAACAATAGATGTTTGATAAAATACAATAACAGGAGAAAAGAAAATATATATACAAAGAAAAATCATATAACCGTTCAATCTGTAGCAGAAAGAACTTCGTATTTTTGTTTGGTGCGCAAATTAATTTGACCGTTATGGTCGTCGCATATTTTTGCCCAATGAGGATGATTTATTCTATTCAGCCCGGACCCTTTTCCCGGACAACACAAAAATGGTGAATGCCCGCCAAACTATCTCTTCCTCAGAACCTTTCGAACTGGACGGACATACTTTCTGTCCGCTCCCTTCATAACAGCAGAATCACAACACCATGAGGAAAGCCGTCTAATTTATGAACCTTTTGAGTCTACTCTCTTAGACTAAGGGTTCCCAGTTGAACATAAATTAGATGCATTTAATTCGCCACATACAGGAACACATTTATGTCGCCTCTAATTTTTCCTATGTCTGCAGTGACGCGTAATTTCGCTCAGACATCCAGCTACCTCATTCCTGGGCAACATTTTCTGGAGACTTTCATGCCTCTCTCCTACAACAACCAGGACCACACATTTATGGGTGACTACATTATTCCCGTCCTTAACCAGCAAACACGACTTTTGCTACATCTATTGCGACGCATATTCAGTTCAGACATTCAACAATGCCTTGACAGTAGCGACGCACATTCACTCAGGCATTTAGCTGCTATAATTCCTTCTCAACTCAATAACTATTTCCTTCCTTCCTTCCTTTCTACGAGACTTGCAGCATAAAGGTCCCCTTTATTCTGGCTGCCATTAAACCTTCATAAAAACTTTTTGATATCTCGTTCCATCTCCTTTATTTACAACAACATAGCGAAGAACTAACGTAACAACGTAACAACTCTTCCTCGCTAAAAAAATCATTCTATCAGCGTTCTTTTTCGAAAAACTATTGGCATGGGCATTTATGTTTAAATATATGGAACTTCTAAGATATACAACGGATTAAGAAGAAGAAGAAAACGAAGAAAACGTCGACTTTCCTTCGTAATAAATTCATCACTTGTAGATTACTTTGTTTTTCTATTTTCTTCATACTGTCGAATTCCCCTTTACTCCCATAGACTGTAATCCACATTTGCTGTTTTGCAACCTCAAGTTAAACATGTATAGTCATCCGAGGAGACGGAGAGTATAATGATATTCTCCGGCGAAATAAATTTATAATGACAATTTAACCAGGTTTGAGTTTCCTTCTAATTGCACTGTATACGCTCTGTATGTGAATTTTGTTACACAGACCTAGAAGGAAAAAGATATGTAACAATAACCACACATCGAGCACTCACATAGATTTATATGATATTCCTCATTTATTCTATACACGAATAATCCACACCCACTGTCTTCGGACACTGACTGGATATTACTGGTATATATATATGTGTGTGTGTGTGTGTGTGTGTGTTCGGAAAATACTCTTTGATTTTAGTATAAACTGTCTAAATTCTGATGTATTATTTTAATAGCAGTTGGATCAAAAATTAACATTCCTAATGTATACCCTTTTGTTAATTTTCTATCACTTTTTTCTTTTAGGGTTTTTTTGTTTCATTTGTTTTCCTGAGTTCAAGCTTGGTCATAATTTTGCTTCATGACAATACTCAGTCATATTCTGCCAGGATGACAATGAGGAAACTCACTAAATTGGAATATGAGTTTATCACATCCATCATTCTCTTGATCTCTTATCCACCGACTACCATTTTTTTCAAACATCTGGACACTTTTATAAAGAAATTTAAGAGATAAAATTTGCAATATAAAAGGAATTTAAAGGGACTCACATTTATATAAAGGAATGACACTAAAGCTAAATTTAGTATTTAACTGGGTAATGTTTTTAGGGGGCTTTAGTGTGTAATTTTAAACGTAAGTTCAAATGGTAAGTTCCGCAGCTCTCTAATTCGGTCACTGATTCGAAAAGATAACACAGAAAATAAATTCTTTAAAAAGGAATTTTATGCAAAAGAAACAAGAAAGAAAGGGATAGAAAAGATAAAGTGTTGCAAATTTTTGTGTAATTAGCGGGAACTTATGTGAGAGAATGTCCAGGAGGAAAAGTTCTTTGAATTTGAGTATTTTTCTTTTCTTTTTTGTTTTGTCGAAATGTTTCAGTTTACATTTAATTTCGAGTCTTCTTTAAAGTCCTTTTCAGCAGAATTCTCGGTTGAATTTTCTTTCAGTCGTTTAACTTGGTAGAATTTCAGCAGTCAACTTTCGTTTGATTTTAGTTTTATTTCTTGGGAAGCTTCTTGCCTGTTTAAAATATTTACCGGCTATTCAAGAAGCGAGTGACGAAACCTTTCTGTTGGCTTAAGTTTTCGTGCCTCCAGTTTGGTCCCCGAATTCGTACTGAGGGTCTCAATAGTAGTTCTCAACAAGAAGAGGGGGTAGCTTTTTGGTGCTGTATTGTCTGGGATTCCTTCTCCCTTTTCCACTCTGGCCAAATCAAGTGCTGCACGTGGTCGGCTTGATTTTTTTCTTAGAAATAATTTTTTATATTTAAGGTAAAAAAAAAAGACATTCTGTTCTAAAGGAGAAGTATAAACTGCATTTAAAACCTTTAGAGTTTTATCTTACAGGCATAGATAACTTTGTTAATCGATGCCAGAAATACATAGATGTTCAGGGATCATATTTTGACGGATTAAAACACTGTTTAAATTCATTAATTTAGGAATAAAAGTTTATTCTAAAATCGAATGACTGGAAGCTGATGGTTGATAGGAACCACTATTAGTGTTGCTATAGGGATTGAAGCAATATCCAGCTCACCCACCTCAAGTGCAATGATAATTTTATTGAGAATATACAATCGGCAGGGTTATGGTCAGATATTCAACAATGATCAAGCACCTTACAGTCAGATCACAGCTGTTCCCCAAGCAGCAGCGCTCTCTTAATATGCTGAGCAACTTGTTTATTGTTAGGTAGCTCATGGAAAAACTGTTTACAGCTAGTCAGGCCAAACAGTATTGTTTTCAACATGGCTAAACGTATAAACTGAGCACGGTTAGTTTGTTAGGTTTGTTTTCTTTGTTTAATGGCATATCAACCTTTCATGGGTTATTTAATGCCAAAACCACCCTTCTAGAAGATACTGTTTAACCCATAGCTGGGAGGATAAAGGGGTTCATATCTTTCCCAAGGAAAGTGAACGTAATAGTGCGACTAGAGTTCGAACTCGCTTATTACGATTCTGTAGACCTGCGCTTTAACCATTACACCATGAGGACATCCCTCAGAGCTCGGATGCACCAGCTTATGGCTAACAATATTCCCAGCAAGATGGTGAGCAAGCTGCCAATCCCCCAGCTGTCAGCACTGTTGGAGGGTACGCTCAGCGTCGCTATGCTAGAGTCACCATTTTATGTTCAGTTTAGGGAAGGTATGATCCTCCACCTCCTTATCCACCCAGCTATGAGTTAAATAGGGTCACTGCTGCTCTTCTAAAAGGACGACTTTGGTATTTAAAATCCTCAAAATTTGATATGCTATTAAAACAAACACACCAAACCATCTCTTCTTCGCCCCAGTTAAGGATAAAATAAGGCAGATTCTGCTCCCTAGCCCGGGTAAATCTGTAGCAGAAAGAAACTTGAATTTTTGTTTGGCGCAGAATTTAATTTGACCGTTAGAGTCGCCGAACATTTTCACCCAATCAGGATGACTTGCCCCATTCAGCCTGAACCATATTTCCTAGCAGCACCAAAAATTGAAGAAAGCCCGCGAAACTTTCTCTCGCTCAGAAATCCTCAACGGGAACGGACGTCTTAACGTCTGTCCTGAATAACAGCAGGACCATCATACACTATGAGGAGAGCCATCTAGTTTATGGATCCCTTGGGTCTATTCTTCTAGACCAAGGGATCCTAGTTAAAAACAAATTAGATGATACACTCTAACAACTTCCTACCTTCTTTCCTTTATACGAGCCTCGCAGCATACCAGTGTAAACCCCTTACTTCATGCTGCTATTAAAACCTTCATTTAAACCTAACGACGTCGTCGTTCTTCTCCACCACCTTTATTTTCCATCAACATTTAGCGAGGGGATAACAACCAACGAAATACCAACGCAACCAACGTAAAACCAACCTTAAACCTAAAAACCCCAAAATAATAATAATAATAATTATAATAATAATATCCCCATAGCTATAAATGGCGGCCTTCCGACTTGTGAGAACACGCAACCACATATAAAAACAAATTAAATATACCACTGCAAAAATGGAAATTAAATATCAAAATACAATATCTCCTCCTACAAATCAACCGGACACACATACACACACGCATAGTGGAACCTCGGTTGTCAAACATAATTCGTTCTAAAATTATATTCAACTCCCGATTTGTTTGAAAACTGAAACCATGCTGCTAGAGTAGACTCGGCCAGGCGTTTGGTTGTGTTCAGTTTGTTTCGGCAATCATTCACGCACGTTCCGTTTTCATCGGCTCGACTCGTGTGCTCAAACTCGGAAAATTTGTTCGATCACTGAGGCATTTTTTTACTCAAATATTTTGGTCGAACTCAGAATTGTTCGTCTTGAGAATCGTTCGATAACCGAGGTTCCACTATATAGTTATATAATTTGCATTCATTGTGCATACTAAAAACTCTGTAATTTATCTTTCAGCAGGTTTTAAAAAATTTTGTATTCTTGTTGAATATCTTTCTTTCTTTTTTTTTCATGTGAATTCTATAAAGCGCTATCCAACTTATAATATATAACTCAGCAGAAACAAGGGGTGACCTCGTGGTGTAATGGTTAAAGCGATGGATTGCGGAATCGTGGTACGTGAGTTCGTACTCCAGTCGTGCTATTACGTTCACTTTCGGGCAAATACCCTTGGGAAAGGTATGAACCCCCTTATCCTCCCAGCTATGGGTTAAATAGTACCACTACTGTTCTTCTAGGAGAATGGCTTTGGCATTAAATAATCTAAAAAAGAGTTGATAGGCCATTAAACAAACCATCAGCAGAAACAAGATTTTTCTATTAAGTAATGAGACTGTAAAAATTATTTTTAATGATCAACCTAATTTTCTTCAACTTTTCCTAGGTTTTGTTTTGTTTATTTCTTTAATGGCATATCAGTCTTCGTGGGTTATCTAATACCAAATCTATCCTTGTAGAAGAACAGTAGTCGTACTATTTAACCTGTAACTGGATGGGGAGGATAAGAAGGTTCATACTTTTCTCAAGGGTATTAGTCTGAAAGTGAACGTAATAACCTAACTTGAGTCCGAAACTACATATAATGGTCTCACAGTCCAGCACTTTTAGTTATCATGCAACGGAGACTACCCACACTTTACTTAGGAAGCTAAACACCGATGAAGACATTGTTCCTATTCAATTGACACTGCTGTAAATTTTCTCCTGACGACCTGTTGCATGTACTCAACGCTTCCCAAATCGTGACCATGAAGCTTGAGTTGATTCTGAGGGACTGGAAATAGTCACAAAGACTCAAATCAGGAGATTAAGGAGGTTGTAGTATCATAGGAATATTATTTTGACTCAAAACTCATATACAGGATGTGTCTCTAGAACGAGGCTATTTTTTTCTTTTTTCTTCTTTTGTTATTTTTCAGGTAGGCAACCCTGACAGGAAATCATCTGATTATTGTTAATCCATCAACAATTATACTGGCCTGCAATGTTTTCAAGGTCGAATGTATAATAGCTGATTTTAAGGCAGTTTTTATGTTGAATCCAAAAATCATACTCATTCTTTCTAATCAGATAAAATTTTTAAGATACAAGTTCTTAAAATGTACAGAACAGTATTATAACTGTTTATTTTCTTGTTGAATTAAATAATGCTAAATTTAGGGCTGATATATTCGCAGAAAGCTCACATTGTGCCGTAGTGAACTGAAAAATACACACAAAAAAAGCTATTTATAGATGAAAGGTCTTTTCAGGAACTTCCTCTTTTGCTCGACAGCCTCTGCGTCCCATTTCAAACACCAGCAGTAGTCAGCGAGAAAGTTTACATCCCACCGGTCTTGGTAGCGCTCTTCCATAATGTGAATGTATTGGTGAAAGTACTCACCCTGCTCTAAAATCAAATCTTCACAGTTCTTTAGGAAATATTCCAAGTGTGACCGCAGAAAGTGCAGTTTGATTGACATTCATACCCTGATTTAGCGGAAACTCTTCAGTAGCTCTTCAACTTCCTTCTCGTATTCTGCATTCCGCTGGTTTTCCAGGAAGTTTGTAACTACTGACTTCAGTGATTACCAGACAGTTAAGCTTCACTTAGGGCTTCGTCAAACATTGGGTCCTTCATGAGTTCTCTTATTTGAGGGTCGTCAAATATATCAGCCTTGGGTTTCTCCATGCTGATCCATGCGAACTTCTCCTGGAGAAAAGCAAGCCTGCTGCCTTCCCTGTCCATTGCCTTCACAAAGTTCTTTATTACCCCTAACTTGATATGTAAGGGTGGAAGCAGTATTTTGTTCGGTTCAATGAGAAGGTGAGACTAAGCGTTATGGGAACCAGATTTTAACTTTTGTCTTAATGCCTGTTCGAGGTTTTGGAAGTCTAATCGAAGAGGAATCAACCTATTGGTGGGTAGTCAAATTATTTAACACGCAAAATAAACTGTTGGATGTCCACCAATCAGACATCAGCAAAATACTGCGCTTTTCCACTTCAAACTTAGTCTCTTTTATATTCATCAAATCTCGCCACTTCACGGAGACTTATCTCGTTCTCCTCCATAAAACAAGTCACACCTCTTGCGTACTTTTTTTCTTCTGGTTTCCATGTGCCGGTAGCAGAGAGAGCACACCTTCTGTTTCTTCGAGGTAAGATTGTTCGTGGCATTACTACTACAATGCCCTCCCTTGTCTGATATAATGTTGGTCATCAGCCTGGCTATTCCAGAGACCCAGAAAACAAGGATACTTTGTGTACCCACCTTTGAGTCCTAGAACCAGTCCAACCACCTTAAGATCTCTTCAAATCAACCATTTGTGCTCTTGATAGTTAACAGCACACAGCAAATGATTCATGCTATTGTGACTTTCTTTCATTTGTGCTGAATGCCCAATAGAGATTAATGAAAAACTATTCCCATTATGTAGAAGAACTAGTTTGAGACTTCTGCTTGGTGAGTCAATAAATAGTCTCCATTCTATATGTTGTATACTCATGTGCGGAAACATAACGACGACACAATAAAGACGAGCGACACAGTTCTTAGAAAAATATACCTCTCTCTTTATTTGAAAGGGTTGTGTGTGAGAGGGAGTTGGAGACCGAACAGAACTGCAACATATTGACCCCCACTCTATTGGCCATAACCGCGTTTCTTTCCCGTTCTCCTGGGCTTCTCAACCAGGGGCCCAGCCTCTCTGGGTGTTGGTTTTCTCTACCGCATCTTATCTCCAACTCGTCTGATCCCCAACTGATCTGATCTCGAAACTGATTAATGAGGGGCCTGAGGGCTCCCTCTGCTGGGTGCTGGCTTTCTCTACCGCATCTTGTCTCCAACTGGTCTGATCTCCAACTGATCGAATTTCCTGAGCACTGAGTTATATAATAGTTCAACATCCACCTTCTTCTTGTGGGCGTCACAAATTGCACTCATTCAACCCATCCACGGTCAAGGTTATACGCTGCTATTCCTCGACCGGATACACCTGTTATTTACACAGGTGCATTTCCTATTTTGACAGCCTGGCCGGGTCGTAGGTCAATATACAACATATAGTATCATACTCTAAGCCCATTAATTTGATCAATCCAGCAATGTTATTGCAATAAACCAATGTTGACTTCATCCTAGAGCATGAAAAACTATCTTAATTCTCTCTCACTGTCTTGATACCAGTAGAACGTTGTTCCTGGTGTCAACAGATGTTTCTCTTTGAAATATGAACCCAGCAGCTGAGCCGATTCTTTTGAAAGATTCAGGTCTCATGTCAGGTTGTTGAGTTCTACTTGTACCAAGAGTACTGGCTGGTTGTCCTCTTCTGGCTTGTATGCGTCATCCCCAGCTACAACAGTCATGTCACTATGTTTGGAATCAGAGCTATATTCCATGTTACCATCTGGCTCAGGAACAGGAAGGTCTAAGCTATGAGGGATTGGTCTTATCACAGAAGAAACATTGAAGTATTAGACATGGTGTTTGTTCTTGCAATTTATTCCTTTTAGATTTTTCATGCAGAAATAATAATCCGTAATGTGATCTTTTCCTTCCCTCCAGATCATTGGAATGGCAAATGGTATACTCTTCCTCTTACCATTCCTCCAATCCCTCAAGTTCTCCTCACATGTTTTACAGCAAACCTGGGAAGCAAATAGATTATCCTGATCCCCTAGATTAAATCAAAAGTAATCGTGATATGCCTTCTTCACAAGTCAGTGATTTTTGCTTGAGGGTTAGGAATAACCACATTACCGCATATATAACAGAACCTGTCAGGATTATTCTTACACTTGCGATCCATTCTGACAGGAATACAAATATCAAACTGAAAAGAGAAAAAAATAAATCAGCACTCAGCTCGTCATTGACACTTGACGCAGTACATTAAAATCATTTTAACCTGAGGAATAAGCCCTGTACCCACTGTTAGCGAGTAGAGTGGTACACTGTAGTTAGGTACACATATGACATTATATGCTATACTAAATGCCAGGCACCCACAATCAGCTGTGATAAGTAGAGTCCACAGACTTTTGAATAAGTGTTATTATTGTGCACAACTTGTGAAGTATTCAAGTACATCTTAAAAACCAGACCTGACAAAACACAATGAATGGTATTTTTTAATTCAGCATAAAATGGTCATATTATATCACTTGATAAACATTTGACCTTTGGAAAAAAATTTTTTAATACAGGCCAGTGTTATCATTACTGTGAAACATCTCTCAGATCTGATAAGAATCTTCATTTTTGTTGTTTTTTGTTTTGTTTGTAAATTGATTGGTCAACCAGAACAAGGTTCCTCTTCCACAATCTCTTGGACATCTAAATATGTCTTGTGCCACCTAAAAAGCTATACTAGGAATAGAATCTGATATTCATAAGCTTATGTCAATTTGTTAAAGATCTGCTATATTGTCTTAAAGTTTGTCAGAGAATTTGATCTTGTGTTCCATTTTTATAATACACTTAACCAAACACACTTGTAATAATCCAAGTTTCCTCAGATAAATCCGAATTCTGAGAAGCAAACATTAACTTGAATATTTTCAAATGTTTCAACTCAACACTGATCAGTTGATCTTCATTCAATGTTGCCAATCTGAAAAATAAAAATTCAATCTCATTACTTTCTAAACTTACCTTGTGTCATTTTCACTGAGCCTAAAAATAACCCTAATTTATTATATATTACAAAAACGAAACTGAAGTGTCTTTAGTAATATATCAAATGTGTAGTCAGAAGTGAAGATGTAAAATTTCTCTCTATATATGAGGGGTGCTGAGAAGTTCTCAGCCTGGCCGAGGAAGGAATGCCTTAAAACCATGGGACTAACATGAAAATTCCTTGGCCTGACCAAGAAAGAAATGCAACCATTGGTTAAGACTAGAAATTTTCTGCATCCCTTCATAACAGTTGTAACACCAAGTTTAAATTATAAGCAGAACCAAACTGGTTTATTTTTTAAAATACTAATCACTGACTTTACAATTATATATATATATATATATATATATATATATAACTGTACAGACAGTGCCACTTTGAAGCAAAAAATTATGGAGTAAATATCAATACTTTTTAAAAAGCAATTTTTGGGAAAACACAGGAGTATGCAAGAGCAACATCCTCTATATTCACCAGACTCCAAGCTCTTTGGAACATTTCCTGTTTAATAAAAGAAAAGTTCATCAGAAAATTATTAAAAGCAACAAGCAAGATTAAATATATATATATATATATATATATATATATATATATATATATATTTATATATATATATTGTTTGTTGCTTGATAAATGAAAACATGATTTGACAGTTTTTGATAGGTATGCTATAACAAAGATTGTCTTAATAAGATCATTTGTGGTCAGTAATGAAAATTGGTTTTGGGAAATAAGCATAAGGTAAAACTCTATTGAGGATTTAGAAGGTTACATCAGGGATGAGTGAAGAGAACCTGTGTGATTGGAGATTTCAGAGTGCTGTAAGGTACCACAGGTAATTTTTTTCTTTTTCTTCTCTTTTCTCAGTCCAATCTCAAGGGCTTCATGTGACAATACAAAATGTGTCCTAAAATATTGAAACTTAAATTGTATTTACCAAAACAGAAATAAACCATGAATGAGATGTTAATTTCCTTTAAAACAGTCCCTTGACCTTCAGCACACTCATTTATACCAGAGAGTTTTTCATTGGGTAATACCTCTCCAAAACTACTCTTAATGTTTCACCATCATATTTCTTTTAACATCCTTCACATCCTCAAATCTCATTCATGAGAAGAATTTTCAATTTAGAAAAAAAGTGACATGAAACAAGGGTGTCAGGTGAATATGAAGGGTGATACACTTGTATTTTGCCAAAAGCTGTTGTTCAAAAAATACTGAGAATTGATTCATAATTGTTTTTAAATAGCAGTGACTTATCTACACTTTGGTATGACACTAAACTGCGTTCGGTGATGAGGCTCCAGTTCTGAAGCTTTATGGAACTTAGAGTCATTCTTTGATTACCATCACTCATAGATCTACATGAATAACATTAAAAAGTTCAATTGTCATTATCAAAGCAAAATTCACAAAAATGATTATCCCTGAATATGAGGTGTGTTAAAGAAAAATTCAAATTAAAGTTGTATTTACCAAGACAGAAGGAAACAATGAATGAAACATTCATTTTCTTCAAAATAGTTCCCTTATCATTCAAAATACTTATTCCAGTGAATTTTTCATTAATCAAAGCACCTCTACAATTCCTCTTTTGATAACCAGTGAAGTTTTCATTCATATTAATAATCTTTGTGTCCTCAAATCTCTTACTCTTCAGATGTATTCTAATTTTAGTAAACAGGAAAAGTTCCACAGAGCTAGGAGTCTGGTGAGTATGGAGGGTGTTGTACTTGTATAATCCTGTGTTTTGTCAAAAACTGCTTTTCAAAAAGTATCAATACTTACTCCATAGTTTTTTGTTTCAAATTGGCACTGACACATCTACACTTTGTTTAGACATCTAGACTGCAACCTAAACATCTAGGCAGTAGTCTTGACACTAAACAGTTTAGATATCTAGACTGCAGTCTAGACATCCGTCTACACATTGAGACAACAGTTGAAACTTTTCAAGAGCAGGTTAGAGATCAAAGCAGCAGTCTAAGCATCTAGACAATGAGACAGTAGTCTAGACACTTAGCAGTCTGACATCTAAACTGCATTCTAAACATCTAAACAGCAAGACTACAGTCTAAATATCAGTCTAGGTTTCTAGATAGCAGTCTAGACATTGTGACAACAGTTTAGACTTCCCCATAGCAGCCTAAAGATCTAGACACCAGTCTAGGCATCTTTACATAATCATTTTTTTATATAAGTTTCCATTTATTTAAATTCTTACTTTTCAAATTCAAAAAATTAAAGCTTCAGTCTAGATACATTTTGATCACACTTTGTAAAATACTACAAAATAAATTGAATAAATTCATCATCATCATCATCATCATGTCACACCATCAGCATGGATATCCCTGACCCTTTCTCGCCACCCTTCTCTATCGTCCATTGCTTCCAGCAGGTCTTCAGAGCTACATCCTGTATCAGCACAGAGCTGCTGTATGTAGGTTCTAGCTGGTTGTCCTGCCTTTGCTCATCCATGTGAAGGGGTCCACAGGAGTACATCACTTATGAGTTTGTCCTTACTTCAAACTTGCTTATTTTGAAGCCACAATCTAGCACTGGAGCCATTATGCCATGGGGGCTCCCCCAGATAATAAGTGAAGATGGGAATATTAATGTATGGACAGAGAGAACAACTCAGGCAACTAAGGATTAATAAGATAACTACTGACTTTAGATTTTGAGACATCAAAGTCATGTGCTGTGGGGAAACAATATCAAGAAAGGAGGCACATGCAGTGTAATGGTTATTGTCAAAGCGAGCTAAATTCAAATTCTGGACTTGGTAGTTTATATTTCACTATGTGGGAAAGGCATAAATCCATCTCTTTCACCCCCCTCAGCAATGGATAAATCAGGAAGATTGGTCTCTCTAGCTTTGGTAAGGCAACCAATCTAGGAGAAAGTGAAGTATTGGTTATTACAAATGCATTTAGTTAGAGTGTTTTATGAAAATAGAACATAGGTTCAAGTTCTGTTTTGATCTTCAGGACAGTATTATAGAAACATTTAACAAGTTAATGCAGGTTTATAGGGACCAAGTTCTGTGAAGTTTTTCACAAGAAGCTGCTTGAGCAGAACTTTTGTCAAGAACTAGAGATATCAATAAAACTTGGATGGGACTTGTCAAACTGAGTTTTGATTAGAAACTTCTTGATTGGGGATACTCGAGCATGGAGTTCATCTGAACACCTTCCCAGGAAGTCATCATCATCATCATCAAGGCATATTCATAGCATGGATTCCCTTTACTCTCTCTTGCTATCCATCCCTATCAGTCATCACTCTTGGTAAGTCCTCCAGACAACACAGACCTGATGAATGTAAATTTTTGCTGTTTGGTCAACACTGGTATGTCCATGTATGAGATTCCATAGAAGAACATCACTAATGAGTTCATCCTGACTTCTTCAGCAGTGCCCAACATGTCTTGCTAATCTTTCTTGGATGGTTTGTGAGATGGGAGGAAAATGGTCATATGGCTGCTGTTTTGTGAGGTTCCAGGATTTGTTCAAAATGGCACACAGCATCCTTGTGTAATTCCCATCTAGCTTTTCCTTCAAGGGTTTCATTAAATTCCAAGTAGTGCAACCATACAATAGTACTGACATGGCTACAGCTTGAAAAATTCTTCATTTTATTTTATCAGAGAGATCAGATTCCCATATGGTCATTAACCTATCACTAGCAGTCTATGCTTTAGCTATGCACATATTGATATTCCTTTCAGTAGATGAGATATTGCTACTGAGGTATATGAACTGGTCAACTAATTTCAGAGGTTTGCTATCTAATGAGGAGATGCCACCATCTTGATTAAAATACATAAATTCTATTTCCTCTGAGTTCACATAGAGACTAATATCTCCTGCTACCTGTTCCAGTCTATGGAGCAGGGATTCAGATTGAGAAGGTGTATTTACAAGAAGCACTGGATCATCTGCATAGTTTACATGAGTAATAGTTTCATCATTTGCTTCTTGCCTTTTTTTAAAGTGAAACCATTTTCTTTCATTTGGTCTATTCATATTTACCAACCCCTCCGCTCGGGCAGGATATGACACAAGGTCAATTTTTAAGCGGAGTTTAACAGGTTTGAATTCAGAGTTTTCCTTCTCCTAGACTACTTGCTTCATCAAAGCTGTAGAACCCAGTCTGACCTACTATTTACCCATAGCTTGAGGGAGAATAATTGGATTCATACCTTTCCCAATGTGAAATGCAATCAGTCTTGTCCAAGGTTTGAACTCGTGTCACCGTGTCCATTTCCTACGACGATAACCATTACACCACGGATACCTACAAGGTTATAAGTCAGAAAGTGAATGTAAGAGTGTGTATTTTGCAATTCCTCCACATGAGCAGGATGTGACACAAGGGTATTAGTACTATGTGAAATGCAATCAGTCTCGTCCAGGATTTGAACTTGTGTCGCCGTGTTCATTTCAAACGGCAATAAATATTACACCACAGGCATCTTCATTTGGTCTATTGTCATTCATAGTCGTCATCATCATCATCATCATCATATCGTGCTGGTAGCACGGATATCCCTGACCCTCTCTCGCCACTCCTCCCTATCGTTCATCGCCCTAGGAAGGTCTTCAGGACAACATCCTGTATGCTCACATAGCTGCTGAATGTACGTTCAAGCTGGTCGCCCTGCTTTTGCGCGGCCATGTGTGGGGATCCATAAGAGTACATCTCTTATGAGTTCATCTCTGCTTCTCCAGCAGTGTCCTGCATGTCTGGTTTGTCTAACTTGAATAGTTTTCGTGATAGGGGGCAGGTGGCCGTACAGTTGGTGTCTTGTGGGGTGTTGCTGCCAGGACTTGTTCAGGATTGCACGCAGCATTCTTGTGTAATTGCCATCTAGTTTCTTCTCCAGCCGTTTTGTTAGCGTCCATGTAGCAACATTCCAGTAACCATATTAAAGAAATCAGTGTTACCATTGAGTGAGCAAATCATTGATTTTGTCTTTTTTGCAGAGCATCATTAGAGCAGTCATAGTTTCTTTGAAAAAAATATGTTCCCTGGAATTAATAACAGACTAGCAGCATTTCACTGATGAGAGAGTAGTTGAAAAGATAAAAAGTGTTCCTTACTGACCAATCCTCATATTTGGTTCTATATCCTATATACTGCATAACATATATTAAAAGAAGCCAGCCCAGATATGCAAGTACTTTTCAATTTTCAGTTGAACCATTTATAGAGGTACGAGAGAGCAGGGTTTCTGAAAGTGGTCCATGTAGATCTCTGGTGGTCTGCAGGGTGATATGAATTTACTAGTTTGCATTCATGAATCCTTTTTTAACAAGAGAATAAAAATTACTGGATCATATAGACTAAGTAAAGTTGGTGACCTTAGCCGAGGGCAACCAGAAGGCTCCTTTTTCAATAGCTACTACACCGAGGTGTAGGGTAGGGTGCTACTCCTTACCCAGGATTACTCCACTTTACCCTTGATACGTACCTTATATTGCTGAGTGTTAAGCAAGAAGGTATCAAGTACTATTTTTAAAGTCTTTGGTATGACGTGACCTGGGATCGAACCCTAGTCTCCCAGACCATTGGCAAACACTCTTGTACACTGAGCAGAATGCATTATTCAGTGAGATGACCACTAGTGATGTGTTGTTCACCTACAACCTGTTCAAAACATATGGGTCATTCAAAAGATCAAAAGATCAGACAGACTGAAGAGATTTTAATTTTTTCAGTGTTGTTAACAAAACATATAATCAGATTTTCACAAAAGAAAACATTTCAAGATAATCATATTTCAAACAAATTATTTTATAAAAATCATCATCATGTCATGCTGCTAGTATGGATTTCCCTGACTCTCTCTTGCAATCCATTTCTATCATCCATCACTTCTGGCAGGTCCTCTAGACTACATCCTATGGCCATACAGAGCTATTGTAGAAAGGTTCTACTTGGTCATCCAACACTTGCACATCCATGTGAACAGGCCCATAGGAGGACATTGCTTATGATTTCGTTCTTACCTTTCCAGCAGTGCCCAACATGTCTTGTCCATCTTATTCGATGGTTTTAGAGATGAGAGGAAGGTGGTTATGTAGCAGCTGCTTTCTGGGATGTCACTTCCAGGATTTATTCAATATGACTTGCAGCATTCTTGAGCAATTCCCGTCTAACTTTTTCTCCATACACTTAGTCAGCGTCCATGTGGTGCATCCATATAGTAAAATTGAGACGACTGTTGCTTGGAAAAAGTTGTGTTTTATTTTATCGGATAGGTTTGGCTTCCATATGATCAATAACTTATCGATAGCAGTCCATACCTCTGTTAGTCGCATATTGATCTCATTTTCAATAGATGAGATGCTGCTTCCAAGGTAGATGAACTTATTCACTAATTTCAGAGAGCCACCATTTAGTGTGGAGGTGTCTCTTTTTTGATTAAAACTCATGTACTCCATTTTGTCTACATTCACATGGAGACCAATGCCACCTGCTGCATGCTTCAGACTTTGCAGCAGGGATTCGGCTTGGGTAGGTGTATTTACCAGAAGCGCTATGTAATCTGCATAGTCTGCATCCATAACAGTTTGTGCGGGATATCATTTGCTTGTTGCCTTTTTAAGTGTCAAACCATTTTCTTTCATTACTGTAGAATAACAATAAGACATACCTCCGTAAAGTGTCCAGCTGGCAGACAAAAATAAAGCAGGTCGTAGCTCAGTGCTGTCCTCCTAACAATGCTAAACTGAAGCTGGTTTATATAATAAAATACTTTCACTTACTGACAAGCAGCCAATGGCGATCTATGCAATGGAATAGTCCACTTGTGCACAATGGGATGCCCCAAGGCACCATAAATAGTTCCCGTTCCTCAATCGGGAATTGAGTTTCCTGTCTTCACGACTGATTGCTCTTTGCTAACGCAATTAATTACTCTCGGCTATCACAACTAATTGCCCAACGCAACCTGACAAATCCTACAATTACATGTTCAAAGTACATAGTCTAAGCCAATTATAAACAGATATGGAGCAAAAGTAATCCCTTACAGAACACCAGCAACAATATCAAAGAAGCCTGCATCTCCATCCAGTGAGCAAACTATTACTTTTGTGTTTTTATAGAGCATCATTATGAATACGACAGTTTCTTTGGGGAGACCATAGTCTAGAAATATTTGCTCCATCTTCCCTCTGTGTATGGAGTCAAATGCCTTAAGGAAGTCTACAAATAAAAGTGTCACCTCAAAATTTTTTGCACAAACTCCTTCTAAGATTCTATAGATTATTAGAATCTGTGATGGATCGGTTTATCTGAAAACCCTTTTGATTCTTCCTAAGAATTTTCTCAATTTCTGGTTTGATGCAGTTGATTGGTTTGGTTTGGTTTCTTGGTTTAATGGCATATCAACCTTTATAGGTTATTTAATGCCAAAGCTATTCTCCCAGAAGAACAGTAGTGGTACTATTTAACCCATAGCTGGGAGGATAAGGGGGTTCATACCTTTCCTAAGGGTATTTGCCCGAAAGTGAATGTAATAGCGCAACTGGAGTTCGAACTTGCTTACTACAATTCCGGAGTCCATCGCTTTAACCATTACACTACGATGACACCCCCCTTGATTCAGTTGAGTAGCAGAGCATTGTAAATCTTAGCCCCTATGGAAGTAAGGGTTATACCTCGGTAGTTCTTGACAAAGATTACCATGAGTTTAAAAAATTTATAAAAAAACTGAATTCTAAAATAACCTTTTTCATAATAGCTTATGAGATGTCTTTAATAAAAAAGATTATTAAATAATAAAAATAAAAACATATATTTGAAAAAGAAAAAATAATGAAAAAGATGAATTAAAATACAATGCCTGAAATTTTAATTCTTATCTATTGTAACAGATTTTTTATGATTAGGATTAAAATCAAATATTGGAGGTGCCCTGTGGTGTAATGGTTATTGTCGTAGGAAATGGACACGGCGACACGAGTTCAAAATCCTAGATAGGACTGACTGCATTTCACATAGCACTAATACCCTTGGGAAAGGTATGAATCCAATTATTCTCCCTCCAGCTACGGGTAAATAGTAGGACAGACTGGGTTCTTCAGCCTTGGTGAGGCAACTAGTCTAGGAGAAGGAAAACTCTGAATTCAAACCTGTTAAACTCCGCTTCAAAACTGACCTTGTGTCATATCCTACCCGAGCAGAGGGGTTGGTAAATATGATTAAAATCAAATATTATTGAGAAAAATCTTGCTCTGACTGGAGAGATCCAGATCTTCACTTGTTAAGTCAGCTTCGATATTGTCAGATATTTCTTGGTGTGGGTGTTATTATATAATTCAATATTGCGTTTATTTTAACTTTTCTGTATTTAGTAAAAACTTTAATCTTTAAATCAAAAACATTTAAAAGATCCACCACTCTCATCATGGTATCCAGTGAGTCTAAGAAAAAAATGCAGGCAATATTCAATTAATTTATTTGGGGTGAATGGAAATTAAATTTGATTACAGGAGTCCATCAAAAAATTTGATAGGCCTGCTATAGAGTTTCAGGTGTCTCCTACCATTCTCACTGCCCAGTTGGTTGGGGCCGTAGAATACACCGACTGCTTCTCTGAAGAGGGGTAAGACTTCCCCTCAATGAGAATCCTAGATATGACATTAAACAATCTAATGGTGAGATTCTAGTAATGCTGGAGCTTTGGGGAATGTGGAGCACCCTTTCATTGTCATTGCTCCCAGGTCCACTCTAACCCGAAGTGGTAGCAATCTATCTATGGGTCAAATTACTGTTTCTGTTTCTTTGTTTAATGACATATCAACCTTTGTAGGTTATTTAATGCCAAAGCCAACCTTCTAGAAGAACAGCAGTGGTGCTATTAAAACCCATAGCTGGGAGGATAAGGGGGTTCATACCTTTTCCAAGGGTATTTGTTCGAAAGTGACCGTAATAGCACAACTGGAGTTCGAACTTGCTTACTAGGAATCTGCAGTCCAACAATTCAACCATTACACCATGAGGACACTCTCCTCAAATAACTGTGTACTTATGCTAAACTGAATTGTTTGAAATAGAGCTGTTTTTTGACATTTAAACTGTGTACTTATGCTAGACTGAGTTGTTTGAAATAGAACTGTTTTTTTTTTAAATTTAAACTGTGTATGTATGCAGAACCAAATTGTTTGAAATAGAACTGTTTCTATATATAAAAGTAGATTTGGCATTAAATAACCTACAATGGTTGATGTGCCATAAAGTCAAACCAAACCAAACTATCATTATCACTATGCCTACAACAAGAGATTATATAGAAGTTCCACTTCAAGTCCAAGAGGGATTTAAAACTTATAAAGTTTATAAAGACAGTGAGACCTTCTTACAGTCACACTCATTGTAATGAGGGAAAGTTCAGGTGTACTACAGGGGTAGTGAATTTGTAGTAGCCTGATGTTTGAGGAATTAAATGTCACAAACGTTTTTTGAGAGCATTAAAAGAATTCTTTTTTTCTGAAAAAGAAAAAAAAATCCTGGCTCTAAAATCAGCATTTAAAAAAATAGCATAGCAATAGTGGTTGCTATTAGGTTGATACAAAAGTTTCTAGTGACACCTTTTGCATGATACTAGATCAATTGATTTTAATGGCATGTCAACCCATCACGGCTATTTCATGTTTTAAGGTTAGAAAATTTTGTACATTGTATATTTACATTTTTTGCATAATTTTTTTTGCATATGATATCAAGTATTCCTATCAAATACAAATAATTTTCAAACAGATTTATTTGATCCATAGATGGGATCCTGACAGATACTACCACTCTTGGTCAAATTGAACTTATGAGTAATGGCAATAAAAGGAAAATTTACATTATCCAGAGTTCCAGAAATGGAACGATACCACCAGATACAGTTTCAAGTCATACCAAGAACACTAGTTCCATTTGACCCATAGATGGGACCCTAACAGGAACTACCACTCTCGGTCAAAGTGGACCTATTAGTAATGGCAATAAGTAACAGTCCCTGGAACCTCACCACCAGATGCAGTTTAATATCATACTCAAGATACCCCTTTTTTAATGGGAGGTCTTACTCCTCTGTTGGGGTACAGCCGGTATATTCACAGCCTCACCAACTGATATTAGAAAAATCTTAGAAATGTATATGAAGTATATTCAGTTCTTTTCTGTTTGTACAGTGAAGTGTAAAACATTATTAACAAACTTCTAGTAAATTCTTGCAGTGACCCTTATGTAGTGCAATAATTAGCAAGTTATTGCTAACTACTGTTAGTGAGTTCAATTCTCACTGCATGCCATAAAGTTAAACTTGGTAAATGGTGGATACTGAAAGCAGACTGAGGCTTGTATGCCAGACTAAATTCTTAAGATAAATCCTGAAATAAGAAAAAAAGATTCAATATCAAATAATAGAAATTAAATCCTAGTCTTTCTCTTCTTGTTGCCTAGTCGGCTGGGGCTGTAGAATACACCAACTGCACTTTTGCAGAAGGGTAAGACCCTCAAAACGTTTGTCCTAGATATGACACTAAACAATCTGATGGTGAGGTTTCAGTGATGCTGGAGCTTTGGGGAATGCAGAGCACCCCTTCATTGCCATTGCTCCCAGGTCTACTCTGGCCCGGGATGATAGCATCTGATAGGGCCCTATCTATGGGTTAAATAGAACGAACTGCATACTTATGCTAAACTGAATTGTTTGAATTAAAACCGTTTGACTAAACTGAATAGTTTGAAATAGAAATGTTTTTGACAATTAAACTGTACTTACATTCAAACAGCGTGTTTATGCTAAACTGAACTGTTCAAAACGGAACTGTTTTTAACAGTTTACACTAAACTGAATTGTTTAATATGGAATTGTTTTGACATTTAACTGTGTGTAAAGAAAAGCTATACTTATACTAAACTGAATTGGCTGAATTAAAACTGTCTGAATAAACTGAATAGCTTGAAATAGAAATATTTTTGACAATTAAACTGTGTACTTATGCTAAACCGAACTGCTTCAAATAAAACTGTTTTTTAAGATTGAAACTGTACTTATACTAAACTGAATTGTTTGAATTAGAATTGTTTGACTAAACTGAATAGCTTGAAATAGAAATGTTTTTGACAATTAAACTGTGTATTTATGCTAACCTGAATTGTTTGAAATAGAACTAACTTTTAACTAATTTTTATAAAAATCGATTTGGCATTAAATAGCTAACAAAGGTTGATATGCCATAAAAAACCCAACCAACCAACCAACAACTTTCTCTTCTTGCTCAACAAAAAGAAATGTCATCTTTTTTTTAATAAGATAAGCCTTATCAATAAAAAGTGGATTTATAATAGGAAATGGTAACCTTTTTCAAGAAGCAGGTTTCTTGAGACATGGCTCATCATCAGGTTGCCCAGTCAGCTGGGGCTGTATAATTCACTGACTGCACCTCTGCAAAGAGGTAAGACTCCCCCAACGAGTGTCCGGGATATGACTTTAAACAATCTGATGGTGAGGTTCCAGTGATACTGGAGCTTTGGGGAATGTGGAGTACCTCTTCATTGCCATCACTCCTAGGTCCACTCTGACTCAGAATGGTAGAACCTGATCGGGCCCTATCTATGAGTCAAATAAAACTAAACTGCGAACTTATGTTAAACTGAATTACTTAAAATAGAACTGCTTTTGACATTGAAACTGTACAAAACTGTTTTGACATTTAACTGTGTGTAAACAAAAACTATACTTATACTAAACTAAATTGTTTGAATAAGAACTGAATAGGTTTAAATAGAAACATCTTTGACAATTTAAGTGTGTACTTATGCTAAACTGAATTGTTTGAAATAGAACTGTTTATTTGTATAAAAATGGATTTGGCATTAATAATCTACAAAGGTTGATATGCCATAAAACCCAAACAAACAAACAAATCTTCATCAGGCTGACCACACTACTAAAAAAAATTCAAGGTAATTTTACATTGAAGGTACTTCATCCATTTTCACAACTGAAGAACACATGCATAAGCATCAATTTTAGAAATAGTGAAAAGCTGATTTTTTTTCTCTTCAGTACAAACATCTTTTTTATAAAATAAATTGAAGTCTTCCTCAGGCCATTGAAAAAAGCAGTATGGGCTACTTATGGCTCATAGGCAGCATTTTGCCTATAACTGATTTATAGGAATCTGAAACAACCTCAGCGATCAATCAGTTTCCCTCTTTCATATAATTTAAGAAGGTTAGCTTGTTTTGGTACAAGGTCACAGTAGTAGTGTGCCCAGAGAAAATTAAACTTACTCCACCCTGTCAACAGGGCTTAAAACATGCTGACAATATCCCCTGCAGAGGGTTAAGACCCCAACTCCAAAAAAAGGGGTGTCTTGAGTATGACATTTAACTATATCTGATAGTGAGGCTCCAGTTCTGAAGATATGGAAAATGTAAAGTACCTCTTCATTGTCAAGGTACTCCCAGATTCAACTCAGGGTAGTGGTACCTGTTATGATACGCCAGATTCCCCAAAGCTCCAGGATTGGAGCCTTACCATCAGATGGTTATTGTCATATTCAGGTCAGGACACTCCTTGCGAGGGAGGGGTCTTAATCTTCTGAAGAGATGCGGTCAGCATATTCTACAGCCCCAGCCAACTGGGCTCAAAATATATTTGTAATAATCTAAGATTACTCAGTTAAATTTGAACTCTAAGATATAAACATGAACTGAAGGTTCTCACAAGTGTTCACAGTTTGGATTGTTCCACTGATTTTAGTCATGATTGTTAACCATAAAAATAAAAAATATCAGTTTCATTTTTTCTAAACTGATATTGTATTTATAAAATTTATATTAAGGTCAAACCGGCTCATTGGCCTAGTGGGTAGAGTGTTTGCCAATGTTAATTGCTTAACACTCAGCAATACAAGGTATGTATCAAGGGTAAAGTGGAGCAATCTAGGGAAAGGATTAGCACCCTCCCCTACACCGTGGTGTAATAGCTATTGAAAAGGGAGCCTTCTGGTTGCCCTCGACTACGACAACAACAATTATCAGTTAATTTTTAAGTATATTCTACAGCTCCAGCCAACTGGGCTCATAATAATCAAAGATTCATAATAATCTAAGATTATTATTTTATAATATTATTTATTATCTATTATTATTTATTATGATCTAAGATTATTTAATAATCTAAGATTTATAATAATTTATGATTACTCACTTAAATTTGAACTCTAAGTAAACATGAACTGAAGGTTCTCACAAGTCTTCACGGTCTGTATTGATCCGCTGATTTATAGTCAGGATTGCCAACCATAAAAATAAAAAATATCAGTCTCATTTTTTTCTGAACTGATATTGTATGTATAAAATTTATATTATGGATAATTATTATTAGTTATTTGAAATCATACATCTGTGTTCAAAATGTTTGTATTAGGAATACTTGATAAATAGAAGAACTAATGTTGAATAGCAATACTTGAAACTATTTAATCTGTGTACAAACAAATTATTAATATCAAATCAAATTATTAGTGTTAAATAGCAATACTTGAAACTATTCAACTGTAAGCAAATAAACAACTTATAACAACTTTTTAAAAATAAAGTTACCTGAAAATTATTCATTTAGAATTCATTCATATATCTATATCTATATAGTATATGGTTATCACTATTTCATTTGCTAAGTTAGTGGTAGACCAAATGCAGTATAATTAGGAGAGTGCTCAATATCTGTGATAGAGCTATTATACAATATAATAATGAATAAATATATATTAGTTTTTATACATTTTTAATAGCATGGATGCTTATCTTTACACAGCACTTATTATTGGTGTGTAAAAACAGCATAAAACCAGTGATCCGCGATAAGCATCCATGCTATTAAATATATATAAAAACTAATATATATTTAGTTATTATTATATCATATTATATATATAGGTTTTAGCATTAAATAACCCACAAGGCTTGATAGGCCATAAAATATAAAACACCAGCCAACCAATCAACCAATCAACATTTGAATTTGCACTTCTGCTGAGAACTGGAGTGTAGTATTTCTATCTGCAGAAATTATATGATTAGTTTTAAAAAAAACTATGAAATATTAAAAAAACAAAAAACAATTAAATTATAAAATTACAAAATATAAAGATAAAAAATGATTAATTCAAAAGATTATTTTTTATTTCTGTAAATACAGTTTTAAATGGACAAAATTTGAACGAAAGATTAATCCCACAAAAAATATCTTACCATTGCAACAGAACTACTTATTACCCAGCCGTGTTATTACGGTCACTTTCAAACTAATGCCCTTGGGAACGGTACGGAACCCTCTTATTCCCACAGCTATAGGTTAAAGAGTATCACTCTTGTTCTTCTACAAAGATGGCTTCGGTACGAAATAAGCCATTAAACAAAGAGACCAATCAACTAACCAACCAAATAGCTAATACATAAAAAAAAAAACTTCATCAGTGTAACCCGGATATAAGAGAGTTGACGAGACCGGAGAAGAAGTATATTATATCAGTGTTTCTCTTATATCCGGGTTTTGTCTATTTTATATACATTAACACAGGCTCTAATCTGGGACCAGAGAAAATCTCTCTTATATCCGGGTTACACTGTATGCGTTAGGGTTTCGAAAAACTAACATATAAACAGTAATGCCTTGTTTTGCTATAACAATGAAATTTCTCATTACTCTGTAGCAAGACCAAGGTGTGTGATCAATGAATATAAAAATTACTTTCTATTTTATTGATACATTATTTATAGTATGGCCCATAAATACACTTCGAACGTTTTTTTTTTTTTGTTTTGTTTTTCTTTTTGTTAAAAAGTTAATTTTCTTCTAAGCCAAAAGATACCAGGATTTTTTATTTAGTCGAACATTATAGTTAAAACAACTATTATTAGGCATTATTCACAACCAAACTCTAAAACCATATTCTGAATCACTTGGGAGAATATTAGAAAACAATATATATCAAATTCTGAATAATACAGTGTGTTTTTAAAATTTGATATCACTTGAGATGTGTTTCAAAAAAATTTATATAATTTCGTAATCTTTACCAGTTCTTGTTCAACTGATCTTAAATTTTAACGTGTAGAAATAACCTGCACATTCTGTTTAATGTTTAAACGCCTTCTCTTTTTCACGGAATGGCATTTCTGTACCTGAAAAGAAAAAAAAAACAACATAAACATAGAATTTTTAGTTGTTTCTACGTATGCTGTTCAAATTTGAAATCATTTGAATGAGAATTGGTCAAGTTATTTGGTTATAAAATTATATCAATTTTTCTGAAACACCAAGTACAATGGCGGTTTCATAGAAGTCAGAGATAAAAAGGATCCGTAAAAGATCGTATCATGGGGCATCTTTAAGTATAGAAATTAATTAATTAAATCTATTACATTTAATCAATGATAAAATAAAGTACCGATAATTTTTATGAAACTGCAGTATTCGAATTTCCATATATAGTTAAAATTTCTATTAATGTAAATTTTGATTCAAATTTGCATAAAAATAATTTAAGGTTTTTCTTAATTTTCTTTCTCCCTATTGGTAAAAAGTTTCAATCTGAATTAGCTTTTAAATGTAATGTGGAATTTCTTTTTATTAGACTTTCATTCTTGAATGTCACGTGGGTGCTATTTTTTTGTTACCTCTATCTTCTTCCCCACTTTTTTCTGCTCCTTCTTTTAGTCCTCTCTCTCTCTCTCCCTCTCGTTCTCTGGTACATTTGAGGCATGAATCCATCTTTTCCCCGACAAGCTAAAGTATTTATCCGTGCCTCCTACCAGACAGGATTTGACACAGGACCTTTTTTATAGTGTGGTTTAGGGATGAGATTCTTACGGTGTTCGTTTGTGCTGGTCATAGGATTACTGGGTGCAATTTGAGACTATGATAGCCATTAAACTTACCTATTTAGCGTTAGTAGGCAACGGGTCTTGAATAAAGAAAATTTAAAACCAGCTGTACTTCGGTTTAAAATTGACCTTGTTTGCCTTCTGCTTCTATCATAATCGTTGGATAAGTACGATATTCGTTTTTTTTGTCGTTTTTATCTTCTTGCTTTTTTTTGTCGGGGGTATAGTTTTTTTTGCTTTTTTAAATTTTTAGTTATTGTACAAAAATTGGGGAAGATCGAATGTAGAAAAGAAAAAAAAACAATAGAAGAAAAAGAAGACAAAAGACAGAAAGAAAAAAATAAAAGAAAATGATATACTGAACAAAGAAGAAATGATAAAAAATGTAAAATTAAGAAAAGGAAGAGAGACAAAGAGAAAGTGTGTGTGTGTATGTGTGTGTGTGTGATAGAAAGAGAATGAGTGTGTGTGTGTGTGTGAGAGAGAGAGAGAGAAAGAGAGAGTGTGTATGTGTGAGAGAGATAGAAAGAGAGAGACAAAGAGAAATTGATGTAAACAAATAAATTATCTCAATTCTTTTGAAATTCAACTTTAAAATGTGCGATATTTAGCATTTTTAAATTGAAAAAATTAGGCAAAAGGACGAAGCAAAAGCATTAAACTGAAAAGAAAAAAAAGAAATGTACCTTGCAGACAGAACAGAACACGACTTACAAAGTATTATGTTACGTTTTCTATTTGTTTTAAGTATTTACTTTATTTTAAACTTTTTGAGATTATGTGTTTTCCCTCGCCTTCTCCTGAAGACGTGTGGGTGTTGAAACGAGGGAGTATTTCTCTGAAAACACTCCCAACCTCATTACTACATTGAGCAGCAGTTGTCTTTTGAATTTAGTACAGTGTTGCCTTTTATTCACCTTTTCATCGTTTTGAGAGTAATTTTCCCTTTAAATAATATCATTCTGAGATTTTTTTTAGAGTTGAAAAATGTCTTAGAATTTTTAGTTTTGAGTTCAAGTAGAAGTCATCTTGAACAAGGGAAGTAACTCGCCTGACTTTTAAACTAATATTTTTTTCACTTTTCTGGAATTTTTTACACTAATTTCTTTTCCTTTCTTTTCTTTTTTAAGTAAATAAAAAAAAAGAACAAACAAACAACGAAGATATTTCTCTGTTTTAATCTTATTGTCCATGTTGCAATTTAAATATTCTTATGACACGTGTTTGCGCAATTTGACATAAATCTAAAAGTTTTCAAATTAAAAAAAATTACAGTAAAAAATTCATTTAATCATGTTTATTTCTATTAAAAGTGTTTAGATAAACATTATTGTTTGAGAGTATCACTAGTGTATTTTGTTAGTTTTCGTTGTAGATACAAATAATACATCAGATTTACCTTTACCTTTTTTTAAAACAATGTGTATCTGACAACTATTTTTACTTTTGTAAAAATAAAATTCTTACTGTGTATGTGCACGCATTCACTCATCCGCGTTTTTTCACATCACCCATTATAGTAAATTTTATTTTATTTCTAAATAAAATGTTGATAAATATTATATTGAATTTTTAAAAAATGGCCAAGAAAATGTTGGTTACATGATACATCCCAAACAAAATATATTTTTTCTCGTACAACAGAATAGATTTTTTATATCATATATGATCAAATGTGATCAAATTTATTAAACTTAATCATTTTCTGCTATAAAGGTTTAACGTTTCATTTTGGAATTTAAGCCCTGACTTTTCTTTCTTAGCCACCTCCTTTTTTGTTTCTTTTTGTTTATTTGTTTGTTTGTTGGTTGGTTTGTTTATCCCTTTTTTTTCGGTGTGACAGCGGTGAGGTAACAAAATAAAACGACTGAAGAAATAAACCATGACCGTTTCAAACATTTTAATAAGCAATAAAAGTTTTTTTTAAATAAATAAATAAAACAGAAGAGAATAAACTAAATACAAATTTGTATAAGATGAAATCAAAAATAGAAAATATTATCGTATATTAGCCACGTTTTTTTTTTTTTTGTTTTTAGTTTTGTTTGGTTTTTGTTTTTTCAAATTTCACCTCTATTCTAAAGTGATAGGGTTCATATTGTGAAAAAGGGCGATATTTTATTTTCAATGTCACCTTGTTGACTTTTTAGGACGTTTCAGTATCCCATTGCTCTTATTTTAACTGAGTCAATGCATTGTGGGGAACCGTTGAACAACTTCATTTAGGAAATCTCGAAAAAATGTCTTATCAGTTTATTTCTTGTTTTTTTTGTTTGTTGTTGTTGTTGTTTTTACAATACAGCTGACCATCATTTTAGATTTATCTAAGATGATAATCAGTTATATTTTTTAATAAAAAAAACCCCAATAAGTCAGGAGTTTTAGAGTTCAACAATATACGTTTGTTACGCTTTATAAAAAGATTTAGTCGTTTTTGTTATCATTAAAGAAAATTGTTATAATTTTTTTGTTTTGTTTTGTTTTGTGTTTTTTTTTTTTTTTCTTATTTTGGGGAAAAAACAATCATTAAAATATGATTACTCCCCACCCCACAACTGTATTTTTGACAGACGTTTATATTTTCAAAAAGAAAAAGTATCCTACCGGAACATTGACATCAAATACACTTGAAGAAAATTAAATGGCCCAAGATGTAAAATGATCATTTTAGTTATAACGATCATCTGTACAAAAATTTCTAAAAGATCCTTCAAAATATCGCTTGATTTACTTTTGACGTTAATCAAGTAAAAAAAAAAAGAAGAGGCAGAATGACAGTGTTAGAATTCTGTTGGGAAAATAATTAAATAAACATCCCTGTGTGCATGAATTGTTTTGCTAACATCACGAGAAAAAATATTTATCAAAAGTAAGGGAAAACAGGGTTTACGATCGTACAAATCAATCATCAAGCCATCAAGCCAGCCTTTCTTTCTTTTTTCTTCTTTTTTTTTATTTTATTACACGCACATCTATTGATCAAAGAATCGCCAATAAAATAAAAATGAAAATAAAAATAAATCAAACAAAAACTAAACAACAAAAACTAAGACAAAATCTAAGTTCCTCTGCTACAATTTCAGTTTTTCAATACTTATTTTTTCTTCTTTTTTATTTATTATTCATGATTAATTATATAAAACTTAAAACTAGCTAATATGTGTTTTTCAAAAATGGCAGTTCGACTTGGTAAGTGACTTGCCAAAAGTTTTTAAAAAAAATTCTTTCTTTCTTTCTTTCTTTCTTTTATGATAAATGATAATTTATTTATTTTATTTTATTTATTTTCTTTACTGATTTTAAGAAACAATTTCTAGCTCACACAAACATCTCTTTTCTTGGGTGTTATTTTATTTCTGACGTAGAAACTTTACAAAATAAAATAAATTATCTAAATGAATAAAGTGATTATATGATCCCAGCCACTGTAGTCTATGCTTCTGGAAATCCAGGAACTCATCAAAGTCCATGATACTGATGCTTTTAATTTGAAAGGAGTGAAGGATTCTAATAAATTAATATTTCATAGTTATCTCTGAGAATTTGAATTATCAAAAAATGACATTCAGTGGACAGTGAAAATGCAGACTCCACAAAACCACCATTAATTTCCAATTATTTTAAGTATATTGCTATACTAAAAAATCTCTCATTCTCGCCACTTCTATTTGTTACAGGGATGATGCTACTGAATAATAGCGAAACAAAATACCAAGTAACAGGAAAAGATAAATCACTCAATATATATGGATGATATTAACTAGAAACTCTTGTACTAACTATTAGAATCTACAGCCAAGATATAGGAATGGAATTTAGAATTGAAAAATGTGTCATGCTTGTAATGAAAAAAGGAAAAAGCGAAAGAATGGAAGGAAGAGAATTCCCTATCAGGAAAGCATCAAAACACTTTTTAAAAAACTACAAATACCTAAGAATATTGTGAGCAGACACCATTAATCAAACAGAAATAAAAAAAATAAAAAAAGAGTACCTCAGAAGAACAAGAAAACTTCCAGAAAACAGACTCTGCAACAGAAATCTCATCAAAGATATAAATATCTGGGCAGTCTCCCTTGTAATATACTCTGGACACTTCTTCAAATGGTCATGGAAGTAACTCAGACATATAGACCATTGAATAAAAACAAGGAAATTGATAATGAGGCACAAAATTCTACATCCTAAAAATGACATAGACAGACTTTATGTGTCAAGAGAAGGAGGATGAAAACTTGTCAGTATTGAGAAGCATAGAAACAAGAACTTAGGAACTTGAAGAATATACAAAAAGAACAAAAAAGATTGATTACAGCACAGCCAGTAATAGCAATATCAACTGAAATTATTTAAAGACAAACAAGAAACTGTATATAAGATGATTTGAACATGTTTAAGAAGGGGAAACCCAAAGAGAGAAATTGAAACTCTTTTAACAGCAGCTTGAAATAATACTATAAGAAATAATCTTGTCAAAGAAAAAACTGATAATATGCAATAGACTAGCAAGTGTTGGTTATTTGGCAACAGAGATAAAATTAAAATCCCATAATGAACAAATACTGCAAACTGGCGTAAAAGGAATACAAGAGTAGATATGATTGGGTGAGAAAGGGGATCCATTGGGAGCTATACAAGAGACTCCAATTTTGTCATACTGACAAATGTTATATGCACAAACCAGAATCTGTCCTAGAATATAAGATGCATGAAATTCTCTTGGACTTTGCGATAGGCATGTCTCCATCTCTTCTCCTCTCAATTATTTGTAAAACAGTTAGGCAGACTGGGCTCACTAGCCTTTCTAGGGGAACCCAGCTAAGAGAAAACTCTGGATTCAAAACCTGAGGAATGTTGTTCAGAGAATCTGTGGAATGCTGATGCGCCATTCTTCTGTTATCAGCTCATCCAAAAAGTGTAACTGTCTATACACAAACCTTCACTCTTGTAAACAAGATCACGTATGTAAGCAGTTGATTGGTTTATGTCTTTAGCTGAGATGTTGAGCATTCATATGTTGTTCATGACAGGAGCCTAAGAAAAGAAATGCATATATATAGAATGGTTGATATGGTTCCATTGTTTAATGGTTTATCAACCTTTGTGGATTATTTAATGCCAAAGCCATGTTTGTAGAAAAACAGTAAAGGTACTGTTTTGCCCAAAGCTGGAGGGATAAAAGGATACATACTTTTCCCAAGAATATTAGTTCAAAAGTGAATGTAATAATGCAACTGGAATTCAAACTTACTAACCACAACATCACACACCAGGGCACCTAAGGTGGTGTAATGGTTAGCCAATTAGACTAGCAAACCTTCATGAGTGAGTTTGATTTTCATTGGGTGCCCCTTATGACAAATCTAAGCAAAAAGCTTAATAAATTGCAACATCACACACCAGTACATTAGCCTCTACTATATGAGAACACCTCTCGCTCCTATTCTTTTAATTGTGGGACTGATGTTCAAACTTGCTTACTATGATGTCACTGTCCAGAATGTTAGCCACATCACAGGACCCCCCCCCTCCAATATACAGAATGTATGTGGTACACTTACAAGTAATGGAAGAATTAAAGAACTAGAAAGATTTATTAAAGAAACACAATGGCAAGCAATTTTCTTCAAAATATAAAGAAAAAAGAAATAGTTTCAAAAATGTATTTGAAAAAAATTAATCTTCATAAGGCTTAAAATGTTCTTTTAAAAAAATCATCTTCTGAATATAATACTCTTGTATCTATAAAGATGGATGGTTGGTTGGTTGGTTGGTTGGTTGTTTTGCTTTACTGCATATTAACCCTTTTTGGATAATTTATCGCTTAATTAAGTCATTTTGATAAAAGTTTCAAACAATTCAGTTTAGAATAAGTATAGTTTTTTGTTTACACATAATTAAATGTCAAAGCAGTTCTATTTCAAATGATTCAATTTACCATAAATATGCAGTTTAAATGCACAGTTAAATATAAGAACAGTTAATTTTAAACAATCTATTTTAGCATAATTACAGAGTTTAGTCCTATTTGACTGATAGAACTCTATCAGATGCTACCACTCCGGACCAGAGTGAACCTGTGAGCGATGGCAATGAAGGAATACTCCACATTCTCCAAAACTCCAGCATTACTGAAGCCTCACTATCAGATTGTTTAGTGTCATATCCAAGATACTCATTGGGTGGGGGGAGTCAGTTGGTGTATTCTGCAGTCCCAGCTGACTGGGCCATATAAAGTTGGAGGAGGGATTAGTAAGTTCACAGATTGACACATAGTTTATTATTGGCCCGTTGGTGGAGCCTAGAAGACACTAATTGTATCCCTTGCAGAGCTGTAAGGCTCAACCAAAAAAAAAAAGGTCCTGAGCATCACACTAAACAGCATCCAGTGGTGAGGCTCCAGTTCTGGAGTCTTGGGGAGTGTGGAGTCATCCTTTCATTACAGTTACTTCCTGGTTCACTCTAAGTGGTAGTACCTGTTAGGGTCCCATCTCTGAATCAAGTAGATCAGTTTTAGATACCAAAGTTTTTACCTGTTTAAAACAATTATGAAGAGACCAAAATTGTTAAAGGGTGTAAAGGCTCAAGTGCTGGACTGTGGCTTTGAAGTAAGTGAGTTCAAATTCCAGTTGCATTCTTTGGTTCACTTTATGGTGTTCAAATCCTGGACAAGGCTAATTGTAATTCCTATTGCACTAATACCCTTGGGGGAGGTATGAATCCAATTATTCTCCCTCTAGCTATGGGTAAATAGTAGGACAGATTGATTTCTTTCACCTTACTTAAGGTAATCTGTCTAGGAGAAGGAAAACCCTGAAATCAAACCTGTTAAACTCCACTTAAAAATTGACCTTGTGTCACATCCTTGCTCATGCGGAGAAATTGCAAAATACACACTCTTACATTCACTTTCTGACTTATAACCTTGTAGGTACCTGTGGTGTAATGGTTATCGTCGTAGGAAATGGATACGGCGACACGAGTTCAAACCTTGGACAAGACTGATTGCATTTCACATTGGGAAAGGTATGAATCTAAATATTCTCCCTCCAGCTATGGGTAAATAGTAGGGCAGACTAGGTTATTCAGCCTTAGTGAGGCAACTAGTCTAGGAGAAGGAAAACTCTGAATTTAAACCTGTTAAACTCCACTTAAAAATTGACCTTGTGTCATATCCTGCCCGAGCAGAGGGGTTGTAAAATATGATAACCTTGGGAAAGGTATTGAACCCCTTTATCCTCATAGCTTTGGGTTAAATAATATCACTGTTGTTGCTCTACAAGGATGGTTTTGGCATTATATAGCCCATGAGGGTTGATATGCCATTAAACAAAAAAACACAAAATTGTTAAATTTTGGCAAGGGTTGACATGTCATAAAAACCAACCAACCAACTGACCATAGTTTGTTGTTTGAATTTTGATCTGAAATTTTCCATATATAATTGTTACTTTAGGCAGTTTCTTTTAAAGCTGGTAATTGGTCCAAGTTAAATGTGGAAAGTAATCAGTGACATAACAGAGACTGATATTAGCTAAACTTGATATTTCACAAGACAACAAATTGTGAGGCAAATTGAAAATTGAACTTAATGCAATGAGATGCAATTACTATTTTTCTGTTGTGAAACATCAATCATAATTTACTGAGCTAAATTCAATCTGAAACATTGGTTTGGTTTGATATAGTTTGGTTGCTTTGTTTAATGGAATATAAAACTTCATGGGTTATTTAATGCTAAAGCTATGCTTGTTTATTGAATGACAATAATGGTACTATCTAACCCATATCAAAGAGGAATATGGGGGGGGTCCATACCTTTCCTAAGGATATTAGTTTAAAAGTGAATGTAATAGAATGATTGAAGTTTAAACCTACTCACTGCAATGTCACTATCCAGTACATTAGTCACTATGTCACGGGAAGTCCTTCTAAGGCATTGGAACTTATGGTAAAGACTGAACTCACTACCTTATACAAAACTGTTAACTAGCTCTGGCCAGATGGAAATCGGAGGCACCATTTTGAACTGCTCATTAATTATTATTATAATCAGTGCTAAGTACACATGATTTATAAATGCGTCTAGACATGTTCATAGATGAAGAAAATAGAATAAGTATTCTAAGTTCAAATTCCAGATGAATCTGTTTATATTTTGCTTGGAGCTAATGTCCTTAGGAAATGTATGTCTCTTCTTCCACATTGATAGCTATGAGTAAAATAGTAGGGCAGTTTGGGCTCTATAGCCTTTGTAGGGCAAACCATCTAAGAAAAAAACTGTTTTTAAAACCTGAAGAATATTGTTTGGAGAATTTAGAGCATATTGTTGCACCATTCTTCTGTTATCAGCTTATTCAAAAAGTGTGGCTACCTCTACACAAGTTTTTACCATCATAAACAAATCACCTGTGTAGAAAGTCCAAAAGTTTGAATCTTTAACTGTACTATTGGGCTCTCATATGTCATTGTCAATGAAAGTAGCAAAAAAAAATTGCTCATACATTAAATGTATGTGATATACATACAAGTCATAGTTGACCGACTATAGTCAAGGGCAGCCTTTTCAATAGCTACAACATTGAGGTGTTGGAGAAGGTGCTACTCTTTTCCCTGGACTGCTTCACTTACCCTTGATCCATACCTTATAATGGTGGGTGTTAAGCAAGGAGGCAAGTACCATTTTTTGAGTCTTTGGTATGACTCAACCTAGGATTGAACCCCGGTCTCCTGGATCATTGGCAAAGAGAATAAAAGAACTAAACAGATTTATTTAAAAAAGAAAAGGTAATTTTCAACAATTTTATTAAAAATGTATTTATTTTCCAACCCCGCCTCACCATAGGAAAGATGTGACACAAGTTGAATTTTTATAGCGGAGTACAGCTGGTTGGAATTCAGATTTTTTCTTCTAGATTAGCTGATAAAGAACCCAATCAACTCTAAAATTTACACATAGCTAGTGGGGAGAACAGATGGATTCACACTTTTCCCAAGGATATTAAAACAAAATGTAACACAAACAGCCTCATCCAGGATTTGAACTCATGTCGCTGATTGCATTTCCTACAACACAAAACACATTCAAGATGTAAAGGGTGTCTACAGAAGAGACAATTTTAAAAATTTATTCATTAAAAAAACAATTAAAACATTGCCACTCATGATATACAATTTAGGAGAGAAACACTTTAAGTTTATTATTGCAACTTACGATTCTAAATTAGATGTTTTATAAATCCACCTTCATTTATCCAATGCTTTAACATTTCTGTATAGAAATCAGGACATGTGATTTTGTTCTGGTCACTTAGACTTTGCTTTCTATAGAGAATCATTTTCAACTGTTTCTTCAAAAGTTTTCAAGCAACCTAGTGTAAAATTTGTCACTTTTGATCTAACCTCCTCATAGACTTCAATGGGTTGCGTAGGTAACTAGCACAGACATGCTCCAATCATTTTTCATTAACTGATGGTCTCTCAGGAATTTTACTCTTACACAAATATTGTGTTATTTCAAATTTCTTGAACCAATTATTGATGAATTCTTTAGTCTGCAGTGATTTTTCAAAGTCTATTTTAAAATGCTGTTGCACAACAGTAGTAGAATTAATTTTGCATAATTTAAGTTCACAAAAAGCCTTCTCAACAGCTGTAGTTTTTAGCACCCAGACTAACAATGGAACATCTGGTGATGCTATTACGAATACATATAGGAGAAGGAAAACTCTAAATTCAAACCTGTTAAGCTCCACTTAAAAATTGACCTTGTGTCATATCCTGCCCGAGCGGAGGGGTTGGAAAAAAGGGGGTGCCCGTGGTGTAATGGTTATAATCGCAGAAAATGGACATGTTGACATGTTTTCAAATCCTGGACATGACTGATTGCATTTCACATAGCACTAATACCCTTGGGAAAGGTATGAATCCAAATATTCTCCCTTCAGCTATGGGTAAATAGCAGGGCAGACTAGGTTCTTCAGCCTTGGTTAGGCAACTAGTCTAGGAGAAGGAAAACTCTGAATTCAAACCTGTTAAACTCCGCTTAAAAATTGACCTTGTGTCATATCCTGCCCGAGTGGAGGGGTTGGTAAATATGATTACGAATATGTATATGGTAAAGGAGGAGGAGTAGGAGGAGGAGGGACTGATGCAGAAAAGGACAACAGTTGTTCTACTTGCTCATGAGGCAAGGGGTAAAAAAAACAGTCAAAAAACAAATAAAAGTGTGAACAAAATAGGTGTCATTTATATGCTGAAATATACTAGTCAATTTTTTGGGGAAAGAAAGTTTACAAAGTTATATTTGTTGAATGCCCATTTCTGTGATATTGAAGTCCTTGATAAGTGTTTATGTGTGTTTGAGAGTTATGTGAAAACTGCTGTCTGTGCCTGACTATTGAGGTAAGCATAGAAACTATTATGTGTGGTAGACATGTGGAAGACTGTCAGAAGAATTGGTGAATATAGAATTCAGAGTGTGATTTATATGTCTTTTGTGATATGATAGAAGCATTTGCTATCAGTCTGTGGTTCCTTTTAACTGGCTAAAATAGTTTAATTTGTGGTCATATGACCTGCTCACCACTACATCTATGTAGCTAATACTTAGGTCTCATCAAGCATTCTATTTGATTAAAAAGGTCATGAATTATAACAAGATCTGACTCTGAGTATAACAATGCCAAAAACCTTTGTAATAAACTTACATGTTTTTCTACTAAACTGTGTATCATTAGTGTAAATAACTTTAAAAAAAAATAGCCAAGTTTCTGTTTGGATTATTGTTGTATACTCACAATACAACTGCACGTATACATATACAAATATACACTGAAACAATCAACCGGTAATGAACGACTTTAATGAACGAACGAATACACTTCTTTATAAAAATATAAATCTCTTACACTTTATTTTTGAAAGGGTGATGTTTGTTGTGTGTGAGAAATGAGTGGAGACCAGTACGGACTGCTATATTGACCCAAGTTCTTCCTCACCCATAGGAGCACTTGGCTTGAGTTGCTCAACCGGGGGTCACTAAGGGCCCAAGCCCTCAATCTGCAGCTGGTTCTCACTTCAGCATCCTGTCTCCAACTGACTTGAACTGCCCGAGCACCTGGTTATATTATTTTCTAACGCCCACTTGCTTCCGCTGTTCTTCCACTTATTTACACAGGTGCATCTCTTGATTGACGGCTCGGTCGAAGGTCAAAACATAACATTATCATAAAGCAATTTTATTCACAGCTCCACACACTTAATGGATACTTCCCCTTGTTGCAATACCTTAATGATGGATCCAATGGAAGAGCATTGAAACATTCTAGTTTAAACCTGATCAGAAAAGAAAGGTTTACATTGTCTATAAAATGGCAAATAAAATTAACATCTGCAAGAGTGCCCCATTTACAGAGGAATCAAATCTTCTGGAAGAAAAATTACTCAGAAAAGACTCATTCTACCTACATAACCTGGGCTTATCTTGATGAAACTTGGTATATGAACTACCTTGATCACAAGAATTGCTTTAAAGGTAATTGGAAGGAAGATCTGGAACATTTTGGTTTAAAATTGAAGCAGGTCTAATTTATCTAGAACAAATACAATTGGTATCCACAAAGAGGAAGTGCTCTGGCCCTATGGAAATAAAATTTGGGAGTAAAATTAATTAGACAATTCTCATTTATACAGAAAGTAAATGATATTGATATCTACAGGTGCGGACTTAATCCAAGTTGCACATCAATTTTTTATGGTATTTTTATATTGTAATTGATTGGTAGATAGATAGATGTCTCAATCATCACCTAAAAGAATAAAGTCATCATACTTTCTTAGAAATTGTAGTTATTGCAAAATCTCAGTGACCAGGACAGAATCATATGTTATGATTTCAGTACAGAAGATGAGTTTGTAAAACATAAAAGTAAGGATAGGTTTATAGGACATTTTATGAAGATGAAGATAGCTTTATAGAACATCAACCTTTCAGCAATGAGTCAACTATAAGTTGCATCAATGAACTTCTAGTGTTTTTCTACCAAATTCTGTATTGCGTCAATATCTCAAATTTTTTTAGAATAAACTTTTAAAACTATCTCTTTTGTTAGCCACCTGTATTACATTTGTTTGTAGTCTTTTTCTAAACTAGTATTAATATATATATATATATATATATATATATATATATATATATATATATATAAATTTTCAGGTCTGGACTTTCTCATCAAGATCTCATACCTTAGCAAATTATCTCTAATCAATAATCTATATTTTTTCATATTCCTAAATCTTAAACTCAGCTCTTTCTCCTTCTCTTCAAGCTAAATATATTTCTAGAGAAAAGTAAAAAGGATTTTAAGAAAAAAAAAAGAATATATATATATATATATATATATATATGTGTGTGTGTGTGTGTGTGTGTTATTAAATTCTTTCATTATTGACATTATTTAAGCCAATCAATTTTTCTTTTCACCAAAAACATGATAAATTGGAATGACTTGGATAGTAGATGTTTGATTTGAAATCAAATGTCTTTTATTCCTTTTCATATGACAAACATATCAACATTTGCTTTACCAAGCTTTGAAAAGAGAGTTTGTTTTATTTATATATAACTAACATTCTCATTAAGGCGTGATCAAAAAGTACCGAGACTGAATCTTTAAATATTGTATCATATGAGATCATCCTCACGTCATGCTGATTGCATGGATTCTCTTTTGTCACTCTCACCATCAATCCCTATCATCCATCACTCC
Organism: Sepioteuthis lessoniana; assembly: GCA_963585895.1. Lineage (NCBI taxonomy): Eukaryota > Metazoa > Mollusca > Cephalopoda > Myopsida > Loliginidae > Sepioteuthis > Sepioteuthis lessoniana. The sequence continues at coordinate 96,299,198 of OY757915.1, read as the reverse complement.
TGGTAGGTCTTCTAGACTGCATCCAGTGTCTGTACAGATCTGATGTTTCCTGGTTGGTTAACACTGGTGTTGTTGAATACTCACATAATAAATATACTTATATACACATATACATATATATGCTGAATACATACTGACGCAATAAAAACAGACGAGCGAAGACCTCTTTAAATAAATATATCTCTCACTTTATTTGTAACATTTGCATGATAGAGGAACTGGAGACCGAACAGAACTGCAATATATTGACCCCCACTCTTATAGCCATCAGTGTTGTGTCCTTCTCGTTCTCCTGATGCTCAACCGGAGGCCCGGGGGCCCACTCTGCTGGCTTTCTCTACTGCATCTTATCACCAACTGGTTTGGTCCCCAAACTCCACCGGGGGTCCTGAGGGCCCCTTTGGCTGGGTGTGGCTTTCCCTACCACATCTCGTCTCTAACTTGTCTGATCTCCAACTCGTCTAATCTCCAACTCTCCCGAGGGCCCCCTCTGCCGAATGGTGGCTTTCTCTACCACACCTTGTCTCCGACAGGCGCCTCTGGTGGTGTAATGGTTAGCAAGCTCGACTAGTAAACCTACACGAGTGAGTTCAAGTCTCATTGGGTGCCCCTTTCATATGGCCTTGTGCCACATCTAAGCAAAAAGCTTAGTAAATTTCCACACCTTGTCTCCAACTTCTCTGGTCCCGAACTCCTGACTTCCTGTCTTCACCAAGTTATATAATAGTTCAATCGCCCACTCAATCGCCCACATAATCTTTGGAATGGTATGTTTGATCGTCATCAAGCGGAAATGACTGTCATGCAGTTCAGAGGTCATTCTCTTCCGGTGCATCAGTCTATGAGTGTATCATGGGCTTTTACCTTGTCCCATTTTGTCAGCCAAATCTGCCTACGTGATTTCTTTCGATTACTGGCCATTGGAATGAGTAACTTCCTTCCGGTGCATCACTTTGGAATGGCATGTTTGGCTGGGTCGAAGGTTAATATACAACAGTGTGTTCATGTGTAGTAGTCCATTGGAGAATGTCACTTATGAGTTTGCCTTTACTTCACCAGTAGTATCCAGTATATCTTGTTTGTCTTACTTGAATGGTTTGTGAGATGGGAGACAAGTGGCTGTACAGCTGCTTCCAGGATTTGTTCAAAACAGCACATAATATTCTTGTGTAGTTCTATTATAGCTTTTTTCTTTTGAAGCATTTCATTAGAGTTCAGGTGCTGCCTCCATACAGTTGCCCTGTCAGCTGGGACTGTAGAATATACCGACTGCTTCTCTGTTGAGGGGTAAGACCTCCCCCACTCCCAACGAGTGTCCTGGATATGACATTAAACAATCTGATGGTGAGGTTCCAGTAATGCTTGAGTTTTGGGGAATGCAAAGCTCCCCTTCATCGCCCTCACTCCCAGGTCCACTGTGGCCTGGAGTGGTAGCACTTGATAGGGTCCTACTTATGGATCAAATAGAACTAAACTGTGTATTTATGCTAAACTGAATTGTTTGAAATAGAACTGTTTATAGGTATAAAAATGGTTTTGGTATTAATAACCTATAATAGTTGATGTGCCATAAAACCAAATCAAACCAAGCCTCTCTAAAGAGTACCAAAACAGCCAAAGCTTAGATGAATACTAATTTCATTCAATCAGAAAGATCAGATTTTTATATGATGGAAAGTGTATGCCTTCTGTATGCTTATGTCAACATTGCTTGGAAATTTAAGACTTAGAAATATGTGCACAGTTATTATTAAATAATAAAGTGATGATGCCTAGACCTCTGCCGAGACAAGTTATTGCCAAATCTCACTATTTTTTAACCCAGTCAGCTGAGGCTGTAGAAAACACCAACTTCAAGTGTCCCAGATATTGCATAAAACTATTTAATGGTAAAGCTCTAACCTTGGAGATTTAAGAAATGTGGCATACCTTTCATTGCCATTGCTTCTAGGTTCTCTCTGACCCAGAATTGCCACATCTGATAGGGTCCTATCAATTGGTCAAATAGATCTGTTTGACATTTAAACTATGTGCAAATAAAAGACTTATGTTAAAATGAATAGTGGTAGTGGTTGTGTTGGCCCAGCAAAAATGTTCAGCTATGTTCCCTTCTTTCTGGGTGGGATTTACAATTTTTTGACTCTCATATATATTGGCCTAGTGGGTAGAATATTTGCCAATGGTCCAGGAGACCTGGGTTCAATCCCAGGTCGAGTCATACCAAAGACTTTAAAAATGGTACTTAATACCTCCTTGCTTAACACTCAGCAATATAAGGTACGTATCATAGGTAAAGTGGAGCAATCCGGGGAAATGAGTAGCGCCCTCCCCTATACCTCGGTGTTGTAGCTATTGAAAAAGGAAGCCTTCAGCTTGCCCTTGACTATGGTCGCTGACTTTACTTTACTACTATATATATATATATATATATATATATATATATATATATATATATTAATCGTGAATAGCTATTTAAATAAGGTTTTCTTGCAATGATATTTCTGTGGAGTAAGAGATAAAGATAGATGCTTATCATCATAGGGAATGAACACAGCAGACCAAGTTCAAATCCTGGACAAGACTATTTGTATTTCATCTAGTGCTAATATCCTTGTAGAAGTAATGAGTCTGACTATTCTCCCTCCAGCAATGGATAAATAGTAGGGCAACTGAACACTTTAACCTTAGTATGGTAACTAGTCTACAAGAAGGAAAATACTGAATCCAAACCTAATAAACTCTGCCTTAAAAATGACCTTGTATCATATTCTGCTCATGTGGAAGGGGAAGGGAATATATAGTCATATCTTTTAGGAAACAATTTTTTTTTAAACTGAATTCCTGTGTTTAAATCAACTATGTAATGTCATCAGTGGCCATTTAAATTGATTTTATTTCTTAACAAGTTCTATATTTATTACTTGATAAACTTCCTTTTTTTTTCTATTTTTCTTTCCTTTTTACATCTGATTTGAATTCTGATAAGCAGATTAACAAGGAAAATAGACTGATGCACATTTTCTCACATACACATATATGTGGGCTTATGGATATATTAAATATTTTCTGTAGACACACACATGCATAAGGTTATATTCCATATATTTTCAAGATATGCACATATTGAATATACATATACTGCATATTTTTTTGAATACACATCATTATGGAATACAAATATACTTCATATAGGCCACTGATCTAATGAATAGAGTGTTCACCAATGGTTTCGGAGACCGGGGTTCAATCCCAGGTTGAGTCATACCAAAGACTCAAAAAATGGTACTTGATGCCACCTTGCTTAACACTCAGCATTATAAGGTAAGAATCAAGAGTAAAGAGGAGCAATCCAGAGAAAGGAGTAGCACCCTTCCCTACACCTTGGTGTAGTAGCTATTGAAAAGGGAGCCTCTGGGTCACCCTTGACTAAGGTTGACAACTTTGCATACTATACTCCATATATATTGACTGATTTTAACTGCATGTTAACCTGTCTTGGGTTATTTTATCCCAAGAGTTTAGGGAATTGTATTCATTGTACATTCATATTTGCATTTTTTGTATTGTTATTTCTAAAAAGGATTATTTTGAATACAATCCTATTGAATACAAATAATTTTTAAATTATACTATCACTCAGGGTCAGAGTGAATCTGGAAGTAATGGCAATGAAGGGGTGACTCTGACTCCCCAGAACTCCAGAAATGGAGGTCACCATTAGATGCTGCTTTGTGTCATACCCAGGATATTTCTTTTTTGGAAGTTCTTACAGGATACAGTACATATGTTCTAAGTCAGTCATCAAGGTGGACATATATGCTGAAACATACACATTAATGGTTTGCTTTCTTTAATGATATATCAACATTTGTTGGTTATCTAATGCCAAAGCTATCCCTGTAGAAGAACAGCAGTGATTCTATTTAACATATAACTGGAGTGGGGGATAAGGAGGTTCATACCTTTCCCCAAAGTATTCATCCAAAAGTGATCGTAATAGTTCAACTGGAATTAGAACTCACTTACTTCATGGTCACTGTCCAGCACTTTAGCCATTATGCCACAAAGACACCCCCCTCACACACACATATTGAATGTAGATATATTTCACATATTCTGTCAATACTGGACGAGGCTATTTGCATTTCACATATCACTAATACCCTTGGAAAAGAATGAATCTAACTTGTCTCTCTATGGATAAATAGTTGGGCAGACTGAGCCCTTTAACCTTGGTATGGCAACCAGTCTAGGAGAAGGAAAACTGTATTCAAACTTATTAAACTCTGCTTAAAAATTGATCTTGTGTCACATCCTGCTTGTGCAGAGGGGTTGGGTAAATATATATATTCAGTAGATACACACATACAAAAATAAATATATTCTAAAAATTCTGCAGACACACACATACATAGAGTTGAAGATACGGCACACACAAACACACACACACACACACACATACACACACACACACACACACATGCACATTGAAAGAGAAGATGATAAAAGTTCTCATAATAATGACAGAACAGGTAGTTGTTGTTTAATCAATGACTGAATGGTAGTATTAAACTGTTTTGAACAGTAAGCAGTAGATACTACTAACATAACTGCTACCAAGTGTGACTATATAGTAATTGGAGCAATTGTTGTTATGGAACAGATAATAAATTCATATTAAATAATGATTACTTTTTATGAAATTCAGCTTACTGGTCATTACTTTAGATAACTGTGTTAAATTGACCCTAAAGTGATAATGTATTTCAAAATGACATTAGAAAGAAATAATCTGAGTACTAATGGTTGCAGTAGTATAAGTAGTATCTTTTGGTCTAATAATAGAAGTAGTAAAATAATGGATTATAATCCAGAGGATTAGTAAGAGTAGTTGAAATATTTAAAAATAGGAGTATAATAATATTAGTAGTAGTAGTTGTAATAGTTCTTATTGGATGATTTGGGTGGTGTATGTTGTGAAGCATTGATAATAACGCATAATATTTGGCTTTATGAAAATATTCTCAGGGGAATGATCTGCACTATCGGCAGGGCTTAAAATGTGCTGACTGTAGTCCCTGCAGAGGAGTAAGAACCCCTCAAATGGGATATTCTGGGTATGATACTGAAATGTATTTGATGATGAAGGTCCAGTCTTAGAGGTCTGGAGAGTGAGGAGTACCTCTTTATTGACATTACTCCTAGATCCACTCTGACTTGGAGCAGTAGTATCTGTTAGGGTCCCATCTATGGATCAAAGGGGGTGTCCTCCTGGTGTAATGGTTAAAGCACTGGACTCCGGAATCATAGTAAGCGGGTTCGAACTCCAGCCGTGCTATTACGTTCACTATTAGGGGCAAATACCCTTGGGAAAGAGTATGAACCCCTTTATCCTCCCAGCTATGGGTTAAATAGTACCACTACTTTTCTTCTAGCAGAATGGCTTTGGCATTAAATAACCTACAAAGGTTGATATGCCACCAAACAAAGAAACCAAACCAAACCAAACCTATGGATCAAATAGATGTGTTTAAAAATTATATGCAAAAAAGTGCCAGTATTGTCCGACCAACAAGAATTTATTCACATCAGCACTGTGCAGACACGGGATGTAATTTGGAGGACCTATCGGGAACAATGGATGATAGGGGCAGATGAAGTGAGAGAGTCTGGGAAATCCATGCTGTCAGAATGACTTGATGATGATGATGAAGATTATGAAACAACAACACAAAAAATGTAAATATGAATATACAATGAATGTGACTTGACATGACGTTAAATTCAACCGATTAATCTATCTGGACATGTTTTTCAACTGACAAAAACAGACCTGATGATAACTAACAAAAATTCTATAACCCCTTTTTATAACAAACTAATTGGATATACAATTAACCATTGCAGTCAAAAATTCATTATATTCAAAGGTTGCTACTCATTCAGTTAATAAATTTTAGTACTTTGCCAAAATACAGGGAAAGGAATAGTGCCCTCCCCTACACCTCGGTGTAGTAGCTATTGAAAAGGAAGCCTTCTGGTCGCCCTCGACTATGGTCGCCAACTTTATGAATTCTGGGGAGAGTCCTAATAGTGTAGTGGCTAATGTGTTAGACTATAACATCATAATAACCAAGTTCAAATTCCAGTCCTGCTATTACTTTCATTTTCAGAAAGATACTCCATTATTTCCCCAGCTATAGGTTAAATAATACCATTACTGTGATTATACAGGGATGGCTTTGGTAATAAATAACCTATGATTGGTTGATATACCATTAAAACAAAGAAATCAAACCTCTGAATTCTCTCTTACACTACTACAATGTTCTATCAACGGGCCTTAGAATAGATGAATTGTATTTCCAGCAGGTTGTCGCTGGTATGACACTAAACTAATGGTGAGACTTTAGTTTTGATGATCTGGAGTACCCCTTCATTGTAATTACTGGTTTGGTTTGGTTTCTTTGTTTAATGACATACCAACCAAAGCCATCTGTGTAGAAGAACAGTACTGGCACTATTCAACCTATAGCTGGGGAGAATAGAGGGTTCATGCCTTTCCAAAGGGTATTAATCAGAAAGTGAACATAATAGTGCAACTGGAGTTCAAACTCACTTAGTATGATGTCACAGTCCAGCACATAAGCTACTCTGCTACAAGGACTCCCCCATTGCCATTATTCCCAGGTTCACTTTGACCTACAGTGGTAGTACTGATTAGGGTCCTGCATATAGATCAAACAGATCTTTTTGAAAATTATTAGTATTAGATAGAGATACTTGATACCATATAACTATAAATTATTTGTGTTAAGAATAGTTACTTAAAGCTATAATTGTTTACAAAGGATTATTTTTATTAGTTACTTGAAACTATATAACTGTGTGCAAATAGATGATTCTTATTAAATAGAAATAGTTGCTTGAAACCATATGTTAATCTATCACTAATTATTCTCACTTTTAAATGTCAATCAAAACTGATGAGAATCCATTTTTACCACATTTTCCTCATTTTGTGAAGTAATTGATTAGCCAGAATGGAATCATCCAACACAATCTCTTGGCTATTCAAAAATGCTTTGCATCATCTAAAATCTTACACAACACAGATATTCTTGATAGTTTTTATGAAATTCATGGTTGGTTGGTTGGTTTAACAGCATGTTGACCTTTGTTGGGCTATTTTTTGCCCCAAAACAATTTATGGTCTCTAAATATAAACAGTACAGAAATATATTTTCATAATCATTTTAAATAAGTAAACACTTCATACTAAGTAACTAAGCTGTTTTAAGAGTCAATCTATTAATATCATTAAAAATCATTTTCAACATTATCCTAAATAGATTTATTTGACGTATAGATGGAACTCTAATAGGTACTACCACTGTGGGTCAGGGTGACTTTACACTCCCCCAAGGTCCCAAACTGGAGCCTCACCACCAGATCCAGTGTACTGAGGATAATGATATTCATGCAGCATTGCATTAGCATGCATAACATTCATTAATTCCATCCCTACAAGGAATATAGGTGTCAAATGCTTTCTAACAACTGGAGTGTGGGCAGAAAGCCATGCTCTTCATTCTTTGACTTGGAGAACATTAGAAACAACATGATACTTCAAAACATGAATAGTACAAGGTGTGATGGGTAAATTTTTGTCTAAATTATGCAAGAAATGAAAATAACACTGACATCTCTCTTCATCAGATATATTTATGAAAATATCTTGAAATACTGTTGATTAAATTTATTCAAAGAACTTGCCATTGGCTTCAACCATGGACTCCAGATGACTTTGGAATCTCCAGCAAGCCTTTCTGATGGTCTCCTTGTTTACATAAATAAATGCTGCCATTATCCTAGCCTTCAGTTCATTTTTTGGTGTTTCACAGAGTTTTTTGGTCTCTCACTCAACCGTGCCCAACTCATGATAATTAAGGGGACTGCAAACTGGGTGACACTACATCCTCTAGACACTTGATGTAGTTCTCTGAGTTGAGTCTGAGGCCATGTAGGAAGATGACTGAAGACATAATGTCACCATTGCTAGTGACTACACCAAACATCATGATGTGAACTGGGTGTTTGTTGTTCATCAATATCGGTACATCTTATGGAAACTGAGCAAGCCAACAGTTTTTCTGTGAGTTCACCATTTTATCCTGGGAGAAATTTTCCTCATTTGAGAAAAAGCAAAGCATGTTCAGTTGGAGGGAATGCTTGAGTTTGTTCAAAAGCTATGCAGTAGACAAAACTTGAAGCAGACAAAGCGCAAGCACAAAATTAAGGATCTAAAATGGTGACAATTTACCCATCACATATTGTATAGTAGTTTCCTTATAAAGATGTATAATAGATCTCTTTACTTTAGATTTTTCATGTCCTCAATATGACCCTAAACTATATTTTGTTAAGGTTCTATCTATGGATCAAATATATCATTTTGATTGATTGATTGATTTTATCAGCATGTCAGCCTGTCTAGGTTTATTGTGTAGCTGTTTCTTAAGGTTTTTTTTTTTGCATACACTTCAGTTGAATACAAATAATTCTTTAGCAGACAGGACCCTAGTGTTGCATACATATATATACTGGATACATACCAACGCAATGATAACAGACACAAGAATAAAGGACGCAGGAAGGAAGACGCATAAAGACTTCTTTAACAACATATTTATATTTTACCTCTCACTTTATTGCAAGGGTTCAAAAAGGGTTGTTGAAGGTTTGCATGTGAGAGGGTGCTGGAGACCGAACATAAACTTCATATTTTGACCCCACAGTTATGACCGTCACGTTGTGTCTTTCTTGTTCTCTTAGATGCTCAACCAGAGGTCTTTAGGGTCCACTGCTGGATGCTGGCTTTCTTTACTGCATCTTAGCATCTTCTCTGGACCCCAGCTCATCAGGGCTTCAAGCCCCATCGGCCTGGTGTGGCTTTCCTTACCACATCTCGTCTCTAACTCTCTGGAAGTCAGCTGGCAACTGCTCTGGGACCCAAACTCAACTGAGTTAAATAATAACTCAACGCCCACACGATCGCCTATTGGATCTTTGAAATCGAATGTTTAATCATCATCAAGCGGAAATAACTGTCATGCAGTTCAGAGGTTACTCTCTTCCGGTGCATGACTGTAATGGCACAACGGGACCTTCACCTTGTCCCATATCATACGCCTTAATCCGCCCACGCGATCTCTTTCGATTACTGGCCGTTGGAATGTGTCACTTCCTTCCGGTGTATTACCTTGGAATAGTATTTTTGGGCCGGGTCGAAGGTCAAAATATTACACTAGTAGGTACTACCACTTTGGATCAGAGTGAGCCTGGGAGTAATGGCAATGAAGTAAACACTTCACTTTCCCCAAATCTCCAGAACTATGGCCTCATAATTAGATGTGGTTTAGTATCATACTCCTTTTTGGAGGGGGTCTTAACCCTCTGCCAGGGATACATATTTACCAACCCCTCCGCTCAGGCAGGATATGACACAAGGTCAATTTTTTAAGCGGAGTTTAACAGGTTTGAATTCAGAGTTTTCCTTCTCCTAAACTAGTTGCCTCACCAAGGCTGAAGAACCTAGTCTGCCCTACTATTTTACCCATAGCTGGAGGGAGAATAATTAGATTCATACCTTTCCCAAGGGTATTAGTGCAATGTGAAATGCAATCAGTCTCGTCCAGAATTTGAACTCGTGTCGCCATGTCCATTTCCTATGATGACAACCATGACACCACAGGCACCTCCTTTGCCAGGGATACAGTCAGCATATTCTGAGATCTGCCCACAGGATGATAAATCACTTTGAGATGATGATTAAAATGATTTCGAATTACATTTGCTCTTAAAACGTTGATATTGAAACTAAGTATTAAGTGCCAACTGGGAGGTCTCCTCGTTGTGTAATGGTTAAAATGCTGGACTGTGGTATCATAGTGAGCTAGTTCAAATTCCAGTTGCACTATTATGTTCACTTTCGGTCAAATACCTGTTATGGGGACATATCCAACCATACCTCAAAGATAGACTCATCCAACTTAAACATATTCTCCGAGCTAGGTTGCTCGGGAAAGACAACTTCTCGTTTCTTATGAGACATTTGACAGACAGACTGCAAGCCGAGAATGGCTAGTACTTCTTTTGTATGACTTCCTTTTTCTGCTAATACAATAACTCATCCAACCTAAACATATTCTCTGAGCTAGCTCGCTCAGGGAAGACAACTTCCTTTTTCTGCTAATACAATAACGTTCACCTATCACCCGTTGTTTGAGTTGTTCTTCCACCGGTCTTATCTGAAGACCACAACAATACCCTTGGGAAAGGTATAAACCCTCTTATCCTCTCAGCTATGGGTTAAATAGTACCACTACTGTCCTTCTAGAAGGGTGGATTTGGCATTAAATAACCCAAGAAGGTTGATATGCCATTAAACAACAAAAAATAAATGCCAACCTGTTTAAAGTGACATTTAAAAATACATTTTGTAACAGTAGATAATTGGAGACCATTACTGTTATATTGACTTAGGCATAAAATGACTCAACCAGAAATGACATGCCATAAAACCAAGTACAGATTTTTTACCAATGTGTGAAAAAGAGAAGGCTCGAGTTGAATGTTCTCTCTAAATCATACAATTGCAAACAAGAAAAAATTATCTCACTTGGGAAGTTTCCAATAAATAAAAGTTCAATAATGACTGAACTAACAATAACGATATCATTCTCATTCCAACTTTTGTTTCATAAACTTTAGATAAAAAACAAAAAAAAACATCAAAGATTTTCTCTAAAGTAAAAAAATATTTTCTGCACACTCTATTGTAATATAATTAAGAGTGATGATTAATTATATTAGGTAATTATTTCATTTGTATTATTGGTCTAGTTGGTAGAGTGTTCACCAATGGCCTGGGAGATCGGGGTTCAGTCCCAGGTCGAGTCATACCAAAAACTCAAAAAATGGTACTTGATGCCTCCTTGCTTAACACTCAGCATTATAAGGTATGGATCAAGAGTAAAGTGGAGCAATCCAGGGAAAGGAGTAGCACCTTCCCCTACACTTCAGTGTAGCAGCTATTGAAAAGGGAGCCTTTAGGTATCCCTTGACCATGGTCACCAACTTTACTTACTTTACTTACTTAAAACTTTGAATGGAAGTGTAAGTTGCAAAGGTCATATGCATACATGTGTCGCTGGAGATGGGATGACAGTCTGTCATAACTGGGGTTCTGTTTTGACACCATTGTTGTTGGCCGGATATTAAAAAGTAAACAAATTGAATGCATGTCAGCTGACTTAAGGAGGTGATGTCACACTGGAAAGTTAAAGGCACATGTTCTTTTATCATTAGTGAATGGAATAATTAAGAGATATGATATAAGCAGGAGATTTTTGGAAGTTAGTTGGCAGATGGGGCAGTCGAATTCAGAGTTGAGGGTCAGTTGAGTTCAGAGATTTGAGCCGTCTGAGGCAAGGGGATGAGCAGGTTGAAGGAATCTAAGTGTTTTTGTTGAAGTGTTGAAGGAACATTTGAATCTGATAGCATTTCTATGTAAGAACTAATACCTTTCATTCTGTTTCTCTCATGTTTCAATGGCTGACTTCTGTATGAAATGTTGCAATTGGAAATAAACTTTTCGTATTGGAAACAACGAGGCGCTTTGTACTTTGAGAAATATAACATCTATGCACATTTTTTATCCCATAACTTAACACACTTTTTTAATTACTTATAAAATCTTCTGCACTTAGCCACTTACCTACTTGGGGACCAATATTAAATGCATCCTCAACATCGTGGCCTGCAAGCTGACAAACATACCCTGTATCCTCTGGACATCAGAACATTAGAATAACACAATACTTCAAATTATGAATAATGCAATGGTAACTTCTTTGAAGATATGTATAGCAGAACCCTTTGCCATGAATTCGTCATCAGTACATACATGGGATTAAAGGGATTAAATGGGATTAAAGGCACACTTAGATTAATGGTTATCATCATGGGTAATGGAATTGGTGACCAAAGTACAAATCCAGGACAAATTGGTTTGTGTTTTACTTATTCCCCAAAGCTCCAAGACTGAAGCCCACCATCAGATAGCTAAATGTCATATCCAGGTCTTACATCTCTACAAAGATGCAGATGGTGTATTCTACAGCCCCAGCTAACCAGGCTTAATAATTCTTGGGTTAGTATGTATTTACTAAATTCCTCTGCTACATGTAGGAGTCAGCAAAAGTTCAATCTTTAAATGCAGTTCAACTGGTTTGAATTCAGAGTTTTTCTTCTTCTAGATTGGTTACCTGACTAAAGGTACAGAACCCAGTCTGCCTTATCATTGAGTGTGCAGAGAACAGATGGATTCATATCTCTCCTAAGGGTATTAGGGCGAAGTGAAATGCAAACAGCATCCAGAATATGAATTTGGTTTCCTGATTTCATATCCTGCAAGGACAAACATTACACTAATCAATGCTAAATTGTCTAGTTTTTAGTTCATACAATATCTTTGTTCCTTTTAGCCATTTCATACATATGTACTAAGCACAAAAAAAACAAAAACTCTCCTACATATAAAAATTTTTCCTTTTTTATTTTTGTATTTCATTTTTAGCTGTATCTACATTCATAAGTCCTGGCAGCTAGGGCTGTAGAATACACTGACTGCATCTCTTCAGAAGGATAAGACCTCCCCAATGGGTTTACTGGATATGACAGACCATCTGATGGTGAGGTTCCCATCCAGGTGTTTTGGGGAATGTGGAGTACCTCTTTATTGCCATTACTCCCAGGTTCATTCTGGAGTGGTACTATTTGTTAGGGTCCCATCTAGGGGACAAAGAGAACGATTTAATCATTTACTATACCTGAAACCATTTAGTTGTGTGCAAACAAGACAAAAATTGTTATTGTCTTCAATACTTAACTTTTATCAATAATTTTGATTAGTTTGGTTTTGTTTTATGGCACATCAATAATTGTAGGTTATTAATGCTAAATCCATGTTTATACATATAAACAGTTCTATTTCAAACAATTCAGTTTAATATAAGTATAGTTTTTCTTTACACACAGTTGAATGCCAAAAGAGTTCCAGTTCAAACAATTCAGTTTAGCATAAGTACACAGTTTCAATGTCAAAAACAGTTCTATTTCAAACAATTCAGTTTAGCATATATACACAGTTTAGTTTAAGGAATAAGAAAAAGTTACGTGGAGCTATGTCTGGTGAATATAGAGAATGCTGCACTTGCAAAATCTTGTGTTTCACCAAAAACGTTTATTCAAAATATATTGAGACTTACTTAATTTTTTTCAAATCGGGACTGACTTGTTAAGACTTCATTAAGATATCTAGACAGTGTCTGGACATCAAGATTTCATCACTTTATTACAAAAGTGGTTCTGATGTAAGGGTCTTTTCATTTAGATATTAGACTTAAAATCATTTAAAGATTCAGTCCTGATACTTCTGTATCACACCTCATATATATATATATATATATATATATATATATATATATATATATATATACGAATATAATTAAAATTTTAGTAATGTATTGAGGTATATTTACTAAGCTTTACATATTATAATATGAAGTCTCAGTTGTAAGGTACCTACAGAGGATCAATCTCATTAGACTACCCTGATAACTATCTCTCTATGTCTGATATCCAGATATTAACAAAACTTACCAAAAGGATGAGGAACATTTTGATATTTAAAGGTCATGTTGAAATTTATTGTGTGTAAATAAGGCTGAACTCAATTAATTTTTACGTTTACAATAAAATCTAAAGTTTAGAGTTTTAATTAACAATTTACTCAAAATTTAATTTCTATAAACTACTTAAAAGAAATGAAACACTTTACTAAGCTTTTAAAGACCTTTTTTTAAAAGTGTGCTTGCTTTGAGAAAGCATTGGCATATCAGATTCTAAAGTCTTTCAACAAGGGTGTGGAATTGAAGACTGTACTTGATGACTTAGACAGTTTCATGCAGCCTAAAGTTTACAACTTTCCCACTTGTGGTTTGAACAAGGTCACATTAGTGAGGCACACAATGAAGATCAAGTTTACATATGCACACACTAAGAAATTGATTTGGTTTCTTTGTTTAATGGTATATCAACCTTCATGTGTTATTTAATGCCAAAGCTATCTTTGTAGAAGTTTAATAGTGGTATTATTTAGGCTATAACTAGAGAGATAATGGAGTTCATAGCTTTACCAAGGGTATTACTCCGAGAGTGAACATAATGACAGAATTCACTTACTATAATGTTGCAGTCCAGCAATTAGCCACTACGCCACAGTAATTACCCTACACTAAAAACTATTTGTGGAAAAGATTAGGGCAAAAATAAAGATTATCTATACTATATAATGAAAATAACTCTTGGGATTAGCTTGAAATATCCTTGCTATTTGTGGAAAAGATAAGGGCAAAAATGAAGATTATCTATACTATTCAATGAAAATAACTCTCTGGATAAGCTTGAAATATCCTAGCTATAACCAGTATTTAGCCACAAATAACTACATTATTACAATTGTTCATTTTTACTTACATTTTTTCATTTTAATTTTACTTGCTTGTTATCACAGCTCTATAGCGTTGTTATTTCTATGACTGCAAGGAATGCCATTTATCAGAAACATTGATAAACTTTCCTTGAGAAACTTGAACTCACATCCGGTTTTGGCTTGGGGATGTTTGGTTGTCTATAACAGCTGTTTTACCTTCTAAGCTATGAGAGCCAGTGATATCAAAAATGAAAACGATGCAACTAAGATGCCTGCCACCATAAAACTGAGCAAACAGATCCAAAGTTGTTATACTCCCTACATAATGGACTCCCCCTCCTCCATAAATACATGTCAACGAGAGTGTCAGATGGAGTTCACCAATCAGCATGACACTATCACGTGTCATACAATTTCATTCGTAGATGGATAGTCACTACCCCAGACTCTCAGCTTCCTATCAACTAACTACTGTTTAACCAGGTTCACTTGTATCTTGTTTCTGTTACTTGAATATATATGTTTTTCTATCAACCCTTTTTGTGTTCCCCGTGTTTTTCTTTTGTCAGCATCACAACAAAAGTGTAATAAGATTTTTCTATGCCAAGGTAAAAATGCAACAAATTTACTGTGAACTTGTTTTTGTGTATGGAGAACATGAAATGAGCAGAAAGCAGTCATCAGTTTGTTGCAGTGCATTTACAGATTGGCATATAAATCTATAAAACAAGCTTTCTGGAGGGCATCCATGTTTGTCAACAATAAAACTGTGCACATTGGCATTTTGATTCATGATGATAGATGGCACAAACTTTAACTTGCGTCCACTTTTACCTAGTGGAAGTTTGGTTCTTGATAACAGCTGCTTTACCTGTAAGAACCAGTGATATCACAGAAGTCAAAATGATACCTATAAAGCCATCCAATACTCTCATCTTGGATTTGTCATTGCTATGTTTGTTGGTATTGTTCATACACATCACTAGTGTTAATAACATATCTTTATTTACTTTTTAGATTTAAAAATTAAATCAAAATAAATTTCATTATTTTTTCTTTCTACAGTTTGGCAGAGGTTGGGCATATGACCTGTGGACATAGCAAGAGCTTATGTGAGATCACAATAATGATGACTGCCACCATAGATAGTAAACAAACAGTGAGATGCAAAGTATTCTAAAATTTTTGCATTTCAAGGGCAAAAATCCAATTGAAATTTACAGTAAATTCTTAATGTGAAGTACTGCTATCTATTTGGTGGAAGGCATTCACAGAGGAACAGATAGATTTGCAGAATGAGCTTCATGCACGGCGTCTATATGCATCAACAATAGAAGACAATGTTGCATAAGTTTTTACTTGGTTTGGTTGACTGATAAACCAATAAAAAAAACCAATAGTGAACTAGACATCAAACTAGGACATTTAAGGGAGGGAGAACTTGGCACAGTATTGAAAAAAATTAAAAACAGTAAAGCTGCTGGCCTCAACCAAAATACCTCCTTATGTATGGAAGAGAAGAATAAAGAAATCGATGAAAAGCAGCGTCCTCTCCTTCCCCAAGAAAGATGACCTCAGAATCACTAAGAACAACAGAAGCATAACTCTTACCGTTATAGCTGCTAAAATTTATAATGCTCTGCTTCTCAATCTAATTCAACCCAAAATCAAGAAAATTCTTAGGAAAAATCAGAACAGTTTTTTTGAGAAATTGATCCACAACCTCACAAATTTTGATTATCTATCAAATCATTAAAGGAGTATGTGCAAAAAATCTCAAGGCAACATTTTTGTTTGTAAATTTCTCCAAGGTATTCTAACTCCATACACAGAGGAAATATAGAGCAAATACTATGAGCATATAGTCTCCCCAAAGAAACTGTTATTGCTATGATGATACTCTATACAAACAAAAAGGTAATGGTTCACTCACTTGATAGCAAGGCTGAATTCTTTAACATTGTTGCTGGAGACTCGCAAACAGATACATTAGTATTATATATGTTCATAATCAACCAAGAAAATATTCTTCAAATGTCAATAGATCTAAAAAGAAAATAGTTTCCCACTAAAAAAAAGCAAGAAGCAGATGATATCCTTCTGAAACTATGACAGATGCAGACCCCACAGATGATCTACCTCTTCTTGTAAATACACCTGCCCAAACCAAGTTCCTACACCATTGCCTGGAGCAATCAGCAGGAGGCATAAAATAAATAAATAAATCTAAGCTATAAACATTGCATCATGGTTAAAAATAAAACACAAAACTGGCTCACAAGTTCAGGTATAGGAGCAGATCATGTGACCAAGGACCAATCTATTAACCAATTAAAATATACTACAAGAAGTCCTAGTGGTGTAATGGCTACAGTCTTGAAGTAAGTGAGTTCAAACTCCAGTCATGCTATTATGTTCACTTTATTAGCCCCTTTATCCCCCCAGCTATGGATCAAATAGTATCACTGTTGTTCTTCTACAAGGATAGCATTAGCATTAAATAACCCACAAAGGTTGATATACCATTAAACAAAGAAACCAAACCAAATCTAAAAAATACAACAGACTTTTTCAGAAAAATCTTCTGTGAGCCAGTGGAAGCATTTATAAAGCTCTGAATTAAATAACCCACAAAGGTTGATATACCATTAAACAAATAAACAAAACCGAACCTAAAAAATACAACAGACTTTTCCAGAAAAAGCTACTGTGAGCCAGTGGAAGCATTCATAAAACTCTGACTCAAATAACCCACAAAGGTTGATATACCATTAAATAAATAAACGAAACCAAACCTAAAAAATACTACAGACTTTTCCAGCAAAAGCTTCCGTGAACCAGTGGAAGCATTTATAAAGCTCTGAATTAAATAACCCACAAAGGTTGATATACCATTAAACAAATAAACGAAACCAAACCTAAAAAATATTACAGACTTTTCCAGAAAAAGCTGCTGTGAGCCAGTGGAAGCATTTATAAAACCCTGAATTAAATAACTCACAAAGGTTGATATACCATTAAACAAAGAAACCAAACCGAACCGAACCTAAAAAATACAACAGACTTTTCCAGAAAAATCTTCTGTGAGCCAGTGGAAGCATTCATAAAACCCTGAATTTAGCAACTCAAGGCAGTCTTCACTTGTTGGTTTTATTATGCAGATTATCTTTGAGCACCTCTACATACTACCTAATATTTGTTAAAGGATGGCATCTTAACTTCTTGTTGATAATTTCATGGACTGCTGACTTTAAAAGATCAAATTCTAAAATCATGTTGCACAGTTTGCGCCATCTATCATCTTAGATGAAAACTTTGAAGCATAAACAATAAACAATGCATTTTGTGAGACAGTTATATTCAGAGGAAATGAAACCAGCAACCAGAATTCAAATCTGGGACAAGGCTGTTTGCACTACCCTTTACGCTAATGCTTTTGAGTAAGGCATGAATCCATATTTTCTCTTGCCTCCTACCCTACTGCTATGGCTAAATAATTGGGCAGACTGGGTTCTTTAGCTTTGTTTAGGCAACCAGTCTAGGAGAAGCAAAACTCTGAATTCAAACAAGCTGTACTCTGCTTTAAAAATGACCTTGTGTCATATTTTGTCCATGACTGAAGGATTGGATACATACAATACTGTTTGAATATTATTAGTATTAGATAGGAATACTTGCAACCATATAACTGTGTGCAAATTATTAGTATTAGATAGGAATACTTGCAACCATATAACTGTGTGCAACTTATTAGTATTAGATAGGAATACTTGCAACTATGTAACTGTGTGCAAATTATTAGTATTGAATAGGAATACTTGCAACCATATAACACTGTGCAAATTATTAGCATTAGATAGGAATATTAGAAACCATATAACTGTGAGTAAAATATTTATATCAAGAAAAGTTACTTGAAGATATAATTGTTTATAAATGATTATAGTTACTTGAAAACATTTACTTGCTTACAAAAGAAACAGATGAAAAAATGTTTGATCAATCTGCAGGGCTTAGAGTACACTAACTGTATTCCCTGTAGAATGTGAAAACCCTCTCAAAAGGAGGGGTTCTGGGTATGACACTAAACTCTGATGGTAAGGCTCCATTTCCAGAATTCTATTAAGTGTGAGGCCAGCTTTTCATTAACATTATTCCCAGGTCCACTCTAACCCAAAGTAGCAGTACCTGTTAGTGTCCTATCTATGGTTCAAATTTTTATTTGATAGCACCATGTGTAAAAAAAACAAAAAAATAGAAATAATTACTTGAAACCTTATAATTATTAGTATTGTATAAAAATACTTGATATCACATAACAATATATAAAAATGTCTTAAAAACAACTACATAAAAAATGTAAATATGAACATACAATGAACATGATTCTCCAACTCCTCAGCATAAAATAACCTTTGAAATGCTGTTAAAAATCAATCAGTCAATCAGAAAAAAATGACTTCATTTTTTTGTAGACCAATAAGAGTGGATATTCCATAAAACCAACTGACTACAACAGAAAATTTTATTCTCTGTAATTTTTTATGTTACACCAAATCAAAAAACCTATTCTGAAAAATGCTGAATACAAAGTTTTTGCAAATTTTCAGATTCGTTTGTTTTTCTCAGACTTTCTTGCTTTTGTTCAGTTAGTGTTGCCATGGAAACTTTAGAATTTTGTAGAAACTAATCAGACTTTTTATTTTTAAATAAAATTTCTATTTATGTTATTCACTAATCTAAAAAAGAAATCTTTAAAAATATTTTTGAATTGTAAAAGATTGTATTAAAACTTTATTTTAAAGATTTTTTTTAACTGTTTTCCTTTTTATCACATTTTTATATTAACCTTTTCACTACCAAATTTTTTTTAAAGTCTTAGATATTCAAAATTATGGTTTGAGTATGTTTTGAGGGTTAAACTGAAACTGAAATTCGTCTGGGACACCAGTATTCTAGTAAGAGTAAAAGGGTTAAAGTAAATAGGACTAGCAAGAAAAATACATACTTATACTTATGTTAATATCATTATAAAAATTGAATGATGTTTTTGTGGTTGGTTGGTTGGTTTTATGGCATATCAACCTTTATAGGTCATTTAATGCCAAATCCATTTTTATACAAATAGTCAGTTCCATTTCCAACAATTCAGTTTAGCATAAGTACACCGTTTAATTGTCAAAAACATTTCTATTTCAAGCTTTTCAGTTTAGTCAAACAATTCTAATACAAACAATTCAGTTTAGTATAAGTATAGACTTTCTCCACACAGTAAAATGTCAAAACAGTTCTATATTAAACAGTTCAGTTTAGTGTAAGTACAGTTCCATTTTAAGCAATTCAATTTAGCATAAGTACACAGTTTAAATGTAAGTACACAGTTTGATTCTCAAGATCATTTCTGTTTCAAGCTATTCAGTTTAGTCAAACAGTTCTATTTCAAACAATTCAGTTTAGCATAAGTATGCAGTTTAATTCTATTTAATTCATAGACCCTATCAGGTACTATCATTCCAAACCAGAGTAGACCTGGCAATGAAGGGATGCTCCACATTCTCCAAAGCCCGAGCATTACTGGAACTTCACCATCAGATTGTTTAGTGTCATATCCAGGATACTCATTGGGAGGGTCGGTGTATTCTACACCCCCAGCCGATTGGGCAATGATGTTTGTGTGGGGTTTGCATTCTTTAATCCGAATGTCATTCTTTAATCCACAAAATTCTTTGTGTTTGTTTGTTTGTTTGTTTGTTTGGGTTTTATGGCATATCAACCTTTGTAGGTTATTTAATGCCAAATCCATTTTTATACAAATAAACAGTTCTATTTTAAACAATTCAGTTCAGTATAAGTACACAATTTAATTGTCAAAAATATTTCTATTTCAAGTTACTCAGTTTAGTCAAACAGTTCTAATTAAAACAACTCAGTTTAGTATAAGTATAGTTTTTGTTTACACACAGTTAAATGTCACAACAGTTCTATTTCAAATAATTCAGCTCAGCACAAGTATGCAGTTTAAATGTCAAAACAGTTCTATTTCAAACAAATAAGTTTAGAATAAGTACACAGTTTCAATGTCAAAAAACAGTTCCATTTCAAACAATTCAGTTTACTATAAGTATAATTCTTTGTTTACACACAGTTAAATGTCAAAACAGATCCATTTCAAGCAATTCAGTTTAGCATAAGTACGCAGTTTGAATGTCAAAACAGTCCTATTTCAAACAATTCAGTTTAGCATATGTACACAGTTTAGTTCTCTTTGACCCATAGATAGGACCCTATCAGGTGCTACCACTCCTGGCTAGAGTGAACCTGAGAGTGATGGAAATGAAGGGGTACTCTGCATTACCCAAAGCTCCAGCATTACTGGAACCTCGCCGTTAGATTGTTTAGTATCATATCCAGGACACTTGTTGTTGGTGGTGGGGGTCTTAGCCCTCTGCAGAGATGCAGTCGGTGTATTCTACAGCCCCAGCCAATTGGGCCACTAAATAAGAATCATATCATCTCATTACAGGGTATTTTAAAGTAGGGCTTCACAAGAGAGACTGTGGTATTTTGGTGATTCCTGAGTGTATGGATGATATATTTTAAACGAGTGAATGGTTCAGTGAATTTGACTCACTAGGGATACTTAGACAACCGATAACCGCTCCTTTTCCCACCCCTTTTTCAAGGTTATTTCCCGGAATATTATTGTAAGTCACAATGTTATTTCCAATGAAGACGTTAATACAATTACGAACTTAAGCTACTAAGAGTAACATTCGCTCTATTTGCCTTCATACCCTTTCCAGTGGCAAAAGCTACTGGTGGCGTCAGGGTTGGCTGTACCACTTTAGCCAATGAAGTTTTGGTATCGCCTCTGGTCGGCGGCTGATGAGTACGGGTATACCTTATAATTTCCTTGCTGACGTGGTACGCTTATTGGCTGAGCGGTGGTCTGATACTAAGTCTAACGTAAAGTTAGGCGAGTTTCGACCCCAACTTCAAGCGTCCTACATGTCTAGCCACACTGAAGAGTTGTGATACAATGAAACAGTCTGTCTGTGAATGACAATATATATATATATATATATATATATATATATATATATATATATGTATGTATGTAGGTATATATATATGTATATATAAGTATGTAAATATATATATATATAAACAGATATGTGTATGTACGTTTATATATATGTATGCATATACATATGTATATATATATGTGCGTGTGTGTGTGTGTGTGTGTGTGTGTGTGTGTAAGAGAGTATATTTATTCATATGTATATATGTGCATATGTATATATATATATATATATGCATATATATATTTATGTGTACATACGTGCGTCTGCATATATATGTATGTATATTTATATGTATGTTTATATATGTAAGTAAGTAAAGTAAAGTTAGCGACCATAGTCGAGGGTGACCCGAAGGCTCCCTTTTCGATAGCTACTACACCAAGGTGTAGGGGAGGGCGCTACTCCATTCCCAGGATTGCTCCACTTTACCCTTGAACCGTACCTTATAATGCTGAGTGTTAAGCAAGGTGGTATCAAGTACCATTTTTAAAGTCTTTGGTATGACTCGACCTGGGATTGAACCCAGGTCTCCTTGGCCATTGGCGAACACTCTAACCGCTGGGCCAATTGGAAAAAATTCATGTACATATATATATATATATATATATATATATATATTAATATTATGTATATGTGTATATAAGTATATACATGTGTATATATATACATGTATATATGCATATATTTGTATGCATATGTATATTTGTATTTATATGTATATGAGTATTTATATGCATGTATGTATTCATTTATATACATATGTATATGTTTGGTTTGGTTGGAATTGGTTGAGTTTTATATCATATCAACCATTGTAGGTTATTTAATGCTAAATCCTCTTTATACATACATATTAGATATATATGATTTGTAAACGTAAGTAAAGATGTAGTCTAGTGGACCTACAAGGCGCAATGGGTGATAGAGACGAGTAGAGAGATAGAAAGAGACTTAGGGATATCCTGGCAGTGCAATACGAGGAAGATTATATATCTATATACGTAAATAGATATGTATATTTATATATGTACATGTATATATCTGTATATATATATATATATAGTTTGATTTGGTTTCTTTGTTTAATGGCATATCAACCTTTGCAGGTTATTTAACGCCAAAGCCATTCTCCTGGAGGAACAGTAGTGGTAATATTTAACCCATAGCTGGGAGGATAAGGGGGTTCATACCTTTCCCAAGGGTATTTGCCCGAAAGTGAACGTAATAGCTCGACTGGAGTACGAACTCGCTTACTACGATTCCGCAGTCCACTCAATAAATCTCGAGCCAGACATATAGATGGTTCCATAAATAAAAAATCCAATAATAAAAAAGTACTAAGCTTCAAATGACACATGTCAAAATTTGAGCCAAATCGGATAATTACTTTACAAATTATAGTTATTTAAGTGAAGCTACCATTGCAAATTTTCAAAACAATGGAAAAATCTGAATTTCGTGTGTTGATAAAGCATTGCCTTCTGATGGAAAAAAAAATACTGTTCAAGTAAAGCAATGCTTTGATAAGTGTTATTCGGACTCCGCTCCGTTGAAAACAACAGTTAAGAAATGGTATGCTGACTTTAAACGTAGTCAGACAGACACAATTGATGCTGAAGGCTCAGGTCGCCCAAATTCGGCAGTTGTGCCGGAAAACATCAAAAAACTCCACAAATTCGTTTTGGCCGATCGTAAGTTGAAGTTGTGTGAGATAGCAGAGGAGTTGTAGATATCAGAAGGTAGTTTATTCACCATTTTGCATGGACATTTGTCAATGAGAAAACTGTGTTCAAAGTGGATGCTGTGTTTGATCACAGTCGATCAAACACAACAACGCGTCGACGATTCAGAGCGTTGTTTGCAACTGTTTCAACCTTTAAAAAAAGAGTTTTTTACGTAAATATGTGACAATGTATGAAACATGGATCTACTACTTCACTCCGGAGTCAAATAGGCAGTCAGCTGAGTGGACAGCAGCAGGTGAAAGCCGTCCCAAGTAACCAAAGACGCAAACATCAGCAGGCAAGGTTTTGGCCTCCGTATTTTGGGATGCGCAAGGTATTTTGTTCATCGATTACCTTGACAAAGGAAGAACCATCAATAGCGAATATTATATAGCATTGGTGCGTTTGAAAGAAAAAGATCGCCAAAAAATGGCCACAAATGAAAAAGAAAAAAGTGCTCTTTCACTAAGATAATGCACTGTGTTACAAGTCGATCGCAATGATGGCGAAACTACATGAATTGCACTTTGAATTGCTTCCGCAGCCACCCTATTTTCCAGATCTAGTCCCTAGCGACTGTTTACAGACCTCAAAAAGAATGCTCCAAGGAAAGATATTTAGCTCCAATGAAGAAGTGATATCGGAAACTGAGACATATTTTCAGACCAAAGACAAATCGTCCTACAAAAAAGGCTTCGAATAGTTAGAGAAGCATTGGAATAAGTGTTTCCCCCTTGAAGGAGACTATGTTGATGAATAAAGTCGAATTTTGCCTAAAAGTTGTTGTTTTATTGGTTAGTCCCAGAACTTATTGAGTGATGTGTTATGTATATATATATATATATATATATATATGTCTAAACATGTTTGGTTGTATACTGCGGATTGTTTTTTTTTAATCTTCAAATGAAGACGCTCTAGTATCTTAGTAGTCTTCTTATGTTTGGGTCAAGTTGGTAAAGAAAATATTCTATACTAGCCCAAACGCTTTCGACCATTTCGCTGGTCATCTTCGGGGGTTGTGAACCAATCCCATCTATATATATATATATAAGCACTCCAAATAAATGTAAATAAAACTCACAGCAACAAACTAACACAACCCCCGAAGATGACCAGCGCAATGGTCGAATGCGCTTGGGCAATTATTGAGTTATTTCTTCACCAATTTGACCCAGATATAAGAAGACTAGTAAGAAAACTCGAACGTCTTCACTTGAAGATTTTAAAAAAGAAATAATCCGTGGTATTCAACCATACATGTTTAGATAATGACTTGCTGCTGCCTCAGTATACAAATTTTAGAATTCATATATATACAGTAGCGGCCATAAGTTAAGGAACGGAACAACAACAAATATTTAAATGATTTTTACTTGAAAAAAATTACATGTAAGTTTATGAAATTTTCACAAAATATACTTGGAACATATATACATTTATTACATATAAAGTTTTCTAAATTTTCTTTTATAGTAAATTGATAGTCAACTGAAAAAATAAAAATATGCATTTTGCCCTGGTCAAAAGTTAAGGAACATATCAGTAAATCCTAGTTAGTTAGATCAATATATAAACTAAAGAAAAATTCAATATTTAGTGAATTTTCCTTTGCATTGGATTACCTCATCGCATCTTCGACCACATGAGTCAATTAACTTAAAGGTGATAGTGATACTTTCCCATTTGTAGCAGAAAGAAACTTAAATTTTTGTTTGACGCGTAATTTAATTTGACTGTTAGAGTCGCCGAACATTTTCACCCAATCAGGATTACTTGTCCTATTCAGCCCGAACCATATTTCCTAGCAGCACCAAAACTTGAAGAAAGCCCGCGAATCCCTCTCTCGGTCAGAAATCCCCAAAGGGAACGGACGTCTATTTGTCTGTTCCCGAATAGTAGTAGCCTCATCAACCATTATGAGGAGAGCCATCTAGTTTATGGGTCCCTTGGGTCTATCCTTCTAGACCAAGGGATTCTAGTTAAAAACAAAGTATATGATACACTCTAACAATTTCCTACCTTCTTTCTTTACTACGAGGCTCGTAGCATACCAGCGTAAACATCTTTACTTCATGCTGCCATTAAACCCTTGGTACAAAACCTAACGACGTTTTCGTTCTTCTCCACCACCTTTATTTTCCATCAACATTTAGTGCGGGGATAACTACCAACGCAATACCAACTTAACCAAAGTAATACCAACAAAACCAACTTAAACCTTAAACCTAAAAACCCCAACAATAATAATAATGTTATCCCCCCATCGCTATAAATGGCGACCTTCCTACTTATGAGAACACGCAACCACATATAAAAACAAACTAAATATACCACTACAAAAATGGAAATTAAACCTAAAAAAAAAACAATATAACCTCCTACTCATTCTTCTTTCAGAAAACCCCATAAATCATCAATATTTTGAGGATTTCTGTTCTGAGCTTTCTCTCCGATGATTGTCACTAGATTCTCTTTAGGATTTATATCTGAGCTTTGTGGTGGCCACTTCATAACAACTATTCCTTCCTCTTCAAGAAAACTTAACACAGTTTGATCTTTGTGGCAAGGCGTGTTGTTTGAATAAATATTGGAGTTTCAACTGTCCCTATGAGGAAAAGCATTGTGGCGAAGAATTTTTTTATAAATACTGGCATTGATATTATCGTGAAAACGAACAATGTGTCTTACTCCCGCTGAAGAAATCATCCCCCACACCATTACGCTCCCTCCCTCCAAATTTTACAGTTTTCTTAACGCATTGAGGAGATAAGCGTTCCTCATTTTTACGTCTTACAAACCTCTTACCATTAGATCCAAACAAGTTGAATTTAGATTCATCACTAAAGTGAACCATATTCCATTGTTCCTCTGTCCACAGGATGTGCTCTGTGGCAAAGTCAAGACGAACCTTTTGATTTTTCTTTGAAATCAAAGGTTTGCGACAAAGAATCCGAGCCACTAATTTTTCCTTATTTAACCTACGAGAAACAGTTTTTCAAGAGGTTGGCTTTCCTATTTGCTCACAAAATGCACGAGAAATAGACGTTGCTGTATCGAAACGGTCTTTTAAAGACATTTAACAATCATCCAATCTTCCTGTTTGGTAGTCATAGGAGGCCTTCCAGTTCTGGATTTTGGTTCAAGTGTCTTGTCAGCCTTAAATCTACTGATTACACGATAAACAACGCTTTTTGACCTTCGTACGATACCAGCAATTTCAGAATACGATTTGCCTTATTCATGATTTGCTAAAATGAGCTTTTTTTCTTCTCGAGTTAAACAATTATGTGCTTTCGGCTCCATTTTGTTTTAAAATGGTTCCCACGATATATGACAGTTGACTATAAATCAAAATTAGCAATCAAGTTGTTTAAAAATTACCTAAATTACTATATAATTCAACAGCGTTCCTTAACTTGTAACTATCGCAAAATGTATATTTTTGTTTTTTTAGTTCACTATTAATTTACTGTAAAATTCTTTTTGAAAACTTTATATGTAATAAATACATGTATGTTTCAAGTATATTTTAGGAAAATTTCGAAAACGTACACGCAATTTTTTTAAAGTAAAAATCATTTAAATATTTGTTTTTGTTCTGTTCCTTAACTTATGGCCGCTACTATATATATATATATATATATATATATATATATATATATATATATATATATATATGATTAAAACTGAAGGATACTGACTTGGTAGCCAACTCCATCAATTCGATATGTACTCTGGAACCAATAGAAGCCTGTTGGTTCATAACGACCTAGATTGAACGGTTTGCCTCAAATTCACAAACGATTTTTTCCACTGAGGTCAATTCTTTCAATGGTTTGGTTTCTTTGTTTAATGGCTTATCAACCTTTGTAGGTTATTTAATGCCAAAGCCATTCTCCTTGAAGAACAGTAGTGGTACTATTTGACCCATAGCTGGGAGGATAAGGGGGTTCATACCTTTCCCAAGAGTATTTGCCCGAAAGTGAACGTAATAGCACGACTGGAATACGAACTCGCTTACTACGATTCCACAGTCCATTGCTTTAACCATTTAACCACAAGGACACCCCCAATTCTTTCAATGTGCTGCTCACTGAAATATGAACTGGTTAAATTGCTTGTTGAATTACTGGACCCGGTTTTACAATTTTATTGTCTGTTATGTTACAGACTCCTTCTAATTTGCGTCGATGATAAATCAACTTCCTCGTTGTGTAGACACTGAGTTTCTTGTTTTATTTGATATATCCTTTTTTGTTCACCAACGTCCTTTGGGGATTTCTGACCGAGAGAGGGATTCGCGGGCTTTCTTCAATTTTTGGTGCTGCTAGGAAATATGGTTCGGGCTGAATAGGACAAGTCATCCTGATTGGGTGAAAATGCTCGGCGGTCAAATTAAATTACGCGCCAAACAAAAATACAAGGTTCTTTCTGCTACAGACTATAGGTAATTGTGCTGACTAGCAATATCGTGGTCATTTGAGGCTTCCATCGTTTTCAGAATACCTATGTATCGAATTAATGGAGTCGGCTACTAAATCTGTCTCGTTCAGTTTTGAATGATGCTATATATCGACAAGTTGATGGAGTATCGATGGATCCCCTTAGTCCCCTTATGGCTAATGTGTTTGTAGGTTTTTTTGATCAACAGCTTTTTGACAAGGTTCAGAAATCATACTGTTACTTTCGTTACGTTGATGATATTTTTGCTTATTTTTCTTCACATAACGAGACATTAAATTTTCATTTGTCGCTGACTTTTACTATGGAAGAAGAAAATAACAATATGTTAACCTTTTCTCGACGTGTTGGTCGAGAAGGGCCCTTCTTTCTTTATTACTAAAGTTTATAGAAAGTCAACTTTCACTAGCCTATACATTAGTTGGGATTCATTAACCCCCAAATTTAGGAAGATTAACCTTGTCAAATATCTTACTCATCAGGCATTGATGATTTGTTCTAATAGCAGGATTGATGCAGAAGTTACTGAAATTTTTCTAAGAACATCATCAACGCTATTGACGTTTAACACCATTAAATCGTTTGGTCCTTCTAAATATCCGGTATATGTGAAGTTCCCGTGTATTAGGCTTTTTAGTCAGTTATTTGCCGCCAAAAATCCCCAGTTCAGTTATATGATGTTTTAATTTGGTTAAGGTGAGAACCATCTTCACCACCAGATTTGCCTTTTGGTCTCCCCCAAAAGAGGTCTTACCTATACCACAACAAAGCATGGTGATATATAAATTCCAATGTCAGTGTGATGCTAACTTTATAGGTAGACAACCCAAAGGCTGAAAGTTCGAGTCAAGCAGCACGTCCTACAAGAATTACTTAGACGGTCTCAAGAAACAACATCCGGGTCTTCACAAGTATAAGATTTGGCTATCGATGATCACTTGCGCAAATATTTTGTATACCGGACAAACTACTCAGGTGATCGTTTCTCTATCTTGCACAAGGTTAGGTGCAAGAAACATCTGACCGTTCTTGAAGCCATAACAATCATACTATTTTGCCTTAGCCTGTGCAGACAGACAAGACTCTATACACTTTTTCCATTTGGGGAGTCTGGTTGGAATTTGGGGAGTTTATGTTTTTTTTACCTCCACTCTAAGGGGTTTTATTTCTTAATATTCCTCCAGTTGTATTTTAATTTTACTATTTTAATAGATTCTAGTCGTTGTTATTAAAGAAGGGCAAAAAGAAAGGGTCCCTTAATGTTTTATAGTTTTAAACGATTTAATTGACTGGTTTCTTAGTGGGAGCTGTCTCTCACCCTTCATGTTTTTACTATTTCCCTCGTAGCAAAAAAGTATCTGTCTTACAATGTTTACCCACTCTCTTAATAATCATTAAAAGTAGCAAATGGCTCTTTCATTTTTGATATGCTAAGAGGGTATCTATTTTATTTTAATGTTCACCAGGACTAAAAAAGACAAAAAACCCATCTTTTAAAAAATTAGCTTAATACTACCTCTCTAAGTTTGGAAGATAAAATTATATGTTTATTTGAAATATTTATAAATTCTTAGGGGTTTTCGAGAGTCTCAAATCTCAAAATAAACCCAATGCTGTCTTTTGTAAGCCATGCTCAATGTAAACAAGGCTGTTATTGGTGGTAAATAAATAATAAATACAAATAAAACATACTTTTAGTACAAAGAATTATTCTAAACTTTCTTAAAGATACTCTACATCTTTCATTTTTAACAATGACCATCTTATAACAAATATCTCATATGAGTAAATAATTCATATAATGTGTTAAAGAGGAAAAATCTGAATTCAAACCTATTAAACTCCGCTTAAAAATTGACCTTGTGTCATATCCTGCCCGAGCGGAGGGGTTGGTAAATATGTATAACGTGTTAAAGAGTAGATGAGGAACAGATTGTGATAATATTTGGAAATTTGATAAAAGTATATCTTAAAAATTAATGGACTGTTAAGAGCAATTCTGTTCCTGGAAGCATCTGGTAATATTGCTTATGTTTTCATTTACTTAGCATAACTTGATTTGGCACCAGGCCATAAGTATTGGACTATTAGTGAGAATTGAATTCACTAGAAACGATTTGTTAGCCTAGCTTGATAACCATTAAAGACACTCTGTAACTTTACTTATGTTACTATTATCATCAAGTATTTCTAGTTTATTTCAGTACACTTTACAATAGTATTTTTTTTTTATCAGCAGGTTAGACAAACTAATCAATATTAATGTTTAATGAAGAATTCCAGTTTGATTAGCATTGTATTTTTATAGTTGTCTGACAGTTATACTTTGTTTTAATTAATCATTTTCTTATGGCATCAATCAGTCTTGCAAGACTGTGGATCTTGACATGGGCCTAGGCATGATTGTATGGAAGACCTGAATTTTTTTCTGCTGCAGATCATAACTCTTCATGACACTGATGTTGTCCAAGGGAAGGGCAAGGTGCTATTCAACTTGAAATTAGTGTCATTGTGGGGTTGCCAGAATGATACTGAACATAACATTGAACTACTTTGGAGATTCCAACTCCTGGTTTTGCCACTCCATTACAGCAAGTTACCTTACTACACTGGTGGCAGGTTTGAATTCAGAGTTTTTCTTCTCCTAGACCAGTTGAATTTATCAAAGTTACTCTGTCATTTACATGGAACTCAGTTGACTTGCCATTTTCTCCAGTAACCTTCACATCACTTGTTCCTTTTGATATATGGAATCACGGATAAAACTCTACACTCCCAAGACACATGTGTCAAATGCTCTCAGCCACAAGTACTGGATTAATACTATACTCTACAACCTTTGATTGAATATTATAAACAACATGGTACTTTAAATTTTGAATGATACAATGGTAGTTTCATTAAAGAGATGTACAACAGATCTCGTTTAGATTGTTCATACTTGTCTTTAATTGGAATCATTTTGAGATGAGGTTTCTTAATCTGAGAATTAATTTTTATTTATTGCAAACTTTTTTTTCCTCATCTTGGTAGTTTTTGTGTTGTTTCTTCTTTCACTACGTTTCGGCCAAATTTCACCTCTGGCCTTCTTTAGGTGATTTTACCGTGACCTCGGATAGGAATGCTAGTCTTGTAACCGTATCCCCAGTAATTACTGCCTTCCATAGTTGTTGTCTATCGCACCACGTTTTTGACCAAGTAAACTTCTGGCCGGCTTGGGTAGGATTTGAAACCGCTATCTTCTGACAATGCTCACCTGGAACCACAGAGACTCAACGCCTGTATCCACTGCGCCATGGGCCCCGAAGGGGCGATCAAGGATGGATTTTTTGGTCTTATAAACAACTATGGTCTCAAGTATAGTAAGTGAGAGAACAGTTCTTTTGACTCATAGATAGGACCCTAACAAGTACTACTACTTCGGGTCAGAGTGGACCTGGGAGTAATGGCAATGAAGTGATACTTGACATTCTGCAAAGGATTGAAGCCTCACCATCAGATGAGTTAGTGTCATGTCCAGAACACTTATTGGGGAGGGGTTACTCCTCTGCAGAAATGCAGCTGGTATATTCTAAAGCTCCAGCCCCTGTTCTTGGGATTTAAAATATTATAACTGTATCCCTACAGAAGAATAAGACCCCCACAAAAAAGGGGTGTCCTAAAGTGCATTTGATGGTGAGGCACAAGTTCTGGAGATCTGGGAAGTGTGAAGTAACTCTTCATTGCCATTACCCCTGAGTCCTCTTTGACCAGGATTTGTAGCTCCTGCCAGTGTCTTATCCACAGGTTAAATAGATCTGTTTAAAAATTATTTATATTCAGTAGGAATACTTAATACCATATAATTGTGAATTATTTGTATTAAAAATAGTTACTTGAAACTATAGTTGTTTACTAAGGTTTGTTTGTTTGTTTGTTTATGTTTTATGGCATATCAACCTTTGTAGATTATTTAATACCAAATCTATTTTTATACAAATAAACAGTTCCATTTCAAACAATTCAGTTTAGCATAAGAACACAGTTTAATTGTCAAAAACATTTTTATTTCAAGCTATTCAGTTTAGTCAAACAATTCTATTTCAAACAATTCAGTTTAGTATAACTATAGGTTGGTTCCTTCGGTTTCTTTGTTTAATGACATATCAACCTTCATAGGTTATTTAATGCCAAAGCCATCCTTCTAGAAGAACAGTAGTGGTGCTATTTAATCCATAGCTAGGAGAATAAGGGTGTTCATACCTTTCCCAAGGGTATTTGTCTGAAAGTGAACGTAATAGTGTGACTGGAGTTTGAATTCGCTTATTACAATCCTGCACTCCCGCACTTTAACCATTTCACCATGAGGACACCTCCAGTATAAGTATAGTTTTTGTTTACTCACAGTTAAATGTCAAAACAGTTTTATTTCAAACAATTCAGTTTAGCATAAGTATACAGTTTAAATGTTAAAACAGTTCTATTTCAAGCAATTCAGTTTAGCATAAGTACACAGTTTTGTTCTATTTGACCCATAGACAGAACCCTATCAGGTACTACCACTCCAGGTCAGAGTGGACCTGGGTGTGATGGCAATGAAAGGGTATTTCACTTTCCCCAAAGCTCGAGCATTACTGGAACCTCTCAATCAGATTTTTTTTTTAGTTTCATATCTAGGACACTCATTGGGAGGGGGAGTCTTACTCCTCTGCAGAAAAGCAGTCGGTGTATTCTACAGCACCAGTCAACTGGGCAATATTTACTAAGAATTATTATTAATTACTTGAAAACATAGAATTGTGTGCAAATTATTTGTATCAGATAGGAATCTTTGATATACAACTATGTTCAAAAACAAGAAACAAATGTTCAGTTAACATGATTCTTTAATCTCTAAGCATAAAATACCCTAGATGGTTTAATATACCACTAAAATCACTCAATCAATAATCCTCTTGAACCTGTTTCCCCTTATCAAGTTTGGAGTTTATCCTGTGCTTTACCTATAGTTGGTGAGAGATGAAAAGATGGATTTCTGCATTTTTTAAGAACATTGGGACACAGTGAAATGCAAACAGTCTCATTCAGAATTTCAACTACATTCACAGAATCCATTTTCTCTCATGACAACAGTGTCTATCTTATCACTTAACAAGTGTATTCTCCATTTGTAAAGGTAAAACTTAGTCTTAACAGTTGATGATGAATTTGGTAGATATTGCAGTCTGAAAGCTGTTTCTTAATCTTATTTGTAAGATAATGACTGTTGGATGAATCAAGTTAATCTTATAAGACTTTAAATATTTTTACAAATACAAAGAAAGTTTCTGCTTTAAGTGATTAAGGGTGAATTTTCAAGAAAACATTCTAGAATGAATAAAACCTTATAAAAGGGATCAAATACTGGCTACTAAGTTAAATCTAGTTTAGTTTAGTTTCTTTGTTTAATGGCATATCAACCTTTGTAGGTTATTTAATGCCAAAGCCATTCTCCTTGAAGAACAGTAGTGGTACTATTTAACCCATAGCAGGGAGGATAAGGGGGTTTATACCTTTCCCAAGAGTATTTGCCCGAAAGTGAACGTAATAGCGCAACTGGGGTACGATTTCGCTTACTACGATTCCACAGTCCATCGCTTTAACCATTACACCACAAGGACACCCCCCACCAAGTTAAATCTAGTTGTTTTTAAAACTAAGTGAAGACATAAGGTTCATGATGATGTGTCTATCTAGTAAGAAGTGAATGATTTAAATAAGTATTTCATAAACATATTGAGGATTTGAATGATTAAAAAATGACATTCAGCATGAACACAGATCCCACAAAATTATCAGTTGTAAATTGGGTTAGAAATTGCTTATTCTTCAATTAATAAAATTCTCATTAGAATAGAATAGAAATGAATTATTTCTATCAGAAACAAGAATATTGGTTGGTTCCCATTGTAATGGTAGTCCATGATGATATAAATGCTTCTATTTAAGGAGTGAAACATTCTAATGGGTATTTCATTGTTATCTCCATTATATTAAGAATTTGGATGATTCACAAATAATATTCAGTATAAATGCTATAAGATTATCATTTAGGTGTAAATTGTACTGGAAATTGCTTATTCCCTAATTTCTAAAATTCTCATGGTGTAATGGTTATTGTCATAGGAAATAGACACAGCAATCTGAGTTTAAATCCTGGACGAGGCTATTTGCATTTTCCATGGCACTAATACCCTCTAGAAAGGTATGAATCCAATTATTCTCTCTCCAGCTATGAGTAAAATAGTAGGGCAGACAGGACACTTTAACCTTGGTATGGCTACCAGTCTAGAAGAAAGTGACCTTGTGTCACATCCTGCTCTCGTAGAGGGGTTGATAAATACTCACACGCATACGCTGACACAGACACACACAGACATATGTATATATATATATATATATATATATATATATATATATATATATATATACATATATATATATATATATATATATATATATATATATATATATATATATATATGACTTTTTTATTTTTAATCATTCTTAATTAGTTTTGATCTTAGTTTATTGTCAAGGAAAAAGTTTTTTTTAAGAAAAATCTTTTTAAAGAGTTTTGAAAAGAGTTAAGATGACACAAAGTGTTGTATAGCAGAGAAAGACAATGACAATGATATATAAAAATATAATCAGCTTCTTTTTTTTTCCTTTATTACCAAAAATGTTCAGATGGGTAACTAAAGGGGTGTTGAAGACTGCTGAGCTGCACATACAGAGGCTGAGGAATGAAACTTCGGTGAAACCCCTTCTCTCTGGTTGGGTCAAAATGTTCCTGATTATATAATATCCCAGAGACCTACACAAATTCTTGGAGTCACATCCTCTTCAGTTTGCTACCTCCAACACATTGCATGAACATGCCACCTACACAATGCATATGATCATGCTTCTTTCTATCATGCTATCCACGCATATTACGTGGGATTTCCGCAGAGAACACCTGTGTTCTTTTTACTTTAGGTGGCAGTTGCATTTCCTGTTATTTTTGTTCCCAGTGTCTGAATTTTGCAGTTGCATTGACATGTCAGATGGGTCTTCAAGTCAATATCCAACAAAAGGAAATAATTAAAAATGAGCCAGTAGTGTACTGTATGCATGTATATATGTATGTACGTAAATGTAACTCCCCAAATCTTGTTGCCCAGTTGGCTGGGGCTGTAGAATACACCGACTGCATCTCTGCCAAGGAGTGACCTCCTCCCCCAATGAGTATCCTGGATATAACACTAAACAATCTGATGGTGAGGCTCCAATAATGTTAGAGCTTTGGCAAATTTAGAGTATCCCTTCATTGCCATTGCTCCCAGGTTCACTCTGGCCTGGAGTAGTGACACCTGATAGGGTCCTATTTATGGGTCAAATAGAACAAAACTGTGTACTTATGCTAAACTGAGTTGCTTGAAATAGAACTGTTTTTGACATTTAAACTGTGTACTTATGCTGAACTGAATTGTTTGAAATAGAGCTGTTTTTGACATTGAAACTGTACTCATACAAAACTGAATTGTTTGAATTAGAACTGTTTGACTTAACTAAATAGCTTGAAATTGAAATGTTTTTTGACAATCAAGCTGTGTACTTATGCTAAACTGAATAGTTTGAAATAGAACTGTTAATTTGTATAAAAATGGATTTGGTATTAAATAACTTACAAAGATTGATATGCCATAAAACACAAACAAACAAACAAACAAACCAAAATCTTGGTGAAATTGTTATTAAACCAATGTATTTGAAAAAAAATACTCTAACTTAGAGAATATAGCTATTTTCAATCCACTTTGCATAATTGTCTGATAACTTTGTGAGATCTTCATTTGAGATGAACATAATTCTTTATTCATCCCAAATATTGATATAATGGCTATAACTATGAAATGCTAATGAGAATTGTCCACTCCTTCCTAAATAGGAATATCAGTATCATCATGGACAGCTATTATCAATGAAATGCTAATTAGAATATTTCACTCCTTCCTATATAGAACCATGAATATCATCAAAGACTTCTCTTATAGTGGGACACCAACAGTTTCATGGGTTATCTAGTATATACTACTAATAATAAAAATGATTATTATTATTATAATAAAAGAGACACAGAATCTTTAGATGTGTACATGAAATAAGGTTTGGTAATCTTACTTATATCATAATTACTTTCAGTGCTTTTTCCCTGTTAAATATTAAGTGCGTGGTTTTTCTATCATAGCAGTAGTTATAACCATGTTATGCTTTGTTCTGTCCTTGTATCACAGTACAATTATTATCACTATTGATGAGATGTCAGCTACTTTTCATATCAGCTCTGCATAAACTATTAGTACAAGACTTTGCACTTGCTAAATACCATCCTCACTCTTTTGTTAGTAGCCAGTGTCACATGAGTAAACAAAATGTGAAAATAAAAAATATCAATTTAGTCAGCAAAACAAAAGTATAAGAGCCATAGCTACTCTTAATATTAGAAAATCCATAAAAAAATTGCTGTTAATTTTTCAGTTTATTAATAAAATATATAGTAACTAATCTATTATAATAAATGAGTCTAGAGTTTAAATATAGATTATGAATTATTTATTCTATATATTATATACCATGATATGGACAGTTGAATGAGAACACCTTACCCCTATTAATTGAATAAAGGGTTAAGTTTGAAATATATTGAAAGTTTATCACTATAACAAATGAAACCTGAGAAACAGGACAGAGAGTACAAGGCTGAAATGTTGTGAATTTAACAATCAAGATGAAGACAACAGTTTGAGATGTGTTAAAACGAGGATAGGCTGAAAAGTTTATAAGACAATGTCATATCTTGCTATTGATGGCATTTTTTGACCAATGGGATTCAATACTGAAGAAGTGTGTGAATTGAAAGGGGGACGATTTTGAAAAATAGATTTCATTTGGTCACATTCCATGAGAGTATCTTGGTCAGCCTATGAACTTTTCAGCTAACTCTAGTAGTGTAAACAATGAGTCTACAATTAGTGTGTATGTCTGTCCCAATTTCAGGCAAAAATGGCAAGGTCTATTGATGTCATTTTTAACTTAGAGACTCCCAAGACCTCCATTTGTCCGAGGTTGATTTTAGAAATCGTTCAAGATCACCAAAGGTTAAATGCAAAAATGTTCAGTTTGAAACATTAGAAACAAATGATTTTTTAATCTGAATTTTCTGTATTAATCCCTCTTACAAATGGAATGATGATTTATTACAATAAAATAAATTTCTCAACAAGTTTTTGATGTTTTTTCATCTCATGTTACTCATTGTTACTTTGTTCATATATTATGTAATGACCTGTCCCTCAAACTAGCACTACTGTCCTTGATGTTCTGGTATGGTGGATATGTTCAGACATTTTTGTAGGAGTGATTGACAGGAGTACTCCCTTGGTAATGTTGGAAGGGATGGCTCCCGGAGTAAACCAATGGTTGAACACATCCGTCAGAGTAGGTCCAAACACGTGCGACATCCTTAAATACACTTCGTAGAGAAAACTGTCAAGATCTGGCGACTTGTTGAGGCCGACCTGCTTCAACGTATCACGGACTTCGCACTCAGTAACTAAAACTTCACAGCCAACCGCTTCCGCCACCAGAAGGCGGGGGAAATCGGTAAGATAGCTGCGAAACTTCTGAAGCGAGAGATCAGGCAAGCGGGCAAAACGATCACGAAAATGCACCTGAAAGACTTTGCGAATCTCACAGTTTGACCGGAGCACGTGCCCATCCGGAGATTTGACGGACTTGATGTACCGATGAGGAAAGGAAACCTTCGCGTTTCCATCTCACGAACGAATGAGTTGCATTTCACGTCTTCAAAGGGAGCTCTTTTTAGCCTAGATCTAACTACAAAGCCCTCGTAGCGCTCACTAGCCTCACGCTCTAGGTCCCTCCTTGCTAATTCTATAGCAAGGGAATCCCCACCTTCCACCACCCAGGAATACTTATCATCTAAGGACTTCGCCTTTTTGGTTCTATCAAGTTTGAGCTTTTGACCTTAATTGATAGCAAAGTCCCTAATTCTGTATTTTAAGGAACCCCACCACCTATTCCCTGCTACCGCCTCCATCTAGTGCCCGTTGGGTAAGGGATTTCAGCCGGTCCCAGAAATCCTGTATCTCTTGTAAGACGGTATTGAACTTCTAGTACCCGGCCAACCTAGGCAGACTAACTGCAGACTGAACTTAAGCAATCTATGATCAGTCTGCCCTATCCAGTGGAATGTGGGACAAGAAACAAAATTAGAATCTGCTCTTCTAACACTCTGTCCAGGTAAGATCTGTCGAAGACAGAAGACGAACTATCAATCCACATCTACATGTACCTACCGGGGTGATCCAGACGAAACCAAGTCATGACAGGTCATAAAGTCGGTCAGGCTACTTTCACACCTGTCCGCCCTTTGAGCACCCCATCCGACCCTATCTATCTTGGGATCAAGGATCACATTCCAATCGCCGACTAAAACTATTCGCTTCGGATCGTTGAAGAAAGGCTCCAGCAAGATTGAGTGCAACACCACAACTACCTGGAAAGAGAAACTTTTCACGGCAACATCAACCGCAATCAGACGGTCCCCGTCATCTGCAAAGACAAGATTGGCATCTGCGTTTAGGCTGCATCCAACTAGTAGAGAAACCCAGCGCTACAGCGGACACCGAATGCTGAAAGAACCACAAAGTCGTTCTCCAGCACTCGACCGTCGGCTGCACAAATGAAGTGAGTCTCTTGCATGGTGGCGACATCTACAATGAGGTTCGAGAGTTCACCAAGCAAGCGGGTAGATTTGCTTGGATACCTCAGTCCACTCGCATTTAAATAGGCAAGGTTTAAAGTAATTCTTAACTTCCCTCCTACTTAGTGTCTATGATAGTCCTGAAATTTTTCGGGGTGAGGTTGCCGATGGCGTGTGCAAGAGAATCAGTGCCGAGACGAGTTGTAATTCGGCCATCCTACGTCAGACCTCCGACATCCAGCAGGAACCTGATCTTAATTGCGCTGTAGAGGGAGAAGTGAACGTAAATGGGGACCCTTGCAGCACAATAGTTGGTTGTTTGGTTGTTTGGGTTTGTGGCATATCAACCTTCATAGCTTATTTAATGCCAAATTCGGTTTTATATATATATATATATATATATATATATATATATATGTTTAACCTAAGATTACTAAACAAATACTTTGCAGATAACGTTTTACATAAGCAGGATCTCATTTGCACAGGATTAAATGATTTCAAATCATATTTTTTGGTACAATCCTGTCTCTCTAAAGAAGGAGAGAACGTCTTCAATTTCGACGTTCTCAAACAGGTCCCTTAAACTATTCACATTGAAAAATCGCTTTCTGATGAGAGCGAAAGCTCTACATTCTATGAGATCATGTTTAACGGTGCAAGGTGTTTGACATGTCAAACACTGGTTGTTGTTCCTATTTCAGGATGAAAGAGTTAGTAAGCCTCGTATGACCAATGCACAATCAGGATATTATGACTTGTTCTCTATTCTTGATTTTCTGAAAGCTGGTTTCCATTCCCCCAAAGTGGGCTGGATCAGTAAGAGTTTATTATGAGCGTTATTATTCCAGCGTTATTGCTATTTTGCGTGAAAAAGTTTATTGATTTTGGGTTCCAGGTCAACTTAGGGAATACTGAATTTGTTGGGGGTCAGATCGAAGGCTGAGTTGGCTGCCGAGTCTGCTCTTTCATTTCCTTTCACTCCAATGTGGTTTGGGAACCAGTTTACACACCTGGACAAAAAATATAAGACCACCCACAAAAATTTAGAAAAGATATTGTTTATAATTTTTGAATTATGAAAATAATATATATGAAAGATAACGTTAAGAGACATTTAAATTTAGAATCAGAAGAAATTTCAATTCATTTTTCATATGTATATAAGCATTTATGCTAAATTTTAAAATTTATTTTTGACATAAATATAAGACTACCAATAAAAACTAAAGGAAAAAGGACTTCATTTAATTGAAAAATTTATTAAATATAGTCTATGTGAAATAAAAGCTATTAAAACTGTAATACTTAAAATACTAAAAACATAAATGGCTAAAGGAACTAAATTATCTGATTTTGAGAAAGGCGAGATTACAGCTCTGAAAAGAGTTAGAAAATCTCAGAGAGAAATTTCGAAGGCCTTAGGACACAGTAAAAGCGTTATCTGCAATTATTTGAAAAGCCCAAATAAGTATGGAAAAAGAAAACCAAATAGAAGGCCAGAAAAATTATCACCACAATTCAAGAGAAGAATTGTTTGCAAACTAAAAAAGAAAACTTCGTTAACATAAAAAATATTGAAATATCTTGTGGATTCTCCTTGCAGTACTAGAACAATTAAAAGGCATTTAAACAACGAAAAAATTAAGCGTAAGAAAAGAATTCGTCGTCCAAAGTTAACTATGAAGCACAAAGAGAAACGACTGGAATATGCTCATCAATATCAAACCATGAGTGGTAATATATAGTGTGATATATTCTTCCAACCCGCTACAGTCACCCAAAGATCATTCTGTGTCTGTCGCGCTGTTCATGATTTGATATAGTTTCTTGTCTTTTCAAGATGTCATTCTAACTTTCTAGAGGGTCACTTCGTCTTTCCGAAGAGTCAACTTGCTTTCCAGAGAGACTTGGCATTCAAATTTTGTGGTACAACGCATAAAAGCACGTGTAATACTCGGTCCTTATCAGCCACCGACCAGGATTGATAAGACGGTATGTGCCACTCCTAGCACCACCACCAGCATTTGCCGTAGGACAGAGGTAATTTACTAAGCTTTTTTGCTTAGATGTAGCACAAGGCCGCATGAATTGGGCACCCAATGAGAATCGAACTCACTCGTTGCCGTAGGACAGAGGTGTTGACAAACAGAAGAATGTTCCTCTTTTCAGCTTAAGTTCGTAATGGTATTAAAGGCATCTGCTTTCAGATGTTGACAACTTCTTCGTTAAAATCGTTATGAACGATTATTAATATAAGGTCCATATTTAGCTTGCACATATCAAGATGTGGTGTCGAACATATATATATATATATATATATGTGTGTGTGTGTGTGTGTGTGAATATAAGTATTTATACATATATATATATATATATATATATATGTCTGTGCGTGCATATATACCTATATATGCACACATACATATATATTCATACACACAGACACATCTGTATATATACATAAATATATAGGCACATATTTATAGATTATACACATGCATATATATAAATGTATATATACATTCATACAGATATATTCATGTGTACCAGCATATACACATTGATAACTATATATATATACGTACATATTTATACATATATCATCATTGTCATCATGTCGTGCCGCCAGCACGGATATCCTTGACCATATCTCGCCACTTTTCCCTATCGTTCATCGCCTCCGGCAGGTCTTCTGGGTTACATCCTGTGTCCTCACATAGCTGCTGTATGTAAGTTCGTGCTGGTCGTCCTGCTTTTGCTTGGCCATATGTGGGGGTCCATAGGAGTACGTCACTTACGAGCTCGTCTTTGCTTCTCCAGCAGTGTCCGGCGTGTCTGGCTCGTCTGACCTGTATAGTTTTCGTAATGGGAGGCAGGTGGCCGTACAGTTGGCGTCTCGTGGGGTGTTGTCGCCAGGACTTGTTCAATATTGCTCTCAACATTCTTGTGTAGTTGCCGTCAAGTTTCTTCTCCAGCCGTTTGGTTAGCGTCCATGTAGTGCATCCATATAGCAGTATCGATACAACCGCTGCCTGGAAGAAACTGCGCTTCATTTCATCTGTCAGGTCTGATTTCCATATTATTGAGAGCCTATCTATAGCCGTCCATGCTTTCGTCAGCCGTGTGTCGATGTCGTTTTCTGTTGATGAGACGCTACTTTCTCGGTAGGTGAATTTGTCCACTAGCCTCAGAGAGGCTCCGTCTAGAGTGGTAATGTCGCCCGTTTGGTTGTAACATATATATTCAGTTTTGTGCGCATTGAAATGGAGGCCAATGCCTGCTGCAGCTCGTTCCAAACTATGCAGTAGTGTCTCTGCTTGATTAGGTGTATTCGCCAGTAACGCTAAGTCATCAGCGTAGTCGGCGTCTGTGATTGTTTTTGCGGGATACCTTTTGCTTCTTTTCTTAGTCAGCTCGAAGCCATTTTCTCTGATTTTGTCGATCGAAGCTCTAAGCACGTAGTCTAGACAGATGATAAAGAGGTATGGGGCTAGCGTGTCTCCTTGTAGTACTCCTGCAACAATGTCGAAGTATTCCGTGTCTCCATCTGGTGAACGTACTTTCACTTTTGTGTTTTTGTAGAGGATCATTATTGCTGCTACGGTTTCTTTAGGTAGGCCATATGCTAGTAGGATTAGTTCCATTTTCCTTCTGTGGATGGAATCGAAGGCCTTGGTAAAGTCGACAAATAGTAATGTCGCCTGAAGGTTTTTTGCCCGGACGCCTTCAAGGATTCTACGGATGGTCAATTTGTGAGGTTGTGGATCTATTTCTCCAGAAGCCATTTTGGTTTTTCCTAAGGATGTTGTCTATTTTGGGTTCTATGCGGTTTCGTAGTAGGGCATTGTAGATTTTGGCTGCTATGGATGTAAGTGTTATCCCTCGGTAGTTCTTGGCTAATCCGAGGTCGCTTTTTTAGGGAAAGGAAGGATGCATCCCTTCATCCATCTTTCTATCCTATTTTGACTATAGACAGCGTTGCATTGCCGGAGCAGTATATCGTCGAATTGTCTAGTCTTCCACACTTCTGGGGGGCGATCTCGTCTAGCCCTGCAGCTTTCCTATTTTTAATTTTTTTAAGAACCGAGTCGAGTTCTTCTTTGGTGAAAGGCCCTAGTTTAATGTCTAATTGCTTACTGATAATTCTGGTGATCGGTTCATCCGTTATTTTCGGTGGGCTTCCTAGTAGATTTTTGAAATGCTGTTCCCACAGTTTTACTCTTTCTTGTTGGCTTGCAGCTTTCAATTTTGCTTTGGCTGTGCTTTTCCTTCTACTTACTTCGTTTATTGTTTGCCAGGCTATCCTGGATTGTCTATCTTCCACCGAGTCTCTAATCTTATCTATCTGATTTTGTATGTATTCTGCCTGTTCTTTTAGATATATTCCTGCTAATCGATATTGTGCTTTTTCTAGTTTTCGGGCATTTGTGTTTGTTGGGTTCTTCCGATAGCTTTTGGAGGCAGTTTTCACGAGTGCACGCTTTTCTCTAACCTCTGACGTTTCCCAAGGGACTCTATATTTAGTTCTAGGTTTTGTTGGAATACACTTTGATGCCGCCTCTAGGTGTGCTTCAACAAAGTTTTCATATTCGTCATTTGGGGTAACTTTTTCTGTCTTCTCTTGTAGTGTTTCGAATCTGTTTCTTAATTCTAATGCATATTTGTCTCTAATGTCTCTGTTGTTAAGTAGGGCCCAGTCATAGCGCCTAGTTGTCACTGTTCGTGTGGCGTTTTTTCGTAGGCTTAGACGTATTTTGGCCGTGACTATTCGATGATCGGAGGACACACCCTCGAAAGTGGAGTATGCCTCGCAATTCATCACACTATTTTTCCATTTTCTGTTTATAAAGAGGTAGTCTATCTGTGCTTTACTCTTGTTCGCGTATTTGTGGGTCCATAATTTTCCCTCCCTTTTTTGAAAGTTTGTATTGAGGCATGTTAATCTTTTTTCTATCATGAAATCAATTAGATCTTGTCCATTCCTGTTTGACATGTTGTGTAGGCTGTATTTGTTGTTTCTGTTTTTCCCGATTTGTGCATTCATATCTCCGCCAATGACTAGCAGGTTGTGTTTCAGAATGCTACGTACTAGGGAGGATAGCTCCTCGTAGAAGGTGACTAGTTCGGTTTCTTCGCTAACATTGGTAGGGCTGTAGCAGGAGATGATCGTTGCTTTGGGGTTGCCATTAAACGTTGCGGCCATCATCCTAGGTTGTATTCTCTCAATGCTATTAAGTGTTTTTAGCGCTCTTGTGTCCTATAAGCATTCCCACCCCTCTTACCGATGCATTGACAGAGTTTTTCCATGCCGATATAGTCACCAGCATCCATCCATTGCCAGTTTCGTGATATATACTGGATATATATACATATATATGAACATATATATATATATATATATACATATATTTCTTCTAGAAAAACCAAAGACCGGTTACTTTAGGATTATAAATTTATTTCCATCCTGTTATGTGTTTCTGATGTAAACCAAAAACACGAAAAAGTTTTTGGTTTACATCAGAAACACATAACAGGATGGAAATAAATTTATTATCCTAAAGTAACCGGTCTTTGGTTTTTCTTAAAGAAATTTTTGCTCTGTAATATTAATTACATTGAGCTCTCGACCAGGAAAATTTAAATGTTCAGTTTTTGAATGATTTTCTTGTCCTGAAGGAATTAATCCCAACTCTTGTTTAACCGGACCGAATAATACATACATATATATATATATATATATATATACTTTCTAGCTTGACACTCTTCGTATCTACAAGTTGATTGAGAACTGGCAGTAATGTCTCCCTATGACAATAACTGATCATGTGGCTTATTAAAAGATGGCTGCTTTCTAGCCAGAGACACTTTTCTTAACTACTAGTTGATTGACAACAGGTGGCAATGTCTCCCCAATAGAAAGCAACCATCTTTTAATCAGCCACATGATTAGTTATTATCTTCGGGAGACATTGCTGTCAGTTGTCAATCAACGATCAGTTGCGAAGACTGTCTCGGGCTAAAACACACACACACACACACACACACACACACACACATATATATATATATATATATATATAACGTTTAACAACACGAAATCGACGATAAAAACAGTTCATCACTGAAGATCATCCTTGAAATATGTGAAAATGTATTCTTTGACAATATATATATATGTGTGTGTGGAGGTGCCCGTGGTGTAATGGTTATCGTCGTAGGAAATGGACACGGCGGCACGAGTTCGAATC
Source organism: Sepioteuthis lessoniana (assembly GCA_963585895.1). Taxonomy (NCBI): domain Eukaryota; kingdom Metazoa; phylum Mollusca; class Cephalopoda; order Myopsida; family Loliginidae; genus Sepioteuthis; species Sepioteuthis lessoniana. Next base: position 96,254,325 of record OY757915.1, on the reverse strand, counting down.
CTGGACGAGGCTAATTGCATTTTACATAGTACTAATACTCTTGGGAAAGGTATGAATCCAATAATTCTCCTTCCAGCTATGGGTAAATAGTAGGACAGACTTAGTTCTTCAGCCTTGGTAAGGCAACTAGTCTAGGAGAAGGAAAACTGAATTCAAACCTGTTAACTCCGCTTTAAAAATTGACCTTGTGTCATATCCTGCCCGAGCGGAGGGGTTGGTAAATATATAGGTAGATAAATATGAATTTATATATATATGTATTGTCAGACAGACTGTTTCGTTGTATCATAACTCTTCAGTGGGGCTATACTCAGAGGACACTTCAAGCTGGAATCGAAACCCTCCTTACTTTACGCTAGACTTGGTATCTAACCGCTCAGCCGTTTTGACGACATACATCAGCTCAGGAATTATAACTCATATGTATTAGCTTTCGTTTTTTTTTTTTTTTTTACATTTTGTGCTATCGGATACCAGAGTGCCCAATTCGTTAGAACTTTGGGTTATGCGGGTGGCAGTCGTTAATTCCTTCGCCAGAGTCCTCAACCCCCAGGAAAGGGAGCGTATGTTGTCATCCACAGACAGTCTGTCTCGTTGTATCACAACTCTTCGGTGTATCTAGACATGTAGGACGCTTTAAGCTGGGATCGAAACCCGCCTAACTATACAATTTTTTTTTGTTGTGGTTTTTATGATTTGAGATATGTTACTTGTACAACTGTAAGTAAAGTTAGCGACTTTAGTCGAGGGCGACCAGAAGGCTCCCTTTTCAATAGCTACTACACCAAGGTGTAGAGGAAGGAGCTACTCCTTTCCCTGGATTGCTCCACTTTACCCTTGATACGTACCTTATATTGCTGAGTGTTAAGCAAGGAGGTATCAAGTACCATTTTTAAAGTCTTTTGTATGACGTGACCTGCGATTGAACCCAGGTCTCCCGGACTATTGGTCAACACTCTACCCACTGGGCCAATGAGCCGGAGAGGAAAAGGGACGAGTGACTGACCTGACCGTCACTTTCATATTATAATTTTCGCTTGGTCGGGTGTTTTTCATCTCGTGAAAATTCCTCGTATGTGTTAAGGTCGGCGATGACTGCTGCTTCATCAACTTAATCCAACTTTTTGTCCCTGAGATGCGTTGCTAGGTCATGGGATAAACATTGTTAGAAGTTTTCGATAAGGATTAACTGCTGCAGTTTCTCAAAACTACCGTCCATATTTTTTGCTCTTAACCAATAGTTAAATACATCTTCCTTCTCCTAAGCAAATCCCACAAAGGTTTGGTTCGGAAGTTTCTTTAATTTTCTAAAATGCTGCCTATAGGCTTCCGGAACTAATTCGTAGGCATTTAGTATGGCTGTTTTTATTTTTGTATAGTCTGCTGAGTCCTCAATACCAAGGGAAGAGTATACTTCAGCTGCTTTATCTGTTAAAATGCTTTGTATTAGGGTCGGCCAGAAACGGCGCGGCTACTTTAAATTTTCGGCTATTTTTTTCGAACTGGGAAAAATACTTATCTACGGATTTTCCGGAAAATTTTGGAACTAATCTTATATTTTTTGCTGCGTCAAAAACAGAGTTAGGAGAAGTGGAATCACGATTCTGTAACTTCAATCTTTCCACTTCAATCTTTAATTTCTTCAATTATGTTTGTAGCAGTATATTGTCTTGAGGAGGGGTTTCGTTGGTGTTATATACAAGCGTGTGGTTGCAAGAAAGATAAGACTGACGAGAAGATTTTGTTTATTTTGTTTATTGAATTAATAAAATAAACAAGCAGATTAAATATCTGGCCAGCCGACAGGGGTTTGTCTATTCGGCGACAAGCGGTTGCTTTGATCTAGTCGGGCGGTGTTGTCGGGTGACGCTCTCGGCGTGTGACCTCTGTTTGGCCTGTTTATGTGTTCCCGATTTCAAACACCGGCCCCAGAAAATACTACTTGTGGAAAAAATATGATTGGTTGAAAAATGGACATTTTTTATAACTGAGAATCTTCTGGGAATTTTGGATATACTATGCGCGGAGCCAATGCGCAGAAGCCATGATTTTCTCAGTTTGACACTGGCTGTTGCAGGGTCAACATCCGGTAGCTGTTATTTTCTTCTGCAGTCTCGAAGTCTGTGGGTCTGTGTTTTGTGTGTTTTAGTAGTTAGGTTTGAGAAGAGCTAAATGGATGAATCAGAAGAGATTTGATGTATTTTACAATAACAAGGCTCCCCCAGATCTCGTTCTGATTTATAATGTATGTATGAGTAAATGTGTGTATGAAGGATCTACAGCATGATCAAGTCTTTAAAACGTGCGGGAATTTGTCCCCATGTTAGTCTTATGAGCATTCGTTTTGTTTCATTTTGTGGTAGTTGTGAGGATATATTGTTCGATATGGAGTTCTATGTGAGGTTATGCGACTCGAAAGGGAGTGAAGACGAGGGATCCTGAGTGTTTGGTGAGTGGGGGTGGTGGTATGTGAGATAGTCGTGCAGGTCGCAGTTTAAGACGACCAATATGTGCCCGGTGGCTCCAGACAGTGTCACCATTTTCGTTCTGCACCTGACTCATCACATCATTTGTTTTAATGACTAAAGTTTCCTATCCAGGGTAGGTTTGGTGATTGGGCTATGGTTGATTGTGGCCGATGAAGTAAAACCTTATCGCCGACTTGTATTGGGTCCTTGTAGATGAAACAGTTTTGGCTAGCTTCAAGTTTGTGATCGGCTTCGTCGTTAGCTAGGGCGACGCGATGGTGAACTTGCTTTAGTAGAGCATTTATTTGCATGCCATAAGCTCCCGGATCATTGCTTGCAAGATCCTTTCAGAGTAGTTCGGGCAAACCAATGTTGGGGTGGCGACCAGTAATTGTGTAGTGTGGGGATACACCAGTAGCGCTGTTGGTCGTGGCATTCATGGATGAAGTGACGGATTCAAGTATGTCTATCCATTCACAGTTCCTATCCTCACATAGCATGTAGAGGGCGTTCTTCATCGTGCGATGTTGCCGCTCGATGTTTTCGGAGCTTTGTGGCCGCCAGGGGCAATGAAGTTCCTGTGTTATGGACATTTGGGCACAGAATTGTTTGTAGACTTCACCAGTAAAATGAGTGCCACGATCAGAAGATACTATGCGTGGTATTTCTCAGTGTCGAAGAAAGAATTGGTACAGACCGTGGGCCGCATCGATTGCTCGATCTCTTGGTATGGCCGTGAAGTGCTGACTGAAGCTGTCTAGAATGGTCAGGATGTAGCGCTTTCCTTTGGAGTTGGAGATTGTTACGAAGTCTATGAAGACGAGATCGAATGGTCTCCTGACTCGCTTGCAGTGACCACTTGGCCAACGCGTGCGCTTCCCGTAGTTGTTTTTACATTTTGCACATATATCACAAGAATCGACGTAGAATTTTATGTCGCGATTTTTTAATTCCCTTCAGTAGTTGGATAAGAATTCGCGCATACGTGTTACACCTGAGTGGTTAGTGCCCTCGTGTGCTTGGTGGAGGTATCTGGTGCGGAGCTTGTATGGCACGACTAATTTGGAAGAGTGATTACTATCACTTATCATCAGGACAGAAGTGCCTGGTTCCAGAAAAAAACTGGTTTAAGTGTTTTCTTAAAAGCGCTGCTCGGTGGTCATCAGGATCTACATCGATTTCATCGAGCGAGTCAGATGATTCGAGGGCTCTTATGATCTTCGAGAAGGCATCGTCCTTCATCTGCTCGGCTGCGATACCAAGGTGGTTGCAAATCCTCTCAGTGGGGATGGTGGAGATTGAGTGATATGCGAAGAATGCATTAGTGATTCGCTTGTGATAGCGAGTGTTCCGTGGTGTATGAGTTCTAGGGATAAGCCGCAAACTGACGACCTCGCCGATACACCACGAAGGGACGTAGACGTGAAGGTCGGAGCATTTTAACTTGTATGTTTTGCCTGCCGGGGTTGGGTCGCTGCATGTTTTCACCTTCTTGTGTTCGCAACCTCTGCTGAGCATGTCAGCCCATACATTCGATTCTCCCTCCACGAACTCAATGATAAATTTGTAGCATGAGATTTCTTCCCGCCACCGCCTTATTTCGGCATTGTTGAACACACGTTGATCCACATAAGTTAACGATCTGTGGTCGGTAAAGATGACGAAGGGGCAGTTACGTAGGAAGTAATCGAATTTTAATATTGCCCATTTTATAGCGTATGCTTCTCGTTCTGTTGTGGACCAGTTTTATTCCGTAGGGTTAAATGCACGCGAGGCGACTGCTATTATATTTTTCTTTCCGTTGTCGGCCTCCTGCATTAAGATAGCTCCACACGCCACATCACAAGCGTCAGTGGTGAGTGTAAACAGCCGCGAAAAATCGGGAAAGGAGATGAAAGGCAGTGAAGAGAGTCGCTTCATGATTTTTTTAAAAGTCTTGTAAGCCCTTTCAGTCCAATCGAACGGTTTGTTGACTTCCTTAAGTTCATGTATGGGGCTCATAAGACTTGAGAACATGTCGTACCTGATCTGTTCATGTAGACGAGCCTCTAGGAATTGTCTGATCCACACCAAACGGCCAATGAGACTTTGTAATTCTTTCTTTGATGTTGGGGGCTTCATTTCTCTGATGGCACGGACGTATTCAGGGTCGGCCTTGAATTCCTTACTGTTTACTATGCGCCCGAGGAACTTCGCCTCTGATGTAAGGAAGGTACATTTGTCCGGGTTCAGATTAAGTCCGAATTTGCGGAGGGCAATGAAGAGTTGCTCGAGAGCGAGTATGTATTCATTGAATGTCTTAGCGTGAACTAGGTTGTCGTCTATGTAGGACGATATGTTGTCACGAGATGCGACAGGGGCTAGGGCTTCCGTTATGCAGCATGAAAAGATCTATCCAACTGAAGTAAGACCGAATACTAGGTGTGTGTACTGGTAGCATCAGTCTCTCCACGTAAACGCTGTTTTGTGGCGATCTCACTCGACGATTTCGATTTGCCAGTAGCCGCTTCGGAGATCAAATGATGCGAAGTATTTCTTGCCTTCGCCAATCCTGTTGAACAAGTGGTCGATCCGAGGCATTGGCTATGGGTCGAGATCAACAAGAATCTTGTTGAGAGTTCTTTTGAAATTGGCGACCACGCGGACCGACCCATTTTTCTTGCGTATGGCGAATACTGGGCTATTGAAGCCTCTGGGGTTGGTGCAACTTTCAATGATACCCTCAGTAGCCATGCGTTTTATTTCGGCATCGATGTCTGCTTCCAAGGCCTAGGCAACCGGGTGTTGTTTTTGGGCACGAAATTGACCGTTAGTCGGTATACGGACAACTCGGATGAATGTACCTTTGATGCCGTTTTCGGTACTGATAATATCGGCGTAATGAATGAGTAGGTCTGCTGTAGCTTCCAATTTACTACGGTTTGAGTGATTTGATAACGATAGACCCACACTTCGTTTCAGCCAGTTCAGTTTTTGATCCAGTGTCTGGATGTTGGGCTTTGGTCCGATGGTAGACTGGTTATTGTTGTAGATAGTTAGGACCCCATACGCAGGACCATTTTGTGATGTCGAGGCTGGAATTATTGGGGCTGTGTGTACTGTGTAACCTGATGTGAGTGTGCGTCTGAATTCAACTGTTGCGTTTTGGTTGTCAATTATGTAGGAATCGAGCGTGTTGTGGGCGAGAATGCTTTGTCCGATCAGGATCGATGTGTCTTGGATTGTTACCAGTTCATTGATATCTTCAAAAATGGGCGAGTCACAGTTTCCGATGTTGATGTTACAGTGTAGCTCATGAGAGCAGTGATGCTTCCATTAATTCCTTTTATGTGAAAGTCAGAATGGGTCACGTGTTTCTTGGCTTCTTTCGGCAGTCGGGAGATTGGTACGATGCAGGTGGAGCATCCAGTCTAACATTGCAACACCAGAAAATGTGATGCCTTTGACGGTAAAGGTGGCCTTAACGAGTGGTGATTGGTGCAAGGAGAGTTTCTGAAGGTTGAATATGTGATGCCTAGTGTGGAAGAACAGAGGACGAGCCATCACATTTCGTCTTGTTCGTACCGAAAATCCTGTTCCTCGATGTCTGTGGATGGTGTATCCTCATTCGTTGCTTCGACATGGGCCTGAGCCTGAGTAGGAGGTGGGTGATGATATTGGCAGTTGTGTCTGTTAAAGCAAGCGACGCCCCTGGTATAGTTCCTGCATATGACGGGTTCTGTGTTGTGGTTGTGCAGTCTGTGCGTCTGATAATAAACACGGCCGTGTTTCTGGAGCTGGACTGTTAAGAGTGCGTTGGTCGATTATTTGATCTTGGTGGTTGTTTTGATTCCGTCCGTCTATTTATTCGACTCGATTGCTGAGGTCTATGAGCATAATATGCAGTGTCATGTGAGGTCGTGTTGTCCATTTTTACACCTCGATCGCAGGCCATGCCAATCGCTGTATAGTGGCTGTCCATTGTCTTGACGAGGTGAGGGTATATGTTCGGGTTCTAATCTTTGACTTTCTTGCTCATCAGCATTGCGCCCATAACTGAGAAAATCATATCGACAGTCAAGTCGACCTTGTTGCCCTTCTTATATTTATTTTTTATGTGGACAGTTGCCTCTCTGATGGTGTTTTCGAGTCGGCCAGCAAAGTCCATTAACTTTTCGCCATCCCGCCGTTGTAAGTCCCAAGTTCGACTTAGGTGCTGAAAGTTTGTCATCTGGCTGCCGTGGGTTCCTATAAGATAGGTCTTCAGTTTTTCGAGAGTGGATGTGTCTTGTTTGGAATCTACCATCTGCTGAAATATGCCTTGGTCGAGCAAGTCTTGGGCAGCCTTGACGAATTCTTTTTCCAAGCTGGGATAAGTGGCAAATTCTGGTATGACGTGTATCATAGAGACCTTATTTAAGGCAGTGATGAACTGATTGGCGTCATTTCCAGGGTAGAATGATTTTTTTTGTTTCTTTGCGTCTCGAAGTGACTGTTGTCGCATTGCCAGATCGTAGTTGTAGGCGCTTTTTAAACTATGGACGGAGTCGTAAAGGAGGCAGAATTCAGGGCGGTCACCATGTTGTCTAAGTTGGCTTGTGTCTCTTTTATATTCTCCTCAGATGGATGTATCGAACCCGTTGTCATGTTGAGAATTTGCTGCTTTTTGGTCTCTGATGAGGGTGAAAAGTTCGGAGTGGGTGAAGCTAGAATTGTTCATATTTCTCATGCTGTACGCTTCTGACACCAGTGTTATATACAAGCGTGTGGTAGCAAGAAAGACGAGATTTAGTTTATTTTGTTCATTGAATAAATAAAATAAACAAGCGAATTAAATATCTAGCCAGCTGGAGGTGGGGGGGTCTATTCGGCGACAAGCGGTTGCTTTGATTTAGTCGGACGGTGTTGTCGGGTGACGCTCTCGGGACGGCCGGCGATTTAACTGGCGTGTGACCTCTGTTTGGCCTATTTATGTGTTCCCGATTTCAAACACCGGCCCCAGAAAATACTACTTGTGGAAAAAATATGATTGGTTGAAAAATGGACTTTTTTTTATAACTGAGAATCTTCGGGGAATTTTGGATATACTATGCGCGGAGCCAATGCGCAGAAGCCATGATTTTCTCAGTTTGGCACTGGCCGTCGCTGGGTCAACATCCGGTAGCTGTTATTTACTTCTATAGAGTCGATGTCTGTAGGTCTGTGTTTTGTGTGTTTTAGTAGTTAGGTGTGTGAAGAGTTAAGTGGATGAATCAGAAGAGATTTGATGTATTTTAATATAACACTCCTCTACTAATTTCCTTGCTACAGTTCTTTTTATTTCCTCCATCCTCATCTGTCCATTCACCCGCAGGTCGAAATGTATGACAAATTGCAATAAATTCTCTTTTGTCAGGGACTTAAATTCGTCTTCCCGGTTTGGATTTGACAAAAACTCAATGACAGAAAAGGCATGATTTTGTAAAAATTAAGGCTTTTCTGTCAGCAAAGTTTCAGTTAGCAGCACCTTGTAAAAATTATTGTTAATTATTATTATTTTTATTTTTTATTTTTAATCTTTTTGGACAAGCCCCCATTTATGTTATGACTACAGCGAATTTAGGGTAAGTGTCTAGGCGTATATCTGGTCTCCAACAATCATAAAAATTCGACACAAAAAAGAATAGTCAAGAAAAACAAGGGTTTGAAATGCTAAACTAAGTTTATTTACAGGGAAATGAACAGGGGAAGATGAGGCATACAAAGGTAAAATTGACAGAACATGTAAGCAAGAGAGGTGAATATAACGTACGGTTTAAAATCAACATGAAATCTGTTAATGTTATGGAGAGAAATATATTACATAAAATCTATTTGGATAATAAAGTTTAAAGATTTCTTCAAGTCTGGCCAAGCGAAAACAGATGCAACCAGACCTGAATAAATGGTTGAATATAGCATGTGAAAAAAAGTATTACCGGATAGTTTCTTGACCGGGAGAAGAATTTAGGCACGTCTTCTTCTGTCAACAGCAGGATTTAAGACCAACAGCAGCAGTCCAAAACCCTGATTACAAAGCCGAAGGGGGATGGGAGAACACAACAATGAAGGCCATGCATAATAGTACTCAAAATGAACCAGATAAAGATAAAATTCTATTCCTAGTTCACAGAGGAGACATGAAGTCTGCTCCCAAAGACAAGTTGAAAAAGGCCCCTTAGGCGGTAACAATATCACCATAGATTACAATAACGTATACGTAATGTATCATTAACATAACATAGCTAATACAAATTTATTATAACCCAACACAGAACATATCCCATTATAATGCAAATATTACATAATACCCCCATGATATATTACAATATAATATAACCTGTCTCTAAACCACGATATTTCCTCCTTATGTAATATCCTTATGTTACAGACCCAGCATACATTTTCCTCAATCATACTTACACGTCAAATCAAAAAATTCCTTTTCTTAATAATGCAAGGATGATGATAATTTGCCCTTAAGTTAAAATCATTACTACACAGACAAGGACATAGCCAATAAAACAATTATTGCAACGTCTTGATACAATATATTCACCATATTCCTAACGTACACACAACCTGAGATTACCATAATATATATGTAATATAACATTAACACACCATAGACAGCTAATACAAATTATTATGGCAATCTAACACAAATCATATTCCAACATAATTGCATAATACTTCATAGTACATAACCACCTTACTCATTCTTACGTTTTAGACCCACCATACATTTTGGCCTATTATGCTTAAAAATCAAAAGTTTTTTCTTTTTTTTTTCGTAATGCAAAAAAAAAATCAAAAGTTTATTTTCTTCGTAATGCAATAAATTGTTGGCGACCGTAGTTAAAGGTGACCCGAAGGCCCCCGTTTCGATAGTTACTACACTCGTCCGTTCGAGTGCCTGAGCACAGCAAAGACACGACCAATTTGGTACATACCAACCGCGACGTTGACTAGCATCAGCTATCCGCAACGTTCGTCCAGCCACACACATCCACGACTCGACCAACATCAGCTACCCACAACGTTCGTCCAGCTGCACACATCCACGACTCGACCAACATCAACTACCCGCAACATTCAGCCAGCTGCACACATCCACGACTCGACCAACATCAGCTACCCACAACGTTCGTCCAGCCGCACACATCCACGACTCGACCAACATCAGCTACCCGCAACGTTCATCCAGCCGCACAAGTTTCTACCGGACCTAATTTTTTTAAAAATTAGGTCCGGTAGAAATTAGGTCCTAATTTTTTTTAAAATTAGGTCCGGTCGAAACTTTTTTTTAAAAATTAGGTCCGGTCGAAACTTGTGATCGCACCACTTCCATAGAAGCAGAATTTCAAAAGCAACTTAAATAGTGGGTAAAAAGTGGTCTTCTTTCCCCCGAGATTTCTGACTCCATTCGACTTTTTGGATCTATTCGTCCCCGTTTTTATGGTCTACCTAAGATCCATAAAGATGGTGTTCCCTTGCGACCTATCCTTTCTATGGTGGGTTCTGCCCAACAAAAGGTTTCCAGCTAGCTATCATCAATGCTTCAACCAGTGTTGGACCACTTTAGTTGTTTCTGTAATAAAGATTCTTTTTCTTTTTCCAAAATTATCAGAAACTACAGTCCAACTGATATGTTTATGTGCTCCTTTGACGTTTGTTCTCTTTATACAAACGTTCCTCTTGAAGAAACTATTGAAATTTGTTGTGATGTCCTGTTCCGTAGTTCTCTTCCCAAACCTACCTTTCCAGAAAGTGTTTTCAAACATCTTATTAATTTTGCTACCTCCTCTGTCGAGTTTAGTTTCAATAACATCATGTACCGGCAGATTGATGGTGTGGCGTTAGGGTCAAGTCTGGGTCCCACGCTGGCAAATATTTTTGTTGGGTTCTGCGAGTCTAATTTGTTTAATAAAATAGACAGCCCCCCACCATGTATTATCGTTACGTTGACGACACTTTCTGCTTATTTAAATGTGAGAAAGATGCAGACTTATTTCTCGCACAATTGAATTCTATGCATTCCTCTTTGAAGTTAACCGTGGAAAGGGAGTGCAATCACCGTCTTCCGTTTCTTGATGTATGTGTGCATAAAACTCCTACAGCTTTTCTCACCTCTGAATACAGGAAGCCCACCTTTTCTGGCCTATATACTAGATGGGATTCATTTTGCCTACAGCAGCGCAAAATTAATTTAATTAAGACTCTTGTCTACCGTGCCCTTATGATTTCATCCAAGTGTTTTCTTGGTGATGAAATAAAATTCATCAAGTCAACCCTGTCTAAGAATGGGTATCCATTATCCTATAGCGTTTCGGGAAATTGTTAATTTCTCTAACACTATATTTTTTAAGCAACACAAATGAATGACGAAACTTTTCTTTAACAACACAACAAAGAAAGTTTTTATTTGCAGCATTGAATATGGTTTGCTTTTTGGTGCTGCAAGACTCGTGGAGTTTAAGCTTGTTAGTGTTGGAGACGAAATGGCGTAGCGGGATGTTGAGCTGGCAGCGTGTGTTGCGGGACGTGTGAGGGGTTGTGTTTAGAGTCACCGCGTAGTTTTGTATCTGGTATTTGGGGGAGAGTCTGCGTGGTCTCCATGTGGTCCAGCGGTGAAATGGGAGCTTGTGTCGAGAGCAGACTTACGCTCAGATCGACATAGCCAATTTTTGGGGTGACACAAAGTTGGGCCTGTGCGAGGCATGTTGTATGTTTCTAATTTATGTTCAACTGGGATTCCTCGTAAAGAATCCATAAATTAGATGGTTCCCTTGTTGAGTGTCCATGTTGCTGCTGGTGGTGTTGCTATGTTAAAAATCATCGCTAAGCAGGGACGGCCAGAGGAACGTTTGTTCTGGTCACCGTCTCAAGCCAAAGAGACTGGGTTTGGCCGCTCACCCGTTTTGCAAGCCGGAAATGAAGGTCCGGGCTGAATAGGATAAGTCATCCTGATTGGGTGAAATTAAGTGTTGAAATAAATTGAGCGCCAAACCAAAATACGAGATTTTCTTCTTCTCTACAATCCGTTTTGGATAGTGTTGTCAATAATATTACGATTACGTTTGATAGGGCTAGCAGGTGTACTGTTAATAGGCGCCCTGTTTATTTGCGCTTGCCGTACATAGGCTCCAGAGGTGAGAGATTGGCCAAATCCATCACCACGGCTGTTGGTACTATTTACCAACCCCTCCGCTCGGGCAGGATATGACACAAGGTCAATTTTTAAGCGGAGTTTAACAGGTTTGAATTCAGAGTTTTCCTTCTCCTAGACTAGTTGCCTCAACAAGGCTGAAGAACCTAGTCCGTCCTACTATTTACCCATAGCTGGAGGGAGAATAAGGGGGTTCATACCTTTCCCAAGGGTATTTGCCCGAAAGTGAACATAATAGCGCGACTGGAGTACGAACTCGCGTACTACGATTCCGCAGTTCATCGCTTTAACCATTACACCACGAGGACACCACGGCTGTTGGTAGATGTTATTTTTCAGCTGCTGTGCAAGTCATTTTTCAGACTCGCTCTGCATTTGTTTCAACGCGTAAAGATGTTTTGCCTCCCCGCCAAATTAATTCAGTAATATATAAATATAAATGTAGTTGTGGCAGTGACTATGTAGGCAGGACTTCTAATCGTTTAGATTTCCGTATAAGACAACATCTCTCAGCTCGAATTTTAAATCTATAGCGGAGCACATGATAAATAGTAAGGAATGTGTTGCAGACTTCCATGTTGACCGATTCAGTATTCTGAGTCGGTCACATTCGCTTTTTCATCTCAAAGTGTTAGAGACTGTTTACGTTCGATCCCTTCAACCTTTCCTCTGTAAGCAGAGAGATTGTTTGTTGGGATTGAATGTGATTAGTCTCTAGCCATCTACTCACTGCTACTACTACCCCCTCTTAGTGTTTTTTCTTCTTCCTTCACTTTTCTCCATTCCTCTACTTTTTTTCCATTTACATTCCCCCTCTTAACTATTTTCTGGCGTTAAGATCTTAACAAGAGCCAGACGAAAACGGTCGTTCAAAAACATATATAATTTTTTTTTAATAATAAACATGCCCACACCTTCCATTGGCCTATATATATATATATATATATATATATGAATATCTATACACATATATGAATGTATATCCATATATATACATATATATGAATAGATATATACATATACATACATGTATATGATTATACCTATAAACATATATATTCATTTATATGAATACATATATATATATATATATATATATATATATATATATACAAATATATACATATATATGATTATATACATGTACTTATATATAAATATATATATAAATATAGATACATGTATGTGTACATACTTATATAGATATAAAAATGTATATATAAATACATATATATAGATATATATATATATATATATATACATGAAAATATATATATGAACATATATGTGCATACATAAATATAGGTATATACATCTATATAGGTCTAAATTTATACATATATATATATACATAAAAACATATACTTATAGATATACATAAAAACATACACACATATATATATACATATAAACATATACATACAAGGATTCAATATATATATATATATATATATATATATATATTGCAGAAATATGTAGAAAGTTGCATACATTGAATTCCTATCTCAAATTTAATTGTCGGATATCTTGATTAGCTTTATTTCATTTCAAACTTCTTCAGAGACATATTGTTTTCTGTGTCTTTCAATCAAAAAGCATGTGAGGAAAAATGATAAGATGGTGGAGTGTATACAGATGTAACAAGAGAGCTTGGAGGGATTTAAAGTCAAATCTATCAGGTTTTGGTTTTGAATGTAGAGATAGACTTTTGAGAGCTGATAGGAAAAAGAAGAGAATGGTTTAGGTGAAAAGGGTTTTTGGGTATCTTTTTCATGGAAAAATGTTGACAATAATATAAGGATGCATGTTGTGGTGTCTATTAGGTATTTGGAAATAGGAAAAGCTACAGGTAATTTGATAAGGAAAGGAAAAAGGAAAAGGAAAGCACTCCCAAAACTATGGCGGCATAATGTGAAGGAAAGCTTTTTTCGATCGGTTTTTTATATTGACTATGTTTTCGTTTAGTATGATGTTCACAAGGTATGGTGTGATTAAATAAAAAGCTGGATATCGTTTTATATAGTTTGTTTTGGAAATGACAGCAGATTCTAGTAGTCTTCAGGATGATTTGCAGTGTATGGGTTTCACGCTAGTGGCTTGAGAAAAATTTAATGTGTCTTAGAGTTCTAACATGTGGGAAAAAAGGCCTTTTCTAAACAAACACCGATCGAAACGCCCTTTTCCCAACTCATATATATATATATATATATATATATATATATATATATATACTTATACAAATAAATACATACATACATATATATATACACACACTATATATATATATACATATATATACATAAATATATAAACATATATGTATATATATATATATATATATATATGTATGTATGTACATGCATACATATACATATACATTTATAAACATATATACACACACACTCACATATATATATATGAATAAATAAGATGTATATAGATCCATGAATAAATGTACATATATAGACACATGTATATATATACAAATATATCCAGGCATATATATATATATATATACATATATATACATGTATATATGTACATATACTCGTATATACATGCATATATATATGTATATATAAACATAAATATGCATTGTATATATATACACATAAATGTACGTATACATTTACATATATATATGTATATATATACATATATATATATGTATATATATACATACATATATATGTATATATATACATATATATATATATATATATGTATGTATATATCTACATATATATATGTTTATATATATTTATTTATGTATGTATATATTTACAT
>OY757915.1:96222404-96234904 GCA_963585895.1 Sepioteuthis lessoniana | reverse complement strand
CTCTGGCACATGGTATGGCCATGAGGTGACGGCTGAAGCTGTCTAGAATAGTAAGTATGTACCGCTTGCCCTTTGAGAGGGGCATTGAGACAAAATCTATGTAGACAACCTCGAATGGTTTTCCGCCTCTCTTGCAATGGCCCGTGGACCAGTTTCGGCGCATGCCGTAATTTCCCTTACGTTTAGCGCAGGTTTGGCATGACTGAACATACGCCCTGATATCGCGATTTTTGAACTCCCACCAGTAGCTGGATAGGTGTTCCTGCATGCGGGAGATCCCTGAGTGGTTGACACAGTCATGGGCTTGGTGGAGATATTTTGTCCGGAGCTTGTAGGGTACTACCAGTTTTGGTGTGTTTGTAGTATCCCTGATCATCAATACAGATGTACCAGGTTCCAAGTAGAATTGGTGCATGTGTTTGTTATATAGCCCGGTACGATGATCTTTGGGGTCGAGTAGGGTAGCGTCCGGTCTTGGGGTTGCCAACTGAAGAGCTCTGATGATTTTTGAAAGTGTGTCATCAGAGGCTTGTTCCGCTGCAATACCCATGTGGTCAGCTATATCTTCAACCGGGATGGTCGATGTGGCATGAAACGCGAGGAATGCGTCGATGGCCTGCAGATGATGCTGAATGTTCCGTGTTGTGTGAGTCCCAGGGAGCAGCTGGGAGCTCTTGATTTCGTCCATGCACCAGGATGGAACGTAGATGTTTAGACTGGAGCCTTGGAGTTTGAAGCGCTTCCCTGCAGGTGTGGGGTCTGCCGTAAGCTTGTCCTTGCTGTGGCCATATCTCCGACTGAGCATGTCTGCCCAGACATTCGATTCACCTTCTACATATTCCAAGACGAATTTGTAGCACGATATTTCCTCCTGCCATCGTCGTATCTTCGCATTGTTGAATTCACGTTGATCCAAGTATGTGAGAGATCGATGATCTGTGAGCACGACGAAGGGACGACTACGCAAGAAGTAATCGAATTTGGTGATGGCCCATTTTATCGCATATGCTTCGCGTTCAGTTGTTGACCAGTTGCGCTCCGTCGCGTTAAAGGTGTGTGAGGCAACTGCTATTATTTTCTTTTGGCCGTGTTTATTCTCTTGCATGAGAATGGCCCCACATGCGATATCGCTGGCGTCGGTGGTGAGGGTAAAGAGTCCGGTGAAGTCGGGGAATGAAATGATTGGTGGTGAAGCGAGGCGCTTCTTAATTTTATTGAAAGCCTAGTTGGCCCCTTCGGTCCAGACGAATGTTCGTCCGGGCTTATTTAGTTCGTTTATGGGGGCCATTAGATTGGAGAACATGTCGGTTCTGATGCTCTCGTTAAGGCGTGTCTCGATGAATTGCCGAATCCATACGAGACGTCCGATGAGACTTTGTAGTTCTTTTCTCGTTGTCGGGGGTTTCATGTCGATAATGGCGCGGACATATTCGGGGTCGGCCTTGAACCCGTCGCTATTCACGATGCGACCGAGAAATTTAGCTTCGGACGCAAGAAAAATGCATTTTTCCGGGTTTAGTTTTAATCCAAACTTGCGTAGAGCAATAAATAATTGCTCCAGCGCTGTCACATATTCCTCGAAGGTTTTGGCGTGGACAAGATTATCGTCAATATATGACGATATGTTCGCGCGTGAGGCAACTGTGTCGAGAGCCTCAGCTATGCATCGCGAGAAGATTTGTCCAGCGGATGTTAGACCGAAAGCCAGACGGGTGTATTGGAAACAGCGTCCTTTCCAAGTAAAGGCCGTTTTATGGCGGTCACGTTCGTCAATGACGATTTGCCAATAGCCATTGCGGAGGTCGAGTGTTGAGAAGTACTTGTTACCTTCGCCAATCTTGTTGAATGTCGAGTCAATGGTAGGTATTGGGTATGGGTCGAGATCGACTAAAACCTTGTTGAGGGTTCTTTTGAAATTTGCGACCACTCGAATCTTTCCGTTTTTCTTGCGGACGGCAAAAACGGGACTGTTAAATCCTTTAGGGTCGTTGCAAGGTTCGATAACACCCTCACTTGCCATGCGGGCAATTTCCGCGTCAACGTCATCCTCCAGTGCTTGGGCTATAGGGTGCTGTTTTTGGCTCCTGGACTGGCCGTTGGTTGGTATGCGTATGGGCTTGATGAAAGTGCCCCTTCTATTGTCGTCGGTGCCGAGAATGTCCGCATAGCTGATGAGTAAATCGGCGGTAGCTTCTAATTCACTACGGCTATGATGGTCTGGAAGCGATAGGCCTACGGTTTGCTTAAGCCAATGGAGTTTTTGGTTGAGAGTCAACCCGTTAGGCGATGATCTGGCTGTGGCTCGTGGTTCCTCGTTGGAAACGGTTAGGGCGCCGTGTGAAAGGTTGTGGGTCGGTTTTATCCTTGGATGGACGGTTGTAGAGAGCGGGACAGTATGTTTTAGCTTGCCAGATGGGAGTGTGCGCGCAAGTTCTACAGTCGCCTTCTGGTTATCGATAGTATAGGATAACAGTGTGTGGTGGCCGAGTATGTTCTGGCCGATCAAGATGGGAATGTCTGATGTCGTGATCAGTGTGTCGACGTTGCAGAAAGTGGGAGAAGTATCGTCACCCAAGGTAATGTCGCAGGTGAGCTTGCCCAGAATAGAGATGTTCCCTCCGATTCCTTTGACTCGGATGTTGGTTTTGGACATGTGTCTTCTTGCATCTTCAGGTAAGCGAGAAATGGGAATGATGCAAGTCGTGCATCCGGAATCCAGCATGCCTACACCGGAGAATGTGATGCCGTTGTTGCGGAGGTTGACCTGAACAAGGGGCGATCGGAGATCAGGTTGGATTTGAACGTTAAATGTGTGATGATGCTGAGTGGATACATGGACCTGGGAACGATTCATCACATCTCGTTCGGTCCCAACCGAAAATCCAGTTCGTCGAAGCGCGTCGCGTGTTCATGGTTGTGCTGATCGCTATCTATTCCAGGTAAACCGGTGTCAGTGGTCGCTATGTGTGCTTGAGCATGAGGGGGGTGAAAATATGGGCACCTGTTGCCCTTAAAGCATGCGCGGCCTCGTAAAAATTTTTTGCACATTGCTTGTTGGCTGGGTTGGCCAGCGCTTCTTTGTGCCCGGTTGTGCTTCATGTTGTAGGTGGGGGCGGTTCGACTTTTCCAGTCAACGATGGATGGGTTCCGCCTGTGGGTTTGTCGCAGTTGCTTGTTCAGATCCAGCAACTGTAGCTGTACGTCGGCTAGTATCTTGTCACTTTCAAGGCTACGAGGTTTGTCAGAGTGTGTAGGTTGGCTCGCCATCAGCGCAGTGGTTTCAGCGGCGGTGGTGATGTCCGTTTTGATACCACGATCAAGATAGCGTTGCGCATCGCTGGCTATACCACCCGCTGAGTAGTGTCTGTCCATAGTTTTGACGAGGTGTGGATAGATGTTAGGTGTCCATGCCTTGATCTTTTCACTCATGAGCATGGCCCCCATTAGGGAAAATGCAGTTTCGGCCGTCATCTCAGCATTTTGTCTGTCCGACTTGAATTTTGCCGTGATGTGGACTGTGGCCACTCGGATTGTGTTTTCAAGTCGGCCTGCAAAATCAGTGAGTTTCTCTCCCTCATGTCGCTGAAGGTCCCATGCTCGGCTTAGGTACTGGAAGTTTGTCATTTGGCTCCCGTGGATGGATATAAGGTAAGCCTTTAGTTCCTCGAACGTGGACGTAGGCTGTCTTGAGTCCTCCATCTGCTGGAATATGCCTTCGTTCAGTAGTTGCTTTGCCAGCTTGACAAACTCCTTCTCCATTGCAGGATATTCTCTTAATTCTGGCTTAACGTGTATGGTGTAAGCCTTATTAAGGTCGGTAATGAAGCGGTTTACATCGCTGCCCGGTTCGAAGGTCCGGATGGATTTTGTGGCGTCCCGAAGTGACTGCTGTCGCAATAGAAGCTCATAGTTTGTGGTGTGTTGTTGCAATGTGTGCGATCGATCGTGTGCGGTAGTTTGCAGAGCAGTTAAAAGTTTGTGGAGGTCTGTTTTCAGTTCACTAATGATTAATTGTGCTTGCGGGTTGTCTGCTGGCTCCATGTCAATTTTCGTTTGGAGAATCGCTGCTTTTTGCTGTTTTATAAGTTCCAAGATTTCTGATCGAGAAAGGCCGGAGTATTCCATACTTGTTTTGCTGCACGCTTGACACCAGTGTTATATTCTGAGTTGTGGGCGAGAAATGCGTATGGTTGCAAAACAAAGAACGTATAGATACTCACAATAACACAGTAATGATGTTATAGAAATTTTTTATAGATAGATTAAGTACAGAGAGTAGAACGGAGAAATACATTCACAGTCAAAGAATGAATTCAGTGGCAGTAGCTACAAAGTTCATGTACTGTACTTGTCTCGTGGTGAAGGGATGGTTTTCTCGGAATTAGGATACGTTGGTAGCTGCGGAGAGCGTTTGATGTATCGGATGACAGGCGCCAGACGGGGTGAAGAATCCTTAACACGGGTCGTGTGAGGGAACAAGTCTGTGGTGTAGGAGCGCAACTGAACTGATGATTGTTTGGTCCGTCTATTTATACGTTTTCTGTAGGCTCAGAACGGCAATTTTTGTGCCCCGCGGGAAGCGTTCCGATTGGATATTTATTAATGTATTTTTTTTTGTTAATTTATCGCAAACGGAAGTTCTGCGCGGAGCCTATGCGTGAGCGACTAACTTTTCATTTTTAGTTGAGAACTCGAAGTGTTAACTTCCGTTTCTTTTTTCTTTTCTTCTTTTCTTTCTTTTTGTTTTTTCAAATCAAGGCAAGATCTCGTCTTGTAACAATACGTATATATATACATACATATATACGTATATATATACATACATATATACGTATATATATATACATACATATATACGTATATATATACATACATATATACGTATATATATATATATACATACATATATATATACATATATATACATACGTACATATATATATATATACATATATATATATACATATATATATACATATATATATATACGTACATACATATACATACATACATTACATATATATATACATACATATATATATACATATATATATACATACATAAATATATGTATACATATATATATACATACATATATATATGTATACATATATATACATACATATATACATATATATATATATACATATATATATATATACATATATATATACATACATATATACATACATATATATATATACATACATACATATATATAAATACATACGAATATATATACATACGTATATATATACATACGTATATATATATATACACACATACGTATATATATATATACATATATATACATATATATATACATACGTATATATATGTACATAAGTGTATGTATATATACATATGTATATATATATATATATACATACGTATATATATACATACGTATATGAATATATACATACGTATATATATATATACATACGTATATATATATATATATATATATATGTATATACGTATATACGTGCATACATACGTATATATATATATATAAATATATACGTATATATATACGCATATATATATATATATATATATATATACGCATATATGTATATATTTACGTATATTTATACATACATACGTATATATATATATATATATATATACATACATATGTATATATATATATATATACATACATACATATATATATATATATATATATACATACATATGTATATATATACATAAACACATATATATACATGTGTGTATATATATATACATATGTATATATATTTATATTCAAGAACTGCCGCCAAAATAGTTTTGCTACCAATTAATTCTTCATCAGATAATAACCTTGGTTTCGGGACCGAAGCATAATTACCACTAACCCTGGACGTCCCAGCAGTATCTCACAACATTACCCAACTTTATTGAATCCTGTTTGACCTGTACGAATTCTATATCCATTCAAATGCAGTTACCATCTTATTTTGGATCTTTTTTAAATATTCCCTCTTCTCTGCTGGTTAAAGTCTGCATTTTGTTCAAAATATAGCGGTGGAGTTCGAAATAAAACCTTGACATCCAATCTCAAAAGGAAATATGTCTGTCGTGCAGCCATTCTTAATGCGCTGTTCACGTAGGTCTTCGTACTTTTCCAGTTTTCGCTATGCACAGTCACAGTTGGCCTGGAAAGGGATCGTTAATTCAGCAATGATAACCTTCTTTGAATTAAATGTTTATTTCCTCAAATTTACAATAAGGAAGGCATGAAGCCTTAAAAATGTTATGGGGGAGGGGAAAAGAGCGGTCATGTATTTCTATATACTTTAAGGGAACTTAGCTAGCCGCATTTGCCGGCTCATTCAACAGTACAATATATAGACAGTCATCCATCACCAATCACGCAGCAAACACCAAAATATTACATTTGCTCCGTGAAAAAACCTACTTAAAAACCCCGAATGGAATGAATGATTTTATTCACAATATATGGTTTATTTACAAAAATGTTATATGATGGGAATGGGAGAAAAACCCCGAAATATACAAAAGACGAAACAAAGGAAAAAATTCCCCGTTTGGTTGCCCTCCCACCCCACGTCTACGAAGTGGAGGCCGACTATTTTCCGATGTCCGAAAACACCGAAAACAAGCCAGACCTACCCTAAGTGGGAGAGGGTTCCTAATCTAATGGGACAAAAAAGACATGATTGGGCGCGGTCTGAGCAGTTAATGGCAGGTAGTATGAATTTTGAACACGTGAAATTCCAAGATCTTCAGTAAAATCGGGCTGGAGTAAGGGTTGAGGTGTAAAAAGAAGAGAAGACTTTGGAGACTAACAAGTAGATGACAGGGACGATGACACACAACATACTGCTAACTAGGTTTCAAGGTAAAAAAAAACTTTGTCTACTTACCCGGGATGGAGCCCCGAAGGACCCGTACCGTAGAAGGCATGGGTAGAAAAAGGAGAAAAGGATGACTCCAACGTTACCCCCTTTCGTACGACCAGGCTCGCTGCATTCACCCACCTTTTGTCGAATGTTATATGATCCAAGCGTTTTTAATCGCATCTTATTTTTACCCTAAGCTGATGCCTAAAATACAAAACCAGATCACGATGAGAAAAGCTTGCATCGTCTTACACTCCCTTTCTTTCACGTTGTCCAAATCACCATTCGAGCTACAGCTAGGATCGCGAGAAACACCACACGCTTCTCACCCTGAAATCAACATCGAGCAGCACGAGCTGCTTGGGTTCGATGCGAGCAGTCCACTCCCCAATGTGATCCCAGAACGGGCGAACTCGCTCGCAGTAGTTGAAAGCGTGCTCAGCCGTTTCTTCCAAACCACTGCTGCAGCGAGCGCAATCAGGCATGTCTGCCAGGCCTGCTCTGAAGTCCAAACCGAAAAGAGGAAACGCGTTCCGAGCAAGTCACCGGGTGAGCGAGAACTCGGAGTTGTTCAAGAAGCTCGATCCTGGCGACTAATTTCAGTGGTAGCAGATCTCCTCCGCCGTCCAACCGCGCCACTCGCTAAGAGGATCTGGAGTGGAATCCGCCACTTGCTCCCGATATAGCTCTTTCCGAGGCCGTGAAAGGACACTGAACCCAGGAAGGTTACGAAGGGTCGCTCGGCACTCGTGGACCAACGGTGTTTCGCCCATCGGCTTACGTCGACCTTCAGCCTTTGGTCCGACTGGAGGCGAAGAAAAGTCCGACTCGCCTTTCGTCTCCACACCGCGTCCCCCGTCAAGGATCATCCCAAGTATGCAAATCTTTCGGCAAGCCAGTGGCTCTCCAGATCAGGCATACCCAGACACCCGTTGCACGTACGTTGGATATAGACCTGTCTACGGATCATCGGCCTTCGGCCTCCCCAGAGTAATCTGGAAAGGGATCGTTGAAACGCCAGCCAACGTGCCTTAAGCAGAGGAAGTACAGACAATCGGTAAAGGATCAAGAGGAAGACGTACACTGCGCACATCTCCGCCCTGCCCTTTAAGGATAACCTCCTTGAAAGCCAGGTTCCCACCTGAGCATCCACCTTAGCTTGTACTTCCGACCAATTTCGCTCCAGTTGGAGGTCGGGCCCGAACCACACCCCGAGAATGCAGACGGGTCCGTCACTCCAGCAAAAGGTCCCTGAAAGAGTATCTCTACTCCTCCAAGCACCGAGCCGCAAACCTACGCTTTTGTCAAAATTGACCTTGGCTCCTGCGTTCCGCTCACACTCACCAACCGCCTTCTTCACAGCCTTTATATCCAGGCGGCGGTATACAAAGACTGTGATATCATCAGCGAACGCGGAAACCCTTGGCGTAAGAGGGCCAGCAAAGGGACACTGCGCAGGGCCGGATTTACCACCTCATCCCTAAGCCTAACGATCAGGGGCTCCAAAGCGAGGACATAGAGAAGAGGAGACAGGGAGCAGCCCGGCCGGACCGAACGCTCAATCGCGAACGCCCTCGAACGCCCTCTGTTCACCTGCACCACTGCTTGAGGGTTGTGGTACATCGTGCTAATCCATCCGCGGAACTCCGGTTGGTATCCGGCAGTCTCCAAAACTGACGCCAAAAACCGATGGTCAACCCTATCGAAGGCCTTGGACTGATCTATACTGATCAGCGCGGCTTCCGTGCCGTCTTCTATCCCCTCTAGGATCTCGCTAATCAAGTGCAGATTGTCTTCCCTTCACAGCGTAGGTCTGCTCGGGGCCGATCAAATCGCTAATGACAATCTGTAAACGATTCGCTAAGACCCGGGCCAAAATTTTTAACTCTGTGATAAGCAGAGTTATGGGCCTGTAATAATCTAGTCCCTCCCAAACATGCATGTCATCTTTCTTCAGCAATATGATCACGCCTTTGGTAATGCTACCAGGGATGGCTCCCTGAGCGAACCAATGATTGAACATATCCGTCAGAATAGGCACAAACATTTGCGGCAGCCTCAAGTAAACTTCGTAGGGCAAACCGTCTAGTCCTGGCGACTTGTTAAGGCCAACCTGCTTCAACGCATCACGGACTTCGCATTCATTAATCACACCCTCGCAGCTAGCCGCTTCAGCCGCCCCAAGGAAGGAAAAGTTGGCAAGATAGCTGCGAAACCCCTGAAGCGGAAAATCAGGACAGCGGGCAAAGTGCACCCGAAAGGCATCACGTATCTCGCGATTCGATCGCAGCACGCGCCCATCCGTTGACTTGACGGAATCGATATACCAACCCAGAAACCTTCGCACTTCTTCCTCACGTGCAGTCGCGTTCGATTTCACAGCTTTGTATAGATTTTAACCTAGATCTAACTACGAATCCCTTGTAGCACTCGCTAGTCTCATAGTCAAGGTCCCTCCTAGCTAGTTCTATAGTTAGACAGTCCTCCCATCCACCGTTCGTGAAAGTCTATTTTCAATAGATTTCGCCTTCCTCGTCCTATCTCAATTGAGCTGTCGACTGTACTTGGTGGCGAAATCTCTAATCTTATGTTTAACAGAAACCCGCCACCTATTCCAGGTAACCGCCCCCACTAACGCCCGCTTAATTAGGGATTCTAGCCGGTTCTGGAAGTCCCGTATCTCCTGTAAGGAGGTATTGAACTTCCAGTGGCCGGTCAGACTAGGCCTATTAGCTAACCGCAGGCTGACCCTAACAAATTTATGGTCAGTTAGCGCTATCAAATGGAACGTGGGACAACTAACGAAATCGCTATCAGCTCTTCTAACTAACACTCTGTCCAAGTAGGAACCTACTTTGGCAGAGGGCGAGCTACTTAGCCACGTCCACATCTCCCTTCCTGGGTGATCCAGACGAAACCTGTCGACCAAGTCATGGCGAGCCATGAAGTCGACAAGGCTGCTTTCACACCTTCCCAACCTAATAGCTCCCGCCCGACCTTATCTATCTTGGAATCAAGGATCGCATTCCAATTACCCATTTTGAATTAACTGGCCAAATGACGAGATCAGGACGCTGGTGAGGTAGTTATTTCCGTTTGAAAAGCGAGTTGCCGGTCTACGTAAGCAATAACGCACCAGTACAACCAACAAGCAATGTTGGTATGTGCCTATTTCTTTGTGGAGTTTTCGAAACGTATCCTTCTTTAATAAATTGTATACTTGTTTTTATACATGAAATTTTATTGGCAGTTTCACAACACATTTTGCAATCTCAGCAATAATCCCCAAGATTTCATTATGTCTCCACGTGTAACTTCTTAGGGAATACTGACATCCAGTTAAAACGTGTTTGAGATTAGCAATCTTCCCACATGCTTTGCAAAGGTTGGATGTACTTAACCCCCAGAGTTGTAAATTTTTCTAGGGTAGGTAATATGTCATAAACTGACTTAATGAGGAAACCTAATTGTTTAGGCTCTATTTGCTTGATATCGCTCCATGTGATGGTCCTATCCTTGGTGTTTTCCCACCTAGTCCATGCACCTTGTTTGGGTTGTGCCACGTTGCAAGACGTTTGCTTTCCTCAAAATGATGAATCTCTTGGAACAGTCGTGCTTTACCTAATTTAAATTCCTCAACAAGTGACTTTGTTGGTAGCTTCAGCTTCATTCATGAACTGTATAACGCCACATTTGTTAAGGATTTAGGAACTCCCAACCATTTCTTTAGGAACTTACTTAAGCTCTCCATTTTTTCTATTCTCGAAAACGATACCTCATATATTTGCATGCTAATCTTGGGATTAAACCAAAATAAACACACCACAGTTTATCTTTTGCAATGAGGTCACATTTATCAATGGAGTGTAGTCTATCTTTTAATTGTTTTAAAAGATCTTGCCAACGGTGACGATCAGTAAGCGGAAGGGAATAGCAGTGACCGAGGCTTTACGCTTTTTTCGCGTATTGTGGGGATTACGTTATTATCCATTGCAAATTTAATTTCTTGGTATTTTCCTTCGATTATGTATAGACTATGGCTTTTAGAAGGTTTTATCTTCATTACTGCCCACTTGAAAAGCTCCTGTAGGCGTTTCCGTAGTTTTTCCATGTGTGATTTCGACTCTGAAATCAGTCACGTCATCCATAGATGGAACAGTTTTCTTAATAGTGGCATCTTTAGTAATGTGTGGTAACGTCACCAATACCAAAACGAAAATTAATGGAGAGAAAACACAGCCCATCATTATGCCAATGTTTAATTTATGCCAATTTGTGGAATATTTAGCATTAGAAAATCTCATATATGTACATTTATAGTATCCTGATATAAGCTTTCTATTGTCTTCTGGGATCCAAAAGAAATCCATTACTTTCTCAATAAGTGGGTGTCTAACTGAGCCATATGCATTTTCAAGGTCTAACCAAATGACATGAAGTTCGGCTGATTTATTATCTTGGGCCGCTTTTATTCGGTCCCACAACATGGATGCATGTTCGATCCAACCTGGGAAAGTAGGAATTCCAGCGTTCTGAATTGAGATATTGATAAATTTATTGTTCAATACGAACCTCATCATTCTCTTAGCAATGACTCTGAAAAAGATTTTCCCCTCAAAATTGAGCTACGAAATCGGTCGAAATTGTTCCATATGTTTAGAGTTCTTTTTTTTTTCGGTATATATATTCCGTCTGCTAATCCCCTATCCTCTGCTATTAATTTTTTAATATGCGCGACTCGTAGGAGTTTCCAAAGAGATGTCAAAACTTTCGGGCATCTTTTATACAATTTATACGAGATACCATTGATACCTGGTGTGCTTTTAGCACAAGCCTTTCGAACGAAATCTTTTAATTCTCCCAGTTTTATAGGAGAGTTGTCAAATGTTTCTTCCGGAAGTCACGGTCAATTGAGTTCATCGAAATCACCCAGAGGAGTATCAGCAGCGGTTCGGAATGTTTTCTCTGTAGATGCGCGTCCAAAGTTTCTATTGGTACATTAAGAACTCCATTTTTTTCCTCCTAGGAATCACTTGCCGCAGTTTGAAAGTTACCTCAAATCGTCTTCAGACCACGGCACAATATGCATCAAGTTGGATTTGGTCGAAAAGCGAGAAGTTTTCAGCATGAAGGAAATACACGCGGAACCACCTTTCACGTGTGATTACGTAAGAAACGGTTACTGTAAAGGCGTCAAAACATCAACCGCCTAAAGTAAACACGTTTTTTTTTTTTTTACATATATATATATATATATATATATAAATATATATATATACATATATATATATATATATATATATTTATGCATTATACATATATATATATACATATGTGTATATATATATATAAGTAAAGTAAAGTTGGCGACCATAGTCGAGGGTGAACCGAAGGCTCCCTTTTTCCGAGGGAGTAGGGGAGGGCGCTACTCCTTTCCCTGGATTGCTCCACTTTATCTTTGATCCGTACCTTATAATGCTGAGTGTTAAGTACCATTTTTAATGTCTTTGGTTTGACTTGACCTGGGATTGAACCCAGGTCTCCCGGGCCATTGGCGAACACTCTAACTATTATGCCCATGTCCGGTATATATATATATATATATATATATATAAAAAAATGTAAATG
>OY757915.1:96004398-96216898 GCA_963585895.1 Sepioteuthis lessoniana | reverse complement strand
TATTATATATATTATATTCATTATTATTGCTGTTCAGTGGTACCTTTTCTTTCAAATGTTATAACGCCAGATCAAAGTATTGAGATTTTGTTCATTTTGAGCCCTTATTTTAAACTAGGCCACAAAACCATCTGTCTGCTCACAGAATACAGGAAGTAGAACAAAATAAAACGATATCTAACTAATATCTAAAACTAGTTTAAAAGTTTTAAGAGTGATGATTTGTCCATTGGAATAAATCCCAGACTTGGATGAATACCAGTTGTCAATTATTATGTTTTAAAATACAATGTAGAGAACTGACATTCAAAAACTTTCATAAGAGCTGGGATCATTGAAAAAGATGACACACAAAGAGAATTATATAAGCTTAAACAAAAAAAACTCTTAACCTCTTTTGCAGGCAGAATGATATTTTTGTCATCTAAAGTACACAGGCAGAGCATGTTTATGGTATGATTATACTTTATCATTGTGGGTTATTCAATGCCAAGTCCTGTTTTTATGTGTGTGTGTGTGTGAGATTGGTAAGTAAATAGTTTTGAAGTAACATTTTTAAATGAGCTAGTGACCATTTGTTCACACAGTTAAATGGTTTCAATATTGCTAACAGTAATAGTTCTATTTGCACACAGTTAAATGGTTTCAAGTATTGCTTAGCACAATTGACCTTCAACTACTGCCTTCTAGGACCTTTAAGATAAAAAAGGCTTGAGTACTTACTTGTTAAGTACTTCGAAGAATACAGTCGGTACAAACATATAGGTGCTTGAGCACCTATATGACCGCCCATCTAGCCCAATAAGGACCAAAGTGGAGTGCTGCAAGTCACATGACCACTTCAGTTGCCATATCATCAATGCTAAGCTACCAAGATACCATCTGCAAGCATTATGGGTTGCTACCCACAGCCAACAGGTAGCCTCACTGTGGGGAGAAGGGTGTTTTACCCCTCAGAAGATATGCAGTTAGCATATTCTACTTCAGCCAATAGGATGGTGTTTGTGTGTGTGTGTGGATATATATATATATATATATATATATATATATATATATATATATATATATATATATATACACACGTGTGTGCCATGGAGAAGCAATGTTTGTCTTGCCTCCCACCAGGCAGGTCAACACAAGGTCATTTTATATTGGGGTTTAGAGAGGCAAGGTTGTATACAAGCCAAGACTTGTGCACTGCAAGACAATGCTGGTCATAAGATCACAAGGTGCAATGTGAACTATGCTAGCCTTTGCCAAGCCTCCCAGCATATATGCCAGATGACCTTGCAGGACAGTTTCACTAGACCCAAAGGTCTAGAGCTATACTTGTCATTGATCCTTCATCCACCCAAAGGTGGCCCAGCCAGAGCCAGATGCCATTCAGCCTTGAAGCGATAGAGAATCATTAGCTGAATGCAGACCAAACCAACCACAAGCCAAATGTTGAGTTCCATGAGAGTCATTAGTAGTTAGGGAAAAATGAGATATCATGGAGAGAGAGGAAAAAAAAAAAAAAAAAAAAAAAAGCATCCACACTTAATAATTCTACAGCCACAGACTGACACAACAAGCATTTTTTTGCAGTAGCTCATTGGGTCTGTTTTTAATGGAATATCAACCTTTGTGGGTTATCTAATTTCAACACTTTCCTTGTTTAAGAACAGCAGTGATACTTTTTAACTTATAGCAGGGGATAGAGAGGAATAATGGTTGGTTGGTTGTTTTGTTTTGTTTTACAGCATATCAACCCTTTTCAGGTCATTTAACACCAAATTAAGTCATTTTGATAAAAGTTTTAAAAAATTCAGTTTTGTATAAGTATTGTTTTGTTTTTTTTGTTTACACAGAGTTAAATGTCAAAAGTTAATTTCAAACAATTCAGTTTAGCACAAGTAAACAGTTTAGCTCTATTTGACCTATAGATAGGACCCTATCAGGTGCTACCACTCTAGACTAAAGTGGACCTGGGAGCAATGGCAATGAAGAGGTACTCCGCATTCCCCAAAGTATTACTGGAGCCTCACCATCAGATTGTTTAGGGTCATAATCAGGAGTCTTACCTCTTTGCAGAGATGCAGTTGGTGTATTCTGCACACACACACACACACACACACCAGCTGACTGGGCCAGATGAATAAGGGAGTTCATAGCTTTCTAAAAGTATTAGTCTGAAAGTTAGTGTAATAAGGTTAGAGCTTGCCAACTTCAAGGTCACAGTCCAGCACTTTAGCAATGACACCATGGCATCCACTTTGCAATAACTTAATATAAGGCATTTTCCTATTGGCTGCTCACTGAACAATTCTATCTTCATGTACAGTAACATTGCAAGGTGGTGTAGGATTGTGTAAAGGTTGTTTTGCAAAATATAATTAAAAGTGCTTTATTCTTTTCATGTAGTATGACACACAATTGCAGATCAAATTATCAGGTTTTATCTTTTCTTTTTTTTAATTATATAAAACTTGTTTGAAAATATCCTTTATTTTGTAAATTTTCTGAAAATAATTTCCCCACTCTATGACAATTCAATTCTGCCTGTGAAAGGATTAAGAGAACTATAAACCAAATTGTAAAAATAAAAAATTTTTTTTAAATTTAAATGGGAAAATATTTCTGATACACCTTGATACATCTGTATGAGTGCATCAAATAGAATGAATTTTCTGACAAAATTTCTTGTCAATACTCAATAAACCCTACATGTAAGGTGAACAAATATAGAATCAATCAGGTTGTAGTGAAATAATTCTATTTTCATGTGTTGCTAGTCTCTGTAGCTGATACACAAGTGTGTATATGTAAGTATCTTGGAAATGAGTGTGTGTGTGTAAGTGTCTTGGAAATGATAAAAAGGGGGGATATTAGTTTTAAAGAAAAAAAATTTGAAACCAAAGAAAAAGTATCATAAATACTTAAGAGGCAATGTTTTCCAAATACCGAACAATTTTTCGGTTGAAGTGTTTCCTTTGTGCTGTTTATGTTTGCTAATATATCAAAGTTTTGTTTTGTGCTTTTTTTTTTTTGACAAACATTTCAGTAATGTGTAATAAAAAGAAAATAAACTTATGGGTTTATTTTTCCTCTTTTTTCATTGTTTTTGTTGACTTTTTCTTTTAAATGTAACTGCAAACATCTTTGTTTCAATTTTATTTTATATTTTAAAAAAAAAAATCCATTTGTTCTTTTAATCTTTCAAATAATCAATATTAACATTTTTTTTAGTTCACATAAGAGTTTAAAAAATACAAGTTGATTTTTCAAGGCATAAAAAGCCTCTTCAAATGTAATTTTGACTTCATTCTTTGGATTTTGGAAAAAGGCATTGTAAATTACTTTTGAGAACTTTTTAAAATGACCCAGGTGTTAAAGTTCAAATTACAACAAAAAAGACAATATTGAATTTTCAAAGAGTGTGAGAAGGTTTAAATACAGAATACAGTGATCCAAAAGTCAACACTGTTAAATCAATTAATTCATCATATGCATATTCTAATGATTTTTGTAGGAGTAATACTAAATCTCCATAAAATAGAAACCAAAATAGAATTTAAATAAAATATTAGGTATGTACAAATTTTCAGTATCTTTTTTTTTTATTAAAAAATGTGCTGGGAATTTTTGCATATACCTAAAAGAAAATAAATGAGCTCATAATGAATGACAATTCTTTTTTTTTTTTAATTAAATGTGTACTATTTCAATTAAATTTCAAAGTTACTTTTGGCAATATAATTTAACTGATATAAGAGAAAAAAAAAAAAAAAGAATTGATTTATTTTTATTGGATATTCTTCTGCAAAGTCTAAAGTTTGAACAGATATTTTTGAATATTTGTCCAATAGCTGTTGCATATTACATTCCTAAAAAAAATCCTGTGATAAAATGATTATTTCATAAGGTTTAGAAGAAAAAAAAACAAACTATTTTCTACACACTCTAATTTAGTTGTTCACATGCTTTTTTTAGTCTTGAATAGACTATGAAAAAAATCAGAGAACATTAATGATCACTTTGCTCTTAATCTGGGGTACAAATTTGTGAAATTTCTTTTACTAATAATTGTTTAATAATTATTAGAAATAGAATGTGTATTTTATTGTGATGTTATCTAATATTTGGTAATAATATTCAAGATATTAGTCTAAAAGAAAAAAATCTAACTTTGAACACAAAGTTTAATTTTTCAGAAAAAAGTAAATTGGTAACCCGAGTCACTAAAATTTAAACTTGTAAATCTTAGTTTCTACTTAACTGAGAAAAGGTTATAATCAAAGAAATTACTATTTAGCTATATAGAAAATAAAAGGAAAATATGATATAAATTTATTTCTAATGCCAAGTTCCAAAACTTTCAGAATATTTTCAAAACTAAGTTTCTTAATTTTTCTTTTAGGAGCTATTTTTTAATATTTCTTTTGGCTGATTTAGTTTTTGTCTCCAAATGTAATTCTTGCTTTTGGTAGCTGCTCTTTCGAGTACTGAGTACTGACAATTGAGCAGATTTTGGTTGAGTTTGTGAAGCCGTTACTTTTGAATCAGTCTCCAATGACACAGATGACAACCCAGAAGAGCTGATCTCTGTGCTGTTCTTTTCACTATCAGAATATATCTGTTTGTTCTTCAGATCAATAACAAACTTATCTAAAGTTTTCAATGTTATGCCTTTTACCTTACCAAGATGCTGTTTTTTAATGTGAGACCGACACTCGGAGCTGCTGTACATCAAGCGAGAGCAAGATTTACACTGAAAGTCTTTCTTGCCAAGATGGCGAACAACATGTCTCTCTAAATTGGACACACTTTGAAATTTACGTTTACATTCAAGGCATTGCCGTTTCTCTCTGTCCATAAGTTCTTTTAAGTCTTTTTTGTCAGATCTTGACAAAATTTCAGATACCTGTGTAGAGGAAGCACAATTCCTGATGGAACTGTTACCTCTTAGATGTGGAGTTACTTTTTGAAGACTGGAAGACCCAGTTGTGGATATGGAATTCAGTCTGTGGATCTGTAACCGATTGCACTGTTTGCGTGGAAATGAACAAGATGTTTTTCCATTTCGGCACTGCAAGTCCACAATGTAGCGGTTGATACAGAGTGCATTGCATGTGCGAATTTTATGGGTGTGTTTACTTTTTAAATGAAATCTACAAGCCAAGGAGCTCTTATGTGAAAAGATGCAAAATTTGCATTTATACCGCTTCCAGATCACAGGTTGAGTGAGTGACTGACAAGTAGTTATTTTCCCACTTATTGTTGGCATCTGATATGATGGCCTCAGTAAATTGATTTGAGAATCAGAAATTGGAGCTGTTTTATTGGAATAGGAGACCAACACACATTCACTTGGACTGTCAGGATTCTGTTCAGGAATCTGCGGAATTAGGGGTCTTTTTTCTTTTGCAGGTAAGATGACTGGTAGTATATCCTGTCTGGAAAAATTATGTGATGTTATGATGACATCATCACCATCATTTGTAGGGACTTCTTGTTGGTAACTGCAGTTTGACATGGAGAACTTGCCATTAGTGCCATCTGGTGGCAAGGAAGTGTACTGCTCTACAATTTCAACATCTTTCATGCAACAGGCAGACGAACAGATGCTGCTTTTTTGACACTCGTCACAGTCTCTACATCCAGTAGAAGATGGGGTCGGTGAGGAGGCATTGACGGGGTTGTTCAAATTAACAACACCTGCCTCGCACTGCAAACAGTTGCAAGACAACGTGTTTACCTGTTCACGTGGTTTTGCATTTATGTTGAGGAGTGAAGATTGAGGTTTTTTGTTGTTATTGTTGCTGCTGCTGCTGCTGCTGTTGTTGTTGTGCACATTTATAAAGATTTTTTCCTTCTTAGCATTTGGAGGATTAATAGCAATGATCTCAACATCTTTCAGTTCATTTCCAGCAGAGCTTTTTAGAGAACCACGATTGGTTCGAGCCACAGTCTGTGAGTTTCTACCTGCCATGCCTATATCAGTGGAGTTATTTCCATTGTTGTGATTGGTACGCAAGTGATCAGATAGAAGTGGAGGTTTTAACACCGAGGTTTCCCCAGCTCTAAGAGGTTTGGGATAAATCTCCACAGGTGAAGGGCTTTTCAGATTTGTGGGTTTGCTCATTGCATTAGTGTTTGACAAAGGCAAAAGTATTAATTCCTTTCCCTTAATTTGGGAATTCATAACCAAGACCTGGCCTCGTATAGAGTTCTCAACAGTATTTTTATTCACTCCATTTAAATTTCTCAGCTTAATAGGTAATTTCTCTTGTAGCCGAGCAGTTGATTTTGGAAGAATAGAGTTTACACGAGGGTTTTCAGTTTTAGTAATCTGTGATCGAAACTGAGGTCCTGAGGTTGGGTTTTTCTGAGGTCCTGGAGTTGGAGGTTTTTGGGGTCTTGGAGTTGGAGGCTTTTGAGGTCCTGGAGTTGGAGGCTTTTGAGGTCCTGGAGTTGGAGGCTTTTGAGGTCCTGGAGTTGGAGGCTTTGGTGGCTCATCATTGCTTGTTTCTGGCCAATCTACAGAAGCTGGTGCAGAGAGTGGTAAAGAGGGTCCATTGACATCACTGACAGCAGGGATGGGAAGTCTCATATTTCGGACTGGCTGATTAACATGTTCCCAGTCAATACAATCACGCAGATGATCTCTCAGGGATTCCATCTTAGAGAAAATCTTGCTACAACTCTCACATTGGAATTTCTTTCTTCCCCGGGATGACTTTGGTATGATACCCCGAATTAATTTTTGCTGTAGGATCTCATTCTCATAAGCAAGTTGCTCTTCTTTGAGAGCAAGTAAATTAGCTTGAGCTTTTTTTTTGGCTTCTTGAGCCTCTTTGGCAGCATTGTTGACTGTAGAAGGTTTCTGAGAAATCTTCTCCACAGAGGATGTGCAACCTTTGGGTTTTAGCCAATCAGTCTTGCGAACTTTGTTCTGCAACCCATTTATCTGCTGTTGGGAAAGATCAGCACATGAATTTACGTGGTTTGAATCTCCAGAACGTCCTCGCAAGTCTTCGGGGTGTACAGCCTGCAGGTGATCAGACATAGCCTTTTGTGATGGCATTGTAGAGTTACATTTGAAACAATAAAGGCTTCGGTACTCTGATGGACAATTACGCATGTTTGGCTTTGATCCAGTCATGTCATTCTTATTTTCTGAACTGTGAGAAGATGATGACATTGAAGAAATAGACGAAGAAGAAGTAGACCGAAGAAGTAGACCGATTAAATTTTTCACTGCAAGAGTCTGTTTTAAACTCGTTATTTTGACCATCATTTTTGTCCGAGCCATTGTTGAAGTCCTTTGAATGAACACAGACATCACAATCGGTGTTCTCTGGCTGGCCAGATGAGTTTTCGTTGTCATTTGATACAACTTTCATGGCAACATTGGTATTTTCCAAAGGTTCAAAGCTATAACTTCGAGTTGATGGGGAATTAGTTCTGGTGAATTCCAGCTGTTCCTGGACAGCATCGTAAAACTGTCTTTTGGTCGGTTCAATTCGGATACAGTTCTCCATCTGGCTAATCTGCAGGTTCTTTTTGGCTAATTCCACAGAATGCTTTAAGAAATCTTTTTCATTAATGAGGGACTCTGCTTGGAAAAGAGCAGCCAGATCCCCAAGTGGAGGGCCTTGGGAATTTTCATTCGTCGGTATACTGACATCACATTTTTGCTTACAGTAAAAGCGTTTATGTGCAATCAAGTAGGGAACATCACGAAAGAGGTTGGAACATGCTCGACACTCCAAGATAACATGAGTTTCTTTCAATAAATAAAGAAGCAATTCATCAGTGCCAACACTGACACATTTCATCAGATCAATCAATGCAAGATGATTCTTTCGAAATGGTAAGTGCTGCTGCAACCGTGATAGATCAACATTTTCAGTTGTAGCCATTTTTGAGATTCAACCAGCAACTGCAAAGAAACAAAAAACAAACAATTAGTTAAAAATACATTGATAACATGAAGAGTGCATTTAATTTGTTTCAAAATTTCATCCATACAGTTCAAAGCCATACTGATCAGTCTTATAACAGACTACAATATAATTAGTTCCAACTGAAAAAGAGGGTTAAAAAAAAAATAAAATAAAATAAAATAAAAACGGGAAAAATCATTGAAAAAAATCTAATTCTTCATGACTGATATATCTGATTTTTACTTATTTGTAACAAACATAAAAACGTTTAAAAAGAAAAAATTAAAATATTGATAATTTCTTGAAGAAATGTTTTCATTAGATAATTTTCTTGGCAACATAGCTGTTTTTTGAGAAAAGTCTTTGTGTGTGTGTGTGTGTGTGTGTGTGTGTGTATGTATATATATATATATATATATATATATATATATATATACATACATACACACACAAAATTATTGCAAATTGTAATCATAAACTACATAGCTAATTACTGTTTAATTCCTAAAATAATTTTATTTGATTTATTGTCTTAAACTTTAATTAACAGGGAAACATTTCAGATTGTAATGAGGAGTAGTGCTGATAATTCATTTCAAAATTTTGTCCATATTGTTAAAAAAAAACAAAAACATTCCATTCAATATTCTTATTAAAATGGGTTTCTATGTAATTCCTTTAAACATAAAAAAAAACAATCAGGAAAATAAAAAATTTTTAAATTTTACTCTTTACAATTGATACCCATAATTGAAAACTATTTGTTATGCAGAACTTGCTAATTATTATTCTCAAGGTTCTCTATCCTATCACATGGGGTTAACATCTGCTTACCTTGATATAATTTCTATAAAAAGATGACTAATTGGTAATTAATTAAAATATAAATTTTATAAAGAGGAAATAATAGCTACAAAAGTGATATTTTAAGCAATTTATTTTTAAGAACTGAATTTTCTTTCTACACAAACCCAACTTTAGGCTACATGTATCCAAGTGCAGAGCTATCTTACTGTCCCACACACATCTATAACTTGGAGTCTTTGAAAAGGAAGAACAAAAACGCTGATAATCCTCTAATTCTTGAGGGTAGTGTGAATTTTAATGAATATTAAATCCAATAGCTATTTAAATTAGTTTTCATGAAAAAACAGAATAAAATAATAATCATCCTAGAAAAATCAAGTTTACCAATAGCAATCACTGGTTTATACACTTACCAGGAAAGTAATGCATATATTCAAAAAGAGCATGAAAAATTATAGTCAGAAAGGTTTATATAAAAAAAAAGATAGGGGAGGCACCCAGACCAAATTGCAGTAACCCTTCTGTATGTAGTTCAATCTTTTTAGAAGGATGGAGTACAGCAGGCATTACTATTAGGTGATTACAAAATGTGTGTGTGTACAAAAAGATAAAGTTAACCAAACTTAAAGGAAGCACATTAAAATATCAAAAGATAAGAATGAATAAAAGCTTTCCCAGGAATATGTTGACTGCATCTCTTCAAAGCGTTAAAACACCTCCACAAAAGAATGCCCTGATTATGATACTAAACTGTATCTGATAGTGATGTTCCAGTTTTGGAGCTCTTGGCAAATATGGATCAATAATTTGTTGCCATTACTCCTAGATCCACTTTGACCTGAAGAAGTAGTATAGGAATACTTGAATCTATATATGTGCAAATTATTTGTATTAAAAATAGTTACTTGAAGCTATAATTATTCACAAATCATAATCATTAGTTACTTAAAATTAGAATTTTGGTTAAAAAAAATAAAGACCGATTAATTAGAATATAAAAAATAAACCCACAGGTGGAAATGCTGGAAAACCATCTAAACAACATTATGAAGAGAAGCAATATAAAAATATTAATTTTTATTAGTATTTTTTTTTTTTTTTCAGGTCCTTATTTCTACGTCAACAGAGAATAGGAACAATATTAAGGATAAGCTCTCAGTGGAAACTGTACTTATGTCACCTTTTGCTTGAGTGAAGCTATTAAAAGGAGCTAATTGTATGACTCTATAGTGTTAGCTATACACTAAGTTAAACCTTACTAATTAAGAAAGTCTGATTATTCTGGATCACTGAAGCTGTAATTATAAATTTCACCAAACTATTTAAGAGTAATTAGTTATATTTTCCTTCAGTAGCAGTTCTTTACAAGTAAGATTTTGTTTTTAGATCTATTTGTATATATATAAAATAATATGACTTATATAAATGCCAGTATCTTTAGTATAAGAGAAAACAACTTTTGAAAATAAATTGTTAGAAGGTACATATTTATGAGTGGGACTGTAGATCTATCTACAAAGTTATTCTGTTTATGCTTTGTGACAAGATTTCATGCAAAACCAAGCACAGCTATCTATCAATCTAGATAGATAGATAGATAGATAGAATGTTTATGTAACATAAAAGGGATGTGTAATTTTCCTAATCCATATTTTATGTCTGTTTTGCAATCACACACCTGTTAAAATACGTATTCGTCCACCTTGTGAATCTCTTAGAAAGATGGCTATGAATAGACTATCTTGCTTAAAGTCTGCTCATATCAACAACTATATGCAACAGCCAGATCTTTTGTAGATATATTTAACGTTTTATATAAGGAAGGTGGTCCCTAGAGTGAAGTCCCAAAATTGATGCATCTTTCAGAGGTTTCTAACTTCTTTTCCACGTCAAAATCCTTACCATTCTCTTTTGTCCATTGTTAGAAAGAAGGTTTTAAAATATTTATGGTAAAAAAAATAGCAAATGATGCGGTAAAAAGAAAGTGAAGATATTACACATCTAATTGAAAAAAAAATTAAATCACCAAAAAGATCAAAGATTATGGACTAAAAAATTCTGAACTTGTTTAAAAAAATAAATAAATAAGGGAGGTTGTTACTGATAAAAAGAAAAAGTTTCTAGACATTTTGTTATTTGAAAAAAGTTCCCCCCAGGAAAAAAAATCACTTGTTTGCCATACCATATACTAAATCTGCTTACTAGTAGTAAGTTTTGGTCATTATGTTATCCAATAATACTATTATTAAACTAGTTGCAAAAAGTTTACCGTTTTTGTTTGTGCGTGTGAAACAAGTAGAACAGGCCACCTAAAACTTAGGAGTTCTTTAACTTACCAATAATTTGTTGAAACGAACCTACAGACTGACGATCAATGTAAATAACTAAACTACGACAAATATAATATTAAGTGTAAAAATGCGTAACTGTGTAAAGAAATGGTACAACTTACATAGACGTCGTACGTAGCTAAGACCAAGAACACGCGACGTTTAAATTATTGCGCGCGCGCTTGCGCGCACGCACACACACACACACACACACACACACACAAAGAGTTAAAAATATAAATAAATAAAATACAAACACACGGATGTAAAGTCAGGCACTTAATAGGAGTACAGAAGAGTATAGCATTTCATGTAAAAGATCTTCATATTACAAATTATGATTTACAGAAACTAAAAGGAAACTGATATTTCCCTCGTTGACCCTTTAGAAGATCACAACATGTTCTCTTTTTCTTTCAATGAACGGTAAAAGATTCACTATCAATATTATTATCGATAATAATTGCAAAATAAGACTGGTAATCGCAATTTTATAATGAAAATCTTATTCGTATTCATTTCTCAAAAATATTTTTTTTTTGAATAAAAATAAAATAAAGATATTAAGGGTTTGGGTTTCGGGTCTGTTCGTGTAGATCAAAGTGTGAGTTGTTCAAAAAGGATTAAGTGAGTGTGTGCTTAAAAATGACAAGTGTCTTTACTAGATCTTAAAATTAGAATATGAAATTGATAACTATAATTGACAAAAATCCTTCAAATTTTTATTTATTTTTTTGTTTTTGAAGATGATAAGCTCCCCTTTCTGAAGACTGGAGCAGGTTTAAAAAGAAAAAAAATCAAGAAAAAAGTCAATTCATTCATCACTTCCTTCCTGCGATTTACATTCAAAGCAAGGAATCAACACTGTAAATTTAAAATATATACAGGAAATATGTTTATAAATCAAATCATAAACCATTAATGATATTACAGACAAAATAAAGTTTTCTTTCCTTTCTATTAACACTTACTAATTCACTTTAAACCCCATTTTTTTGTAGGTTTACAAAATGAAAGAGACACTCAAATCTATAGCAATATATATAAGTCATTTGATTTTGTGTGCAAGAGAGGGGGAAGATATTACTCTTTTAAAAGCTTAACTAAATAATCTAGTTGGTAAGACAAAAATCGTAAGAATTTTTATTATTAATCTCAAAAGGGAACAAGGTCTTGATCATTCACATCAATTAAAAGTTAGTACTTACGAAAAAGAAAAGAATCACAAGGGGATTTCAGGTGAGTTGATAAAACCACATGAAATTCGAACTAGAAAAATGGTGAAAGTTGTTTAAAAGAAAAAGGGGAAAAAAATTGAAATAGAGAAAAACGAAAGAGTGAGTGAAAGATGATCAAGAGAAGTGAGTGGTCAGAGATACTTAAAACCTTTGAATGAACGATTGTGATGTCAATTGTTTTCTTTTTCAAGTTCGTAGACACACAGGTAAACACACACAAAAAACATTTTAAAAAAGCAAAAACTGTCGAATTAAAACAATACACTATTTCACTTCCTTTATCGGTCACTATAGGGAAAAAACACACACTATATATCATATATAGACACACATAGAAATAAGCACCAGAGTGTATATAAGAAGGCAAAGTTGTAGTGGTTTTTTTTCTTAAACTCACTTTATCCTGAAATGTACTTTTTTTTTAACTTTGTCTATTAAACGAATAATAATAAAATAATACATGAATGTTTGATAAGAAGAAACAGCTTTGGAAATAATCCAAAGACGATTCCTCATACGATTTTCAACAAGGTAGTATGTATCGAATCAAATCGTTCTTTTAACTCACCTTAGTAACTTTTGGTTTCCTCGTGAAACTCCTTGTTAAACTAAGTGAACTGTAATATTTTTGTTCCTCCTTTTAGCTTTTGTAGTTAACCTTTTTTTTGCCTAGGATTCTTTTTTTTTTTAGTTTTGTACGTCTTCGGTTACAGGACTGTTAACATTGTCAAAAGTTTTCTATCAGGTCTACTTGTAATATGAGGCATGTAAAAAGTGAGCGATCTCTCAAACATACAACCATCTCGTTCGCCAAAGGAGGAAGAAAAAGCGGGAGAAGTTAAAGAAAGGGGGAGAAAAAAATCATAATTCCTACCCTGTTTTACTGTGTGTATGTGTGTGTGAGTGAGTATGAGTGTGTGTGGGGGGAGAAATGATGAAAGAGAGGGGGTGTTCCGTAGCATCTGGTCAGGTGAGAGATGTGTTTAATTGGGAAAAGATAAGAGAATGTGTGAAAGAAAAGTCTATCTTATTTTTAATTTCACTTTTTCTCCTGCTTTCTTTCTTTTTTTTTATTACACATTGCAACCTAGGCGACAATGGTTGAAAAAAGGAGGATGATCCAATTGGTCCACAAAAAGAGAAAAAAAAAAATCGAATATACGGCTTCTATTCTGATATTCGGGACTGGAATTTTAACTAGGGGTAAAACAATTTCGGTTTTTGAGACCATTCCTTTAATGACAACGCCCTTCTTGTGTGATATGCGCACACACACATACACACACCGATTTTAATGTGTAAAATTTGTATGTGTGTGTGGGAAAAAGAAAGAAAGGAAGAAGCAATAAATGCGTGTGTATACACGAATTTATAGCGTCTTCCTTTTTGCAAGTATTTGATGTACTACTGTGTATATTAGAATGAAGAATGTGTTTATGTCAGGACACTAAGTCAATGTGTGTAAGTGTGCATGTGTAAGGGAGTATACTGTCAGAAGATGAGATAATTTAGTGTGCATATTAGACGATATGTATAGGTAGCAATGGACAGAAGTAAATGCAAAAAAAAACAAAAACTATATGTGTTTTAGGGACTTAACATACAAGCCTGTCTCAAGCATAAATATCTGCAAATAATACAAGTGAATCGAAATTATGAATTCTGAGGAGTGTTGTACGCTTGGATGATTTAATTTGCTTTTTGTTTTTTTAAGTGATTGGACAACTGTATTTTACTATATGTGAGTGTGACATGACGACCCGGAGGAATAAAAAAGATTTGGTGCTTGTGTACAAAAAAAGACGTACGTTTACCTTTAAAAGTTTATAATAATCATCCTAGTCAATACAAACAAATTATAAAACAAAATAATGCATTTAAACACAAAAGGTATTTGACAACAGAGAGAGAGAGAGAGAGAGAGAGAGAGAGAGAGAGGAAGCAAGAGATTGTTGTGTACATCTACATAGACATTTGTACCATTATTCGACTAAGTAAAAAATAAATAAACGTCTGAGATTATGTTTGCAATATTAAAACTTTATATATATATATATATATATATATATATATATATATATATATATATAGCGAATAAATGTATTATAAATGTAGTATATAAACTTTGGTCCATCAGTTACCATGTACATTGGAAAAAGGTGTCAGTTGATGAGGATAAGATTGATCAATGAATCCATCGGTTAGAATTATTTCAAAGAAACAAATACTAACCAGCTAACTGTACGTAAAACCTAAAATAC
This sequence comes from Sepioteuthis lessoniana, assembly GCA_963585895.1. Lineage (NCBI taxonomy): Eukaryota > Metazoa > Mollusca > Cephalopoda > Myopsida > Loliginidae > Sepioteuthis > Sepioteuthis lessoniana. The sequence continues at coordinate 96,202,334 of OY757915.1, read as the reverse complement.
CAATATATAAAGTTTGATACACAATTTTATCTATAAAACAAACACACATACACAATAAGAATACAGGTTCCAAAGCCACGTGTAAGAATCATGATTTTCAATCATGGGGTGAAAAAGAAAATACCAAGGGGTAAAGTAAAATCTAAAAAAAAATGTATGATCCTTCGCGAATGACGACGAACCTGTTAAAATTATACTTTAAAAATAAATAAATAAAATAACAGGTTTGTGCACCTTGCAGTTTTAGAATCTTGTCTCTTCGATGCAAAATAATCATCTGTTTGGTGCATAAGAAAAAGAATATATTCGTTACTATTTGCTATCCAAATCTAATAATATTCGTAATGATTTAAAACATTAATGAATTTAAAAAAAAAAAGATTAAATAAAAACAAGTAGGCTAAGAAGAAGAGTATCAGTGACTACAATACACATGACAGTTTTAATAGCACAAAAAAAAGCTATTGGTGTGTGAACTCGTTTTAAACCCGGCAATGTAAGCAATCTAACTCCAGTTGTTTTCAAACAAACAAACAAGCAAACAAAAAATGATCGTCGACGAACAAACATTTGAAAAATTAGGAAGAGCAAAAAAAAAAAAAATTAATGAAATACATCAAAATCTTGTTTTTAAAAACGTATATACCATTTAATTAGTTTAAAGAAAGAAAAAAATGAATACAAAAAGAAATGTACCATGTGTATTAAAAAAGAAGTGTGGGTAAAAAACGACAATAAAAATACATGTAAGTTTTGAAAAATGAAATAAAAACGAGGGTTGGAATTAGAAACAGGATCCTGGAAAGTAAGTGATGAGGTTAAAAGATATAAAACAAATATGATTAGGAGAAAGAAAGAAAGAAAGAAAGAAAGAAGAAAATAGATGAAGTTAAGTCTCTCTTACCTTGGTTAAAACGTTTGAAGACGATGAAATATCGATAGACTCTACGTTGGACAGCAAAGATTTGCGGACGGAGCAATAAAGGAAAGAAACGAAACTTACAAAGGTTTTACTATACATATACAATTATATATATACATATAGAGAGAGATAGAGAGAGAGAGACAAAGAAAGACTAAGTATTTTCTAAGCTTAGAGTAAGGAATCAAATGAAACAAGTTTTTAGATATGTGCCCCCTTACCTTGTCTGGTAAATAATAATAATAGGGAGAACAAATAAGCAGTAAATTTCTTTCTTTGTACTGGGCTTTCTTTCTTTCTTTCTTTCTTTTTTACGAATTTCTGCTATACACACTGGAGCAAATGATTTTGCTTTTTGCTCGTTGTCGTGTCCATAGACAATATTGATAAGAAAGAAAGAAAGAAAGAAAGAAGAGATTATACCACGCACCTGTCCCTTGTCTTATGTTTGTAGTCTCCAATAATTTAGTATGTATGCAAATTGGTGTGTATACACTTCTAATAGTGTATTTAAATAATTTTTTTAATGTGTGTGTGAAGTTAGAGGTTGGGTAATGGAAATCAACCGACCGACCGACAAACCAACCAACCGACCGACCAACCAACCAACAAAGAAAGAAAGAAAGAAAGAGAGAAAGAGAACCCCACAGCAGCTCAATGTTTTTGTAGTTTTTTTTCTACTTCGTGCCAAAATGAATATGTGAGGTAGGAATGTATGTATAATATCAATGCATAAGTATTTTAAAAGTCTTTTGACACACCTACAAAGGAATAAGATTGTGCGTGTGTGTGAAGGAAAGAAAAAGAGAGCCTAAAAGACTAAGGGATGAGGAGAAGAAGGAAAGACAATAACTAAACAATACAAAACGTCAATTTAAATGTCGGAGAGTGGGTAACATCATGTGTGTATACACGTTATATATACATATAGATAGATAGATAGATAGAGAGAGAGAGAGAGAGAGAGAGAGAGATGTGTTTGTCTGAGTGGGTATGAGAAAAAAAGATGAAAACAATTTGCCAACAGGAGTGTATGAAAATGTGTGTGTCTGTGACGAAGAAGAAGTAATTCATGAATCCTTGTCTCACTCTAAGAAGTGTACTAAGCTATATCTATTGTGTGTATATTTGCCTATTTCACTGTAGGAAAGCATGTGGCAGTAGGGGGGGGGCTATAATAAATACATGTGTACTTCTTCGGGCTTGCGTACGTATGTGTATGTATGTATGTATGTATGTGTGTGTGAAGTCTTTCGTTTTCAAAGTAGTTTGATGGTAGTAGTAGTAGTAGGTGGTGGTGGTATAACAGTTAAGTCGACGTCTTTTCTTCTTTAATGATCTGTGTGTGTGTGTGTGTGTGTGTGTGTGTGTGTGTGTGTGTGTGACCTTTGAAATGCGTGTGATTAAGAGAGAAATGCGTGTGTTACAAACAGAAAAAGATAACTCTATGTGTGTGTGTGTGTGTGTGTGTGCAAGGGCGATCATTTAATTTTTTTCAATAAAGAGAGTTTGAGTGAAACATTACCATTGCAAGTGACAAGATAGAGCACAAGTTTTCATTTATTTATTTATTTATTTGAGTCTTGGTCCAGTTTGAAAATTAGTGTCAGTACATGTGTGTATGTGTGTGTGTGTATACACACGCACGTGTATGTGTATTAAACTGTCTACTGTGGAATTCATGTGTACATGTGATATGTAGATTTATTCCAAGTGTGTTAAATTGGAGTTCGTAGATTTAAAACAGATTGATTCATACGTGTATATTTTTTAATAATTTTCTTTAAAAATCGATGTGTAGTGCGCACACGTGTGTGTCTGTATGTGTGTGTGTGTATGTGTGCCTATTTTTATAGGTACCTTTATATGGTTTCCTTTAATTTTTTTATTCAATGTCCATGTGACTTTGGAAGAAGAATCGAAAACAATAAATAAAAATCAAAAGCAACGTCTACAACTGCTTGTTATAATGCTAAATTAGGGTGTAAAAAAAGTGTTGTTTTTTTTTAATCTATGACTAGTTTCAAGTTAGTTTTTTTATCATCTGTGTCAACTTGCCCTACCAATTGTATAATATATACATTTTATTGTATTTTCGGACAGCGACCTATGGTCACTAAATCCCACTTTGTGCCTTAGGTACTCACTACATATAAATAGGTAGGTAGGTAGGTATCTAGAAAAACAAAAATTACATTCTACATGTGTGTGATTTTCCTGTTAGGTACTGCTACATCCGGGCGCCTTACAAGATTCCACTCTCTTGTAATCTAACAGTACCACTTTTTCTGGAAGTACTAACTTTTTATTATGATTATTATAGATATTGAAAAGGAAGGGGTCACCCAGTTACCCACTCGTAGTCATGATCTTTTTTTTTAAATTCCTTTCTTCGGCAATAAAAGCTGTTAATTTATTTATTTACTTTTAGTAATTTAGTTTAACGATACATTTTTCTAAGCTATGGTAATTAATAAACCCTTTTTTTATTTAGAAAGAAAGAAAGAAAACAATGCATACCTACTTTACGAGTTTACTTCCTCAAGGCTTCTTTCGAGAATTGTTTTTGGGTAGTGGAAGTGTCGAACTTCACAGTTGCTATTAGAAAACCCATTTTATTGGGGATATCATTACGTTAACAACTCAATATTGTTGATAATGATAATACTAACTATTATAACAGATTTCTAGGGAAAAAATAGTGTTCTATAGTGTGCTGGTTAAGGTTTCTTTAAAGAAAGTAAGAACTTCACTACAGGTTCTTTCTTTTCTTTTCTTTTTTAAAATTTTAAAAAAGATTACGATTTTAAATATTTATCGCTGGGTCAATTGAGTTTACATAATTTCTGTTTTGTTAGGGAATAAAATACGGACCGGATAGTTTGCTAATAGATTTGATCGATGATGAGAGGGTAGTGGAGTGAAAAAGAATGAGATCTGAATAAAATAAGGAAGCAAATGAGAAACGAGTTCGAACTCCAGTCGCCCTAGACCGTTCAATTTCATACTAATGCCCTTGAGAAGGGTATACATGCCATTAACCTCCCAGCTATGGCTTAAACAGTATCACTGTTGGTCTACAAGGATGACTTAGCATTAAATAACCCACGAAGGTTGATATGCCTTTAAAGAAAGAAAGAAAGAAAGAAAGAAAGAGAAGATGTAGTGATAAAAATAATTTTAAAAAAACTAATGTAGAAAGTAAGAACAATTTATTTCATGAAATCGTGTGGTTTAATATTTCAGTTTATTGCAATTTGACAAGTATAAAGTCTTCGTGTTTGAAACTAATAACCCACACCTATCAAACCCAAGACCAAATTTAAAAGGAAGGAAGAAAGAAAAAAAATGATTAGAATTATACTTAAACTTTTATGTTAAAATCATAATTCTGAAGTGTTTGTTTTTATTTTTTATGTTTAAAAAAAACTGTATTAACGGAAGTTTTTTACAAGTTTAAGCTTTAATTCTAATCAAAAATACTCTACATGTGTGGCCTTATAATTTTAGGGAACTTTACTTATACTCAAGAAGATTACACTTACTCTTTCATTCATATGAAAATAGCTACTATTTTAATAAAAGCATCAATTTTTATATCGCACAAAAATTAACGAACGTTCGTTAAAACCTAACAAAATCAAAACTCCAAATGTACAGTTTAAAAATTTATTGTATAAAATATCTAGCACTTAATTGGGAAGGTTTCTTTTGTCTCAGTACGCAGTAATCATGATTTATCTGAGACATATTGCAAGAGAAATACTCAAAAGTTAAAAAATCTAATAGGTTATGAATAACATTCATTCAGATGTTACAAGAGATGGTTACTACTAAGTAACCACCATTGATCTAATATACACTACAAAAGAAAATGTTTGGCATGACATATAAACATGTAATTTCATTAAAAATGTAGTTTTATATAGTGTTTTAATACTTTTTTATAATTTTTATTACTAATCTATCTAATAGAAAAAAATAAAATAGTGATTTTAGGACTAAGAAAATATCACCGAACCAGTGGTTAGAAAGATGAGGGTCAGAAGTTGACAAGTTGCTAAGAAGTCGATAAAATAGATCCACCTTATTAAGTAAAAACCGTGAAAAATTTATCAGATTCATATTTTGTAACATTTTCACATTTATATTTAGACGTTCATGGAAGCATAAAAAATACTCAACTGAATAGAAAGTTTAGTTCAAATATTAATTCTATATCAAGTACAGCACTTAATTTATACATATTTTAACAATTATCAAGTAATTTATAAGCTATCAAGTTAAAATATTTTCAGTCAGAGTTTACCAATCTTTAACATGACAAAAAAAAGAAAGAATTAGTAGCTGTTCCAAATAAAAATGACAACTTCATAAATTTTCTTTTAGGTCTTAAAATGTCTCTTTTTTTTTTTTATATGTATGGTGATATTGGTTGATTTTCATGACATGGTGTTGGTTTGATGAATTAATAAGAAATGATTACAAAACTTCAAGAAATAGCGTTTCTGAATTCATTTATTAATGGTGGCTAAGTTTGGCACAAGGCCGGAAGTATGGGGCACTCAATGAGAATGAAACTTACTAAAAATGGTCTTTTAGCCTCACTTAATAACTAATATTTTCTGCAAGGTTATCCAAAAATCTAAGCATAACGTTGGTTTGGTAGAAGACTATTAGTACAGAGTATATGTTAAGAATCAAACTCCTATGTTACTTGGAAAGAGAGGAGATGGGCATTGGCAAGTAACCACCATTGATTTAAAAGATGCCATGAAGAGAAATACTCAGTGCTATCACTTTAATGATTGAATAAGTTACACAACACATTCATTAAAATGCTATAATCATCTTGTTAGGAGAGGAGATGGGCATTGCCAAGTAACCACCATTGATTTAAAAGATGCCATGAAGAGAAATACTCAGCGCTGTCACTTTAATGATTGAGTAAGTTACACAACACATTCATTAAAATGCTATAATCATCTCGTTAGGAGAGGAGATGGGCATTGCCAAGTATCTATCATCCATCTGAGAACTGCTAATAAGGAAAATCGTACCGTAGTCTGACAGAAGGTAACAAATATGGAGCACATGGTGAAAATCAAACTTACTAACAATGGTTTGTTAGTCTATCAATAAGATGTGTGCCACTAAAGAAATACCATTGTCTTCAGAAATATCATGAAGGGAAATTCTCAGTATTTCCCCTCAATGCCCCTTTTAGGTTATGAGACACGTCTATCCAAACACGATAAGTATATTACTAGGAGAGGAGATGGGCACTGCCACATATCCATTATTGACCTGAGAGATGGCTTTAAGGGAAATACTCAGCACTACTCATCAATAATCTAAAAGGTTCTTATAAATGCTATTAATATATTACTTGGGAAGGAGACGGACACTGCCAATGAACTACTAAGCTCTGAAATACTCAAAGAAATACTCAGCATGTTACCTCAATGATCTAATTGGTTATGAAAAACATCCATCCAAAAGGTATAAGCATCTTACTATAGAAGAGGTGATGAACACTGCCACATAACTACAATTAAAGAGGGGCTATGATGATTAATACTTAGCATTTCCCCCAGATGATATAAGTGAGCAGAAATATCCATCCATCAAATCAAGAATTGAGAAGAGAAAATGTGAGATTTAATTAAAGGAAATGAAGATTACATATTAAGTGTTGGAAAATATTACCACCACACTCTTTTTGTAAAAAATTGAAGACTAGATATACAGAAAAGCATTTTGATTTAAAGAAAAAAAAGGCTAGAAATTCTTCTTATTAATTTTTATCTTAATTTTTTCCTTTTTTAGATTTTCTTTCTGTTTTAAATTTTCACTTACATTTTCTTTCATTTATAAAATTTCACCTGTATTTTCTCTCTTTTTTTAAAGATTTTAATTGCATTTTCTTCCTTTTTTAAATTTTCACTTGCATATCTTACTTTTCAAATTATTACCTGCATTTTCTTTCTTTTTTAAATTATCACCGGCAATTTCATTCTTTTAAAAAATTTTACTTGGATTTTCTTTCCTTTTTTAAATTTTCATTTTCATTTTCATTTTCATTTTTTTTTAAATTTCTAAGTGTATTTTCTTTCCTTTTTAAATTCTACCAGCATGTTCTTTCTTTTTAAAATTTTCACTAGCATTTTCTCTTTTTAAAAATTTATGTTCATGTTTTTTTTTAAATTTTCACTTGCATTTTTTTATGGAAGTAATAAAATTATTTTTAAAAAGAATAAACTGTGAGTTGAAATTTTTAAAAAATTAAATGCAAGTAAAAATTTTTAAAAAAAGAGAAAATGCGAATGAAAATTTTAAAAAATAAGAAAATGTAATTGAAAATTTAATAAAAAGAATGCAAGTCAAAAATTTTAAAAAAAGATAGAAAAATTCGGTGATGATTTTAAAAAAAGAGAAAAAATGCTGTTATCATTTTAAAAAAAAAGAAATTATGCAAGTGAAAATTTAAAAAAGAGAAAATGTGTAAGTGAAAATTTAAAAAAGAGAAATTATACAAGTGAAAATTTAAAAAAGAGAAATTATGCAAGTGAAAATTAGAAAAAAAGAAAATGTATAAGTGAAAATTTAAAAAAGAAAAAATACATGCAAAAATTTTAGAAAAGAAAGCAAATTTAAGTGAAGATTTAAAAAGAAAGAAAATTTAAGTAAAAATTGAAATATGAAGAAATGCAATTAAGAATTAAGAGAAAATGAAAATAAAATTTGAAAAAGTAAGAAAATGTGGGGGAAAATCTAAAAAAAAAAATGTAATTGAAAATTTATAAAAGAGAAAATGCAATTGAAAACTCATAAAAGAAAAATGCAGTTGACAATTTTAAAATAAAACAGGTAAAATATTAAGAAAGAAGAAGTGAAAATTTAAATAAAGAAAATGCAATTGAAAATTCTAAAAAGAAAGGAATTGTGAGTGAAAATTTTAAAAGAGAGAAAAATATATCAAAATATAAATGAAAAGAAAATAATGAAGAAAATTTTTTAAAAAATACATTGAAAATTGGAAAAAGGAAGTAAACACAAGTAAAAAAAAATTGATAAAAATCAGAAAAAAGTTTGATGCTCTTCAGGAGATATCTGAAATAAATCCTCTGAATGCCGAATATGAAAACTTTGTTACCACCTATATCGAAACAGAAGCCAAGTGCATACTAAGTAAACTATGAGTCAAATATAGAGTTGCATGGGTATCAATAGTAGTTAGAGAAAAATGGGATAACAAGAAAAGAGTATCCTTACTTAATAAAAGAAACCCAAGCCCAGAAGCTTAAGAAAGTCTAGAGAGAACAAACGGACAATATAAAGAACAACAAGAATATAATCAAGACCAAATCAATAAAATTAGAAATCCAGTAGAATATAAACAATCTCTATTAGCATGGCAGAAAGTAAATTAAATGAGGGGAAAGAAGAGCATCTCAAGAGCAAACCAAAAGCTGTCTACCTAGAAGAAAGACTACAAAAGTGGAAAGAACATTTCAAGAATCTGCTCAGAAAGCCTCCTGAAATCACTGATAAACCTATCAAACAAAAAAATTAATAACCAATTAGATATCAAACTAGAAAACTTTTGAGAAAGAACTCGATGCAGTACTGAAAAAATTAAAGACAGAAAAGCTGAGGGCTTTGACAAAATACCTCCCGAAGTATGGGAAACAAGAAAATTTGACAAAATACTTTTCCGATTATGCAATACCATGTATACACAAAACACAATAGAGAAATGGATGAAAGGCTGCATCCTCCTATTCTTCAAGAAAGATGATCCTGGAATCACTAAGAATTACAGAGGCATAACTCTTACTTCTATTGCTGCTAAGGTTTATAATGCCCCAGAAAACCGTAGAGAAGCAACATCATAGTCTGCACCTGCTCAGAAGTTGAAAATAAGATCAGAGTCCAAGATATCCTATTTGGAGATGAGTCTTGGTGGAAAAGATCGAGCAGATAGAACTATTTTGTGATAAGTAAGCTGTCCTCAGGTCATATGTTTATCTTTGACTCTGCAAGAGAAATAAAAGATAAACTTTTAATAGGGCTTCTGTGTTTTCTATTCCTTATCCTACACAAGAAGATTCCCACTGGTGTTTTACTTTTGCCAAAGTGGAAAACACAGTACAAGAGTAAATAATATAAATAAATGCAGGAAAATAAGCAGAAATTTTCTGTTTTTATAAGATTGCACCAACAAGTGAACAAAGCTAGTGCAAATAAAACTATGTATTGTGGATTGGTACAGAAACCTGTAAAATTTGAATTTTACTTACTTTTTAACAAATTAGACCTTCTTGATCAATCTTAAGCCAAAATTGTTCAATGTCTTTGGAGGTGGAGTGGCCTGAACCCCCTTCAAATGCCATTAAAACATTCCTTAAGGTCAAAGGAGGTCACATGCCAAGTTTCATCAAGATTGACTTGTTAGCCTTGGAGTCTATAAGTAATAAGCAAATAAATAATACAAATTGATGATATATATATATATATATATATATATTGTCATCCACAGACAGACTATTTCATTATATCACACCTCTTCAGTGTGGTTAGAGAGGCAAGATGCTCCAAGCTGGGACTAAAACCCGGCTGACTTTACAGCAATTGGATATCTTGCTCAGAGCTATTGTCATTCTCAGCATAAGCAAAGGAATTTTTTACATTTATATTTTTACATATACACCAAAAAGTTCAATTCATGAGAAGAGCTATACATATATGTATATATATATATACTACCCTTGGCAAAAATTATGGAATTAGTACACTTAGAGGATGTTGACCGTTTGTTTAGCAGTAAATAATCTAATAATAGTAAGTAATCAGGTAACATGCTAAATAACAGGTAAAATGCTAAATTCTGGTTTCATAAAATCTACCGTAAACAACTAGATTAAATTATCTAAATTAATGGCATAAGGTATAATTTCTCCTAAGCCGTGCAGAGGAAAATATTATGGAGTAACCAAATATTGAGGAAAAAATTATGGAATTCATGGATAAGAAATCAGAATTAATACTTAGTTTCCCCTCTTCAAGCTTTTATGAAAGCCTTAGTTCTTTCAGGAATGAATTTTGCTAACTTAGACCAATATTCTTTATCAAAATGAATGATACAATCATTGAAAAAATGGTGGCCATATTGAGTAAATTTACTGTTTCATGTCTATCTTCTTATTTTATAGTTTATTTCTAAAAATTAAATTAGTCTTATTATAGAGTTGTTCATTATTATACTACAATATTTCTAATTTTGCTTCCACACCCTGTATATATATATATAACCCTTGGCATACACATGAAAACTTTCTATGACTCCTTTTTATTATCATCATTATAGTCATAGATAGTCTTTAGATGAATACATGAAGTCAGCTTCAGAGTAAATGTCTGTAAAAAATGAAGCCCCTGACAGGAAGTGAGGCAATGCATTCTCGAAAAAAGGAAACATTCCTGCAAAAGAAAAACCCATTCTCACTTCAGGGGCCACTTCAAACTGAAAGGACTTTTTCCCACCCAGCTGCAAGCAGGTAGCACACCTGTTTTGTCAAGTTCCCTGGGCTTCACATGCAGGTTGCATTTGCTGCTATTGGACCAACACTCTGAAGCAAGCAACACAAAAGCACTGCTGGACATGACTGAATTTGGACTCATTGACCACCAGAGACGACTAATATATTTCAACACCTGATTTGGAAGAAGCAACAGTTCTCAAATAGTCCAGGAAGACATTCCTTGCTACAGAGTAGCCATGCAAAAATCCCAAATCAAATAAAATTGAAATTGAAAAGATATCTTCGTTCTCGGTCTTCCTTTGTTTTTCTTCCTTTGCAGCCTTCACAGACAAGAAGATGCCAACAAATAAAGATGGGGTAAGAAGAAACTAATGGAGTCAGATATCAATGACCAAGAATGACTGAAAAATTCTCAAAACTCCATCGGGTCTCACCCCGCTGCATATGATCTCTTGAGTTTGAAACATAAATAATGAAGGCAATATAGATCTTATTCAAAGTTTAATTTTACTCAAAAAAAAATACTTGTCCTTTTGTTTTGTCATTGTCACCATTTTGATTTAAAGATTATCATATCCAAATGCTTTTCTTAATAAGCTATAAACTCTAGGAGGCACTTGTGGTATAATGGTTATCACCATAGGAAATGAACATAGCAACCCTAGTTCAAATCCTGGACAAGGCTTTTTGAATTTTACACAGCATTAATACCATTGGGAAAAGTATACATCCAATCATTCTCACTCCAGCTAAAGGTAAATAGTAGGACAGACTGTGTTCTTTTTGGCAGCTAGTTTAGAAGGAAAACTCTGGATTCAAACCTGTTAAACTTTATTAAAAAATTGACCTTGTGTCACATCCTGCTGGTGCTAAGGGGTTGGTAATTACATATACATTCTTAATGCTTCAGTCTAAAGTTCCACAGTGCTTGCTGTGGTTTCCTGATGAACAAAATTTTTCAGTTCATCAGTTGTCTGCAACCCATGTTTAAAGACTTGAACCTCCAGGTATCTCCTAGAGAAAGCAATCACAAGGGAATAGATCTGGTGAATGTGCCAGTCATGAGCTTTAAAGGCTTGAACCTTCAGGTATCTCCCAGAAAAAGTAATCACTAGAGAATAGATCTGGTGAATGTGACAGTCTCATGAGCTTTAAAGGCTTGAACCTTCAGGTATCTCCCAGAAAAAGTAATCACAAGAGAATAGATCTGCTGAATGTGACAGTCTCATGAGCTTTAAAGGCTTGAACCTTCAGGTATCTCCCAGAAAAAGTAATCACAAGGGAATAGATCTGGTGAATGTGCCAGTCATGAGCTTTAAAGGCTTGAACCTTCAGGTATCTCCCAGAAAAAGTAATCACTAGAGAATAGATCTGGTGAATGTGCCAGTCATGAGCTTTAAAGGCTTGAACCTTCAGGTATCTCCCAGAAAAAGTAATCACAAGAGAATAGATCTGGTGAATGTGCCAGTCATGAGCTTTAAAGGCTTGAACCTTCAGGTATCTCCCAGAAAAAGTAATCACTAGAGAATAGATCTGGTGAATGTGACAGTCTCATGAGCTTTAAAGGCTTGAACCTTCAGGTATCTCCCAGAAAAAGTAATCACAAGAGAATAGATCTGCTTAATGTGACAGTCTCATGAGCTTTAAAGGCTTGAACCTTCAGGTATCTCCCAGAAAAAGTAATCACAAGAGAATAGATCTGGTGAATGTGACAGTCATGAGCTTTAAAGGCTTGAACCTTCAGGTATCTCCCAGAAAAAGTAATCACAAGAGAATAGATCTGGTGAATGTGCCAGTCATGAGCTTTAAAGGCTTGAACCTTCAGGTATCTCCCAGAAAAAGTAATCACAAGAGAATAGATCTGGTGAATGTGACAGTCTCATGAGCTTTAAAGGCTTGAACCTTCAGGTATCTCCCAGAAAAAGTAATCACAAGAGAATAGATCTGGTGAATGTGACAGTCTCATGAGCTTTAAAGGCTTGAACCTTCAGGTATCTCCCAGAAAAAGTAATCACAAGAGAATAGATCTGGTGAATGTGCCAGTCATGAGCTTTAAAGGCTTGAACCTTCAGGTATCTCCCAGAAAAAGTAATCACAAGAGAATAGATCTGGTGAATGTGCCAGTCATGTGCTTTAAAGGCTTGAACCTCCACGTATCTCCCAGAAAAAGTAATCACAAGAGAATAGATCTGGTGAATGTGACAGTCTCATGAGCTTTAAAGGCTTGAACCTTCAGGTATCTCCCAGAAAAAGTAATCACAAGAGAATAGATCTGCTGAATATGACAGTCTCATGAGCTTTAAAGGCTTGAACCTTCAGGTATCTCCCAGAAAAAGTAATCACAAGAGAATAGATCTGGTGAATGTGCCAGTCATGAGCTTTAAAGGCTTGAACCTTCAGGTATCTCCCAGAAAAAGTAATCACAAGAGAATAGATCTGGTGAATGTGCCAGTCATGAGCTTTAAAGGCTTGAACCTTCAGGTATCTCCCAGAAAAAGTAATCACTAGAGAATAGATCTGGTGAATGTGACAGTCTCATGAGCTTTAAAGGCTTGAACCTTCAGGTATCTCCCAGAAAAAGTAATCACAAGAGAATAGATCTGCTGAATGTGACAGTCTCATGAGCTTTAAAGGCTTGAACCTTCAGGTATCTCCCAGAAAAAGTAATCACAAGGGAATAGATCTGGTGAATGTGCCAGTCATGAGCTTTAAAGGCTTGAACCTTCAGGTATCTCCCAGAAAAAGTAATCACTAGAGAATAGATCTGGTGAATGTGCCAGTCATGAGCTTTAAAGGCTTGAACCTTCAGGTATCTCCCAGAAAAAGTAATCACAAGAGAATAGATCTGGTGAATGTGCCAGTCATGAGCTTTAAAGGCTTGAACCTTCAGGTATCTCCCAGAAAAAGTAATCACTAGAGAATAGATCTGGTGAATGTGACAGTCTCATGAGCTTTAAAGGCTTGAACCTTCAGGTATCTCCCAGAAAAAGTAATCACAAGAGAATAGATCTGCTTAATGTGACAGTCTCATGAGCTTTAAAGGCTTGAACCTTCAGGTATCTCCCAGAAAAAGTAATCACAAGAGAATAGATCTGGTGAATGTGACAGTCATGAGCTTTAAAGGCTTGAACCTTCAGGTATCTCCCAGAAAAAGTAATCACAAGAGAATAGATCTGGTGAATGTGCCAGTCATGAGCTTTAAAGGCTTGAACCTTCAGGTATCTCCCAGAAAAAGTAATCACAAGAGAATAGATCTGGTGAATGTGACAGTCTCATGAGCTTTAAAGGCTTGAACCTTCAGGTATCTCCCAGAAAAAGTAATCACAAGAGAATAGATCTGGTGAATGTGACAGTCTCATGAGCTTTAAAGGCTTGAACCTTCAGGTATCTCCCAGAAAAAGTAATCACAAGAGAATAGATCTGGTGAATGTGCCAGTCATGAGCTTTAAAGGCTTGAACCTTCAGGTATCTCCCAGAAAAAGTAATCACAAGAGAATAGATCTGGTGAATGTGCCAGTCATGTGCTTTAAAGGCTTGAACCTCCACGTATCTCCCAGAAAAAGTAATCACAAGAGAATAGATCTGGTGAATGTGACAGTCTCATGAGCTTTAAAGGCTTGAACCTTCAGGTATCTCCCAGAAAAAGTAATCACAAGAGAATAGATCTGCTGAATATGACAGTCTCATGAGCTTTAAAGGCTTGAACCTTCAGGTATCTCCCAGAAAAAGTAATCACAAGAGAATAGATCTGGTGAATGTGCCAGTCATGAGCTTTAAAGGCTTGAACCTTCAGGTATCTCCCAGAAAAAGTAATCACAAGAGAATAGATCTGGTGAATGTGCCAGTCATGAGCTTTAAAGGCTTGAACCTTCAGGTATCTCCCAGAAAAAGTAATCACAAGAGAATAGATCTGGTGAATGTGACAGTCTCATGAGCTTTAAAGGCTTGAACCTTCAGGTATCACCCAGAAAAAGTAATCACAAGAGAATAGATCTGGTGAATGTGCCAGTCATGGGCTTTAAAGGCTTGAACCTTCAGGTATCTCCCAGAAAAAGTAATCACAAGAGAATAGATCTGGTGAATGTGCCAGTCATGTGCTTTAAAGGCTTGAACCTCCACGTATCTCCCAGAAAAAGTAATCACAAGAGAATAGATCTGGTGAATGTGACAGTCTCATGAGCTTTAAAGGCTTGAACCTTCAGGTATCTCCCAGAAAAAGTAATCACAAGAGAATAGATCTGCTGAATATGACAGTCTCATGAGCTTTAAAGGCTTGAACCTTCAGGTATCTCCCAGAAAAAGTAATCACAAGAGAATAGATCTGGTGAATGTGCCAGTCATGAGCTTTAAAGGCTTGAACCTTCAGGTATCTCCCAGAAAAAGTAATCACAAGAGAATAGATCTGGTGAATGTGCCAGTCATGAGCTTTAAAGTCTTGAACCTTCAGGTATCTCCCAGAAAAAGTAATCACAAGAGAATAGATCTGGTGAATGTGACAGTCTCATGAGCTTTAATGGCTTGAACCTTCAGGTATCTCCCTGAAAAAGTAATCACAAGAGAATAGATCTGGTGAATGTGCCAGTCATGAGCTTTAAAGGCTTGAACCTTCAGGTATCTCCCAGAAAAAGTAATCACAAGAGAATAGATCTGGTGAATGTGACAGTCTCATGAGCTTTAAAGGCTTGAACCTTCAGGTATCTCCCAGAAAAAGTAATCACAAAAGAATAGATCTGGTGAATGTGCCAGTCATGAGCATTAAAGGCTTGAACCTTCAGGTATCTCCAAGAAAAAGTAATCACAAGAGAATAGATCTGGTGAATGTGACAGTCTCATGAGCTTTAAAGGCTTGAACCTTCAGGTATCTCCCAGAAAAAGTAATCACAAGAGAATAGATCTGCTGAATATGACAGTCTCATGAGCTTTAAAGGCTTGAACCTTCAGGTATCTCCCAGAAAAAGTAATCACAAGAGAATAAATCTGGTGAATGTGCCAGTCATGAGCTTTAAAGGCTTGAACCTTCAGGCATCTCCCAGAAAAAGTAATCACTAGAGAATAGATCTGGTGAATGTGCCAGTCATGAGCTTTAAAGGCTTGAACCTTCAGGTATCTCCCAGAAAAAGTAATCACAAAAGAATAGATCTGGTGAATGTGCCAGTCATGAGCTTTAAAGGCTTGAACCTTCAGGTATCTCCCAGAAAAAGTAATCACAAGAGAATAGATCTGCTGAATATGACAGTCTCATGAGCTTTAAAGGCTTGAACCTTCAGGTATCTCCCAGAAAAAGTAATCACAAGAGAATAAATCTGGTGAATGTGCCAGTCATGAGCTTTAAAGGCTTGAACCTTCAGGCATCTCCCAGAAAAAGTAATCACTAGAGAATAGATCTGGTGAATGTGCCAGTCATGAGCTTTAAAGGCTTGAACCTTCAGGTATCTCCCAGAAAAAGTAATCACAAAAGAATAGATCTGGTGAATGTGCCAGTCATGAGATTTAAAGGCTTGAACCTTCAGGTATCTCCCAGAAAAAGTAATCACAAGAGAATAGATCTGGTGAATGTGACAGTCTCATGAGCTTTAAAGGCTTGAACCTTCAGGTATCTCCCTGAAAAACTAATCACAAGAGAATAGATCTGGTGAATGTGCCAGTCATGAGCTTTAAAGGCTTGAACCTTCAGGTATCTCCCAGAAAAAGTAATCACAAGAGAATAGATCTGGTGAATGTGCCAGTCATGAGCTTTAAAGGCTTGAACCTTCAGGTATCTCCCAGAAAAAGTAATCACAAAAGAATAGATCTGGTGAATGTGCCAGTCATGAGCATTAAAGGCTTGAACCTTCAGGTATCTCCCAGAAAAAGTAATCACAAGAGAATAGATCTGGTGAATGTGCCAGTCATGAGCTTTAAAGGCTTGAACCTTCAGGTATCTCCCAGAAAAACTAATCACAAGAGAATAGATCTGGTGAATGTGCTAGTCATGAGCTTTAAAGGCTTGAACCTTCAGGTATCTCCCAGAAAAAGTAATCACAAAAGAATAGATCTGGTGAATGTGCCAGTCATGAGCATTAAAGGCTTGAACCTTCAGGTATCTCCCAGAAAAAGTAATCACAAGAGAATAGATCTGGTGAATGTGACAGTCTCATGAGCTTTAAAGGCTTGAACCTTCAGGTATCTCCCTGAAAAACTAATCACAAGAGAATAGATCTGGTGAATGTGCCAGTCATGAGCTTTAAAGGCTTGAACCTTCAGGTATCTCCCAGAAAAAGTAATCACAAGAGAATAGATCTGGTGAATGTGCCAGTCATGAGCTTTAAAGGCTTGAACCTTCAGGTATCTCCCAGAAAAAGTAATCACAAAAGAATAGATCTGGTGAATGTGCCAGTCATGAGCATTAAAGGCTTGAACCTTCAGGTATCTCCCAGAAAAAGTAATCACAAGAGAATAGATCTGGTGAATGTGACAGTCTCATGAGCTTTAAAGGCTTGAACCTTCAGGTATCTCCCAGAAAAAGTAATCACAAGAGAATAGATCTGGTGAATGTGCCAGTCATGAGCTTTAAAGGCTTGAACCTCCAGGTATCTCCCAGAAAAAGTAATCACAAGAGAATAGATCTGGTGAATGTGCCAGTCATGAGCTTTAAAGTCTTGAACCTTCAGGTATCTCCCAGAAAAAGTAATCACAAGAGAATAGATCTGGTGAATGTGACAGTCTCATGAGCTTTAAAGGCTTGAACCTTCAGGTATCTCCCTGAAAAAGTAATCACAAGAGAATAGATCTGGTGAATGTGCCAGTCATGAGCTTTAAAGGCTTGAACCTTCAGGTATCTCCCAGAAAAAGTAATCACAAGAGAATAGATCTGGTGAATGTGACAGTCTCATGAGCTTTAAAGGCTTGAACCTTCAGGTATCTCCCAGAAAAAGTAATCACAAGAGAATAGATCTGGTGAATGTGCCAGTCATGAGCTTTAAAGGCTTGAACCTTCAGGTATCTCCCAGAAAAAGTAATCACAAAAGAATAGATCTGGTGAATGTGCCAGTCATGAGCATTAAAGGCTTGAACCTTCAGGTATCTCCAAGAAAAAGTAATCACAAGAGAATAGATCTGGTGAATGTGACAGTCTCATGAGCTTTAAAGGCTTGAACCTTCAGGTATCTCCCAGAAAAAGTAATCACTAGAGAATAGATCTGGTGAATGTGACAGTCTCATGAGCTTTAAAGGCTTGAACCTTCAGGTATCTCCCAGAAAAAGTAATCACAAGAGAATAGATCTGGTGAATGTGCCAGTCATGAGCTTTAAAGGCTTGAACCTTCAGGTATCTCCCAGAAAAAGTAATCACTAGAGAATAGATCTGGTGAATGTGACAGTCTCATGAGCTTTAAAGGCTTGAACCTTCAGGTATCTCCCAGAAAAAGTAATCACAAGAGAATAGATCTGCTTAATGTGACAGTCATGAGCTTTAAAGGCTTGAACCTTCAGGTATCTCCCAGAAAAAGTAATCACTAGAGAATAGATCTGGTGAATGTGACAGTCTCATGAGCTTTAAAGGCTTGAACCTTCAGGTATCTCCCAGAAAAAGTAATCACAAGAGAATAGATCTGGTGAATGTGCCAGTCATGAGCTTTAAAGGCTTGAACCTTCAGGTATCTCCCAGAAAAAGTAATCACTAGAGAATAGATCTGGTGAATGTGACAGTCTCATGAGCTTTAAAGGCTTGAACCTTCAGGTATCTCCCAGAAAAAGTAATCACAAGAGAATAAATCTGGTGAATGTGCCAGTCATGAGCTTTAAAGGCTTGAACCTTCAGGTATCTCCCAGAAAAAGTAATCACAAGAGAATAGATCTGGTGAATGCGACAGTCTCATGAGCTTTAAAGGCTTGAACCTTCAGGTATCTCCCAGAAAAAGTAATCACAAGAGAATAGATCTAGTGAATGTGCCAGTCATGAGCTTTAAAGGCTTGAACCTTCAGGTATCTCCCAGAAAAAGTAATCACAAGAGAATAGATCTGGTGAATGTGCCAGTCATGAGCTTTAAAGGCTTGAACCTCCAGGTATCTCCCAGAAAAAGTAATTACAAGGGAATAGATCTGGTGAATGTGCCAGTCATGAGCTTTAAAGGCTTGAACCTTCAGGTATCTCCCAGAAAAAGTAATCACAAGAGAATAGATCTGGTGAATGTGACAGTCTCATGAGCTTTAAAGGCTTGAACCTTCAGGTATCTCCCAGAAAAAGTAATCACAAGAGAATAGATCTGCTGAATGTGCCAGTCATGAGCTTTAAAGGCTTGAACCTTCAGGTATCTCCCAGAAAAAGTAATCACTAGAGAATAGATCTGGTGAATGTGACAGTCTCATGAGCTTTAAAGGCTTGAACCTTCAGGTATCTCCCAGAAAAAGTAATCACAAGAGAATAGATCTGGTGAATGTGCCAGTCATGAGCTTTAAAGGCTTGAACCTTCAGGTATCTCCCAGAAAAAGTAATCACAAGAGAATAGATCTGGTGAATGTGCCAGTCATGAGCTTTAAAGGCTTGAACCTTCAGGTATCTCCCAGAAAAAGTAATTACAAGGGAATAAATCTGGTGAATGTGACAGTCTCATGAGCTTTAAAGGCTTGAACCTTCAGGTATCTCCCAGAAAAAGTAATCACAAGAGAATAGATCTGGTGAATGCGACAGTCTCATGAGCTTTAAAGGCTTGAACCTTCAGGTATCTCCCAGAAAAAGTAATCACAAGAGAATAGATCTGGTGAATGTGACAGTCTCATGAGCTTTAAAGGCTTGAACCTTCAGGTATCTCCCAGAAAAAGTAATCACAAGAGAATAAATCTGGTGAATGTGCCAGTCATGAGCTTTAAAGGCTTGAACCTTCAGGTATCTCCCAGAAAAAGTAATCACAAGAGAATAGATCTGGTGAATACGACAGTCTCATGAGCTTTAAAGGCTTGAACCTTCAGGTATCTCCCAGAAAAAGTAATCACAAGAGAATAGATCTGGTGAATGTGCCAGTCATGAGCTTTAAAGGCTTGAACCTTCAGGTATCTCCCAGAAAAAGTAATCACTAGAGAATAGATCTGGTGAATGTGCCAGTCATGAGCTTTAAAGGCTTGAACCTTCAGGTATCTCCCAGAAAAAGTAATTACAAGGGAATAAATCTGGTGAATGTGACAGTCTCATGAGCTTTAAAGGCTTGAACCTTCAGGTATCTCCCAGAAAATGTAATCACAAGAGAATAGATCTGGTGAATGTGCCAGTCATGAGCTTTAAAGGCTTGAACCTTCAGGTATCTCCCAGAAAAAGTAATCACAAGAGAATAGATCTGGTGAATGTGCCAGTCATGAGCTTTAAAGGCTTGAACCTTCAGGTATCTCCCAGAAAAAGTAATCACAAGAGAATAGATCTGGTGAATGTGCCAGTCATGAGCTTTAAAGGCTTGAACCTTCAGGTATCTCCCAGAAAAAGTAATCACAAGAGAATAGATCTGGTGAATGTGCCAGTCATGAGCTTTAAAGGCTTGAACCTTCAGGTATCTCCCAGAAAAAGTAATTACAAGGGAATAAATCTGGTGAATGTGACAGTCTCATGAGCTTTAAAGGCTTGAACCTTCAGGTATCTCCCAGAAAAAGTAATCACAAGAGAATAGATCTGGTGAATGTGCCAGTCATGAGCTTTAAAGGCTTGAACCTTCAGGTATCTCCAAGAAAAAGTAATCACAAGAGAATAGATCTGGTGAATGTGCCAGTCATGAGCTTTAAAGGCTTGAACCTTCAGGTATCTCCCAGAAAAAGTAATCACAAGAGAATAGATCTGGTGAATGTGACAGTCTCATGAGCTTTAAAGGCTTGAACCTTCAGGTATCTCCCAGAAAAAGTAATTACAAGGGAATAGATCTGGTGAATGTGACAGTCTCATGAGCTTTAAAGGCTTGAACCTTCAGGTATCTCCCAGAAAAAGTAATTACAAGGGAATAGATCTGGTGAATGTGACAGTCTCATGAGCTTTAAAGGCTTGAACCTTCAGGTATCTCCCAGAAAAAGTAATCACAAGAGAATAGATCTGGTGAATGTGCCAGTCATGAGCTTTAAAGGCTTGAACCTTCAGGTATCTCCAAGAAAAAGTAATCACAAGAGAATAGATCTGGTGAATGTGACAGTCTCATGAGCTTTAAAGGCTTGAACCTTCAGGTATCTCCAAGAAAAAGTAATCACAAGAGAATAGATCTGGTGAATGTGACAGTCTCATGAGCTTTAAAGGCTTGAACCTTCAGGTATCTCCCTGAAAAAGTAATCACAAGAGAATAGATCTGGTGAATGTGCCAGTCATGAGCTTTAAAGGCTTGAACCTTCAGGTATCTCCAAGAAAAAGTAATCACAAGAGAATAGATCTGGTGAATGTGCCAGTCATGAGCTTTAAAGGCTTGAACCTTCAGGTATCTCCCAGAAAAAGTAATTACAAGGGAATAAATCTGGTGAATGTGCCAGTCATGAGCTTTAAAAGCTTGAACCTTCAGGTATCTCCCAGAAAAAGTAATTACAAGGGAATAAATCTGGTGAATGTGCTAGCCACAGGATGTCACTTTGTAGTGAGATAAGACACCCAATGTTCACCATTCAAAAATGCATGATATTTACCATTCTATATCAACTGAATAAAATGGCATAGCAGCACCTGCTGCTACTCAAAGACAAACTGCCCACCTAATTAATTCTACAAGTACTTATGTGGTGGCAATTTTAAAACAAGGAAATCATTCAGCTGGAACCTGTATATTAAAATTTTTCAGTTATTTATTTGTAGGAAAATGAAACGTTAAAACAAGTCTTGGCACTTAAGTTTTGTTTAAAGTTTGAACTCAAAAGGATTTATGAGAGATTAACATATAAGAAAAGAATTCTTTTCATTGTTGGTTACTCTGTTTGTCAACTTTAGGGGCACCTCAGGTGGTGTAAGGATTAGCAAGCAAGACTAGCAAACCTTCACAAGTAAGTTTGAGTCTCATTGGGTGCCCCATTCATAGGGCCTCATGTCACATCTGAGCAAAATGTCATTCAGTAAATTACTTCTCTGTTTGTGAACTCTAGGGGTACCTCAGGTGGTATAAAGGTTAGCAAGCAAGACTCTAGCAAACCTTCACAAGTGAGTTTGAGTCTCATTAGATGCCCCATTCATGGGGCCTCATATCACATCTGAGCAAAAATCATTCAGTAAATTACGACTCTGTTTGGGAACTTTAGATTGTATCTGCACCCAAAAGGTAAAACCCTTTCCAAAAAGGCTGTCCTTGATATGACAATAAACTGCATCAACTGATGAGGCTCTAGTTCTAGAGCTCAAGGGAGTGTGGGGTCACCCTTTTATTGATCTTACTCCGTGGTTCACTCTGATCCAGAGTGGTACTACCTGTAAGAGTCCTATTTATGGGTTTTGAATGATTCTGAACTATGTAGAATATAAATCAAGTACATATATCATTCAATAAATAAGGGGAATTTTGTCAAAGGAGTTGACAATAGGAAGCACTGTTTATAGCCGCACTTTTTCAAAGAAATCATTAGTAATGGACCTTTTTATGCCTCAGAACACTGTCAGCAACACCTTCTTTACTGAACATTGTGTATGGAGTATTTTCTTTACCAGAAAGTCAGTGTGTTTCCACTATTTTGACTATTTTTTGCACTCAAGATCATTGTGGCAAACCGTTGTTCAGCCTATTTATAAAGATTTTTTTGACTAAAACATGTTTCTCCATACACATCATAGAGTTTTCTATAAATTTCATATGGTTTGCACTTCTCAACCACCAAAAATTTGGTGACAGACCTCTGTGTAAGATCGGAACACTCTGATTGGCAACTATTTTGAATAGCTTCAAAACAAAAATTTTTTTAAGATTAGAATAATTTTTGCAATACATATTTACCAACCCCTCCACTTGGGTAGGATATGACACAAGGTCAATTTTTAAATGGATTTTAACAGGATTGAATTCAGAGTTTTCTTTCACCTAGAGTAGTTGCCTGACCAAACCTGAAGAAATCAGTCTGCCCTACTATTTACCCATAGCTGGAGGGAGAATAATTGGATTCATACCTTTCTCAAGGGTATTAGTGCTATGTGAAATGCAATCAGTCTCGTCTAGGATTTGAACTCGTGTTGCTGTGTCCATTTCCAATGACGATAACCATTACAAACAATTCCAAACAAGGCAGAGTTTACATTTATGGAAAAAAATTCTGAAAAAAAATATTTTGCTTTTTTTAAAAAAATCCCCTTATTTATTGAATGACACTCATATATTGTCTTAAAAAGCATACCAAAGAATATTGTCTAAAATGTAGAGCAAAAAATATTACTAAAAATATAGATGAAAGAATATATTGTTTAAAATATAGACTAAATAATATTGTTTAAAAAGCATAACAAGAAATATTATCTAAAAAATATAGACCAAAAATATTGTTTATGATATAAGCTGAATAATATATCATCGAATGTTGAGCAAAGAATATATTGTCTAAAATATTCATCCAAAGAATATTGTTTTAAATGTAGACTAAAGAATATTGTCTAAAATATAGGCCAAAGAATATATTGTCTCATACAGGTAAAAAATGTGTGGAATAATGAAAGCACTTTATGTTAGAACTTTGGAGAATTAAAATATTAATACCAATGTTTAGTCAACAGAAAATCGTATGGAGAAAGTAGGAAGGAAAGCAATGGGAAGAGGATTAGCGATAAGAACTCTCTTTGGCTGTCAGCAGCTTCTGCTTCCAAGATGGCTTAGGTGTTGCAATAGGACAGCAAGTCTTGTCTGAAGCAATTCCTTCATATTGAATTCTAGAAAGTTGAGTTGAAAGGGGAAGAATATAACTACTAAAAGTACTGAGAAAAGAAGCAAAAAAAAAGAATGCAAGTAAAAAAAATTGTCTGGAATAATGAAAATATTTCATCTCATGAAATCAGACAACTGAGATTTAGTAAATTGAATTATATTGAAATATTGAATTGTTAAATTCTTATTGTAACAGCAGTCCATGATGATATTGAAACTTCTATTTAGGAAAAAGTGTTGGATTTTAGTTAATATTTTATTGTTACCTTCTGCCTACATTTAAGCAGGTATATAACTATATATAAGGTGATATATCTGAAAGGCAGGTCAGTACCAAAGAATGAAAACATGGCTTAATATACAAAGTTATCTGTGCAGAATATTTTTATTGGCTATAAGAGAAGTAGCAAGAGTTTCAGATTAAATAAAAAATTTCAAACAGAAGAAATTTAAAAAATTGATTTATTGATTTTGATGGTACACCAACTCATCTAAGGTTATTTTAGGCCTTGAGGTTAAGGATTCACATTCATTGTATGCTTATATTTATTTGTTGTGTAGTTCTTTCTTAAGAATTTTCTGCACATGATGATCTGATATCAAGTATTCCTATCTAATACAAAAAATTTGCACAGAGTTGTATGGTTTCAAGGTTTCTTTGTTTAATAGCATATCAACCTTGATAGGTTATTTAATGTCAAATCCATCCTTGATGAAAAACAGCAGTGATGCTATTTAACCTATAGCTGGGGAGGATTAAGAGGTTGGTACCTTTTGAACAAGTCCTGCAGACAGCACTCCACAAAGCAGTAGCTATACGGCCACCTACCACCTATCACAAAAACTATCAAAATTAAACGAACCAGACATGCAGGACACTGCTGGAGAAGTCGGGATGAACTCATGAGTGATAGATGTATTCCAGTGGACCCCTTCACATGGACGAGCAAAGGCAGGACCTCCAGCTCGAACCTACATACAGCTGTTCTGTTTTCAGGAGGTGCCCGTGGTGTAATGTTTATCGTCACAGGAAATGGACACGGTGACATGAGTTCAAATCCTGGACGAGACTGATTTCACATTGCACTAATACCCTTGGGAAAGGTATGAATCCAATTATTCTCCTTCCAGATATGGGTAAATAGTAGGGCAGACTAGGTTCTTCAGCCTTGGTGAGGCAACTAGTCTTGGAGAAGGAAAACTCTGAATTCAAACCTGTTAAACTCTGCTTAAAAAAATTGACCTTGTGTCATATCCTGCGCGAGCGGAGGGGTTGGGTAAATATGATACAGTAGCTCTATGCCGATACGGGATGTAGCCCTGAGGATCTGCTGAAAACAATGGATGATAGGAAGGTGTGGCAAGAGAGGGCAAGATAGAGCGACATGATGATGATGATGATGACCTTTTGAAGTGGTCTGGAAATGAACATAATAGTGCATGGAATTCAAACTCACCTACTTCAAGGAAGCAGTCCAGCATTTTAGCCACTACGCCATGGCAATATCAGCCCTCATATGGTTTCAAGTAAACGATTGAACAGTTTTATTTGACCCTAACAGGTCCTACCACTTTGGATCAAAGTGAACCCGGATGTAATGGCAATGAAGAGCTACTCTACACTCTTCAGATCTTAGGACCTGGAGTTTCACTATCAGATGCAATTGGATGTCATACCCAGGATACAAGTACTATTTGAGCCATTGATGGGATCTTAACAGGTACTAACACTCCAGGACAGAGTAAACCCAAGTGTAATGGCAATGAAGAGCTACTCCACACTCCTCAGATCTCAAGACCTGGAGCCTCACTATCAGATACAGTTGGATGTACAAAGGATGCTATCAGTGAATTTCAAGTCTTGCTAACAGGGCAGTTAGCATTTCAAAATCAAGATCAAGAAATCGGATGACTGAAAAATTATTTCCAGTGCTAAATTGTTTTATTTTCAAAGATTATTTTAATTCTATTAATTAAATAAAAATATTATGATGATGTGTCATCTTTTTTTATTTATTTTTTTTTAAGGGTTTTGCCTAACGCAGTTTCTTCCAGGCAGCGGTCGTATTGATACTGCTGTATGGATGCACTACTTGGACGCTAACTAAATGGCTGGAGAAGAAGCTAGACGGCAATTACACAAGAATGCTGTGAGCAATCTTGAACAAGTCCTGGCGGCAACACCCCACAAAGCACCAACTATACGGCCACCTGCCTCCTATCACGAAAACTATTCAAGCTAGACGAACCAGACATGCAGGACATTGCTGGAGAAGCAGGGATGAGCTCATAAGTGATGTACTCCTAAGGACTCCCACATATGGCCGGGCAAAAGTGGGACAACCAGCTTGAACATACATTCAGCAGCTATGTGAGGATATGGAATGTGGCCCTGAAAACCTACCAGAGGTGATGAACGATAAGGAGAAGTGGCGAGAGAGGGTCAGGGATATCCGTGCCTGTGGCACAACATGATGATGATAATGACAGTTATATGGTGAATCCTCTTGTCATAAATGACAAATAAGGTTAGTTGAATAGTTTTTGTCAAAAATGCAATCTTATTCATATTTTCTCATGTGGTTGTCTTCAACTAATTATGTGCAAATTTCAAGCTAGGGGCTTCCATTGACACTATCCCTTTATCATCACTGGGGTTTTGATGTGCAACAATTCAAGATGACAAAGTTACCTGATTCATCAAAAACTAGAACAAATAATTTATTCAAAGTGATTAGACATTTGTGCTCTGCAAAGTGATTTCAACCCATCAAGTTAGAATTACCTGTACAGGTGCATGGTGTTCCACATATCAGATCCCAAAGTGATTGCAGATCAAATTGAGGGTGGCAGGCTTGGTCTATGTTTGTGCTGTTTCATTTACAAACAGTAAGACCTATTTGAGTTAACCTGAGCAAAGTTTATTATTGAGTGTCCCTAAGCTACCAACAACCAAATCAAAAGGAAAACTCATGTCATCAAAACCCTGCTTCATTGGCCAATTGGGAATATTTTATTGTTCAGGGTC
Organism: Sepioteuthis lessoniana; assembly: GCA_963585895.1. NCBI lineage: Eukaryota > Metazoa > Mollusca > Cephalopoda > Myopsida > Loliginidae > Sepioteuthis > Sepioteuthis lessoniana. Next base: position 96,176,015 of record OY757915.1, on the reverse strand, counting down.
TGGTGAAGATGAAGCAAAACTCTCTTAGATCCAATTTCATTTGTATATATGGTTACACACATGTACACACACACACACACACACGCATATATTTATACATGTATATATGTGTGAGTGTGCGTGCATGTAGCCATGTATACAAATGAAATATGAATTAAGAGAATTCTCGCGGTGAAATCGTTATCTTCACTAGAAATAGACATGGTGACACGGGTTCAAATCCTGGACGAGGCTAATTGCATTTCATATGGTGTTAATAATTTTGATAAAGGTATAAATCCAACTATTCTCCCTCCAGCAAAGGACAAATATTAGTGCAGACTGGGCTCTTTAACCTACGTATATCAGCCAGTCTAGAAGTAAATCTCTGAATTCACGCCTGTTAAATTCTGCTTAAAAAATTGACCTTGTGCCACATCCTACTTATGTGGAGGTTAAGGTATATAAATACAAGGATCATTAGATCAGTTTCCAGACTTTTTTCATATGGGCACTTTTATTCATAGTAAACACATAAAATTCTAGTCCGCTTCGAAGTAATCTCCTTGTACCATTCCAAGAACTTCTGGAAGGCCCCATGGAAGTCCTCTTGTGTGAGCGTGTCAATGACCTTCATCACAGCCTCTTTCATCTCCTCAATTGTCTCATAATGACAGCCTCTGAGCTTAGGGAATAACCAAAAGTCACAGGTAACAAGGTCTGGACTATAGGGAGGCTGAGGAACTTTCTTGATGCCCATCTTGGTCAAATAGTCTATGACAAGAATGGAGTTGTGGACTGGTGTATTGTCCTGGTGGAAATGCCACTGACCCTATTTGAAGAGTTCTGGCCTCTTCCCTAGGAATCTCTTCCTGAACTCCCTTAAAACCTCAACATAGTAACCCTAACCCTCAGCCTAACCCTATGGCCAATCAACTTTGGTTTATTGACTTCCTTACTCCTCCCACACCTCTCATCATCCCTCACAGAGTCCCTGGCTTCTTTGAATCTCTTCTGCCACTCAAAAACTGATCCTCGATTCATGCTAGATGGCCGAAAAGCAGTCTGAAGCATTCTATATGTTTCTGTGGCCTTTTTTTCAAGTTTAAAACACAATTTTATTGCATATCATTCTTCTAAAGTGTCCTCACGTCCAGATTGCATTTTTGAAATTCACCAGCTGTGATAATCAGGCTTTAGTAGGGTGTATTCCAACTGCTGCTGTAGCTGTTTATTTGAAGCTGAAATCATAAAAATTGGTCAGTCATCTCATAAGATGTATAGCAATAACATACTGAATTTTCAAGAGTCTATGACAATTTTAAATGCCTGTACAAAAAAAGTCTCGAAACTTATTGAAGGCACCACACATATATATATATATATATATATATAAACATACTGAGAATTTTTGTAATGTAATACATGACCTATAAATCCAATGAGTTCCAATTAGAACAGTGATCCATGATGATATTCATATTACTGTTTAAAAAGCAAAGTGTTCATAGTTGTGTTCATTTTAATTGTTATATATTGACCCTTGACCGAGCTGTCAATCAAGAGATACACCTGTGTAAATAAGTGGAGGAATAGCGGAAGCAGGTGGGCATGAGACAATTATATAACCAGGTGCCACAGACAGCTTGGGTCAGTTCCAGTTGGAGTTGGAGTCAGTTGGGGACAAGATGCTGGAGTGAGAGCCAGTGGCAGACAGAGGGCTTTGGGCCCTCAGTGACCCACAGTCAAGCAACCCCAGCCAAGATGAGAAAGAAGTGCTGCTATGGTCAGAAGAACTTTGGGTCAATATGTAGCAGTCTGTCCCCGTCTCCAATTCACCTCTCACACACAACCAACATCAACCCTTTCGAGAATAAAGTGTGAGAGATATATTTTTATAAAGAAGTGTGTTTGTTCATTCATTGAAGTTCATCATTATTATTGACTATGTTTCTGCATATATTTGTATATGTATACGTACAGTTGTATGGTTGTGAGTATACAACATAATGAGAATTTGGAGGATGAAAAAATTAGACAGGAAATTATTTTATTCCCTAAGTTAAAGCATTTTAGGTCTCATAATAATAAAAATCTCAGAATAATATGCCCTGTTTTCTGGGTTAGTGATATATATATATATATATATATATATTCATCATCATCACCATCATTATCATCAAGTTGCACGGCTAGCATGGATTTCCCTGGCTTTCTCTCTCTCTTTCTATATATATGTATGTACATATAACTATAACCCAGCAAATATTATAATGAGATTTTTATATGTATGATTGCTCTATTTTCACAGATGAGTGACATCTCTTGATCCCAAGCATCATCTTGATTGATGTTTTCTCTTTCTCTTTTGGCTGTATTCTCTCAGATGACTTTTCAAACCAACTGCAATCTTGCAAACCTTGATGCAGAGATGATAGACAGAGATGATTCAGTTCTTAAAGAAGTTTTTTTTTGTGCCTCTTCAAGCCAGGCATACTTGAAAACTTTATTGCAAATTACATATATATATATATATATATATATATACATATGCGTGTGTGTGTGCATTGTGTGTGTGTGTGTGTGTGTGTGTGTGTGTGTGTGTGTGATCCAAAAAAAGTAAGTTTAGATAAATTTTCTGTCTTAGAAATAAGAAAAAGTCACTTGAAGTATTGCACTTGCCCCAAAAAACAATGGAAGAAGAAGAAGAAGAAGAAGAAGAAGAAGAAGAAGAAGAAGAAGAAGAAGAAGAAGAAGAAGAAGAAGAAGAAGAAGACAACTCGAAGAAGTAATTTGATAAATACAGATAATGAAAATAGGGAAAGAAACAAAGAAGGGCTATAAAAGAAAGAAAGAAAGAAAGAAAGAAAGAAAGAAAGAAAGAAGAGCTAAATAATAAACAAAGAAAGAAACAAGACAGACCAAGAAAGGAAGACTAAGAAAAAAAAAGAAAGAAGAATGTTCAATATATATTTCACCAAAAACTGCTTATTTAAAAGTATCAGTAATTAGTACTGACTCAGCTGAATGACTTCTAATCAGCAGTTTTGAGATTTAGGTATCACCATTTTATTATATAAGTTGATCAGCTATCAACAAATCTTCATTGAAATTTTAGATTTTAGGATTTTAGAAAATTAAAGATTCAATCTCAATATTTTTCAAACATACCTCATATTTCATTTTGTTTTTAATCTGTGTCTGCTATGAATGCTGACAGAGGAAATTGATATTTTTATGTTTATAAACTAAGGCCCCTAAAAAAAAAACGAAAGAGCTTCCTAATAACATATAACTTATCCTTGTGCTTGCATAATGACGGTTATACAGTGTGACTACACAAAACCCTGATAAAGCTGATTATTTTTCAATTCGTGCAAAGGCATGAATTCATCTGTGCCCCTTCACATTATGGGTAAATAGTAGAACAGATTGGGTTCTTTAGCTTTGATATGCATTGTAATGTTATTGGGGTGGATTATCAAAATAATAAGTCAAATCATAACTTACAATAAATAGGGTTTATCTTACAACACATACAAGGATGTGTTAACGGAGGTCTGTTGCTCGCTAGTCTTACTAGGAAGAGAGGCCCATCCAGCTAAAACCGTCAATGCTTTTATTAAAAAATATTCTAGACAGAAGGTTTGATTTGGTTTGGTTTTATGGCAAATCAATGATTGTAGATTATTTAATGCCAAATCCACTTTTATTCATATTAACAGTTCTGTTTCAAAAAATTCAGTTTAGCATAAGTATGCAGTTTAAATGTCAAAACAGTTCTGTTTTAAACAATTCAGTTTAGCATAAGTACACAGTTTAGTTTTATTTGACCCTTAGATAGGACCTTATTAGGTGCTACCACTCCAGGTCAGAGTGGACCTGGGAGTGATGGTAATAAAGGGGTACTCCATATTCCCCAAACCCCCAGCATTACAGGAGCCTCACCATATATAGGACACTCGTTTGGGTGGGGTCTTACTCCTCTGTAGAAATGCAGTTGGTGTATTCTACAGCCCCAGCCAACAGAGCCATCTATACAGAGATAATACCTCTTATCATCTCTTCTCTACAACTGTAAGGCAACCAGTTTAGGAGGAAAATTCTGAATTCAGACCAACTGTACTCCACTTAAAAATTGACCTTGTGTCACATCATGCTCATTGGGGAGGAGTTGGGCAAATACAGGGAGAACACAAAAACTCCCCCTCAATTTCAAGTCATGACATCAAAACTTGCTGGAATATGTTTATAAAAATGGTGACATCACATACATTCACTAAAAATATTTCTTTTCTGTGATACCAACTGATACCACATGAAATTTTATGAGATCATGCAATTGTAGCCACTAATAAGTAAAAATATTCCAATAAAGTTACATTCCCATTGGCTTAATGGTTAAAGTGTTCACCAATGTCTCGGGAGACCAGGGTTCAATCCCAGGTTGAGTTATCCCCAAGACTCAAAAATTGGTACTTGATGCCTTCTTGCTTAACACCCAGCATTATAAGGTACATATCAAGGGTAAGTGAAACAGTCCAGGGAAAGGAGTAGTACTTTCCCCTGAACCTTGGTGTAGTAGCTATTGAATTTGACTATGGTTGGCCAACTTATATATATATTTGAAATCAAGAAGTGTTTTTGTGCTCACCCTGTATATACAAGCTATTTACAAAGTAATGGACTTGTTGTATAAGTGTACCTGTATACCAAGGTTGTCTATAACTGAATTATACATGTTGGGTCCAGCCACAGAGAATATGTCTTAATGAGAGGCAGGTCACTACCAAATAATGATAATATGGCTTAATTTACAGTTATTAATGCAATTTTTTTCTATGGCTTCTATAAGATAAGAAACAATTGTCTGATTAAAAAAAAAACATTTAAACAGAAGAGATTAAAAAAATTGATTTATTGATTCTGATGTTATGTCAACCAATCTAGGGTTATTTCATGCCTAGAGATTAAGGAAACACGTTCATTGTATGCTTGTATTTATATTTTTTGTGTGGTTGACTATTAAGAATTTAGTTTTAAAGGAGGTTTAAATCTGGTAATTAGTTTCATGTCACACACATATGAATGTATACTTTTATCCTGCTGGAACAAGCAGCCTCTACCGGGAAACACAAGAAGCATACATGGTTGGTTGGTTTATTGGGTTTATGGCATATCAACCTTTGTAGGTTATTTAATGCCAAATCCATTTTTATGTAAATAATCAGTTCTATTTAAAAATAATTCAGTTTAGCATAAGTACAGTTAAATTGTCAAAAACATTTCTATTTCAAACTATTCAAGCAGTTATATGTAACAATTCAGTTAAGTGTAAATACAGTTTTAATGTCAAAAAACAGTTCTATTTCAAATAATTCAGTTAAGCATAAGCACGTAGTTTAAATGTAAGTATGGTTTGTCAAAAACATTTCTATTTCAAGCTATTTAGTTTACTCAAACAATTCATTTTAGTATATGTATGCTGTTAGTTCTATTTAACCCATAGATAGGGCCCTATCAGGTGCTACCACTCCGAGCCAGAGTGGACCTGGGAGCAATGGCAATGAAGGGGTACTCCGCATTCCCCAAATCTCCAGCACTGCTGGAACCTCACCATCAGATTGTTTAGTGTCATATCCAGGACACTCGTTATGGGGGGGGGGGTCTTACCCCTCTGCAGAGGTGCAGTCAGTGTATTCTACAGCCCCAACTGACTGGGCAAGATTTAATGCCAAATCCTGTTATTGTGTACATAACATTTCTAAACAAGCCAGGGCTCATTTTTTGCATACAGTCAAATCGTTTCAAGTATTGCTATATAACACTAACAAACCAAATGGTTTGGCTTGGTTTGGTTTTATGGTATATCAACTATAGTAGGCTATTTAATGCCAAATCCTCTATATACATATGTATTGAATATATGATTTGGTTTGGTTTGGTTTTATGGCATATCAAACATTATTGGTTATTTAATCCCAAATCCTGTTTTTCCATATATATCAAATGTATGATTTGTAAACAGATTTTTTTCAATCCACAAAGTTATATGATCAAACAGTTCTATTTCTAATTATTCAGTTTAGCATTATTCAATAAAGTTAAATGGTTCCAAGTATTACTATGTATCACTAACAATTCAATTAAACATCAGTCATTTGTTTACACAAAGTTAAATGATCAAACAGTTCTCTTTCAAATAATTCAGCTTATCATAAGTCATTTGTTTGGACATAGTTTAAATATCAGTTCTATTTAACCTATAGATAGAACTCAATCAGGTGCTACCACTCCGGGCCAGAGTAGACATAGGAGCAGTGGCGATAAAGAAGTACTCCGCATTCCCCGAAGTTCCAGCATGACAGGAGCATTACTATCAGATTTGTAACAGCAGCAACTGGGGTCAGAAATCAATGACACGAGTCTCGTACTGGTGAAATTGTATATCTTTATTTCCGCACGTGTTCAGCGTAAAATGCGTACATTCTACAAGTATACACTCTTCAACGTATAGACGTTCTCCAACATACAATCTTCAACGCGAAAACTCTTTTTGCCTTGCTACTGACCCATGACAAGAGAAACGTCAGTCTCGCATGCCAGTCAATTTGAAAAGAGGCTGAATTCGCGCCAGCCGGTGTCCAAGCCGGAAGTCCCTCCCGCACCTTCCACCCGGAAGTGACCGGTGCGGGAGGCAAATTTCAATCTAAAAACTATACCGACCGAAACGTAAACTCTTACATTAACAAGATTGTTTAATGTCATATATAGGACACTCGTTGTGGGGTACCCTTCTGCAGAGATGCCGTCGGAGTATTTTACAGCTCCAGCCAACTGGACTGAGAGACGAGTTAAACGCGGAAAATGGGGGAAATTCTTTTAGCAGTAACCAGAGATAGCAAAAGGGGGCAAATTAGACTTCGCACGGCACGCCAAAAGAGGGAGCAGAGAAGAACTAGAGAAAGGTCTCGGTGTGTCGCATCCACCCTGTCTGCGGGCAAGTTCAGTCACACAAACCTTGTGATATCTTTTCTCTTTGTCTTTGTGACGCCAACTGTCTCCTGGGCTCGTGCGCTGTGATATGCATCCACAGAATGCAAAAATGTGAACGTAGAAGAATATGATTTTCAAAATACACAGCGAAGAGGAGTCCCCAAAGGTAATCAAAATAATCTCAGAAATAGGATTTGGCATCAAATAACCTACAATGGTTAATATGCCATAAAACCCAACTAAACCAAATCCTAGATATTCAATATATATATATATATATATATATATATATACAATGGATTTTGCATTGAATAACTTACAATGGTTAATATGCCATAAGATCTAAACAAACCAAATTCTATATGTTTAATATATATTTATAAATAGCATTTGCTATCAAATAACCTACAATCGTTGATATACCATGAAACCTAACCAAACCAAATGTATATTTAATATATATGTATATAGAGGATTTGGCATTAAATAACCTACAATGGTTGATATGCCATAAAACCAAATCAAACCAAACCATCCGGACCACGATCCTGAATGGGTGCAAGTACTGCCTTATGCGATTGTTCTTTGGCTTCAATATGTCGGTACTTATAACGAAGTGAATTATCAATGAAGTGCGATCTCAAAATGAAGCAATCCAAAAACCCGCTTCGACGTACATCAATGACATTTACTTCGATGAAACTTTTAAAGTCGCGAGTGAGAAAGCATTTTTCTAACTTTGGATTAATTAGCAAGAACTATGAGATACTCGATGATGGGAAAGAAAAGTATTGGGTTTTGCAAGTCTGAAGGAAGCACAACATATTTAGCTGGAAACGAGCGAATAAGGTTCCGGAGATACCAACTGCTATCACGCATCGGAACACATTCTCTGTGAGGGAAGCTCGTTGATTCCTTTCCAGTAGGTGGCTTGGCTTAACGTAGTAGCAGAATTCTTGAAACAACGGGCCACTGCGGTAACAAAAGAGTGGGACGATGACACCCGTGGTGCTTTCCTAAAGTGCATTAGCCCCAAGAAAGTGATGAGAGTGCGCCAAGAGGACCGTGCGATCGGAGGCAGGTATGTGAACAACCAGGAAATGACAGTATGGGTTGATGCAATTTTTCTAGCCACTGGTGTAATGAAAGGAGACCTTGTTGAAGATACATGCTGGCTGCATCGCAACGGAGACACTCATCATATCAATTTAACCGAACTCGACATCACGTTGAAGGACATCAACCTGACTCTACAGCGGAAGGTGAAAGTGTTTTATCTGGTCACTGATTTAGCATGCATCCACCGCTGGGTCAACGACACCTTGAACGGAAAGGCACCACTGAAAAGGAAGGCAGCGTATGAGATGCAGGCGCGGAGGCGACTGAAAACTCTTTGGGCGCTGACTGCCAAATATGGCCTGATCTTAGATATTAGACTGATTAAATTACGACTAAAATCAAGCTGGTGAGCCAACCAGAGATCCGCAGAGGTGGTTGGATTCGTTAAAGAAAGACACCGAACCTGTTCAATCAGCATGTGGTGTGGTTAAAGGGGAACTGGGTTCATGCAGCGTAGTGGTCACCCTGGTGTGAAGCACACCACTTTCTTAGATGAATCGATTCCTTCATACCTAGCACAGCCGTCAAGGTCGTGATTCAGAGGTGTCCTGAATCTCAGTCCATAGATCCGGCACCAGTGGGCTGTCGTAATGGAAAACTAGGGCTTCGCAGTGCGTGGTCTCAGCTCGGGGTAGACATTAGGTATTATGGTCACGGGCATTACTTAACTTTAGTTGAGTGCAAACAAGCACGGTTCTCTGTTTGGTGACACCTAGCGCAACAAAATTCTGAGAGTGTTATTGAGCAGTTGGAGTCGATATTTTGTGAGAGAGGTTCGTCATCAGAAATCTTCACTGACAATGACACCACGTTCAACTGCAAAACATTTAAGGCTTTCGTGGAAGAATGAGTTATCCGGATGCACTTTTGTTGCTCGCCATGTACCATCTGGAAATGTGATAGTAGAAAGATGCCATATAACCGTAAAGCGAATTGCTGCTCAAAAGCGGTGCTTCATACATGATGCCATTTATAGGTACAATGTGACGCCAAAGGATTGCACGTCGAGCCCAACTGCAGTCGCTAACGACATTCATTTGAATGATCTTAGACTCAAGAGCATTGACACCGCACGGAGCATATTAGGTTTGAGACGTGGTATGGATGAAACCACCCCCAGACTTGTTATATATTTACCAACCCCTCTACACGAGTTGGATTTTGCCGTTCCAGCCGAGTACAGAGGAGGGGGTGTAGAGAAGAAACAGGTCGACACGAAAAGATGCCCAGAGTTGGATGCGTTTGGTGTGGTACGCACACTCAAAATTTGTACCGTTTCCAGTAAAAGCTATGTTCTCTTCATTGATTAAATGTTTGGAGTGGAGATTTTACAATCATAGATAGAGCTTACAAAAATATGCGTGAGACTTGTACTAATTTGCATAGGAATGGTAATGGTCGGATATTAGTCAGTTGCCAGCATGGGTTTGATTGTTATATAACTCTAAGTTTGGGCACCTCTGATGGTGTAACGGTTAGCAAGCTAGACTAGCAAACGTACACGAGTGAGTTCGAGTCTCATTGGGCGCCCCATTCATTCTGCCTTGTGCCATATCGAAGCAAAGAGCTTTGTAAATTACTATATAACTCTAAGATTTCTTCAGTCGTGGGCAAGTGTTCGTAACGTGGGCACCTCTGGTAATGTAATGGTTAGCAAGTTAGACTAGCAAACCTTCACACGTGAATTCAAGTCTCATTGGATGCTCAATTCATACGGTCTTGTGCCACATCTAAGCAAAAAACTTAGTAAATTACAAGCGTTCATAAAGGTGCAGACAGTGTAAAAGAGAGTTGGATTTAAGGATTTGCAGTACTAATATTCTTTTGGTTTCCATACCTTCTTTTTGAAACATTCCTTCATCGTTTTTTTAGGAAAGTGACGACATCGCCTTTAACATAGACTATATTATCTGAACGGCTGCCATCAACTTATTCGATAATGTTTTGATATGTCAAAATTTTTATCTAGTCTGGAATTGATTTTAATATTACTATCAAAATTCTTGACATTTTGAGTGGTACTTAATGTGAATACGAAGGAATTATTTTCCCTCGAGTCATCTGTGATTAATTTTGCTAAATTTTTCCTTCTGCAATATTTTGTTTCACAATCACTTTTCCATTTAAATTTTTTTTCTATTTTGGTCATTCAGAGTCTTTAAGTCACCGTCACTTTCAGGTTTTACAGTTTTTCAGCTCTCTGGCAAGATCCAAGTATTCGTTTATCTTTTCGCTTTCTTTTATTTTCCCTCTGTGTTCAGCTGGAACGGCAAAATCTACAAGATGATAAGTTCTTTTCTTGCTAATTAAAACTAGGTCTGGTCTTTTGGCTTGGTCTGTGTGATCCGTTTATATCTCAAAGTCCTTGAGAAGTTTATGCGTTTCATTTTCAATGACAGATTCTGGTTTGTGCATATATATTTGTCAATTTTAATCCCTTAAAAAGTGGATCACCTGTTCTACGATGTCATGTCTATTTTTGTATCCCTTTTGTGCAACTTGTCTATTTTTGTATCCCTTTTCTGCAACTTGTCTATTCTTGTATCCCTTTTGTGCAACTTGTCGATTTTTGTATCCCTTTTGTGCAACTTGTCTATTTTGGTATCCCTTTTGTGCAACTTGTCTATTTTGGTATCCCTTTTGCGCAATGTGTGTATTTTGGTATCCCTTTTGTGCAACTTGTCGATTTTTGTATCCCTTTTGTGCAACTTGTCGATTTTTGTATCCCTTTTGTGCAACTTGTCTATTTTGGTATCCCTTTTGTGCAACTTGTCTATTTTGGTATCCCTTTTGCGCAATGTGTGTATTTTGGTATCCCTTTTGTGCAACTTGTCTATTTTTGTATCCCTTTTGTGCAACTTGTCTATTTTTGTATTACTTTTGTGCAATTTGTCTATTTTGGTATCCTTTTTGTCTATCTTGTCTATTTTTGTATCCCTTTTGTGCAACTTGTCTATTTTTGTATCCCTTTTCTGCAACTTATCTATTCTTGTATCCCTTTTTTGCGATTTGTCTATTTTTGTATCCCTTTTGTGCAACTTGTCTATTTTTGTATCCCTTTTGTGCAACTTGTCTATTTTTGTATCCCTTTTCTGCAACTTGTCTATTTTTATATCCCTTTTCTGCAACTTGTCTATTTTTGTATCCCTTTTGTGCAACTTGTCTATTTTTGTATCCCTTTTGTGCAACTTGTCTATTTTTGTATCCCTTTTCTGCAACTTGTCTATTTTGGTATCCCTTTTGCGCAATGTGTGTATTTTGGTATCCCTTTTGTGCAATTTGTCTATTTTGGTATCTCTTTTGTGCAATTTGTCTATTTTTGTATCCCTTTTGTGCAACTTGTCTATTTTTGTATCCCTTTTGTGCAATCTTGCTGTATTCGCTTATGAAATTAGGAATTGTTACTTGAAAGTATATTGGCCTAGTGAGTAGAGTGTTCGCCAATGGGCCGGGAGACCAGGGTTCAATACCAGGTCAAGTCATACCAAAGACTTTTAAAATAGTACTTGATACCTACTTGCTTAACACAGTGATGTAAGGTACGTATCAAGGGTAAAGTAGAGCAATCCTGGGAAAGGAGTTGCGCCCTCCCCTACACCTCAGTGTAGTAGCTATCGAAAAGGGAGCCTTCTGATCGCCGTCGACTACAGTAGCCAACTACTACTACTATATATGTATTTACCTATCACTCCGCACGGGCAGGATGCGACACGAGGACAATTTTTAAACGGGTTTAACAAGTTTGAAATCAGAGTTTTCCTTCTTCTAGACTGGTTGCCTGACCAAGGCTAAAGAACTCCGTCTACCCTACTATTTATCATTGGTGGAGGGAGAATATTTGGATTCATACCTTTCCCAAGGGTATAAGTGCTATGTGAAACGCAATCAGCCTCGTCCAAAATTTGAGCTCGTGTCACCTTGTCCTACGACAATAACCATTACGGGTACTTCCATACTTGATACCATATAACTGTGTGCAAATTATTTATACTATGAATCGTTACTTAAAGCTATAGTTGTTTTCAAATATTATTATTATTATTATTATTGAATAAGGATAGGTTTGGTTTGGTTTCTTTGTTTAATGGCATATCAACCTTTGTAGGTTATTTAATGCCAAAGCCATTCTCCGAGAAGGACAGTAGAGATACTATTTAACTCATAGCTGGGGGGATAAGGGGGTTCATACCTTTCCCAAGGGTATTTGCCCGAAAGTGAACGTAATAGCGCGACTGGAGTACGAACTCGCTTACTACGATTCCGCAGTCCATCGCTTTAACCATTACATCACGAGGACACCACCCCCTGAATAAGGATAGTTACTTGAAACGATATAATTGCTTTAAAATGACTTCCACATTAAATAACCCAATTAGCAAGCAGCATTTACATCAAATTTAGCAAACAAATTTATTGTAATGGAGGATGACAATTTGTAATTTCTAATAATTGTGTGGACAACAACAAAAAATTTCTCACAAAACCAATGACTCTCCGTTTTAGAGGAGGTGCTCCAGGAATTAGACACTTCTACCACAATTTTATGCTCTGTCATGTTTTAGACAAGACATAACTGATTTTAGCACTAAAGAAATCCTAATCTGAATCTTGGCCTTATATTTTACTATTTAACCATAATTTCAAAGCAGTTGATTAGTAGTCTAACCTACATATTATGATATATGTATGTGCGTGTGTGTGTATGTGGATAAGCAAAAATACAAAAAACCCTGCTTTATGTAACTGTAGACGTAAATATCAACGTCTCATTGGTGATATATATTTATTGCAAATTGTTACGTACACAATTGAGTTCAAAGCCCTAATGTTTCATGGGGGAATGGGAAGAGAGGTGGGGTTTTTTTGTTTTTTTTTGTTCAACTGATGCTATTCTATGCTAATCTTAGCTAACCACACACATTGACCCATTCATTATGACAATTTTGACAAACATCTGTCCTGATCATACTACAAACACCAAAATACCCCAATTACTCCATACAAGAAAACCTGTTAAAAATTATTACCCCAGTTAAAATGATAACGTCTCATTGACGATAAATGCTTGATGGAGAATGTTGTATACCAAAACACTGTGAAAACTGACAACAGATCAAACAATGGTATATTTAGGGTTCACTGAACGACCCTGGAAACAAATTTCATCACCATAAAACCATTTTGCACAATCAAGGTTATGTCCATAGCACAATGTTAAGTATAGATGGGATTAAAAGAAACAAATTCAACAAATAACTCATTGTCGAATATTAAATAGTTAAAGAGGTAAAAGCATGTCAGGTAGCTCAAGGTATTATAGATTATGTTTAGAGGAGAAATTAAATGTGATTACTTTCCTTGAACAAGGCTATTTCCCAAAAAATAGAAGTTCATTAAATGTGTAGACGAGAAATAAACACTTGATATGTCAATTAGTTCCCAACCACGAAAAAGAAAAGAAAAGTATTTGTTCAAATAAATTAGAGAGATGAATATTTGTTTTTATAAACACCGACTGTGATTATTACTGCCTCCTCCTTAAGCTGTGAAGAAATTGCAATCAGTGCTTACAAATAAGGAAAAAACACCACCAGTACAAGTATTTGATAAATAATCGTGAAACAGCCAGTGATTCTTGTAATAATTAGACTTTTTTTTTAAAGCGTGGTTTTAACTACGGTCTGAATACAACTCTCTCTCTCTCTCTCTCTCTCTCTCTCTCTCTCTCTCTCTCTCTCTCTCTCTCTCTCTCTCTCTCTCTCAAGATTTCTTTTCTCCAAGATCGTTTTCTGTGCCAAGGCTAAAGAACCCAGGCTGTCCTACTATTTATTCATAGTTGGTGTTGGAGAGAGACCAGATTGATTCATGCCTTTCTCAAGAGTGTGAAGTGAATCGCAATCTCTTCTGGGATTTGAACACTGGCCCATAGGTCCATTTCCTACAACAATAACCGTTATGCTAATCCCGCCTCCTGAAAAGTATTTTAACTGTGCTATTAATCTCCAAACAATCAGTCAGTGTAAGATATGTACTCAGTTTTGTTGGGCTTTGATACATTAGAAATATAAGATATACTTATAAGTAGTGACAATTACTGACACTGACAATAGATCCAATTTTTATTCTATGAGTGAAAGCAAATGTATAATCTAAGATAGCAACCGTCAACTTTTTTTTAACTCAAGAACAACTTTAATAAATATCTTTAAAACTCTTAACATCTCTCTCTCTCTCTCTCTCTCTCTCTCTCTCTCTCTCTTTATGTGTGCGCGCGCGCATTATCTCAACTATGAAATAAGATAAAATAAAGCAGAGCAAGAACTCATGACTCTGAGTTTCACGGGCTCAATATTTTGGTGAGCTTACATCGACACGACTGAAGGCCCCATTTTGATACAAGCATTTTTGTGAACGAGCACTGTGTTTTACTGATTTAAAACGATTTTAACGACAAATCGCACACACACACACACACACACACACACACATATATATATATATATATATATATATATGGAACGGTAGGAATCCAATTATTCTCCCTCCAGCTATGGGTAAAATAGGACAGACTAGGTTCTTCAGCCTTGGTGAGGCAACTAGTCTAGGAGAAAGAAAACTCTGAATTCAAACCTGTTTAACTCCGCTTAAAAAAATGACCTTGTGTCATATCCTGCTCGAGTGGAGGGGTCGGTAAATATTATATATATATATGGAGTATTTTTTAAAAAGTACGAAGACTGAATGTGAATTTACCAAAACAAAAATGAATAGTTACAGAAACATAACTTTTCTTCAAAATAGTCTTTTTGGCATTTGACTCTTATACCAGTAAGTGTTCCATTCGTCGAAACATTTCTAAAATTCCTCTTTCGCTGCGTGGATTTGCGCTAAAATCTCGCAACCTTACTATACGGTATTTAAAATATTATCACATAATCTCCGAGACACTGGCTCCTCACGAAATGGGGAAAGGCATGACCTGTATGATCTTTAGCCTAAAAAAGAACTGTAGAAAAAATTCTGAAACGGATCTTTTTAATTGGTGAGTTTATTATTTAATACTGCTTATGTCCTCTCTGTGTGTGTAAACTTTGTTCAATTTTTGGCATAAATTGGCAGAATCAAACAACAAACACTGAAGTTCTACAACTAAAGCTTTAACAACAATTTCATACCATACTATCCATGACATTTCGACGTGGCTTAGTGAATTATTTGAAAACACATTCATGAACCCTTTGTGATCCACCGTATACTCACTAGTCAACACCACTTATTCTGACAAGCATTCAGATTCTAACTCTGGTGCCATTCAGAACTTTTATTGTTTCATTACATTGTCAAGAGCACTAAGTAAACCTAATGCTTGTTATCATTCCTGTTATTGAGTCATTATATACATGAAGATCCCTCACTTATATTAACAAATATTCAGATTCTAACTCTGGTACCATTCAGAACTCTTGTAGTTTCATTACATTGTTAAGAGCACTAAGTAAACCTAATGCTTATAATATCCTGTTATTGAGTCATTATAAACTGTCAGATGGAATCTTCAAAGCTTTTTAGTATCTTGGCAGTATAGTATCCAGGTTTTGCAGCTATAGGGAAGAGTTGTAGTGACAACTTTATGGTAGGCCATGAACTCAATATGACATTTTGTAAGCTTTGCTCAATTCTTGGTATGAATTGACAGGATTGGATGGCAAACATCAAAGACCAAAAACATGCTGACCGACCTTTGAGTGCTTCCTTACCCAGCACCAACTTTGGTGGATGGAGCTATGTTTGGTGCATGAACCTGTCAAGTGATCTTGTCATTGGAAAAAAATTGCCATAAGGTCCTAAACTGCCACAATAAAGACCAATTCAAACACTGACAACCACAGAAATAAACTACCAGATCTCAGAAAAGGAGATGGCTGACAAAGATTTGTGGAGAGCTATCACCTGTTTGGACACTGATCTCTTTGAAAGGTAAAGAACAGATCCGCCATTAAGAGGATATGCAAAAACAGAATTGAGTAACCTTAACCCCCTGCATCAATTCCATGCCTGTATGGTCCATGACATTTCCACACAAAGATTGGCATTGTGAATTATCTGAAAACATTCCTTACCACTTGTGGTTCTTCCTATACTCGCTCGTGAGTGGAAGTCAATGACCATGATGACTTATGTGCTATGATCCTATTTACCAACCCCTCCGCTCGGGCAGGATATGACACAAGATCAATTTTTAAGCGAAGTTTAACATGTTTGAAATCAGAGTTTTCCTTCACCAAGGCTGAAGAACCCAGTCTGCCCTACTATTTACCCATAGCTGGAGGGAGAATAATTGGATTCATACCTTTCCCAAGGGTATTAGTGCTATGTGAAATGCAATCGGCCTCGTCCAGGATTTGAACTCGTGTCGCCGTGTCCATTTCCTACGACGATAACCATTACACCAAGAACACCTCCTTCTGTGCTATGATAGTTGTTGATAATTATCAAAATGCATCTATCAAATGAGCTAGGACACATTATACGTTTTTCAGATCTTTCAACATTAGACCCCTGGCGACCGAGCTGCGGTTTATCACTTCCCAGCGGCAATAATCTTAGCATTCGTGCCTATAATCCAATGCCACATAGTGGCTTTTTTCCGTGGACTCTGGTATGATTCTTTTGGCTTCCTATTTAACAGCTCTTGTTACGCTGTCTGACCAAGGCCCAGCTGAGTAAATATCCGGCAACCCACCAACAACCGACTTCTATTAGCGCCTATAAGGCTCACCTACACCAAGGAACTATACTACTTCACCAGTTCTTGAAATTTAACAAGGTTCCTCTCATGAGTTTCCCTGAGATGCTCTTCCACATGATCACATGTTTGGTTATATTCCAGAAGATGACAATGTCTAAGAAGAGTGTTGTATGATGTGTTTCAATTATCTTCCAAAATTTCCTCTCAATCTCCAATCTAGAAATTAGGAAATTAGACATGCTCTTGTATGTGTTAGTGAATGGTTAGTTGGTTGGTTGGTCGGTTGTTTGGTTGGTTGGGTTTTATGGCATATCAACCTTTGTAAGTTATTTAACGCCGAATCCAATTTTTATGTAAATAATCAGTTCTTTTTCAAAGAATTCAGTTTAGCATAAGCACGCAGTTTAAAATGTAAATACAGTTTAATTGTGAAAAACATTTCTATTTGAAGCTATTCAGTTTAGTCAAACAGTTCTAATTCAGCTAATCCAGTTTAGTATAAGTACAGATTTTATTTACTCACAGTTGAATGTCAAAACAGTTCTATATTAAACAATCCAGTTTAGTGTAAGCACAGTTTTAATGTCAAAAAACAGTTCCATTACAAATAATTCAGTTCAACATAAGCATGCAGTTTAAAAGTAAGTACAGTTTGATTGTCAAAAACATTTCAATTTTAAGCGATTCAGTTTAATCAAACAATTCAGTTTAGCATAAGTATGCCGTTAGTTCTATTTAACCCATTGATAGGGCCCTATCAGGTGCTACCACTCCGAGCCAGAGCGGACCTGCGAGCGATGGCAATGAAGGGGTACTCCGCATTTCCCAAAGCTCCAGCATTGCTGGAACCTCACCATGAGATTGTTTAGTGTCTTAATCAGGACACTCGTTCGGGGATCTTACCCCTCTGCAGAGGTACAGTCGGTGTATTCTACAACCCCAGCCGACTGGGCAAGTTAGTGAATGAGTTTTCTTTCTGGCTTTGGCAAAGTGGATAGTTTTCTCCATGGGGAGTATTTGATGGATTTTACGGCTGTCGTAAAAAAATTCCTGCAACTACTCTAAGTAACTGACGTCCATCATTCAAAAATTTTGAGCAACCACTGAAAAGATAGTAAATACATCTTCTTCCTCTTGTTATACAGGGTGTCTTAAAATAGATGCAAACCAATTAATATGATAATGATTTATCACTAAAACAAACGCAATGGTGGTCATTTGGAACGCGTCCTGTAAAAAAATACATTCTTTTGAGTTAGAGACATCAAATCAATGTTTATTATTATTATTTTTATATCAGCGTCCAGGACATATAATCTTTTTTTTTTTTGAGTTTCTTGTCTCAGTAATAAATCATTATCATATTAATAAGTTGCATCTATTTTGAGACAGTTTTGAATGATTTTGTCTCCAAATAAGTAATGATACAAAATATTTTTCCTCTCTTA
Source organism: Sepioteuthis lessoniana (assembly GCA_963585895.1). Taxonomy (NCBI): domain Eukaryota; kingdom Metazoa; phylum Mollusca; class Cephalopoda; order Myopsida; family Loliginidae; genus Sepioteuthis; species Sepioteuthis lessoniana. The sequence goes on along the minus strand of OY757915.1, from coordinate 96,157,724 downwards.
TCCAAGACATTGTGATAGAGGATTAATAGTTGTTATAGTATACTATTTTCAAACCCAAAACAAAAAAGAACACATTATTAGTAAGTAAAGTAAAGTTGGCGACCACAGTCGAGAGTGACCCGAAGGCTCCCTTTTCGATAGCTACTACACCAAGGTGTAGGGAAGGGCGCTATTCCTTTCCCAGGATTTCTCCACTTTACCCTTGATCCGTAGCTTATAATGCTGAGTGTTAAGCAAGGAGGCATCAAGTACCATTTTTAAAGTCTTTGGTATGACTCGACCTGGGATTGAACCCCGGTCCCCCGGGCCATTGGCGAGCACTCTAACCGTTATGCCAAGTAACGTTATTCGCAGTCACATGAGTCCCGTGTGTATTGAGACACCATATATTTAGTGTATAAAATTTATATTCAAATGCAACAGTTGTTATGGGAGAGATATAGTATCAGTTTTTTCTTTGTCTTTTCTGCAGAATCTTTTTCAAGAAAAATCTCAGTGTAAAACTAGATGACCTATAAATCCTCGGGGTCGTAACTGTTGTCTATAATGATATTGATGCTCTTATTAATGAAGGAGTGACCGATTCCAATTAGCATTTCCTATTTATCTTTTATATGAAAAATGGATAATGAAAAAATTATATTTCACAAAAATGCAGATCCACAACTTTATTCTTCAGTTGTAAATTAGACTGAAAATTGCTTTATTCCGTAAGTTAGTGCATTTCAAGGAATAACCCAAAAGAAGCCGCTTTTTCAATTTTGCTGATACATAAATATATAGTAAAAGTTGGCATTACGCTGTGGATAAAGGATTAGGAATTGACAGACTCGGACAGAGGAAAACAAAACACGTCTATTTCGTAGAAAGCTGAAAACTTTATTAAGGGCTTATGGGATAGAAAAAGAGTAAACAAAAAGAGAGATAATAGCAGCAGTTATCGGACTTGTATAATACTCTTCCAATCCCATCACTTGCTCTCATATTATCATTTCGTTCATTTGTATATATGTGAAAGCCACATATTATCTAAAGTCCGAATGACATTCCTTTGGATTATTTCTAGTTTTGCTCGAGTTAGTGGTTTTGTCATAATGTCTGAGAGCATATTGGCTGGAGAACAATACATAATGTTTATATTGCCGTTGTGCAGGGCGTTCCTAATAAATTAATATTTTTCCCTGGTTGTCCCCAAATATTTTTACTGGAACGTATTCTTGTAGAGGGTCCATCTAGTTTAACAGTTGAGTGAGGTATAGACCTTTTTATGTGAACTTTTCCTGAGCTATGTACCAAGTTTTGCATGTAGATAATGCGACAGTGAGTTGCTTCTTTGATTTCCAGTGATGTGTCTTTGGGGAGTTTGTGGTACATTACACGCTGCTTTGTAGCAGTAATCGATGTTGATTAGGGCTTGGTCATTTTTATCTTCGGCTTTTGTCTCATAGTCCTCCAAGTAACGAAAGACGTTCCATTCCCGTATCTTCGAGTATGGCAATCCTCCTCGGTATAAGTTTGTTTGTCGACGCTAGGTAGCTTGTTAGAAGTTTCTTCTGATTTGGGATCTCTCTGGAAAAGATCATCGTCCTCATCATTTGGTAGGTAGGTTTGGGTTTACTGTTCGGTGACGTTGTTGATGAATCTAACCGGTCTGTGTTTGAGGACTTATCTATTTTCGGAGTAGTAGAACTAGGTATGTTAGGCTGCCTCCGTTGTATTCGACAAATATTCCTTTTTTGCGTCTTAGGTCTAATTTCTTTTTGGAGAGTTTGTTGGCATAACACGTTGAATCGAAAATATTAATTTTTAAAAGATCAGGTTTCCTCCCAGTTACAGCGTAATAGGCTGTCTGCTTCAAGCAGTTGTTAAAGCATCTGTTTCGTACTACTGCAGGCGCCATAACAGCATACGTCCACAGAGTTTTAGTAAACCACTTTCTACGATCATGCACCTCGCTATTTCAATTAGTGTTCGCCAATTTCTGTTCCATTCTGATAGGGAAAGAATGGTGTTGAGGTCTCATGCATTATGTTATTTCTGCGGAGTAATTATTGAAAATTGCTTGGCTTGAACTATTTGCCATTGTCCGATCTCCTTTTAGATTAAAACACATGTACTTCGTTTTGTCTACATTCATATGGAAGCCAATGTCACCTGCTGCCTGCTCCAGACTGTTCATCAGGGATTCGGCTTGGGTTGGTGTATTTGCCAGAAGCGCTATGCCATCTGCGTAGTCTGCGTCCGTAATAGTTTGTGCGAGGTATCGTCTGCTTATTGTCTTTTTTAAGTAAAACCATTTTCTTTCATTAAGTCTATCGACGTTCGAAGTTCGAAATCTAGGCGGATTATAAACAGATATGAGACTAATGTATCTCCTTGCAGAACACCAGCAACAATATCAAAGAAGTATGTGTATCCATCAGGTGAGCGAACTTTTACTTTCGTGTTTTTATAGAGTATCATTTTAGCTGTGACAATTTCTTTTGGGAGACCATAGGCTTGAAGTATTTGCTCCATTTCCCCCTCTGTGTATGGAATAAAATGCCCTGGAGAAATCTACAAACAATAATGTCACCTCGAGTTTTTTTTTGGGGGGGGGGGGGTTTTTTGCACGAACTCCCACTAAGATTCGACGTATTGTCAGAATCTGTGATGTTGTGGATCGGTTGGTCCGAAAACCATTTTGATTCTTCCTAAGAATTTTCTCAGTTCTGGTTCGATGCGTTTGAGTAGCAGAGCATTATAAATCTTAGCCGCTATGAAAATAAGGGTTGTACCTCGATAGTTTTTGGCAATTCCGAGGTCACCCTTCTTGGGGAAAAGGGGGATGCAGCCTTTTGTCCATCTCTCTAATGTCTTCTGGTTACATACGGTGTTGCAGTATCGGAGCAGTAAGTCATTGAATTTCCTTGCCTTCCATACTTCTGGTTGTATTTCATCAAGTCTGGTCGCTTTCCTGTTTTTAATTTTCTCAGTGCTACATCGAGTCCTTCTTGAGTAAACTGATTGATGTCTAGTTGGTTATTAATAATTTTGGAGGTAGGTTTATTTGTAATTTTAGGGAATTTTCTAAGCAGATAATTGAAATGTTGTTTCCACATGTGCATTCGTCCTTCTTGGCTGAGAGCTTTTAGTTTACCTCTCGAGGTGTTCTTCATTTTACTCTCTTCATTTACGGTCTGCCACGCTATTCGAGATTGTTTATCTTTCACCGAATTTCTTATCTTATTAATCTAGCCAAGAATGTATTCTAATTGTTCTTTTTGGTATGCGTTAAGTAGTTCTCTTTGTGCCTTCTTAAGTTTCTGAGCGTTGAAATTAGTTGGGTTCCTTTTACTGCATGGAAATGTTGTTTTCACGTCTCATTTTTCCTAACTGCTAATCTCTCCCATAGAACTCTATATTTTGTTGGTGTGCATTCTGCTACTGCTTCCATGTGGGCATTGACGAAGTTCTCATAATCATCATTTGGAGTAAGTGCTTCGGATATCTCCTGAAGAGCATCGAATCTGTTTCTTTGCGTTATCGTATATTTATTGCTAATATCTCTATTGTTAAGCAAGGACCAGTTATAGTGTGTGGTTTTGGTTGTTTGCGTCGTATTCCAGCGTAGGCTCAGACGTATCTTTTCTGTGACAATTCTGCGATCAGTTGACACTCCTTCAAAAGAAGAATATGCTTCACAATTCAAAGCGCAATTAATCCATTTCTTATTCATGAGGATGTAATCTATCTGTGCTTTAGCATTGTTTGCGTATGTGTAAGTCTATAACGAAGAAGGTGGTTATGTTACCCTCTCCGCTATATTCAAAGTAAAAATATATGAGTCAAACGAAGATATCGAAAGTTTTTAATTTAGAAGTTTAATAAAGGCTTGAGATGAGAGGTAACCTTTGTGCTGGTCATCATAGTGGGGAGAAAGCAGGCATTTTGTGTTCAGCCAGTAGTTCTAAGTCCCATAGATTTTGGAGTGAGGAATAAATGTCTTCGAAATAGGTAAGCAGAATAGAGATGGAATAAGGCAGCTAGGTGTTTGTGTGAGATTTGCTTCACTACAGTCATAGCAAAGGTTTTGTAGCTGAATAAGGACATGAGTGATGTAGTAAGCCATAAGCGTAGTCCTATAGCAGTGGGAGAGATAAGAATGATGATCCCCCACAGAGTTAGGAGGAATGAAATAGCTGAATGTCTTAGCGGAATTACGCGTCGCTGTAGACATAGCAAAAGTTAGAGGCGACATAAAGGTGTTCCTGTGAGTGGCGGAATAAATACATCTAATTTATATTCAACTGGGAACCTTTGGTCAAGGAGGGTAGACTCAAGGATCCATAAATTAGATGGCTTTCCTCATGGTGTAATGGTTCTGCTGCTATGAAGAGAGAGGACAGAAAGTACGAAAGATTCTGAAGAAGAGAGTTTGGCGGGCTTTCACCATTTTTATGTTGCCTGGGAAAAATAGTCTGGGCAGAATAGGATAAGTCATCCTCATTGGGTGAAAATATGCGACGATCATAACGGTCAAATTAATTTACGCACCAAACAAAATTACGAAGTACTTTCTGCTACAAGTCTATAGTTTGCCTATACTTTTCTGTAATTTAGTATTAGAGAAGATTAGTCTATTTTCAAGTGAGAATTTTGTCGGATGTTCCCCATTTCTGTTTGACGAGTTGTGTGAGCAGAATTTGTTTTTTCGTCTCTACCTATTTGAGCATTCATGTCTTTACCGATGATTGGAACATTGTGTTTGGGGATGCTACGAACAAGGAAATATAGCTCGTTATAGAAGGCGATGAGGTCAGTTTCATCAGTATCATTTGTAGGACTGTAGCAGATGATCGTTATGTTAAATGTAGCTACCATCATTTTCGGTTGTATTTTCTCGTTGCTTTTAAGTGATATTAAGGCGCAAGGACTGAGAAGCATTTCTACACAATCATTGACAGAGGTTTTTCCATGAAGATATATAGATAAATGTCCATCCATTGCCAGAATCGCGGTGCTATTGGCCTAGTGGCTAGAATGTTCGCCAGTGGTCCGGGAGACCCGGGTTCAATCACAGATCGAGTCATACCAAAGACTTTAAAAATGGTACTTGATACCTCCTTGCTTAACACTCAGCAATATAAGGTACATGTCAAGAGTAAAGTGGAGCAATCCAGGGAAATAAGTAGCGCCCTCCCCTACACCTCGGTGTAGTAGCTATTGAAAAGGGAGCCTTCTGGTCGCCCTCGACTACGGTCGCCAACTTTACTACATTATATATACACTATGTCTATATTTTTATATACATATATGTCCATATTATATATATATATATATATATATATATATATATATATATATATATATATATTACATAAGTACCTGGTCAACGACAAGACTAAAAAAATTTAGGAACAGCAATGAAATAGAAGGAAAGCAGAGTAATCTAAAAATGTGTCCTTATTTGTAGTTAAAAAATTTCACCTATCAATTGAAATGAAAAATATTTGTGGAGGCGTCATTAAATGTGTAGCTCCCACAATTTTGTCGAGGGTGACATTTAAGCACAAGCAATATAGACAACGCAGAAAAAAAAAGAAATTTAACAACAGGATAACATACAACAGACAATTTTATATACAAACAACAAAGCAAAAACAATACAAAGGTACAAAAAATATTCTGATATTATTCGAAAGCGCAGACTATATAGATATCCATGTCACGTGCCGGCTCCATACATAAGATTCATTTTTGCGAGGGACAAAATGAAAATGCACGGACGTAGTTGAAAGCACATGGCACGTGACTACTCTGTCCAATGAGGTACCCGAATTGACGAACTGCATTCATAACATAGTATAGCACCGGACTCCCGGGTCCAGTTCACGCTATAAACGGGCGTCCGTGTCCGACTCACGTAATATATCGAGTGAGTCCATGTCTAGCTGCAGGGTCATCTGGGTCACATGCCACTAAGTGAGCCGATAACCAGCATCGTCAGGCAGGGCTCAATCTTTGGTTCGTTCGCGATCTCCCCTTCCCTTCCTTAACCTCCACTAAAAACCGACCTTGTGTCAAGTACTGTTTGGTGGTATCCACTACTTTTGTTTCGGGAACAATTTAGAACCGAATTTTTTACTCCACGTGCTTCTCGCCGGCCATTAAAAAAATATAGTGGTGTAAATCCTATATATTCTTTTATTCTATGAATTGTTTTTCCGCTTTTATTATTAGTTTATATTTGAAATGATATATAAAAATATGTTACCCTAAGCTGGTGAAAGGTTTTTAAATTGTTTCATGATTTTTTCTTTGTCCTCAATAATTTTTTTTTAATTTTAAAATTAGTGCTCTGTTACAGAACAATTTTTTAGTTAATAATTTTCGAAAAAGTAGCGTAGTTTTAATTCAAATTTTTACTTACCCTATTAAAATTAAACGATAAAGAGTTCACGTATTATAATAATATTCTCTTATTTCAAGAATGTTTGAAATGTTATTCTAAGAAATGTAACCCTAAACTGGAGAATGATTTCAAACATTATAATTTTATTTTTCTAAAGACTTTTTAAAAAAATAAGATAAAATTTTTATTCTGTTCTTAATTACCTGTTGAGTTAAAGTTATAAAAAGTGTATTCGTTTAATTTATTTTTTCTTTTACTTGATAAAAATGTAACAATTAAAAGAAACTAAGTATTAAAATGTATCCTTGTTTTAGGTGGAAAATTTGACGTATTGATTCAAATAAAAGTATTCGCTTATTGTATAAATAGTTTATTTCTTTTTTGTGTCATTTAAGTTTTGAGTTACATCGATGTTCTAAAAGATATGAAAAGTATTCGCGTAAAAATTAGTTTTTGAGTCATCGATAAACAATGCTTTCCGTTTACTTATTTATTTATTTATTTTTACCTTTAAAAATGTAACATTAAAGTAAATACAATGAAAAAAAGAAGCACAGAATTACAAATGTGAAGATTTTAAATTACAATTCTTTTTTTTTTACATTTAAAATAGTATTTTAAAAAAGGTATCCTTTGGTTTGAAACATTTTCATGATTTTTTTCAGCTCTTCAAAAAATTAATCTTTTTTTTTTTTTTACTATTAATACTAAATTACAAAATAATTTTCGAAAAGAATATTAAATTCAAATTTCGCCCAGGGAATCCGTGTAATATTTTAACATAGTTATGCTTTAGAAGAAATGAACAGTTCACCTTTCAGGTACTCAATCGATTGAGTTTTAATTACTGAATTTTATTATTCAATGTGTAAAAATCAAAAACTAATTTTTGTACTTTTCCTTTTTAAAACATTAAAGTGTATGCGCGATTTTAATGTTCAATAACATCTTTTTTCTAAGTTCTAAGTCCACACGAACATACCAAAACAAATGTGACTACTTTATATATAGACAGACAGACAGATGAAATCAAATAATACTAACTTTGTCCGATACCATTTATTAGATTTAGTGTGTGAACTTTATACATAAATGCAATCACTATTATGGGACAGAGATAGTATCACGTTTTTGACTTGTCTTTTCTTGTGTATGTTTTCAAAGAAAAGTGTTTAAGTAATATAAAATCAGTCTAAATAATACTTACTATGTCTTATAATGGTTGCTACATTTAGTGTGTTATTCATATTCAAATGTAACAATTATTATGAGACACTTTGTATTAATTACTGGTTACCACTTGCATATTAGTAGCTTTTTTTTATCATGAAAAAGGCATTTGAATGACCGATGGAGAGAGAGAGAGAGAGAGAGAGAGAGAGAGAGAGAGAGAGAGGCTATTTAAGAATATCTAGCTACTCCTAAATGTCATCAGACAGTTTCCTCATTCTCTAGGGTGGGGCTTGTGTTTGGAGAAATACTTTTACTTTCCTGTTCATGGACTCTTCTTTGTTAGGAATAACCATGGCTTAAAGTTTATGGTTATTATGTATTACATTAGTGACTGGAGCCAGCCAAGTGCTTCCATTTGTGCAGTTATTAGTCACCTAGGACTATCTGAACAAGTCAAGATAATGCCAATGTTACTTTGCATAATCCTTTCGACACCTCTCTGTCCTTTGAGCAGGTATTCCTATTTTCTTGACCTTTCCTGAAAAAATTGATATCAATTTAAATGTAAAGTAGGCGACCGTAGTCGAAGGCGACTCGAAGGCTCCCTTTTCAATAGCTACTACACCGAGGTGTTGGGAAGGGCGCTACTCATTTCCCTGGATTGCTCCACTTCACCCTTGATACATATCTTAAAATGCTGAGTGTTAAGCAAAGAGGTATCAAGTACCATTTTTGGAGTCGTTGGTATAACTCGACCTGGGCTATTGGCGAATACTCAACCCACTTGGCCAATGATGAACTCACTCTAATATTACAATACCCAGTCGGTAGCGCTTAGACTATATCCACCGACAGAGAGGTAAGATCCGCCTCCAAAAGTGGTGTCCACATTCCCTAAAGCTCCAAGAATGAAGCCTCACCATCAGATGGTTTAGTGTCAGCTTTTTAGCTGGGCCGTCTGGCATTCGTGCCGGATGGGTGCTCGAAACCAAGAGCAGACTCGGGGCCGAATAGGCCCCCAGCTTCGGCTGGGCAACCTTCGGGTGGGCGAGCTGCACTTTTGTCCCCTTTGTACGGCACTAGACCAAGCGTCTAGTTTAAGCCGTAAACTGGCATACGTGCCCGGACTCACATTTGGGTTCGTGAAACTGCTTGCCTCATCAGGCTCACATTGCACTAAGTGAGCCGATGAGCAGCACTGACAAGCAGGGTTCGAGTCTCGGCTCCTTCCCGACCTTCCCCTCCCCTTTATCCCCACTTTAATCGGCCTTCGGGCTTTTGACCTTGTGTCAAGTCGTGTCTGGTGGGAGGCAGCGACAAATATATGGTTTAGTGTCATATCCAGAATACACGGTGGGTGGCAGATTTCTTACTCAGAGATGCAATCGGCGTATTCTACAACCCATCCGAAAATTCCAGGAACAATGGTCAGTAAAGATGGTAATGCTGACAGTGTTTTTAGACATGAAAGGACCCATCCCCATTGATTTCTTTGAAAAAGGTGCAACAGTAAACAGTGCTTCTTACTGCCAACTCTTTAGGCAAAATTCACTTTATTTATTTAATGAACTTCGTATAACCCAACTAGGGTAAAACAAACTAACCCAATCTTTCCATTGTTTCTTGTTATTGTTTTCACACACTATAGTCTTTATAACATATTCTATTTATTTTGATTTTTTGTTTTTCTTTACTGAGGCCATGACAATAATTATTTATTTTGACTAGTATTTTCTTACATTTTTAAAAAATTTAGCTGTTTTTTATAATAATAGTTAACACTTCTTTACCTTAAAAACAAATGAATTTTTTAAAAATATTACTCATTTTATCTTTAAAAAACCACACAACACACATTACATTTAATTTCCTGCCTTTTAAAAACTCATTTTCTTTTAAACTGAAACACAAATCCCATTAACTCGTGTGTAATGCGACAAAGATTTTTTTTTAATGGATGTTCGAATTGAGGTATGATATTCGATTTTTTTTTTTTTTTTTTTGTACAAATTAACTGATATATTTCAATTTGGTTCTATTAAAAGTGTTCAAACAGACAAATTAACGAATATGGAAAAGAAATCTTTTTGGAGTCATGACGTCCGTTGTTAAATGAAAAAATAATTTCCAAAAATAAGATAAAATAAAAATATGAAGCGAGAATAGATTTATTTTTTATAGTTAATTCAAAGCTTCGTAAAACGCCGGTTTAACCTGTAAACAAAAAAACAAAAAAAAACCTGATGTAACGAAAATAAAGAAATATTGTATTTTCCCGTATCATGTATAAGCCGCACGTTTAAATCAACAAAATGCTCGTATTACTCAGCATCTATTGTACTGGTATTTATCACAAGGCCAAAGTTTTAAAGTTATGGGGTCGGGTGAGTAAAAATCTTTCCAAATAAATACTTTTGTAAACCGTGCGTCTTATAGGCCAGCAAATACGAAATCCTGTAAAAAAAATCAGGACTTCATTTATTTATTTTTCATGGAGGGAGAAGGTAAACTTTGTATCTTCTAATAAAGGAGGAAGTTCTGGTTACCACTCGAATTATGTTGTTTTTGATCGAGTGTATCGTGATGGCATATACCACTTCCCTTGTCATGCCCAGTGGAATGTTACCGATATGCTCCAAATCATTTAGTTTCATGTGAACCCTTTAACCTTAGCTTACCGTTGAGAAAATTCATGAAGTCTGTTAACTTTGCTGCATTTATTAAATTCAAAATAGACCAATCATTCTAAATCTAATCACAATTCGAAATTAGAACTGGATTACCCAAATAATACAAAACCAAGGAATTACTTTAACTTTCTTGGTTTAAACAAGATTAAAACTTATTTAAAAATTAGAAACGGGAAAAAATTATTAGTAACGTAGAGTTACGCCGCTTAGCGGAAGTTATACATTCATTAAAAAAATAGATAAAACAGGAACACGGACACGGTCACATGGTGAACGTCTAGACAAATATTGTCCAATTCTGTTTTTATATTCACATCTGTTGGCATAGATGTGCAGGTAATTCTTCTCTCTGAATCTATTAACTTAAGTTGTCCATGTGAGCATTAGAATAACGCCATGTCAAAGCAAGCTTTGCCTGCTCATAATGATGATGTAAGATAAATTAAGAGTATTTACTATTACATAAAACTATCCACATGCATTTAACACTCGGATTGATATTATTCCTTTATTTAAAACAGTATTAATGATACTGTATTATTCTAGAATTCAAAATTTTAGGGTTTCAAAAGAAACTCAGTATTCATTGTTCATTTTCTTTGCGTTATCCCATAAACACTTGTATTTCACAACTTGGTTCTTGCTTGAAAGCAAAAATATGTTTATTGTAATTACCCTTATCGATGCTATTAACTTTTTTCTCTGAAACTAATTACCCTGATAAAATTAGCATTCGAAATAAAATATTTTAATATTCAATGTTACAATACATTAAATAGTATTACGAAAATTTATAATTGAATCTAATAGGCTCACGGAAATATGAGGAATATTCTTGTTTCCCTTTATATTCATTTCTTCGTCCCAGGAATAAAACTTCAGTTGTATCACTTTGATGGGGGGGGATCTCTTTGGATCCTTTCCACAGAGGGTTCAATATTTTGTGTGTTCAATAACTATGCATATATTTTTTAGGATCACAAACCACATATAGGCCTTATAACACTGGCATCTAAACATATACAATAATATTTTAATATTCTCTATGAGTAAAGCGTATTGAACACAATAGATGCTACTTAAATACATTCAATCAGTTCACTAACAAAAAGAGGAAGATATATGACAGAATATTTATCAATTTATCTATTAAATCTACTCTCAAAACTTTCCCGTTCTTCAAAATATGGAAGGTACCTTCAAAGTCTTAGGTAAATTTCTTTTCAGTTGAAGAAAGTACATATACTGCTACTTGTCAAATGTTCAGAGTATGATGTCTGCAGTAATGGACAAAAACCTTCACCTGTTAAAAATATTGTTTTTTTTTTTTTTTAAACTTCTGATATCGGTTTATCAGATTAATAAAATTTTCGGTATTTTGAGCAATGAAGGATGGTTTCGTTTAAAAGGCATTTTTCATGTTTTTAATGCGCCTCCACTCCCCCATTCATTTTATTAATTAGATTCCCTTAATGAAGGTATAGCTAAATGATTTTTTTACATTTTTTAAATTACAGTTTGTCTATTTTTTTGTACGAATGTCTTATTTTTGAAATCTTAAAATAAAAAAAATAAAAATGGTACAATATTGCTAAAATATAGTCAAATCTTTTGGGGTTATTTTATGTCCTAGAGGTTAGGGTACAACGTACGTCTATATTTAAACTTCTTGTAGTTTAGTTTTTATTTCCTTTTGCTTTCTAATGGTTCAGGGGATTATGTTAAGAGATTACTTTTTAATAATATTGATCAGGTTTAAGTTAATAATTTTTGGTATAATTTTATTTCTCTCAAGAACAACATGTAATCTATGTTAACATTTTCAAATAGTTGGTTGATTGGATTTTATGGCACATCAACCCTTTTAGGTTATTTAATACCAAATCCTGTTTACACACGCACACACATACATACATGGTTTGTAAACGAATAGTTCGTAGGTAACATTTTAAACAAGTCAGAGTTCATTTGTTTCCACATGGATGGTTTCAAGTATTGCTATGTAAGACTAGCAATTCAAATTAACATCAGTCTTTTGTTTGCACATGGTTAAACATTTCTATTTGATCCATAGATGGGATGCTAACGGGTATTACAACTCCAGGTTAGAGTGGACTTTGGAGTAATGGCAATGAGGAGGTACTCTATATTCCCCAAAGCTCCATAATTGGAGCCTCGCTATCAGATGCAGTTTAGTTTTTTATATTTAAGACACTCGTTTAAGGGAGGGAGGGGGCTTCTTACTCCTCTCCAGATATGCAGAGATCTTTCATATTATTTGTATAGAAAAAGTATTTTCGGATGAAGTCGAAAGCTCCACATTCTATAGCAAATAATATTAACAGGTGATGAATTTTAAAAAGCTGTGCTTCTAGGATAGCGCCTCACATGCTTTCTAGTAAATAGTCTATTTTTTAGACTGAGTTCTACATCAAAGACTATTCAAAATGCTGTTTCCATAAGGGTTAATATTTTTTATATCTACAAATTTCGGAAGTATTATTATTATTATCATCGAATCACAGAAAAAAAGCTGTATACAGTAACTTCCCGACCAATAATTAGCATTACAATTGAATAATTCTATTAAAGCAGTAGGCATTTTATGAAAGTTATACATTTAGAAACGCCGAAGACGGCATCCCTTTGAGAGACTACAAGTCCCCCCCCATCATGAAAAATACTACATTTTAAGTTAAATATTATTAAAATAATTAACTTCCTCTTTATTTGGATGGTTAATGTATTACATTTGAATATAGTTTTTTTTTTTTTTTTTGCACATTACTGCAGAATTAACGAAAATTTTCATGGCTGGGTTATTTAAAAAAAAATTTTAAGAGATCAAATATGTATTGTGTGCAAAAGCTTCTTTTCTTTCTTTCAAAATTTTCTGTTAGGTAATGATACAATATACTTCTGAGAATTACTGTTGAGACAGATTTGTACAAAAGACGGATTTTCAGAATATATGAATTGTTACTTTTTGAGAAAATTAATGGACCAGAAAAATGGGCTTTTTGAGGTAAAATAAATATTGTTCAATACGTTTGTTACTCGCTACTTAGAATGAATAAAAGGTCAAGTGTCAAAATTTAAATTAAAATGCATAAAACATCTTTAGAGTGCGTGAGGAGTGAATGTTCTCCTCTCTAATTCATTTTGAAGGTATAGTCGAAATTTTTCAAGAATCTGGAGGTTGTATTTATTTATTTTAATTGTGGTATAAATGGTTTTTAGGTCGAAGATACTGGCTGTTACGCCGCCTGTTTTTTCCGTTTTTTTTTTTTTAACCTTACTTAACGTGGTCACAAATAATCAAAATCATTCATTTAGTAATTTACAAAGCGCTTTTGCTTCGATATGGCACAAGGCCGAATTAATGGGGCGCCCAATGAGACTCGAACTCACTCGTGTAGGTTTGCTAGTCTAGCTTGCTAACCGTTACACCACCAGAGGTGCCCCAAAATCATTCATTTAAAAATTCTCAGGAAGTTTATTTAACTATTATTATTGTTTTGATTTCATTTAATCGCCCTTGAACCATTATTAATAGTAAGTTACGTAACTTTTTGGTTAGACGTGGCACAAGGCCATATAAATGGGGCACCAAATGAGACGAACTCCCTCCTGAAGATTTGCTTATCTAGCTTGCTAACCATTTCGCTACCCTCCATCATTGATATTTGTCCATACGTCCCACCAACCTTACGAGTACGGCAGAGGGCCTTTTTTGAGGTGGGTCCGGACGCTGGGCCGTAGCCCCAGACATTGACCTACGGCTTCAAAAATGCCTAGGGCTCCGTTGGCATTCTCCTAAAAAGGGACACCTTAGGCGATAAACCTGAGAGGACGAGCACGTGACGTACGCATGTCAAACGGCCTTGGTCGACCAACCGATCCGTGCATCAAGAAACACTCCTTGCGTGCGATTCGAGTCGCGAGGTTCAGTCCCACCTTGAAACGCTCAGTATTCCTATATTCATACCGGAGTTTAATATACTTATCACATCATTTCAAAAATTAGTTTTTTATTTAATCAACTAATTAGACAAATTTACAGAATATTTTTCCAAGTTTTTAATCTTTAAAGAATATGAAGTAAATTTGTTCAAATTAATAAAAACTAAGAAGTAAGATTTAGGTCCTAGATATTGTATTCGAAAAGAGTACTGTTTTGGTGATCACCGTTTGACAGTCTTTTTTTTTTTCTAATACTAAAACGATGTGACATTCCCTCTTCACCTGTGCCAAATAGACCTTATAGAAAACTTATATTTTTCTTTTAGCTTTCAATATGGTACAGAAATTTCACTTAACAAGGACAATTACTAAAAAAATTGCAAATGAATAATAATGTACTTTTTTAGTGCTGCTTTTTGTAGCCTTCAATCTTTCAAACCCAACTACGACTCAAAATGCATATTTAAAAAATTTGTATAACATATTTGTGTAACCATTACATTCTGAAAACATTCTTATTCAATTTTAGTACTTTTTCTATAGTATTCAAGTTAATTTTAACTCTGGTTTTGGAATTAACATTAAATTTTGAATTTGTCCGTGTTTAAGTTTTTTCTTTTTGTTTTTGTTCTATATATCCTTGTTGAACAGATTTAGTTAAAGGGAGACAACTTGACTAAAAAATCGTCTTCAATGTAGACATTACAAGATACAGGGAGCACAATAACACTTTAGATTGAAGCTAGTTTACAGCTGCCAAACTATTTTGCATATAGTTAGCTGCATAGTTTATGCATTTTCGTTAGTGTACAAGAGCCTGTATAGATAGCAGCTAAGTAGCCACATTAAGTGCAGAGATTTTTTGTTGAATTCCACATTAGATCAAACAGTGTATGTGAGCACAGTTAGGCGGTGAGTGATGCGTTTTAACAATAATGGTAGTGATGAGAGTGACAAGCCACAGTTAGCCCAGCTGTCACCTCATGAAATGAGTTTCTCAGTCAGTACATCTGTACAAATTGAGTTGATAAAAGATGGACTATGCTCACTAAATTCTTCTGACAAAAATGTCATTTTCAATGCTGAGAAAATGTGGGCTGCTCCACTGGTGCAGGTTTGTTTGAATACAGTGTGTAGGCACTTTATCATTGGTGAAAATTTCTTAACAAATAGCAATAACTATATGGAAACATGTTTTTGTAGCTGAAAACTTGCTCTATCCAATGGTAATACTGTGCTCTTTATATCTCATATTTTCCATAAAAAATAAAGAAGTTTTTGGAGTACCATTTATATTGTTGATTGTCCTATTAGTTTTTCCCTATGCTATATATATATCTCAGTAGGGACGTCATGTAGAAAAACATGATAGTCAAATTGAGTTTATTAAAATTTATACTATCAATTTTCAACATCTACTTGCTTGAAGTAAGTAATTGGTTTAATTTATTTGTTTAATGGCACATCAACCTATGGGTTATCTAATGCAAAAATTTTCTTCATTTGTCAATGATTGTAATAACTATTTTCAATATTACTTTGCTTTTTTTTTATTTTTTAATTATACTTTTTATTTGCCTGTATTCATTTGTTTGCACACAGTCATTTATATCAAGTATTCCTATCTAATACAAGTAATTTGCACACAATTGTATGATCGTAAGAGTTTCTAAAACTAACTATACACAATTTTATGTTTTCTAGTATTCCTCTCTAATGCTAATAAATATATGGTTTCAAGTAATTACTCCTAATCAATAATTTGTTTGCATGCAGTTATGTGGTTTCAAGTATTCCCATCCAATAATAATGATTTTCAAACAGGTGTATTTGACTCATAGATGGAACTATAACAAATACAGTTACTCCAGATTAGAATGCATTTCAGAGTAATGTCAATGAAGGGGTGCTGTACACTCCCTAGGGCTCTAGAAATGGAGCCTCACTGCCAGAAGTGTCATACCCAGGATATGTCTTTGGTAGGTGGTGGTGGGTTCTTATTCCTCTGGAGAGAATGCAGTTGGTGTGTTTTAAGCTCTGCCAGCAGGGCTAATAAAGTATCTAAGATGCTGTGATAAGCCTGTAACAGTTGACAAGCCATTAGAACTGCCTCTAACAATTTATTTCTATTACTGTGTTTTGAGGCACTTAAAATTGAGTATATTTTCTTTAAATCCTACATGTAGACTATTATAGTATATTAATAAAAATGGACTAATATTTTTTTCATTTGTAATTGAAATTTTTAATGTAAAATCTTCAAGGCTGAAATAAATATTATAGTTTAGTTTGGTTTAGTTTCTTTGTTAATAGTGCATATCTATTCCTTTGTCTCAACTGAGATTTTTCCATTTTTGGGCAGGCAGTTGTCCAACTTCTCAGTAGTAGTAGTAAGAGGGTTTAATCCACCAATCAAATGCTAACCTGTTCTATCTGGCATCTCTGACTGCCACTCATAGCTACCATCCCATTCTCCCACTCCTACTTCCCTATAAACAACCTATTACTACTCTTTTTGGTTGCTCTTCGATCAAGTTGACCAATCTCTTCCTAGAAACCATACAAAAGGAGGCCATCTTTTATTTTAATTAATAGTCAAGTCTTAAGAATTTTATAAGTTTTTCACTGAACCCTTTTTTTTGTGCACTCATTTTATGAAACAAAGCCACCTCTGAGATATTTAGATCCATGTCAAGTCATGGACACATAAAATTGGCCTTTTATAGGAATTATCAATTCCCACAAACAGATTTTTAAAAATATTTTTAATTCTTTCTTTTTCATTTTCTCAGATCACTGGAGCCACCACCCCAGATGGTCTTCCTCAAATGGAAATCTCAACTGTCCATAAAAGAGGTTCACTTTTTAATACCTTCTCAAGAGGTCTGCCTGACTCTTCTTACATCCCATAAAATTCATCTTTAGTTAAAAACAGCTTTTCAATCCCTCATACAATGTCACACAGAACCTCCTAAAATTAATAAAAAAAATCAATTTTTTTTAAAAATCTTATAAATCATAGTTAATCTTTTTTATATGCTAAACAATAAAAAGTATTTCCTAAAGAAATTTTCTCAGTTTTATTTTATGGCCAAACCTTCATCATTCAGATGTGTCAAACTTTGATAATTCAGTCCAACTTGGGATAAAAGAGACAACAAATATTCAGAGAAAATTCTGTTAAAATCAATGAAGTACCTTGATCTTTACTAAGCTGAGTATGGTACAAGGTTAACTAAGATGATGATGGGGGTCATGTTTCAAAAAAAAATCCTAAATAGTTCAATATTTATGCTGCGAGAACTCTGCACTTTTATTAAAAACTAAAATAATGAGAAAGTGGTGGGAATTATAAGTTTGCCTCTTTAAAAATGTAAATAGAAAAAAAAATTGTCTCTCTTGCATTTATTCAAATATTCTGTTTAACTTAGAGACATCTTGGATTGAAGAGAACAAATAAGCTAAAATACTTTTGTGTATTCATCTTACTTTATTTCTTCTATAATGTCCTTACATTTTGCTCATGAGCATCTCAGTGCCTGGAAACCAACTAAATGTTACATCTATTTTCTCAGTGTTGTCCAGTCACATGCTCTTATTCAATCAGTGCTGTGAATTCAAGCGACTCCTGGGGTCACCATACATCTCTCAAAATGAGTGACATCCTCACAGTATTTGTGTACAACTTTTAATTCAAACTCAATTTTGCTTGAGTATTATATAATATTACAATTAAATATTTTCAAATAAATCAAATTTCAGCATTAAATAACTAATAATGGGTTGATATACTGTGATGCATATTATTATGAAATATCTTATCTTTCTATTTTCTTTTACTTCAGACTCATTTGAATAATTATGGAACTAGGATTAAATTTTGATGACACTTTTTATGAGGCCAGTACGAAACAGAAAAAACCTCCTCCAACCAACTACAATGCAAAATTTTGTTCCATGTTGGTGAGTTTTTATCTTTAATGCTATGGAAATTTAGTCATTTTTCAGTTGGTAAGATATGAAATATGTTTTTCATTGTCTATCACTTTTTTTGCCTTGAATTGGTTAATGAAATATCTCCTGAAAAATTGTTTGTTCCTGCCATGGCTGAAGTAATAAATCACAAGAAATTTTTTTTGTCCTGTTTGTTTCATAGTAGTCATTACATTTAGTGTATGAAATTTATATTCAAATATAACAGCTTGTGGAACAGAAAAAAGAATAATCAAACTACTTTTGTCTTTTAATAATTGATAGTTTTAGGGTATGAAATCTTTATTCAATTGTTACAAATATGAAATAAAGGCTGTAATATTTTTTTTAAGGTTATTACCTTTTAAAATAGAAAATTTGATATTTTCTTCATTGAATAATTGAAATTTATTTAACTCCTAGTGCAAAATAACTTATAACTGTAATTAATGTATAATATGCAGTAAAAATGATTTTTTAAATTATTTTTTACTGCACAATAAAGACTTTTTTCCTGGGTTGGTAAAAACATGCAAGAAGCAGAGGGAGCTACTTAGTGTTTAAGTTAGTTGGATATTTCTCCCCAACTTACTACAATGGCTTAAAGTTTGAATTCAGTTATGATTTTGTTTGCTGATTGTGATTGTGGCAGACTTTTCACATTTGAAAGGCTTATAGCAAAGAAATAGGTCAACTCCTGGGCAAACTTCTCCTCAGGTTAACACCTGAACTCCTCCTTCTCCTACTCAGAATATGGTGTGAACCAGTCATTATCCAGCCATATTTCTAACTCCTGATCATATTCCTTACATGCCTACTTGAACAGAAGATACTCTGCTATCTTGTTCAACAGACTTGATGCTAGATTTTTAGCCCACTTTCTTTTTACAAACTAACACTAAAGTCTAGTTCATCTCAAGTATGTACTGCATTAAATGCACCCAATTCTGGGCCTCTTTTTGCATCAACATGTTTCTCCACTATTCTTGTAATTTTTCTTGTTACCTCATCTACAGACAAAGCCGAGTTTAGTTGATAATCTAAGTCACATGAACAAACTATTTTTCTCTGTGATACTAAAACTTAAACTTACTAAATAATTGTGTTGAAAAATCATCTACGTCAGAAAAGGGTTTCTGCCCTGTTTGCAATCTGCCAAAAGAAAGAAAAAATAAATCTTGGATGATTATAACTTGAAAGACAGTTATTTTGCTAGTCACATGTGCAGTAGGGTTTGCAGAAGTGAATTTTGCCTGAGGAATTACGTGCATTCTCACAAGTGCTTTTTGCATGTTTAAGGAGATGGATATCTTCTGTAATGAAATGACAGTCATTATAAATATAGAATTTACAAATAGGTATTTTGAAGTTTTATGGCTGTATATATAAAAAAAAAACACTCTTAATAATTGTTCTATTGGTTATTACAATTTGTATGTAATTTTTTTTTTGCAGTGGTTTGAAGATGAGGTTTCCACTCAGGGTTGTGAGGATGAGATGCAACTGCTGAAATTTAGTGGAGACTATAATTTTGGCCAGAAGAAATATCAGGTAGCCCTGGAAAAATTTGAGCAAGCTCTCAGTAGGTGGATATTACATAAATATTCTTGTTCAGTAATATAGACTTAAATAGTCATAAGTCAGTAATTTAATAATTGTTACCCTCATCTATTTTTTTTTTAAACGTATACATGTATATGTCTGGAGGGGAATTCCTATGACTAATGCCTAAAGTGGTGAACTGCAGCCTTGAAGTAAGTGAGTTCAAACTCCAGCAATCCGACCACATTCATTTTCTAACTAATACTGTTGAGAAAGGTATGATCTTCCTCATCATCCCAGCTATCGGTTAAATAGTATCACTGCTGTTCTTCTACATGACCTTGGAATTAAATAACCTATGAAGGTTGATATGCTATTAAACAAAGAAAATATATAAATCTCAAATTTACTTCAAGATGAATCCTTACTATTTTTCTGGCACCAGCTGCAGAGCCTA
Source organism: Sepioteuthis lessoniana (assembly GCA_963585895.1). Taxonomy (NCBI): domain Eukaryota; kingdom Metazoa; phylum Mollusca; class Cephalopoda; order Myopsida; family Loliginidae; genus Sepioteuthis; species Sepioteuthis lessoniana. The sequence continues at coordinate 96,137,533 of OY757915.1, read as the reverse complement.
AATCAAACTTACTTAGATACAAGAACATTTTTCTTCTCTTCTTTTTATTCTATTCTATGATAATTCATACAAAGTATGATATGCTATGTCATGTGTTTATGTTCTATTCTCTTCTATAAACAAATTGCCCTCTTGATGAAGTTAAGAATATATTTACTGTGTATCCCTTACAAGAATGTCTCCTGCAGAAGAGAAAGACTCCACAAAACAGGTGTGTCCTGAGTATAGCACTAAACTGCATCTGATGATGAGGCTCTAATTCTGGAGGTCTGGTGAGTGTGGAGAGCACCTTCATTGCCATTACTCCCTGGTCTACTTTAATGTGGTGTAGTTGTACTTGTTAGGGTCCTATCTATGAGTCAAATAGTTCTTTTTAAAAATTATTTCTATTCAATAGGACCTTGTACAAAAAAAACCCCTTAAGAAACAACTAGACAATAAATGTAAATATGAATGTAGAATGAATGTGATTCTCTAACCTGTAGGCATAAAATAACTCTTGACAGGTTGACATGCCATTAAAATCATTCAATCTCTAAACAAAAAGTCTGAAAAAAATTAACTAGGAATGCTTCTTGTAAGTCTTGAAATCTATTCTTTTTAGTAGCCTTGCTGCTTAAACTAATATTTAAAATGTGTTATTTCTATATAAATTTGGTTGCCTGTCTGTACTTACTTTTCTTTTTTTTTCTCTCTATCTATCTATCTATCTATATATATATATATATATATATATATATATATATATATACACACACACTGTGTATGTTTGTTCTATATAGAATTATGTCACCACAACAACCATTTTTTCCACCTCAAACAAGCTTCTGAGTGACTTTCAATATAAGATTACATAGGTAGCATTTTTTTCCTAATAGGGCTAGCTAATTTGCATATTTTGCTTTAAAAATTACTTAAAAAACAAAAGATAAAACAGGTTATTTGAAAATGAGTAACTGTTTTGTTATTTTTCCAATAACCTGTGAGTTTTTTTTAATAATCTTGTTGATAGCTTTTATAGTTATCCTTGTTTATGGTAGTGTTGTTATCAATTTTAACCTTGTTAACTGGTAACATAAACCTTATTACAAATTGAAACCCCAACACCAAAAAGTTTACTAAATTTTTCTTAAAAGGATAAAATATATTTGCATACCAAAATGACCTACTGAGTTAACAAAACTAAATCTTCAGTTTTTCCATTCAAGATTTTTTTTTTTGTTATTGTAAGATTATATTTATTTTATTTTGGTTAGGCATATGTGTTTGTATTAATTCACCAAATTTTAAAGTAGAAACTGAAATCAACAATGATTTGTCTTGGAAAGTTTAAATTCAGGCCATCATTATATATGTATTCCATGGAATTTACATGGGTACAGTTTGTACACTCTATTTATCACTAATCTGTTATCATTGTAACCAATATATGATCCTATGTAGTGGGTATAGTTTGTACACTCTATTTATCTGTTATCATTGTAACTAATATATGATCCTATGTAGTAGAAAATGGAATCAGTGACCTGAGTTCAAATCCTGAATGAAGCTGTTTGCAAAAGCATGAATCCATTTGGTAGACTGAGTTTTTTTTAACCTTGGTTAGGCAACCAGTCTAAAAGAAGAAAAACTCTGAATTCAAATGAGCTTTACATCTTCAGTTTTGAAAGCCATATTTGGCTCTATGTTTCCTGTGACATGTTTGAGGGTCATGTGTCATTTTTAAATTGCATTTAAGATAAATGATACAATCTTGTGAAAATGTGGGAGTAGACACTTCTAATTTGCTTTGAAAAGTGAAAGGGTTGAATGATTGCTGAACATGTACCTAAGGGAGGTCAAGTTATGGATATTCCTTGATATCTGTAGTAAAAACAGAAAGATGCATAAATGCTAATGAATCTCTATAGGAAGATATCATATTGTATGTTTATGTCTTAGTGAATGAGACATGAATTTTGAACTTCTTTTCAAACAGGTTATATTTACAGCTTTCTTACATTCAAAATATAAGCAACCTTGGCTTAGATAAGATATTTCCAAACTCATATTGCAATGTAAAAGGAAAAATCGGTTTAGAAACCTAAAAATACCAGCAAAAGAATCTTAACCGAGGGGCCAGGTAAATACATACATCACTTTTTGTTTTAGAAATTTAATAGAAAATGTGTTTAAAAAAACCGTCCTATTAGGATCATTTGCATTTATATGATTCAAAAGCGTTGGTTGGTTGGTTGTTTTCTAGCATAGCAACCATTGTAGGTTTTTTAATAGTAAATTCTGCTTATACATATGATTTTTCAGTGAATAGTTAGTAGGTAACATTTTTTAAACAAACCAGAGCTCATTAGTTTGCACACAGTCAAATGGTTTCAAGTACTGATATTGTTTGCACATAGTTAAATGGTTTCAATTATTGTTACTGTGTGCATATAGTTAAATGGTTTCAAGTATTGCTATTTATTGTTAGCACACAGTTTCAAATATTGCTATCAAACACTAATAGTTCTATTTGCACACAGTTAAATGGTTCCAAGCATTGCTATGTAATGCTAATAATTTAATATTAATCATTTGTTTGCACTCAGTTAAATGGTTTCAAGTATAGTAAATGATTAAATAGTTCTATCTGATCCATAGATGGGACCTTAACAGGTACTACCATTCTGCGTCAGAATGGCCTTGGAGCAATGAAGAAATACTCCCTATTCCCCAAAACTTTAGGACTGGAGCCTCACCATCAGATGCAGTTTAGTGTCACATTCAGGACATTTGAGGGGGGGGGCTTATTCCCTCTACAATTATCCTCCTTTGAGTTTGACTTTGAGATCTTTAGAACGTAATTGTGTAATTGAGGACACAGAAGACCAACTAGCAGCATTGACCTTTTTTCTTTCTTTTTTTTTGCTCCTTATAAATATTATATCTGAATTTTTCTTTCAGCACTTCTTCCTGAACACAACAATTCTATGTATCAGGACATGATGGAGTCTATAGCCAGGTGTCATTTGAATCTAGGAAACCCTGACAAGGCCATTATGACTGCCAACAAATTGGTAAATATATTCTTCTTGTTGTTCGCCTGATACTCTCTGAGCGCTACTCACTGAATTTGCCTCCACAGGTTAGAGCACAGTCTCAGAATCCATGGTCTTCAGCCTTGCTGATTTTGCCTGATCAATCTTGTGCAACCCAAGCAAAATTTCTTTTATTGTACTGTGATTGACTACACCTTCACCTTTCACACAACAAATATTTTTGGTTGTTTCTGCAGTCATCATCATGTTGTGCCACCAGCACGGATATCCCTGACCCTCTCTCGCTACTTCTCCCTATCATTCATCGCCTCTGGTAGGTCTTCAGGACTACATCCCGTATCCTCACATAGCTGCTGTATGTATGTATGTTCGAACTGGACTTTCTGCTTTTGCTCGGCCATGTGTGGGGATCCATAGGAGTACATTACTTATTAGCTCGTCCCTGCTTCTCCAGCAGTGTTCTGCATGTCTGATTCGTCTAACTTGGATAGTTTTTGTGATGGGAGGCAGGTGGCCGTATAGTTAGTGCCTTGTGGGGTGTTGCCGCCAGGACTTGTTCAATATTGCTCGCAATATTCTTGTGTAATTGCCATCTAGCTTCTTCTGTTAGCGTCCATGTAGTGCATCCATACAGCAGTATTGACACGACTGCTGCCTGGAAGAAACTGCATTTCATTTTATCGGTCAGGTCTGACTTCCATATGATCGATAGCTTATCAATAGCTGTCCATGCCTTCGTTAGCCGAGTGTCGATGTCTTTTTCAGTTGATGAGACACTGCTTCCTAGGTAGGTGAATTTGTCTACCAGTTTCAGAGAGGTTCCCTCTAGTGTGGAAATGTCGTCTGTTTGATTAAAGCACATATATTCAGTTTTATGTGCATTGACATAGAGGCCAATGCCTGCATCGGCTCGTTCCAAGCTATGCAGTAGTGTTTCAGCTTGGTTGGGTGTATTTGCCAGAATCGCTATGTCATCGGCGTAGTCGGCGTTACTAAAACTTGTAAAGCATAAGTTCTTGAATTAGACTATGTTGTGCATCTATCTGTACAGATTTTAAATCTCACACGAAGAGAAGTAGTGCACAACATGTCAGCATATCAACTAACATGATACTACCAACCAAGCATTCATTATGTAATAGTTATTGTCATAGTCTGAAAACCCTTAATGATAAAAATGATCACTTATGTTCAAATCCTGGATGAGGCTGTTTGCATTCCACCTACCACTAATACCCTTGGGAAAAGTATGAATCCAACTATCCTTGCTCCAGCTATGGGTAAATAGTCGGGCAGATTGAACTCATTAACCTTGGTATGGCAACCAGTCGTAGAGAAGGAAAACTGATTCATATTTATTAAGCTCTGCTTAAAAATTGATCTTGTGTCACATCCTGCTTGTGCAGAGGGGATGGGTAAATACATTACCAGAGCGAGTACCTTCCACGGCTTGAAGTTCTTCAGTCAATGCCACAAACTAGCATATACTAAAATATTGCAAAACTTTTGAACCCCAACTCCTCATTATTATTATTATTTACTTTGGGGGAAATGATGAGAAAAGCAACAATGATAGTTATAATTTTTTTTGAAATCAGAATTCAGGAAAATTCTACAGTGCATGTATTATTTGTTGTAGTAGTAGTAGTATCTTAAAATTTAATTTCCTAAGTCAAAAGGAATGGCAGTATTGTTAATAGACTAGCAGTATCTGTCATTGGCCAATAGTGTAGATAAGTTTAAAATGGTGTCACTAAGTGTAAGTGTCAATTTAAGAGAAAACTTGGATAAGAAAGTCATGCAATTAAATGATTCTAGAAAGTTTAGAGCTTGCATTACTTTAATCAACAATTAAGTGGATTAAGTGGATTGATTTTTGCCTCTGCTCTGATCCAATTGGCTCCCTGTAGTTTAGTTGCAATTGGTTGAATTAAAAAGTCATCATTGAAGAAATACATTATGTACACAAAGAATTTTGTCATTGATCTGGTAAAACAAAATACAAGAGAAGCAATGGTATGATGAGAGGAACACAGAATCCACAAGGAGAGGAGATGGGCATCAAGATAGAAGAAGTCAATGTAACAGTATGAGTTTTACCAAGAGCTTGTTCTTTATTTCTTCTCTCACTGTTTATTAATGGCCATAGACTGTAGGCACAATAAAAAGCAACTGAAATGAAGATGAAAGAAATATTTGTCAAAAATGAATAATGGCTGACAAGGTTCAGCTAATAAAAAAAATTCTCAAGACAATATTACTAGATATTTATCACTGCCTCCCACCAGACAGGACTCGACACAAGGTCAATGACCCAAAGGTCGATTATAGTGGGGATTTAGGGGAGAGGAAGGTCGGGCCCAAACCAAGGCTCAATCCCTGCTGGTCTATGTTGGTCATCGGCCCACTTAGTGCAATGTGGGCCTGATGAGCCTAGCTGGTCTTGGACCCAAATCTAGGTCCAGGCACGTATTCCTGATTATAGCTTAAACTTGACAGCCAAATCCAGTGCTATACAAGGAGGACAAAGGTGTCAATGATGCAGCTCACCTACCTGAAGGTGGTCCAGCCGAAGCCAGGGGGCCTTACAGCCTCAAGTTCGCCATTGATTTCAATGCCTGTCCAGCATGGATACCAAACGGCATGCAGATAATATTACTAAATAATTTTCTGTTTGTTCTTCTTTAGGTCTCTCCATCTGTTCAGTCCATTACAGACCACAGATAAACACAATGTCAAGAAGTGAAAACATTAGAACTAAAAAATATCACTAGATAAATCTTCAAGATTATTTAGTTATATTGGTTTATTACCAAGAATATTTATGAAGGTTTATATTTGATAGCAGCAGAGAAAGGTACTTTGTATTGTTCGTTGTTATATATTTGCTTACTATTACTAGCTTAATACTGTTATATTTGATGCCATCTCCAAGAGTGATATAAATTGATGTTTATTAGACTTAAATAGGATAGGATCATCCCCTACCTACTGGGCTAGTTTTTAGGAGTTTGCATAGCCCAACTGGAAACATTTTGGGGTGGGTCCCTTGTTTCCTGCCAAGGATTGTAAAGTCTTCTCTATGGTAAAATAGAAAGAAATCAGAACGTGCCAGAGTTAATCATTGAGTCATTTCTGTAAACCCCCATGTAAAATCCTTTATACTTTGTTTTTCAGTATGTAAAAGCTGTGATTCCTTCTCATCGTACACGCTATCTGGTTTTATTACAACATATTTATTCAACCTGTGGTCATATTGAAGGTAAGACAATTGTAGAGTTTTATGTATAATACTGTTTGTTTGATTATAGCTGGCCTATTTACTTGTTTTATATCAGATAGCTTTTCATGATACTAATTTACTTACAATTACTATATTTGATGACATATAAGACCTCTTTTATTAATATTCAATGCTACAGTATTACAAAGTTAGGCTTGATACAAATACTGGTAGTCTATAGCATTTAGGTAAACATTAGTCTACTAAATACCTCAACTTTACATTGGGGGGTGTCCTCATGGTGTAATGGTTAAAGCGTTGGACTGCGGAATCGTAGTACGCGAGTTTGTACTCCAGTCGTGCTATTACGTTCACTTTCAGGCAAATACCCTTGGGAAAGGTATGAACCCCCTTATCCTCCCAGCTATGGGTTAAATAGTACCATTACTGTTCTTCTAGGAGAATAGATTTGGCATTAAATAACCTAAAAAGAGTTGATATGCCATTAAACAAAGAAACCAAACCAAACCAATCAACTTTACATATAAAACCCTAGAAATCTTTTTTTGAGAAATCTTTTTAATTGATTGATTTTAACGGCATGTCCACCCGTGTAGAGTTATTTTATGCCTAGAGGTTAGAGAATCGCATTCATTGTACATTTATATCTACATTTTTTGTGTAGTTGTATCTTAGTTTTTTGCACACAATTATTTGATATTAAGTATTCCTATTTAATACAAATAATTTGCACACAGTTGTATGGTTTCAAGCATTCCTATCTAATACTAATAATGGTTGCACGTAATTATTTCTATTTGATAATAGTCATTTCTTTGAACACAGTTCTATCATCTCAACTAATAATAATAATTCTTAGTAAAAAAAATTATATCTTTAAGTAAATATTCTTAATACAAATAACCTACAGTTATATAGCATGAAGTATTCCTACCAAATACGATCAAATTTCTAAATTGATCTACTTGGGACCCTAACAGGTACTACTACTTTGGGTCTGAGCAAACTTGGGAGGCGTGGCAATAAAGAGATACTCCATACTCCCCAGATCTCCAAAACTGGAGCCTTACCATCAGATGCAGTTTAGTGTCATACTCAGGACTCCTTTCTCTCCCTTTGGAGGGGAGATCTTACCCCACTGCAGAGGAGACAGCATATTCTAAGCCCTGCCAACCAGACAAGAGGTTCATACCTCTCTCAAAGGTATTAGTTTAAAAGTAAATGTAACTGCACAACTGATTTGATATGCCATCAAATATGGTAATTTTTCAATTTGCACAATGTTCTTTTTCATTTTTATATTAATTTTAAAAGCTAGAATTATAGTTTCTATTTGTACCTGCTGACTAATTGTATTTTCCAATATTAATATATCTTATATGCTAGTCTATATGTGTTATGGTACCCAACCTGCAAACTGTAATGAACTCTTCCTGTTGTTATTAATCCCGGAAGAATATTCATCCCAGAGCAAGTTCTTCCCAGCCTAACATTTTGGCAGTCAGACTAACGTTCAATACTCAATTGTATTATACTTTCATTGATATACTTTGTTCCACATAAACCTGAGTTGTGTTATTTTTCCGGACCCTTTACTGATCCACAACAATATATCTTCTTTTACAGTAGCATTTTTTAATGAATTAATGTTAACTGCAACTCATCTTGACTATTAAACTCAAATAGTTTTTACTTAGCATTCCATTTAACAAACTGTAATGACTTTTGCTTACCTGAAGCAAAAAGAATGTGCTGCTTCACATGTCTTTTGAGGAAGTGACTATTTGTAATGTAAAGCCCATGTTCAAAAGATATTATACGTAGAATTATAGCTAGATTGGCTTTTTTTAAATGAATCTCTTTTGTTGGACGGTTAAGTCTCCATGGTGTAGTAATAAATATACTGAACTGTGACATCATAGTAAGCAAATTCAAATTTTAGTCACACTATTACATTCCCTTTTGGACTAATACTCTTGGAAAAAGTATAAACTCTCTTATTCCTCTGGTTAAATAGCACAACTACTGTTTTATTAGAATGGCTTTGGCATTAAATAACCCACAAAGGTTGATATTAGATTAAAGAAACCAAGTCAAACCTTTGTTAAACAGGGTTTGGGGATGTTTTAGACCAATGTAAAATAATTTTTTTTTGTTTAGACTAAAAATTTTCGTATTTGTAAACTTTCCCCATTTTGAAATTATAACCCAAAAACTACTGGCTATTTTATATGAATCAAGAAAAATATTTTTGTTGACTGAATTTTGTTATTAAAGATAATTTCAATAATTCTAAGAGGAAGAAATTCTTTATACCAGGTCATAGAACAGTTCTTCAAAAACTGTTATTGCTTCATCCAACCAACATCCAATATTGGATTGCCTTAGCATCTTGCTACTCACAGACCGGTTCATCCTCATCATCATCATCCATTTCAGAAGACTTCTCCAATATGTTAATATCAGCTCCAGCTTTTTATAAGCATCTAACTTGTCTACTCCGAGCCAGGTAAGTATTTTATGTATATTATGTTCTTAATATTGTAATGATAAAACTTATTATACTCTCCTCTAAGACTAATTTAAAACTAAAAGAAATTCTTAATACTGTTACATATTTGTATGGTGGAATTATTTTAATTTGCATTTAATTCTAGAGATTAAAAAATATTGTTTTTTTTTTTTTGTGTGTTTTTTTTTTGTTTTTGTTTTTTTTTCATTAACCTTATTTTGCTGATATTAAGAAATTATTATGGAGGTTGGGATAGACAAAATAATTCTATGTATAAAGGTTACAAAATTACGTGTAAAAAAGATTGAGAAATTTCTTCTTTCATAGAAATATTTTATGATTTGGAGTTAACTTGTTGGTCTGTGACATCAAAGTCAGCAAATTCTAACTTCAGTTGTGCAGTTACATTTACTTTCTAACTAATACCTTTGAGAAAGGTATGAACCTCTTTATTCCCACCCCCACCCCCAGCTATGGGTTAAATAGTACCCCTACTGTTCTTCAGTATTAAATAAACCTCAAAAGTTGGTATGCCATTAAACAAATATATTTTATGATTTGAAGAAAATAATTTTTCTCTATAAATTTTTGGCTAGTTTATCATTTCATCTTATTGTTGGTTTTTTGGTCCTGTCGACAGGGTTTAGAATACACTGACTGTATCTCCTGCAGAAGAAAAAGACCCCCCCCCCAAAAAAAGGCATGTCCTGGGTATGACACTTAACTGCGTCTAGCAGTCAGTCTCCAGTTCTGAAGATCTAAGAAATGCGGAGTACCCCTTCATTGCCATTATTCCTAGGTCCATTCTGATCCCAGAGTGCTAGTATCTGTTAAGGTCCCATCTTTAGGTCATTAGATCTGTTTGAAAATTATTCATATTTGATAGGAATACTTGATGCCACATAACATTTAAGGTATTAGTATTAAGAATAGTTACTTGAAGCTATAATTGCTTACTAAAGGTTATTATTAGTTACTTAAAACCATATAACTGTACCAACAAATGACTATTATTAAATTGAAATAGTTACTTGAAACCATATAATCATTAGTATTAGATATGAAAACTTGAAACTCTACAACGGTGTACAGATCATTTGTATTAGGAATATCATATAACTGTGTGCAAAAATTTCTTTTGAAACAACTACACAAAAAATATAAATATACAATGAATGCAATTCTTATACCTCTCGGCATAGAATGGTTTTAGACTGGTTGATATACCATTAAAATCAATCAACTCATTAGATTTTGCATAATTCCAGCTTTCAGTGAGAATGATTATTTGCAGTGTTTAAATGAAAGAATCAATCACCACCTGAATTACAAAATTCCCATAATTCTTTTTCAAATGTTGATTACTAACAAGCATATTTAGAGTTAAACTTTACCTTTTAATATCTTAAAAATTATCTTGATGTCCTTGATATGACACGAAATTTTATCTGGTGGTGAGGCTCCATTTCTGGAACTCTGAGGAGTATAGTGTACTGCTTCATTGCTATTACTCTCAGGTGTGTTCTGACCCGGAGAAGTAATTCTTGTTAGGGTTCTATCCATGGGTCAAATAGATCTGTTTGCAAATTATTTGTATTAGGTAGGAATACTTGATATCATAACTGTGTTCAAAAATCTTTAGAAATTATACAAAAAATGTAAATATAAACAATGAATACAATTCCCTAACCTTTTGGCATAGAATAAGCTTAAACAGATTAATATGTTGTTAAAATCAACCAATCAATTAAAAATTAACTGATAGACAAGGTTTTTAGATAGCAGAAAATAATCTTTGTTCTTGCCACCAGTTTAATGAAATCGTTATACAGGGTTCTACATTAATACATTCCTCATTTTAAACTGTTACCTGTCTGTTGCAAGTGAATTTAGACAATTGGCAATGGTAGCTCCATCTATCTAATATCTTACTATTATTTTTTTCTCTCTCTTTCAGATATGATGACAGCTTGAACCTATGCACACCCTGCATTTGCTGTTTAAATATTTGTTTAAAGACTGGTGAATCTGTAATTGCTACACAGAGAGCTATTCATGCTCATTTCATGTTATGTTGGAACAATGCTGTTCAGGATTGAATTTTCAACCCATGTCAGTATTGATTTTCTATCTGTAACAGCATCATTCCAACATAACAGGAAATGAGCACAAAAAACTCTTTGCATAGCAATTACAGATTCACCAGTCTTAAAATGTTTCAACAGTAAACACACAGTGTGCACAGATCCGAGCCATGATTGTATCTGAAAAAAATAGTAAGAAAATAACTAGATAGAACTATCAGTATTACTTGCCCATGTTCACTTGCACCACATAGGGGATGATTTAAAATGTAGGAGGTATTTCTGTCACATACTGTATTTGATCCCAAATAAAATGTACTTAAATAGATTGGTTGATTTCTTTTGGGTTCAAATTCTGTCATTGACAACTGTTTAGACTTTATGTAAATATACTGATGGAAAATAAAATTGCAAAACCTTGAATAAATGTTTCAATTTACTCAGTATTAAACATACAGGTAATATAGACTGATTACAGTAAATAATCCTATATACACATCAATACATGCACGGGTCATAAAATAAAAAATGTATTCAACAGTAATCAGGGCCCCATACATGTACCGTATCCAGGTCAAAATTGACATTGTTCTTCAGTGTGTTGCAACTTTATTTTCCATTGATATATTTATTTAGTCTGATATTAGGCCTACAAGTTGGGGCCTCTAATAAGGATTGAACTCACAACAGTAACAATGCTATTTGAGAGTTGTTAACCACTACTCTATGGCAGGTTCATATGTTTTTATTTCTATATGTATGAAAGTAGATTCTGTAAATGTGATTATTTTCTTCTTTATTCACTTGGTTAATGATAAATCTAATACAAAGCCATATACTGTGAAACAACCAATGAGATGACCTATCAAACTATTTTGGTAGCTCCTTATGGGCGAATTTAAATCTGGCATAGATGACTCTTGTAAAGCATCAATGAGGATTAAACCCACAATCAAAAGCTATTTAAACCTATTTCTTAACCATTGTGCTATTTCATTTATTTGTTTGTTTATTTATTTTTTGCCTGTAGACTAAACTGAGCTTAGTTTCAATGTCATGTTCTCATAAAGTGTCCACTGAAATTTGAATTTATGTTCAATGGCTTGCAAGATCAGCTAACTTGCCTTTATCTTATTATGAATGCTTTGCAAATATGATTATATTCTTTTTCTTTTTTACAGATGTTTGTTGAAGTATAGCATCAAAACGACATCTTCATTTGTTAAGAAGCGACATGAAACATTGTTGGAAAAAGTAAGTCAGTCTTATGATTAGTAAAAAATGTTTGTCATAAGTAAGATAATGCATTCTACAAGCGTATCCTTGGATGTGACTCTATCTGCTTTTATAGTACCTTTTTAAGAGAACAAATTTTGTAATATAAACCATGTGCTACCTAAGTTTGAAAAGATGGATTACTTTTAAAACAAAAGTAAATAAAGTTTCATCTGATTATGAAATATAAACCCACATTATCTATAACTAACATGGTTCACATTGTAGATGATTTGATTACTAGTATATAAATTGGCACATTTACTTTTTCATGGGTTTTTGTTGAGAATGCAAAAGCATAGGTTGACTGATATTTTTTTTTTAATTTTTCAACTAAATAGAAGAATGAAAGAAAGTCTAGAGATAATAAGTTGGAAAAAGACATTTAAAAAGAGAGAAAAAACAGAAAATGTTCCAGAAGGGAGAAGAGTAAAGTATAGAAAGTTATATTGGGAGAGGAGGAAAATAGACAGAAAATGAAAGTTAGTGTAAAAAAGAGAAAGAGAGAGATTAAGTATTGTTGTTTACCTAATTATTAATTATGGAAAAATCATGGATATATTTGTCCTTTTTTTTTTTTTAAAGAAAAGAAATTAACATATTTAATGTTATTATAATAATGGAATTTCTCATTACTCAATAATTAGTGAGACCAGGTTGCATAATAGATATGTATGTATACTTTATATTAGTTAATAATAATAACGAGCTGTAGTTGTGAAAATTCCAGTTTTTGTAAGTTTTCTTTTTCTTATTTAGATAAATTATGAAGGTTATTCAAAAAGTTCTCAGCCTCACCTAGAAAGGATAACCGTAACTGAACATTTTTAACTGAAAGATTGAGGATAAGTAAAGTGTCTGCAAGATGAGTCCCAAGTATGTTGACTACAGAGCACAAGTTAAAAAGAGTTGACATTTCCAGAACACTTTTGAGTCTCTATATCTTTCTGGGTGAGGTTTAGAACCTTTTGAATAACCCTCATACAAAAACTTTATTGAGATTTATGAAAACTTTAATTAGGGCACCTCTGGTGGTGTAACGGTTAGCAAGCTAGACTAGCAAACCTACACGAGTGAGTTCGAGTCTCATTGGGCGCCCCGTTCATTAGGCCTTGTGCCACATCGAAGCAAAGAGCTTTGTAAATTACTATAAGAAATATTTTCTCTGGTCCTGTCGTCCCAGATATAAGAGAGTTCATTTTAAGTGACAGTGTGATGTCGTAAATCGGTCAAACAGAGGTCAGTTAGAGAGAGAGTGAAGTTCAATGACTTAATCTTGACTAGTCTAGAGACAAGGTGTGTCCAATCTGTGTCTGTAAGAGATACCCTCTAACTTATGATGTACTTGTATCATAATTTTTTTGTAAATTATTTTACAGATTATCATTATTTACTCATCATTGATTTATTACTTACAAATAAACAAATAAGAGTAATTAGAGCAGTTTGGATCTAACGTTCACTTTATTTTTATCCAGCAATTAATAAATTCTGCAAATTTTTTATTAGAATTAAATAATTTGTTGACTTTCAGAAGATATAATTGAAATATCACATCATTATTTTTTGGTTTAAAAAGTCAGCAAAAAAATTTTCAAGATAAATACTTCTTCATTTCTTTCAAACTATCTTTTTTGTTTCTCTCTCTCTCTCTCTCTCTCTCTAGCAGATAAGTATCTGATGTAGCAGCACTTTTACTCTCTCTCTCTCTTTTTCTCATCATATTTGCTTTCATTTTCTCTCTGATGTGTAGTGTTCTTTTCTTTCCTCAAAATCAAAACAGAATGGTCCATTATATATCTGAGTTGATAACAGGGCATAACATTCAAACTTGTGTGTTTATATTCTGTTGATAATGATGATAATATGCAAATTTCTTTGTCGGCAACTCTAAAGTTTAGAATTAATTTTAAAAACCTGAGAAATTTACTGGCCTTCAACCACCACAACATAATCTTCAAGGGGCCGTTCCCCGAAACTTTCACCTGCTTTCTCAGGACCAAGTTCATTGCTTGGTGCCTTAAGCACCCCAGTAGGGGAATGCTGATGGGGCCAGGAATTTCTGGCACTACTTATCATATGCTCTTTGGCCTGTGTCCGGCTCCTACTTTAAAAAAGGACTTACTCCGTCTTGGCAGGGAGATGGACAAATACGACCACCACCACCACTATCACCTACATTTATGTTTAATGGTTATAACATCAATTTTACATCTTTCACTAATTTTTATTTTGATTAAAAATTAAATCAAATTATTCCATGACTTAGTTAATCATTGGAGATCCATGCTTAGTATAATGGTTGTTATTGTGGGAAATGGAATTAATTGTTTCACTTTTGGTCTGAAACCCTTCAGAAAAACATGAATCTATCACTTCTTCTAGTTGTGGGTAAGGAGGGCAGACTGGACTCTTTAGACTTGGTACCGCAACTTGTCGAGGAGAAGGAAGATTCTGAATTCAAACCAGCTGTACTCCACTTAAAAAATTGACCCAGTGTTGCATCCTGCCTGTTGTGGGAGGGGGGTAATATATAATTCAATCTTTTCTTGATAGTGTTATTGATTTTATTTGGTATTCCAACACCACTTCTTATATCATCTGTTATAACATGATTTATGCAAGAAACTCTCACTATAGTCCTGAGGCAATCATTTTCAAATACACTAAATTTTCTGTTGTCTTTCTACTTTTACAGCCTATATGACAATTGGAACTATTTGTACATACTATAGATGAACCTTGATTGGCTTTGAAAGATCTCTGCTTCCATTACCAAAAGCTAAAGAAGCTAGGGCTATACTGATTCTTACATCATATATATATATATATATATATATATATATATATATATATATATATATATGGCATGATTAACATAATGATTGACAGAGGAAATGAAATCAGCCACCTGAGTTTGAATTCTGGATAAGGTTGTTTGTGATTTACTTTATGCTAATGCCCTTGGGAAAAGAATGAATCCATCTGTTCTCCCACTTCCAGCTTGTGGTGAATAGTAGGACAGACTGGTTCTTGGTTAGGCATCTGATCTAAAAGGAAAATTCTGAATTCAAATCAGCTTTACTCCACTTTGAATTAACCCTGTGTCATATCTTGATCATGGCAAAAGGTGTGTGTGTAATGGAACTGCTGTTATCAGTATGAGTCCTGTTCTTGTTATGAATTTTGTCTATTATAGATATCAAGCATTAAACTAATTTATCTCAAACTAGTTACAGTAATTAAATTATCTCCCACATAGAATATAGATGTTTTGTATTCAATTATTACATAACTGTTGAAGAATGGAAAATGTATTAAAAAAAACCTTTTTTTATTTTCAAAATTTAGGTTGACTCTGACATTGAACTTCTAAATCCTGAGGATTCTCTTGTTACGATGATTACTGAGGTTTGTATGCATTTTTGTTTAATTTTTATTTTAAATTCACACCTGACTTGAAGATGTTTCAGAAAATTGATATGATTTCATAACCTAATAATTTGACCAATTCTTGTTCAAATGATTTCAAATTTTAACAGCATGTGTAGAAACAAATCAAAATTCTATGTTTCTAGGAATTCCATTCACTAAAAAAGAAAAGGTGTTTAAACATTAAACATAGAATTTCGAGTTATGTTTCTTCACATGCTGTTAAAATTTGAAATCATTTGAACAAGAATTGGTCAAGTTATTAGGTTATGAAATCATATCAATTTTTCTGAAACATCTTATATATGACCCTTACTTCAAGTCAAGTATGAATTTTGCTATATGACATTGTTGTCTCTTTTCAAGTTACAGATGTAATACAGCAATGATAAGTTCTTTTGTATGTGACATATTCCTCAAATTTGTTGCCTTCAGACTGTCACTTGTTTTGCTCTATGCAATACTTGTTTGGACTGTAGTTCCCACAAGTATGAGATATTCAAGAATTTCTCAAAGAATTGATCAAATCAAATTTTTTTTATCTTATTATAATTCACCAAATATCTCTCTATCTATACAGCTTCATCATTTTTAGACAAACTTTCAGGAATTGTTAGTCCTGCCTGGAAAAGTTTTAAATTCTATCTTAAGATTTGACTCAGACTGGTTTTTATGTGGGATCTGTCTCTCACTCTCTGTTTTCCACACTGTAAAAAGGTGTCTTTCTCACAGCACTTACCCACTCTCTTGAAATCATTATAAAAGGCAAATGATCATCTCCCTTCCTATATGCACTTAAACCCTGTCTGTTGTGGCTATGTCAAGGGAATTCATTTTATCTCAATAGTTGCTTATCCTTAAAAATGACTTAGAAACCCATTTTTAAAAAATGTTAATTCTACCTTTTATAAGTCTGGAAAATAAAATCAAATATTCATTTAAAATATTCATTAAATTTTAGGAGTTTTCATAGGTATCTGGTTTCAGTTTCTTTTGCTTAATAACATATCAACCTGAGTGGGTTATTTAATACTAAATCCATTCTTATAGAAGAACTGTAGTGGTACTATTTAACTCACAGTTGTAGGGATAAGAGGGTTCATACCTTTCCCAATGGTATTAGTCCAAAAGTGAACATAACAGTTGGAACTCCCTTGCTACAATGTTGTAGTCCAGCACATTAGCCACTTCATCCTGGGGACCCCACTATGGGCATTTGAAATCTCCAAATGAATCTAAAATTGTTTTCTGTACATCATATTTGGTGTAAACAAGGCAGTAGCCTATTGTAAAAAAAAAAAAATAAAGTGTCCTTTATTCATGAATAATTATCCTAAACAATTATAAAAGCAACTCAACATTCATTATTTTTAATAATAGCTATCTTATAATTTATATGCAATATGCATATATACTGCTATTACTAACAATGAAGAGTGTATAAACCCAGAGTGTTGTGATAAAAAATACCAATAATGATATTGAATAAAACTAATAATAAAACATACTCAAAATGCTTCATCTAAAATATTTGAAAATATTCATATAAAAAATGGCTACTTCAAAAAGTTTTACAAATAAGAATTCCCATTTTGGTTTGTTGATTATTAGATAATAAAATTTATTTCCTTTTCTTGTTTCATGCAGTAACAAACTTATTTTGCTCAGCCTGTGACACATCAAGTTCATATTCTATAAGAGCAACAATTTAAAAAGGAAAAAGTTAATTCAAAATAATGTGAACTTATTATAACTTGAAAAAGATTTTATGATAAACATAAAATTGATACATTTTTGTATGCAAATAGTTTTAAAAAATGTTTTATTTTTCTGCTTTAGTTTATAACACAGGACCTTGGAACACAGACTGAGGTACCAAATACAGATGAAGGAGAAAAAACAGAACAGGTTAGTAATAAATTATGCCCAATCTATGTAAAAAGAGTTCTTGTTACATGGTTTATTGTAATATATTCAGTAATGTGGCTTAATAAAAATACGTTATCAGTAGTATATTTCAGTGACATGTAAGTTAGTATATGTCATGATTATGGGGTTTTGACAAGGGAATATGTATAAAGTCAGAAAGAAGAATGCAGACAAAAACATTCGACTTAAATTTTCTTCCCTTTACAGTCAAAAGGAGTAGGATAAAGAGGACTGTTCTTTGTTTAAATCAGGTGTGAACACGTTCTATTGGAGAGGCTAAGAATATGCTGACTGTATTCTCTGCAGATGGGTAAGACCACACCAAAAAGGAGTGTCTTGGGTATAACACTAAACTGCATCTGATGGTGAGGTTCCAGTTCTGGAGATCTAGGGACTGTGGAGTGTCCCTTCATTACAATTACTCCCAAGTCAACTCTAACCAGAGTGGTAGTACCTTTTAGGGTCCCATCTATGGGTTAAACAGATATGTTTTAAAACTATTTGTATTCAATAAGACAAAACCTCTTAAACAATTGCACAATGAATGTAAATATGAACACACAATAAAATAACCTTGAGGAATAAAGTAACCCTTGGCAGTTTGACATGACATTAACAAAGAATCAATCAATTGGATGTTTCTAAAAGCAGAAACTGAAATTGCATCTCGGTTGTCCTTTCTTTCACTTTTACGTAATAAATTTGAATAAAGAAAGATCTCTTGGCTGTTAGTAAACTAAATTGAGTTGTTTTTTTCCATATCTTAGCTCGAGATAAGAAGATTATTGACCATAGAAAGAACTCCTAATCTCTCAGCCATAACCTAATAAAAAAATTTGTAATAACTGTCATTTTAAATATTTTACCTTTGTCTGCTTTGCAAGGGCAACAACTACCTTTTATAATGTGTTATAAAACTAACACCATTGGCAACAATCATTCTTGGGTATTTTCATTATTTGTAATAATGAAATTGTACTTTCACTAATAAATAAAATTAGAAATGACATAGAATTAAATGATTTGAATTTTAACAGAATTACTTCCAATTCCAACTTCATAAATTATAACTTGCAATTAATTGTTATAAATACTAGCATAGTTCCTGTAAGGCATTATGTATAGATTGAAATATCTGCCTATGATTTAAGTGTAGTGTCTGTTCACATTGCTAAGGATCAGTTGTTCCTTTGCACTTTTACCAAGGATCATAGTGTTGTATCTGTATTTGTTGAAAAAATATAAGACATGATTTATGCAAGTGAAACAATTATTACAAATTGAATAAAATTTTATGCTTCCTCAAAAATAAATCCCAAATAAGAAAAACTTGATATATAAAAATATATCAATGGATATTTTTATATTTGAAAAATGTTATTTTATCTATTTTTGATATATTTAGATTTCCACAGATACAGTTAACTGCACTTTGATTCTAAATAGAAGTCCTGGGTAGTGACAATTTAATCATAGACAAGATGCACTGATTCTACACTCTGTAGATGGGATTCTTTAGCTTTGGTATGTCAACCAATCTAGGAGATGGAAAATTATGAATTCAAACCAGCTCAGCTTAAAAACTAACCTTGTGTCACTTCCTGTTCTTTGCATAGGGGTTAGATAAATATATACACTGATCCTAGATGTTAGGAGAGATAAACAAACAAAAAAAGTCACACTGCTCATATTATTGATTGATTGCATATTACAAGACACTTTTCATTAAAACATTTACATCTAAAATTGCTTTTTTAATTGATTTAAATTATCTACTACTTCTATGAACCTGTAAAGTTTATAATATCCATGTAGTTTCACTCTTTTGGTGCACTAGAATCGCCCAAATTTACTTAATATATATGTGAGAGCAAGATGCAGCTATAATCTACATTTCTTTAAAATTTTAGATCTGGTGTGATATACCCACCAAAAGTGCCTCTTATTTGATTTAACCTTGTCCTAAAATTTAAAAAAATATTACTTCTAAAACTTAAAGTAAAACAGTTATTTTTTAGTAATATCAGTGAATGAAAAAAATTTTTATAAACACACTTTTATGATATCCCTTATGATACCAATAGTTTATTGTAATATTGAAATTGTAAAATTCCAATAAAAAAAAAACTTTATGGTTAAATGTAGATCCCAGTCTTTGTTGTCAAATGTGCTACACCAAAAGAGTTAAAGTATAAAGAAATAATTTGAAGCTTGACTTTGTTTTATGTATAAAGGATATTTACAAAACTGTATCTTCTTCTTCAGCTGGATTCAGAGGATCAACCTGTGGAAGAAAAAGATTTTGATCATCTCTGGTTTTCTTGGTACAAAATTACAAAAGACAACCACAAAACAAAAACGTTTGAGTTAACTGATGTTATTAAATAAAGTTTGAATTTTAAACATTTTCATTTTTTGGTTTTATGTACAGTAGGTAGAATCTTTTTTCATGTTTTCCTTTGTTTGTTTTTTAAAATTTTCTGGGACTGGGGTTATTATCCAACATGACATTTTGTATTTGTTATCTTCCATGGTTAACAAAAAATAATATTATCTCTGTCCCATAATAGTTGTGCACACTGTCGGCAAGACTGTATCTGCTGCAGAAAGGTAAAACCCTCCCTCAGAGGTATCCTGAGTATTACACTAAACTGCATCTGGTGGTGACGCTTCATTTTTGGAGCTCTGGGGAATGTAGAGTATCCCTTCATTACCATTACTCTCAGGTCTACTCTGACCCTGGAGTGGTAGTACCTGTTAATGTCCCATCCTTGAGTCAAATTGATCTGTTTAAAGGTTATTCATATTTGATAGGATGGTTTCCAAAAATAAACAGAAAAAAAACTACACAAAAAGTGTAAATATAAATGTACAATAAATGCAATTCCCTAACCACTAGGCATAAAATAACCCTAGACGAGTTGACATGCTGTTAAAATAAATCAATCAGATAATTAGTCATTATAGTTGTTATAGTTGCATATACAAGGCAAAATAAAAAGATTAAGACTTGAATATTTAAATTTTTTTCATTGTAGAATTTAAATGAAGACAGCAACTTAATCTCAAGTGTAAGAGTTTTGAGGATATGAAGAATAACAAAATAAATATGCCAACATAGCTTCACATTATATTAAAAAAAGGAGTTTCAAATGTGCTTTGACCAATGAAAAACTTACTCAAATGCCAAGGGGACTGTTGTAACTTACTAAGCTTTTTTTCTTTGTCTTTTTTCTTGCTTAGATTTGGCACAAGGCAATATGTATGGAGCACCCAATGAGAATCAAACTCACTTGTGAAGGTTTTCTTGTCTAGCTTGCTAACCATTATATCATCTGAGGTGCCCCTACCAAGGCAACTGTTTTGAAGAAAATTAACTTTCTATTTATTGTTCACTTCTGTCTTTGGAAATACAGTTTCACTGTCCATACTTTTTAAGCACACCTTATAAATTTCATAGACTAAATGTAATAACTATTATGGGAAAGCTTTAGTGTTATCTTTTCCAGTGTTGTTGATTTGTCTTTCAATGATAAGAATATTATATATGATCAGAATATCCTAAAAGCCATCTTGGAATTTAGAAATTAATATTTCTATTTGTTAATTATTTATTATCAATTTTTATCATAAAGGAAAATCTGCAAAACAGAGATTAACTTGCTTTAATAAAAAGTCTTCTGCTTTGCTATTTTCCATTTTCAGCTTCATAAAGATTTAATTTTTAAATCCCAAAATGGTTTGGCATATTTGTTTAATGGCATATCAACTCTTCATGGCTTATTCAATGATGAAATTTGAATCATTTGTAAATGTTTGATTGTGATCGTAATATTTTCCAATGTCCCATTGTATATTTTTAAATTGCACTTTTCATTTGTCTATAATAATTTGTCAGCTCACAGTCATATGTGATATCAATAATCTAATACAAATAATTTGCACACAGTTTTATGGTTTCAAATATTCCTATCTAATACTAATAACTTATACATAATTATATGGTTTAATGTAACTATTCCAATATTTTGCACACAGTCATATGATATCAATAATCTTATCTAATACAAATAATTTGCACAGTTTTATGGTTTCAAGTATTCCTATCTAATATTAATAATTTATACATAATTATATGGTTTCAAGTAACTGTTTCTATTTAATAGTTATAATTTGTTTGCACATAGTTATATTGTTTCAAGCATAAAGAATTAGTACCTGTTTGGGTCCCATCACTCTAGATCAGAGTGAACCTTGGAGTGATGGCAATGAAGGAGTACTTTACACTCCCCAGAGATCCAGAACTGGAGCTTCATCACTGAGTGCAGCTTAGTGTCATACCCAAGATAATCTTTTGAGGTAGGGGTGGTGGATCTTCTTATCCTACAGAGGAGTTAATATATTCTAAGCCCTGCTGACAGGACTACCCAAAGTGACTTTTGACATACTATATATATATATATATATACACAAAATACTTGAAGTAAATTGAAGAATTACTATTTTTTAAACTTTACATTTAAATTTTCTAAGAAAAAATATCAAGAATTTTAATACAAAGTGAATAAATTGGAAACTTTTTTTATTATCTCATATTCAGAAAGTATGAATTTTAAGATGTATATATAATTCCACACCAAGTCAGCTTTATTTTTGTTTATTTATTTTTTAAGTACTAAAGTTAAGAGTATAATTCTAAAATGTTTCAAAGAATATTTGATACAAGGAAGCAAATAAGGGAAATTATGTATTAGATTTAACTGATTATATACAAGAACTTAGAAGATGTTGAAGTCTGGAACACTTGGTAAGAACTCAACTCATTATATTGGTAAGGATTTTTAAAGAAACTTTATAACATTTGTTCCAAATTATTCTGCTTGTTTTTAGAGATAAGTCATTGACATACCAGAACTTGTTTCTGACAGATTAACTTTTTTTTCATATTCTTGATTTTGTTAACACAGCATTTCAGCCAATCCATTCTTCAACCCTTATCAAGTGTAAAATTTATGAGAAAATCTTTTTTTCTTTTATAGAAATGAGAAACCAAAAATAGAAAAAGAAAATGGTTTTCTCTCTTAAGGTTTTAAGAATGGTAAGCGTCACATCATTTCAAAAGAGTAGCTTCAGAGGTTCTTTGACCAATGGAAAACTCACTGGAATAAGTGGTTGTTGGGTTGACTGAGGTTGGCAGTGTACGGTGTTGGTTGTAATCAGACAGTGACGCATATATCAAGATGTTCACTGACTAATTATTGGTACTGCTGCTGACTGCCACTTATATTTCTCCTGTGTGTATTCTATATGGTCATATTTGCAAAGCACGTATGTCTGTGTGCAAATATGCATATCTGTAAAGCCAGCAGTGTCACTTTGTTAAAACGTTTTCGAACAACATCCTTCCAGCCATCACATAGTGGTGAATGCAAAAAAAGACTCTTTTGAAATAGATTTTTGTTTGATTTATTCATTTCTATCTTGTTAAATACATCTCTATTGTTAATATTTTTTTGAACACACTTCATATAGATATGAAAATGTAGTAGTTAAAATTTTTTTAACTTTTTGCCAATTGTTAATTTTATTTGAGTTCATATGAGCTTATAAAATCTACCTGGTTCTTAATAAGAAAATGTCTCTTTAAATCTTGCTGTCTAAACTGCAGTGGAAATTGTAGAAAAGTTCTTTAAATCACTACATCAGCCTGAAAAATGGAACAAGATAACAGTTCAAATTTTGGCTGAGTTTTCTTATATTCTGCTTGCATTAATTGTTACATTATGTCAGGAGTTGGTTAGTGCTGCTTGGTTTAAAATTTGTTCTAAATGGAAAAAAAAAATCAATAAAAGGATGTCCTGGTCAAGCCAAAATAAATGAAAGAAATAGATAAATGTATAAAGTAAATTGCCACTCAGCCCACACTGGCCATCCTTTGAAAAATTTTTGGCAAGGATTTTAAGTAGTGGTAAGAAGAGATATCTCTTATATGAGAGGTCAAAGGGTATTCAAACATCTGAGGTAGGTGACCAGTATAGTATGTGTCTGAGTGAAGGAGAGTATCTGACCATCTGTTATATAGCCATGATAAATGAAAGAACACAACACTTGGTTTACAAAAATATAACTCTCTTAACTTTATTTCTTGAAAGGGTCCAAAGTTGACAGTAAGTGGGAGACAGACATGTGGAGGACTGCTATATTGACCCATAACTTCTTAGTTGCACTGTGCCATATTCACACACAAGGCTCCACTTAGCACTTCTGCTTCTCAGCTGGGGGAGCCACTCCACCTTGGGTACTCTCTAGACTTCTTGACAGCCCAACCATGTATCCGAGACTGACTGTATCTGCTGTGGGTGTCTGCATATATAATTCCACAACGCCTATGCGTTTCCAGTTCAACCCACATGATCTGCTTACACCTGTCAACCCTTGTGATCTGTCCCCACCCATGTATTGCTGTCTTCCTGCTTACACAGCTGGAACATGACAGCTCTGTCAAAGGTCAATATGCAACACAACCACTCAGACAGAACTTTTTGATCTTCCAAATCAAAGAGTCTTGTTGGTATCAGAAGTGAACCTCAAGAAATACCTAATTGTCAGCCTATCTCTCTCTTTTTCCCTCTTGCTTAAAAAAAATTAATTGTATTTTTCACTAATTATTGATGGACAAATAATAAAAGTAAAACTGAAGTTCCTTGCATTGATGTCAGTTTTTATTGATGTAACAAGAAATATTTTGCATCCAGAAAGAAGTTGGGAACCTGCTTGCTGCTTGGAAAACCAAAGAACCAACAAAAATTTGATAACCACCTTATGGAAAAAAAGACTGGTAAATAGTTCAGCTGTGCTTTGTATATCACACTCTCCAAAAAACCCTTAACATAACAGTTCAAAGCAGCTATCCATCACACACTTCTGACCACAAAGCGTACAGTCATTTGTCCACACAGTACAAAAATATTACAGTGAATGCAATACATAGTTCATTCTAGAGTGGCCATGGTACATTATGTCTTTGAAAAAGGCATGAATCTATTCACCTATAGAATTTTGTGTAATTGCCAGGCATTTTGATTGACTGATTTAAATGGCATATCAACTTGTCAAGTGTTATTTTTGCCTACAGGTAAGGAAATCTTATTCATTGTATATTTATATTTACATTTATATGTAATTGTTTCTTCAGTTTTTTTACAATTATATAATATCAAGTATTCCTATCAAATACTAATAATTTCCAAACATATATCTGACTCATAGACAGTACCCCAACAGATACTACCACCCCAGGTCAAAGTGGACCTGGGAGTAATAGCAATGAAGGTGTTACTTTAGACTCCCCAGAGTTTCAGGACTGGAGCCTCATCATCAGATGCAGGTTAGTGTAATACCCAGGACCTCCTTTTTTAGAGGAGAGGGTCTTACTCTTCTGCAGGGAATACAGTCTGTATATTCTAAGCCCTGTCAACAAGGAAATATAGCATTTAAGTAAATATTAACTGACCAGATACCTCAACTTGGCATATAAGACTCAGCAGATATTTTTTGTGGGGAGGATCTTATCTGCCACCAAATATGGATTTACAATGTAAAAAATAGTTTAGTTAATCCATTTAAAGCATAAGCCATCAAAAAGTTCTACCAGTGTAGTTGGTTTTGGGCAATTTTTCAGATCCTTTCAGAAATATTTACCAAATCTCTCACTCATCAGCAGGTCAATTTTTAAACAATAAAGCTGCTTTGAATTCAGTTTTCCTTCTCCTGGACTGGTTGCTTAAACAATGTTAATAAAACCCAGTCTGCCTAAATACTTTACCCATAGCTTGCCAGAAGAACAGATAGATTCATGCTTTTCCCAAAGGAATTAGTATGAAGTGAAATGCAAACAGTCTTGTCCAGAATTTGAACTCTGGTCACTTATTCCATTTCTGGTGAGAATAATGATTAGTCTAAGCATGTCACCTCCCGATCATTCTAGAATGAACAGCTCTGCATTTCAGCTTTAGTTTTTCTGTGCCCTTCCTCATTACTCTTTTCATATGAATTCCTAGTTACTCCTTTCTTATGAATTCCTTATTGCTCTTATGAATTACTTGTTACACGTTTTTTATGAATTGCTTGTTACTCTTTTCTTATGAACTGCTTGTTACTTCTTTCTTATGAATTCCTTGTTGGTCTTAGAAATTTCTTGTTACTCTTAGGACTTTCTCCTTACTCTTTTCTTATGAATTCATTATTACTTTTATGAATTGCTTATTACTCCTTTCTTATGAATTCCTTAGTACACTTATGAATTCATTATTACTCTTATAAATTTGTTGTTACTTTTTTCTTATGATTTCCTTGCTAATCTTTTCTTGTGAATTCCTTATTAGTCTTATGAATTCATTGTTACTCGTATGACTTTGTTGTTACTCTTTTCTAATGAATTCCTTATTGCTCTTATAAATTGCTTGTTACTCCTTTCTTATGAATTCTTTGTTTCTCTTTTTTCATGAATTTCAGACTAATGCCTGCCTAGTGAAATGACAAGATTTCTGAGGTTATGTCTGATCTGATTCTCAGGATCTGTGTAGTGATTAGTTCTTGTCTTGGTTCTTTTTCACAGCGCTTAATTCATAATTTTGTGGTATTGATATCAGATTGGACAAGGACAAGATCATGATGACAAAGCACAATAATAACAACAACCATGAAGAGTATGCTTGACATACACACACACACACACACACACACACATACAGAGGAATAGATGGAGATTTGAAGTCAAATGTAGGCAAACCACAAACTGCTTTCCAGATCCTTAGGAAGAGTTATAGCACAGGAGGGATAGGAACATCCACCCAACTAAAGATATTTAACATCAATATTAAAGCAGCCCTGTCAGTGGGGTGTAAAATATACTGTATCTGTTGCTGATAGATAAGACCTCCCCAGAAAAAACTGATACTAAACTGCTTCTGATAGTGAGGTTCCTGTTCTGGAGATCTGGGGAGTGTGGAGTTATTCCTTCATTGGCATTACTCCAAGGTCCATTCTGATCTAGAGTGGTAATACCTGTTAGGTACCCATCTATGGGTCAAGTTTTTAAAAATTATTTGTGCTTGATAGGACCATGTACGAAAAAAAAAAACTCTTTAGAAACAACATTAATTAAATGTCAAATTAGAATGAAATAACAAGACAACAGATTTATAAATTGAAATAGAAGTTTTGACCCATAGCGACCTCTTGTGACCTTGGAAGTTCAGCACTACATACTCATCCTTAAGACAACATAACCTTACATAGTAAATTTCAGTTCTCAGGGATCAACTCTGCCCTGTGGGCGGTGCTTAGAATATGCTGACTATATCCTGTGCACAGGGATGTTCTGGATATGACTCTAAACTGCATCAGGTGGTGAGGCTCCAGTCCTGGAGATCTAGAGAGTATAGAGTACCTATTCATTGTCATTACTCCCTAATAAACTCAAACCTGGAATTGTAGTGCTTGTTAGGGTCTCATCTACAAGTCAAATAGATCTTTTTTAAAACTATCTGTATTCAGTAGGAGTATTTGATGTGATATAACAGGAGATTATTTGTATTACCCACTTCTTGTTTATCAGTAGGCATATTCCTTTTTGAGGGAGTATCTTCAGCAAAGATATGCCTGAACCTATGCAAAAATGATACACGAACAGCCCAAACTACAAGCTATGACTGGTCCTCACTTATCAATAGAGATATTAGCAATAAATGTATGATAACTGTAAGAAACATATTTGATACTCTCTTCAGGAGTATCTGAAATGCATACTCCAAATGAAGAATACAAAAACTTCATCAATGCCCACATGGAAGCAGCGGTAGAATACATACAAACCAAACCAAGAGCCAAACATATGAGAGACACAAGCAATTTGGAAAAAACAAGATAACACAAAAACAGCATCTTTATATAATAAAAGAAACCCGACAAGTACCAGCATGCAGAAACTAAAGAAAGCACACAGAGAACTAACACATACCATCAAATGCATTCAAGGTCAGCCCAATAAAATAAGAAACTTAGAAGATAAACAATGATGAATAGCATGGCAGGCAGTAATTGAAGTGAGCAAAAGGAAGAACACCTTGAGAACTAAACTAAAAGCAAGAAGAATGAATACAGATGTGGAAGGAATATTTCAAGAATCTGCTTGGAAACTCCCCTAAAGTCACTGATAAACCTATCACTAAAATTATCAATAGCCAACTGGATATTAAAGTAGGACAGTTTACTCAAGAAGAACTTAACATAGTACTGACAAAAATTAAAAGCAGAAAATACCCCCAGAAATATAGAAGATAAGGAAATTTGATGACTGACTTCTTTGTTTTTGCAATGCCATAAATAGAGAGATATACAAAAGGCTGCTTTTTCCCCTTCCCTTAAGAAAGGTGATCTCAGAACAAGAACTACAGAGACATAATTCTTACTTCTATAGCAGCTAAGGTTTATAATGATCTGCTTCTCAATCATATAAAATTTGATATTGAGAAAGTTCTTAAGAAAAATCAGAATGGTTTTCAGAGAAATTGATCCATAACATTATAGATTCTAGCAATCCATTTAATCATTGAAGGAGTTTAAGCAAAAAAATCTCAAAGCAACACTCATATTTGTAGATTTCTCTAAGGCATTTGATTCTATACACAGAGGAGAGATAGAGCAAATACTTCTAGCTTATGGTCTCCCCAGAGAAACTGTTACAGCTATAATAAGTCAAGGTTTGCTCACCAGATGAGGACACAAACTTCTTCAACATTGTTGTTGGAGTTCTACAAGATATTTTAGCACCATATCTGTTTATAATCTGCCTAGACTATGTACTTTGGACGTTGATAGATCTAATAAAAGAAAATGGCTTTATACTAAAAAAGGCAAAAAGCAGACAATATCCCTCAGAAACAATAATGCAGACTCTACAAATGACATAGCACATCTTGCAAATACACCTACACTTGACAAATCCCTGCAACATGTCCTGGAGCAGGCAGCAGGAGACATTGGCCTCCACACGCATGCAAACAAAATGAAATACATGTGTTTTAATCGAGAAGGAGCCATCTCCACTCTAAAGGGCGATCCTCTGAAATTAGTCCACAAGTTCACTTACCTCAACAGCAGAATCTCATCTACTGAAAGTGATATCAATATGCACAGAGTGAAAACATGGACAGCTATCAGGTTATTGATCATATGGAAGTTTGATCAATTTGATAAAATAAAACTTCCAAGCAGCAGTTGTGTCAATACTACTCTATGGATGCATAGAGAAAAAGCTAGACGGGAACTGCACAAGAATGCTACAAGTTATATTTAATAAATCCTGGAAGCAACACTCCATGAAACAACAGCTGTACAGCCACTTACCTACCATCTCTAAAACCATCCAAGTAAGATGAACAAGACATTGCTGGAGATGCAAGGACGAACTCATAAGTGACATTCTCCAATGAACATCTTCACATAGACATGCCAACGATGGCCAACCAGCAAGAACTTACCTACTACAGCTCTGTGCAGACACAGGATATAGTCTGGAAGACCTACCAAGAGCCATGGATGATAGGGACAGATGGAGAGAGAGTCAGTGAAATCTATGCTAACAGCACAATTTGATGATAATTTGTATTAAGAATAGTTACTTGAAGCTATTATTGTTTGCTAAGGATTATTATGAGTTACTTGAAACCATACAACAGTATGCAAAAAATAACTATTATTAAATAGAAATATTTACTTGAATCCATAAAATTATTTGTATTAGATAGGAATACTTGATATCTAACAATGTACAAACAACTACACAAGAGCCCTGTTGGCTGGGGCTGTAGAATACATTGACTGCATCTCTGTAGGGTAAGACCCTCCTCCCAACAAGTGTACTGGATATAACACTAAACAATCTGATGCTGAGGGTTCAGTAATGCTGGAGCTTTGGGAAATACAGAGTACCCCTTCATTACCATCACTCCTAGTTTCACTCTGGCCCAGAGAGGTAGCACCTGATAGGGTCCTATTTATGGGTCAAATAGAACAGTTTGACACAAACTGAGTGCAAACAAATAACTTATGCTAAATTGAATTGCTAGAAATAGAACTTTTTGATCATTTAACTGTGTGTATCGACAAAATATGTGTACAAATCATATATTTAATATGTATGTAAAAACAGGATTTAGGATTAGATAACCAACAATGTTTGATAGGCCATAAAACCAAACCAAACCAAACTACACAAAAAATAGGAATATGAACAATGTCCAATGAATGTGATTCCTTAACCTTTTGGTATAAAATCCCCTAAGATGGTTTGACATGCCATTAAAATCTATCAATGTTAAAGCAATGATCTTCAAAGGTTCTAAAACAGAGAAGTGCAAAAGCAACTCCATCAGCTACATTCAGTTGTCTACACTGAATCATACTTATTCATTGATTAAAGAAAATCACCAATCAAGAAGTAGATAAAGTAAAAAGTTAACAATTTTAATATTTTAGTACAACTATCAAACCGGCTCATTGGTCAAGTGGGTAGAGTGTTCGCTGGGAGACAGGGGTTCAATCCCAGGTCGAGTCATACCAAAGACTTTAATAATGGTACTTGATACCTACTTGCTTAACACTCAGCATTATAAGGTATATATCAAGGGTAAAGTGGGAATTGAGTAGTGTCCTTCCCTACAACTTGGTGTAATAGCTATTGAAAAGGGAGCCTTCAGGTCTCTCTCAACTATGGTTGCCAACTTTACTTTACTTTTACAAATATCAAGTCTCATTAGAATCATTCAGGTAACTAATTAGGTTTGGTTAGTCTGTTTATTGGCATAGGTTATATAATGCCAAAGCCATTCTTCTTCTAGAAGAACCGTAGTGGTAGTATTTAACCAATAGCTAGGAGGATATTTGTCTGAAACTGAATAGCGTGATAGGAGTTCAAACTCGCTTACTACAAATCCATAGTCCAGCACTTAAACTATTAGACAATGAGGATACCCCTCAGATAAATATTTAAAGTGTCTCTTTGTCCTGAGATTAATGTTTTACTAATAACTTGCCTGCTTTGAAAATCAGCATTTTAAAGTTGAGGGGTCGAATACGAACCATTGACACCTGTTGTAAAAACAAAACCTCCTTCAACCACCAATTAGGCCTTGATTTAAAACTGATTTCTCTATTTGGTTAAAAACCTTGTGAAATAAAGACAATAGAGTTGTCCCCCTTGATTCACACACTATTCAGTATAGATGATCTACAAAAAAGCTTTAAATCTGTTTTCTGCTTTTGTCATTTTTTTTAGAGGGGGGATTATTCAAATAATTAGATTTCATAGATTATGAAGATGGATTCTATAGTAAACTCAGTGAAACACTTCTGACATTACAAGACTAACATTCTTTTTTAGTACAATGGTTGAATAGAAGCCCAAACAAATGGTAGTAATGGACTTTGAATTTGAATTCAAGTAAGGATTCAAAACAATTTATACATAAGGATGAAGACAGTGAAAGCAGTTAAACTTACAAAGATTATTTGCTGAAAGGCTGTTGCACAGAAAAGTGCAAGTGGTTAAAAAAAGGTCAAAGACTTGTATGTGCAAAGAACATATCAGTAACATATGTAAGCTAGTCTTGTGACTTAGGTACATCATGATCATAGGGAGTAGAGCAAGGAAACATATATTTCAAGTAACAGTCAAAACAATTTGCTGATGATGCTGAAGCTTTTGAAAGTAATGATTGTCCTAACTAGAATATTTGCTGATGGGATATTCCAGGTGTTTAAAAGCTCAGACCACTGGAAGTCAAAATACGGGATATCCCTATTCAGATATTTA
Organism: Sepioteuthis lessoniana; assembly: GCA_963585895.1. Taxonomy (NCBI): domain Eukaryota; kingdom Metazoa; phylum Mollusca; class Cephalopoda; order Myopsida; family Loliginidae; genus Sepioteuthis; species Sepioteuthis lessoniana. Next base: position 96,106,143 of record OY757915.1, on the reverse strand, counting down.
CAAAATCTGACTTTATAAAACCTCAAAAGTATGAAATAATCTTTTGAAAATAAAAATTGAATAAAATTTTTAAAACATGAAAATTTTCCTGACTAAATTTTTACATTTGATTTGATTTGGTTTGGTTGTATTTTATAGCATATCAATCCTTGTGGGGTATTCAATGCTGGATCTTGTTTTTTTATATATATATATATATATGTAGTAGTAATGCCACAAACAATCTTACCTCGAAGAAACAGAAGGTGTGCTCTCTCTGCTACTGGAAACCAGAAGAAGAAAAGGATGCAAGAGGTGTGACTTGTTTTATGGAGGAGAACGAGATAAGCCTCCGTGAAGTGGTGAGATTTGATGAATATAAAAGAGACTAAGTTTGAAGTGGAAGGGGGCAGTATTTTGCTGATGTCTGATTGGTGAACATCCATCAGTTTATTTTACGTGTTGAATAATTTGACTACCCCCCCCCCCAACAGGTTGATTCCACTTCGACTAGGCCTCCAAACTTCGAACAAGCTATTTATATATATATTTTATTAATCTAGTGGAACTCGAAAATTTATAAAGGCAAAAGATTAAAGGAATCATCAGTAAAAGAGAGACAAAACGATTCTAAGAAATAAAAAATTGCGAGGGCCCTTTCGTTCAGCTCTATTCATGCAAAGCACTGGAAGAATATTAAAAACGGGTAATTTAATTTTGAAGTATGAGATAAATGCGTGACAGGAAAAAAAAATTATGGAAAAAATATGTCACACCAGCACTCAAAACATCCAAACATTTTGAGTGCTGGTGTGACGTAATCATTTATTTGTACAGTTAAATTGTTTCAATTATAGTAAATGATTAAATATTTCTATTTGACTCATAGATAAGTACTACCACTCTGGGTCAGAATAGACCTTGGAGTAATGGCAATGAAGGGGTACCCTACATTCCCCAAATCTCCAGGACTGGAGCTTCACCATCAAATGCAGTTTAGTGTCATATCCTAGACACTTGTTGGGAGGGGGATTTTATCCCTCTGCAGAGGAGCAGTTAGCACATTCTGCACCCCAAGTCAACTGGGCCGTTTTACATTTGATGTAGCAATCTTGTTCCGTAAATATATGGATTAGCCATTGCTTAATAAAAACCATGCATTTACTATACAAGCTATTATGATATGTACAAGTATAGGCATAGCATACACATATATATATATATATATCAGGGGCGGAGACGGGACTAGTGCTACTTGTGCCCGACACGACCAATAACTCGGTCAATGTTATTCAAAATGGATTAAAAATCATCCATTAATTTCAAGCAAACATACTTAGTCTGATCTCAATTAAATTATGTATCTATTCAAGTTTCGATAACTAAGTAGCCAAAAGTTCATTAATATATCTGGAAATAATACAACGATGCTGTTTTGAACGGATGGTCTTTGTCCGGCCACCGTCAGATTCATTGAACATCCCATAAAATCGGCTATAATGTTGAACACGCGCAATCCGTGCCCAGCACTAGACCCTTATAATAACAGTAATGTTAGAGAAATCCGCTTTTGGCTGTAGCCAATAGCAAGAGCAAATCAAAACACTGTGCTAAAAAATATTAGCACGTTGTGACTGCTGACAGCTGTTTTGGGAAGAGGGAGAGGGACCAAGAAAGAGAGAGAGAGAGGGAGGGATAGCAGATTATAGCCGTCGCCGACGTCATCATCATCGCTATGGTAAATGTTGGTTAAACAGCGTGTTTTAATTCGTTTTTTCACTAACAGATCTCTATTTCTTTAATGAATGTTGCATATATTACGTTCTGTAACTAAAATTTGTTTATTTGAATACATTTTCAACCAATAATCTTTATTTTAGCCGAAATTGAAACTACTAGCTGTGTCTGTGTATATTGTCATCAGTTTCTTTATTCTAATAAACATATTTTTCTCGTCATAGTAATGAACATCTTCTCTTTTCTTCTATACTTTTGAAAGGAAAAAAAATTATCTTATCTACGGTATTAACAAGACTACAAATTATATAGTATCTTGATTATTTACAAAAAAAAACACCATGCAAGGTACGTTTGTCAATCTGTGCTATACAATGGAGAATCACGCAATAGCAACTATGATGACTTACTTTGGGTCCACGGACCACGGGTTGGGAACTGAAGTTGACAGTTCACAAGTAGCAAAAATAGGCTAGAGTCGCCACTGATATATATATATATATATATATATATATACATACACATCTTGATGTATGTGCATTATAGTATTAAATGGTAACAAAAGATTTTTTAAATGATGAAATAAAAAGATTTTCTTGACATTAACAAAATAGAAATAAATAATTATTTTTAGATGTCTATTATAAACTGAAGTTTTTGATACTAGTACAGCCAGAGGTCAATTTTAGTGACCAAGATGGAAAAATCATGGGTTTTGTACAGAAGTTGAACCTCATATATTCAGCAGAAGCAGAGTGTTCCCTGCAGTCTTTGGGAATCTAAGGCAAAATTTTAAGCACTTAGCAGTTGGACATGGAGAGGGTTAACTTCCAGGATAGGGATCTTTCCCTCCACACTGTACCTTATAGTTAGGGTCTATTTGACTTAGGTTGAAAAGTTGAGTGACAAAGACACTACCTCAGGATTGGTTTTGAGAGGTATTGATAGTCATCAATAAAGACTATTGATTGACTTTGTTTTCGTTTTTTTTTTTTTTTTGTAGACCTGACCCATGGCTTCAACAGTTTTGACCAAAGCTGGTGGCCATCTTCTTTTTAAAAATCAAATACAACATGGAGGCAGGTTAGCTGGCAAAACTGGACTTGCTACAGACAGGTACTATCACACTATCATTGAATAGTTAGCACATTCATGAATGTTTTGATGTTTTGACATCATGTTTTATAACACATTGAAAAATTTAAAAATCTCGATTGAAGTTTTAATTGAAAGATAATAGTTTGAAGTTTGTTATAAAAAAGATCAAATACTTTTGCAAATTTGAAACCTGTTTTAGAGTAATTGTAAGAATTTCCTTTGAGCAGAACATAATTCCATTTACTACATTGTTTTTCATATACATTTATACCTTACTTTGGGAATTATTGTTAGGAATGAGTAAGTTCATAAAGACAATTGGTTGGTGGGTATTTTATGACACATCAATCTTTGTAGGTTATTTAATGCCAACTCCTGCTTTTATATATATATATGATTTGTAAGTAAATAGTTTAAGTTAGTAATGTTATTTTTAAATGAGTTATTACTGATCATTTGTTTGCTCACAGTTAAATGGTTTCAGGTATTCCTACCTGACACTAATAATTCTATTCATCAAATATTTCAATGTAATATAAATAATTTGCATGCAGCTGTATGGTTTCAAATAGCTAATAATATATAATCCTTAGAAAATGGTTGAACAGTTCTATTTGACCTATGGATAGGACTCTAACAGGTACTACTGCTCTGGGTCAAAGCGGACCTGGGAGTAATGACAATAAAGGGGTACTGTACATTCCCCAAAGCTCTAGGGCTGGTGCCTTACCATTAGATGCAGTTTTGTGTCATGCACAAGACACTCATAAACATAAGGTATTCCTGTACAGTTATCATATTTACCAACCCCTCTGCTCGGGGAGGATATGACACAAGGTCAATTTTTAAGCGGAGTTTAACAGGTTTGAATACAGAGTTTTCCTTCTCCTAGACTAGTTGCCTCACCAAGGCTGAAGAACCCAGTCTGTCCTACTATTTACCCATAGCTGGAGGGAGAATAATTGGATTCAGACCTTTCCCAAGGGTATTAGTGCTATGTGAAATGCAATCAGTCTCGTCCAGGATTTGAACTCGTGTTACCGTGTCCATTTCCTGTGATGATAACCATTACACCACGGGCACCTCCTGTACAGTTATAAAATCTTAAAATCCAGTATAATGATTACTAGGCCTTACGTCATTGCATCATTTGAACAACTTAAAACAATGCTGTTCTTGTAAGAATTTGTAATAAAACTCAGCAGAACTAATCATTTTGAGCTTTTTACTGTACTTCCATATTGTTCACTGTCTTTTGTTCTGAAACAAAAATAATAATTATGTTTTCATGTTCAAAGTATTTATTATATGAAAGAAAAATTAGCTAAACACTTGTGCTTATACTGTTATGAAATTTTAGAATTCTGTACACACTTTCACACAACAGGATTGTTTGGGTAACTTCAAAACATAACTAGTCTAGTAACATAAAATACTACACCAGTTATTTTCGGTTTTCCCAATACTTCCAAGGGTGGGGAGTCCCCATAGTGAAGGGGTTAACATGCTGGACAGCAATATTATAGTAAAGGAGTTTGAACTATAGACACGCTATGACGTTCACTTTTGGACTAATAGTAAGTAAATAAGTAAAGTTGGTGACTGTAGTCGAGGGTGACCAGAAGGCTCCCTTTTCAATAGCTACAACACCGAAGTGTAGGTAAGGGCGCTCTTCCTTTCCCAGAATTGCTCCACTTTACTCTTGATACGTACCTTATATTGCTGAGTGTTAAGCAAGTAGGTATCAAGTACCATTTTTTTTTATGACGCAACCTGGGATTGAACCCAGGTCTCCTGGGCCATTAGCGAACACTCTACCCACTAGACCAATGAACTGGTTTGGACTAATACCCTTAAGAAAAGTATGAACTCCCTTACCCTTACCCAACTATAGGTTAAATAGTACCACTACTGCTCTTCAACAAAGATGGGTTTGGCATTAAATAACCCACAAAGATTGATATGCCTTTAAACAAAGAAGCCAAACCAAACCAATATTTCTACATTGTTCACTTTGTCTTTTCTTGCTAATACTTCATAGTATTCATATGGAAACCTTTTGAATAATTGATTAATTTTAATGGCATGTCAACCCATCTAGGGTTATTTTATGCCCTGAGGTTAGGGAATTGTTTTCCTTATACATTCATATTTACATTTTTATGTTGTTTCTTAAGGGTTTTTTTCTTGCACCCATTCCTATTGGATACAACTAATTTTAAACTGACCTATTTGACCCATAGATGATACCCTAACAGGTACTACCACTTTGGCCAGAACTGGAGCTTTACCTTTTCTGCCATACCCAGGATACTCCTTTTAGGGGAAAGTCTTACCTTTTTACTGGGGATACAGTCAGCATGGAATATTTTTATGAGGAATCTTGACATTTTTTCTACATGTACCATCATTGTTCACCAATGGTCTGGGAGATTGGGGTTCAATCCCATGTTGAGTCATACCAAAGACTCAAAATATGGTGCTTGATGCTGCCTTGCTTAGCACTCAACACTATAAGGTTAGGATCAAGGGTAAAGTGGAGCAATCCTGGGAATGGAGTGGCACCCTTTCCTACATCTCAGTGTAGTAGCTATTGAAAAGGGAGCCTTCGGGTCACCCTCAACTAAGGTTGCCAACTTTACTTTACCATCACAATGGTGGGAACAAAACAGGAAATTTTTAGTTTGTTGAGGAGTTGGAAAAATGCATAAATAATATCTCTTTAGAGAAAAATGATATCTAAATTATATCTATTTAGAGAAAAATTATATCTATTTAGAGATATCTAAATCATATCTAAATGATATCTATTTATCTTATATCTATAAATGATATCTCTTTAGAGAAAAATATCTATTTAGAGATATGTAAATCATATCTAAATGATATCTATCTATTTTATATCTAAAAATGATATCTATTTAGAGAAAAATGATATGTATTTAGTGATATTTAAATCATATCTAAATGATATCTATTTATTTTATATCTATAAATGATATCTCTTCAGAGAAAAATGATATTATGACGGCAAATTGAACTAAAATCCCGAAACGGGACTTTATTTTCGCACGTGTGAAGACGGGGCAGGTTGGCACTTGATCCCCTACAGAAATAAGTCCTGTTCAGAGTTCTTTTCTCAGGCAGATAAGAACTGGCATATTACGTGAGGGAATAATTTAGGGCCAGACTGGCCACCGCTGGCAAAGGTGTCCAAAATTTCACACTATCACACACCCACCAGGCCGCTAAACTTCTTTCCCTTAGATAATAGAAGAATACGGGCCTATAGGTCTTAGTTGTAATAATATTAATATTGCTATAGTCGGCAACTCCTCTTTTCTCAGGCAGATACTTTAGGAATTAACAGGACAGTTCTAAGTAAGATAATGTAAGGCGAATAGAAGCTGAAAGGAAAGCATGGAATAATAACATAGACCACATGGTAAAATGAAAATACATAAGTTCTTTACTACGGTTATATATATATATACGTTCAAAATGTCAAAGATATATAATAGGATAGTCCATGAATATAAATGTCTTTTCCTGGCTTTTATCCTTTTTCAAATTGAGAGAGAGAGTGGTAACAAAATTTGGGTGTAACGGAAGAATGTCCCAAAGTTACTTATCTTATTTTTTTGACGGGGTTCCACTGGAGAATTTCTCTTCTTTCACGGGCTAATAGACTTTGTACTGTTTTTAATGCTGGCTTGAAAGATTTAGGAGTCCTCCATGTCTCAGTTAGTCTTTTTGTCTTTAGCCCGGAGTAAAATGGCTATCGTCCGTCTGCCACGAGACTTGTCCAAAAACTACCTTTTTTTGTATTTACTTCCGTTGAGGGGAAGGGAACCCCACTTCCGTTTGGGGTCCCCCCGCCAATCATTTGGCTTCATTTTCTCTTTCCCCTTCCGATGTCCGGCGACCCAAGGTCACTTAAGTGCGAACATCTGTGTGACCCACATTCATTTCTAACGGTCACTTTTTGACTGCTAGATAATTTTAGTTCAACGGGGGGAGAGTATCATTCCCACCTCCTCGTCTCCGTGAGCCATCACGTGACAATATGTATTTAGTGATATCTAAATCATATCTAAATGATATCTATTTATTTTATATCAATAAATGATATCTCTTTAGAGAAAAATGATATGTATTTAGTGATATCTAAATCATATCTAAATGATATCTATTTATTTTATATCAATAAATGATATGTATTTAGCAAAAAGAAATTGTTGATAATAACAGTGAGGATGAGTTAATTTGACACTGGTAAGCAATGATGTGAAAATGACATTTTCACCATTTTACAATTATGTGCAACTGTAGTTGAATTCCTAAAACCATGTCATATACAACATTAATCAGTACTGGGCTGTGTGCAAAGATAACCAAATTTTATACTATGCTCTTTTAAATTTTCAAACTCCAGTTCATAATCTTTATGTTAGTATAAACATTTTATACTGATTTAAAATAACATTTTTCAAACAATATATTTTGTTGGAAAATGTGGCATGTATTAAGAATTGATTATAAAAATGGTTGTTTAGTTGGTAGGTTGGTTGGTTGTTTGTTTGTTTGAAAGGTTGGTTGTTTGGTTGGTAGGTTGTTTGGTTGTTTGGTAGGTTGATTAGTTGGTTGTTTGGTAGGTTGATTAGTTGGTTGTTTGGTTGGTTGGTTGGTTGGTTGGTTTTGGGGCATGTCAACTCTTATTTGTCTAAATTTCTGAGATGAAGCTTTACACATGGTGCAACGGATATAGACTTTATTTGTCTCTGCCTCCCACCAGACAGGACTCGACACAAGGTCAATGACCCGAAGGTTGATTATAGTGGGGATTTAAGGGATAGGAAGGTCGGGCACTAGTTGAGGCTCAAGCCCTGCTGGTCTATGCTGGTCATCGGCCCACTTAGTGTAATGTGGGTTTGATGAGCCTAGCTGGACATGGACTCAAATCGAGGTCCAGGCACGGATGCCTAATTATTGTTTAAACTGGACAACGAGGTCCAGTACTATACTTGATGGTCAATGGTGATTACGCGCCCACCCAGCCAAAAGGCCGAGTGGCGCAACGGATATGGGCACTAAGTTGAAAAGTGCTTCTGAGTGAAATCATCTGGAGGTTGCAGGTTCAATCTCAACTATAGGTAGATAACAAGAAATATTTACAAAAGCTTAACACTTATACTCACTCATGCTTGACAGAATTAGAACAATCTTCTCCTGTGGATTGGATTAAATGAAAAGTTTGGTTTGAAGTTCTGTGTGTGTTCCTAAGTTCAACATGAAACATCTGAAGAAGGCTGATGGACGCATCAGCCAAAACGTTGTGAATATAACAATGATGATGAAGACAATAGTTGGAAAACTCTAAGTGATAAAAATGTCAACATTTGTTAGGTTACTCTATGCTGAAGTCAGTTTAATAGTTATGACCTCCAATTATATATGGTACAAAAATATATCTTCACAATCATTTTAAACAAATAGATACTTCATACTGAGTTGCAATATCTGGGTTTTTAAGAAGCAATATATTAATAAGATTCACAATCATTGTAAACATTATCTCAAACAACTCTATTTGACCTATAGATAAGACCTAGGAATAATGTCAGAGAAATGTAACATATTGACCTCTGACCCGGCCGAGCTGTCAAATAAGAAATGCACCAGTGTAAATAACAGGTGCATCCGGTTGAAGATATCAGGGGATAACCTTGACTGGACAGGTTGAATTGAGTGTAGATGCGACATTCACTGAAGCAGGTGGGTATCAAACAATTATATAACCCAGTGCTACAGGAAGTTCGAGTTAGTTGGAGGTCAGAGTTTGGAGTCAGTTGTTGCAGTTCAAGGAGTGAAAACCAGACCCAGCAGAGAGCTGGGACCCCCGTTGAGCAGCCCAGCAGAATGGGAAAGAAGTGCTGCTATAGCCAGAAGAGCTGGGGGTCAATATGTTGCCGTTTTGTTCAGTCTCTAACTCACCTCTCACACAATAACCCTTTTGTAACCCTTTCATACCATTTCGAATAAAGTGTGAGAGGTATATTTTTCTAAAGAACTGTGTGTTGTTCGTCATTATTGTGTTGACTATGTTTCTGCATGTATATAAGTATGTTACAGAAATGGTTATTCCACATTCCCCAGAGCTCCAGAATTGGAGCCTCACCAATGTACATAGTCTAAAGTCATATTCAGGACACTCTTTTTGTGAGGGTCTTACACATCAGCAGAGAATGTAGTCAGCATATTGTCGGCTTTACTGATAAGATGGAATTAATAGGAAATAGATCAAGGATTTGATTCAAAAGTGATGTATCAATTCAGAGGTACTGTTGTTTCTGACACTACCTCCCTTGGAAATTCTTAAATTTGTGCCCCTCATAAAATTATAGGAACCTTCAAGGACTTTTTAAAAAAAGTAAAAATAAAACCATCCTGACAGGTGGGGCTATAGAATATGCTGACTGCCCCTCTGCGGAGAGGTAAGACCCCACCCCAATAAATGTCCTAGGTATGACACTAAACTGCATCAGATGATGAGGCTCCAATACTGGAGCATTGGGAAATGTGAAATACCCCTTTATTGCCATTACTCCCAGGTCTACTTTGACTCGGAGTGGTAGTACCTGTTAGGGTCCAATCTATGGGTCAAATAGAATTATTCAATCATTTACTATACTTGAAACTACTTAACTGACTGCAAACAAATGAATAATGTGGAATAGAATTATTAGTGTTTGATAGCAATTCTTAAAACCATTTAACTGTGAAAATAAATGAACCCTAGCTAATGTAAAAGGGAAGTTACCTGCCAACTGTTCACCTACAAATCACACACACACACACATATATATATATATATATATATATATATATATATATATATATATATATGTTGGGTGCATTCAATAAGTTTCCAGACTTTTTTTGTACAGTCATTTAAAATTGCTGTAGACTCTTGAAAATTCAGTATATTATTGCTATACATCTTATGAGATGACTGACCAATTTTTATGATTTCAGCCTCAAATGAATAGCTACAGCAGCAATTGGAATACACCCTACTAAATCCTGATTGTCACAGCTAGTGAATTTCAAAAATGCAATCTGGACGTGAGGACACTTTAGAAGAATGATATGCAACAAAATTCTGTTTTAAACTTGGAAAAAATGCCATAGAAACGTATGGAATGCTTCAGACTGCTTTTGGAGCATCTTGCATGAATCAAGCATCATTTTTTGAGTGGCATAAGAGATTCAAGGAAGCCAGGGAGTCTGTGAGGGATGATGAGAGGTGTGGGAGGAGTAAGGAAGTCAATACACCAGAGTTGATTGGCCAAAGGGTTAAGGTTAGGGTTATGGTTATTATGTTGAGGTTTTAAGGGAGTTCAGGATGAGGTTCCATCGGAAGAGGCCAGCACTCTTGAAATCGGGTCTGTGGCATTTCCACCAGGACAATGCACCAGTCCACAACTCCATCCTTGTCACAGACTATTTGACCAAGATAGGCATCAAGACAGTTCCTCACCCTCCCTGCATCTGATGGTGAGACTCCAGTTCTGGAGCTCTGAGGAGTGTATAGTATCCCTTCATTGCAATAACTTTCAGGTCCACTCTAGTTTCATCTATGAATCAAATAAATCTGTTTAAGAATTATTTGTATTCAGAAGGAATATTTGATATGAATAACTGTGTGCAAGCAAATGATTATTATGAAATAAAAATAATTACTTGAAAACATAAAACAGTATGAAATCATTTCTGTTAGATAGGAATTCTTGATATCATATAACTGCGTGCAAACAAATGATTGTAGATTAATAAGTCAAGTCGTAAAAAAAAAAAGGAAAAAATGCAATGCAACATTGAAAATGTCGTCATAATTCTCATCAAACATTTAAAAATGAATCAAATGTTGGCATTAAATTACTTTTGTAACTCTCACATATCCATAAAAGGAAGAGAAATTAAATAACAAACGACTTAATGAAAGTAAAAGAATTTCATTCAACCAAAATAATACATTAATAGAAAAATAAGACAAACGAAATAGAGTTACTATCCATACATTGTCAGCCAAAGTATAACTATAAAGTCTTCTGAATTCCTTTGACTGACACCCCATGCTAATCAGCACAAAAACTCTCTTTAAATTATCTAGAAGCCTATCACTTCTGTCCACTGGTAATCACTGTTTAATTGTCTGTGTCTCTCTTTATTCCAATATGACAATTACTGATAAGGAGTTTATATGCTTTTAAATATTAAAACCAAATCAAATAATAAGTTGAAAGATAAATTAGTTGTTAATCTACACTTGATTTTTAAAATCTACCAAATATCAACAACCTGAATTCGATAAAATTTTTGTAACTCATTTACAATCACAATCCTAAATCCCATCATGCTATTACATTCACTTTTGGACTAATGCCCTCGGGAAAAGTATGAACCCCTTATTCCCCTAGCTATAAGTTAATTTTCTTTTTGGCTGAAAACTTTTGCACACATCTATATTATTTAATTGTTTTTAACATGTGTCAATATCACCTAATTTTCTTTTTCGCTGGAAATTTTTGCAAACATTTCTGAATTGTCTGGAAACTTTTGTACACATCAATATTTCATAATTGCTATTTCGTTGGAAACTTTTGTACACGCCTAAATGAATATATTCATGAATAGAGTATTTTGTAAAAACAATTTTTGATTTGATTTGATTTGGTTCGGTTTTATGGCATATAAACCATTATAGGTCATTTTTGTGTATATATATATTAAATATAAATATGATTTGGAAACACATTTTGTTGATAAGTTTTTTAAACAAACCTAAGCTCATTCTTTTGAACACAGCTAAATGGTTCCAAATATTGCTATGTATCACTAACAATTCAACATCAGTCATTTGTTTATTGTTCTATTTCAAACAATTCAGTTTAACGTAGGTCATTTGTTTGGACGCACTTTAAATGTCAAACAGTTCTATTTGACCCATAGATAAGACCCTATTAGGTGCTACCACTCTGGGCCAGAGTGGATCTGGGAGCGATGGCAATGAAAGGGTACTCTGCATTCCCCAAAGTTCCAACATTACTGAAGCCTCACCATCAGATTGTTTAGTGTCATATCCAGGACACTCATAAGGAAAGTCTTACCCATTCTGCAGAGATGCAGTTGGTGTTTTCTACAGCCCCATCCGACTGGGCACAAACAATTTTTGAGATATCTTTTAAAAACAAAAATATTTTCAAATTTTATCCTGCTTTTTAGATTTTTTTCTAGGTTTCTTTGTATATCTTGTGTCCCTTAGAACTCTGCTTCCTCCCTTTGTCACTGCATGGTCTGTAGTTCCTAAATCCAGTTATACTATTACATTCACTTTTGGACTAATACCCTTGGGAAAAGTATGAACCCCTTACTCCCCTAGCTATAAATTAATTTTCTTTTTGGCTGAAAACTTTTGCACACATCTATATTATTGAATTGTTTTTAGCATGGATCAATATCACCTAATTTTCTTTTTCGCTGGAAACTTTTGCACACATTTCTGAATTGTTTTTCTTGCTGGTAACTTTTGCATACAGAAATATATCTTAATTGTCTTTTTCACTGGAAACCTTTGCACTCATTAATATTCTTAATTTTCTTTTTTGCACACATCAATATGTATTGTCTTTTTTGCTGGAAACTTTTGCATACATCAATATTTCCAATTTTCTTTTTTACTGGAAACTTTAGCACACATTTCTGAATTGATTTTTTCGCTGGAAACCTTTGCACACATCAACATTTCTTATTGTCTTTTTGCTGGAAACTTTTGCACACATCAATATTTCCAATTTTCTTTTTTGCTGGAAACTTTTGCACACATTTCTTAATTGATTTTTTCGCTGGAAACCTTTGCACACATCAACATTTCTTATTGTCTTTTTTGCTGGAAACTTTTGCACACATTTCTTTATTGTATTTTTGTGTGCTAAAGTTTTCAGTAAAAAAGGAAAATAAGGAATATTTATGTGTGCAAAGGTTTCAAGCAAAAAAGAAAATTATATAATATTGATATGTGTAAAAGTTTCCAGCAAAAAAACTTACTGAAAACTTTAACATGCATCAATATTTACTTTTTTTTAATTGTCTTTTTGCTGGATACTTTTGCACACATCAATATTTCCTTATTTTCTTTTTCGCTGGAAACTTTAGTACACATTTCTTAATTGTCTTTTTCGCTGGAAACTATTGCACACATTTTTTAATTGTCTTTTTCGCTGGAAACTTTTGCACACATCAATATTTCCTTTTTTTCTTTTTTGCTGGAAACTTTAGCACACATTTTTTATTTGTCTTTTTCGCTTAAAACTATTGCACACATCAATATTTCCAATTTTCTTTTTCGCTGGAAACTTTTGCACACATCAATATTTCCTTTTTTTTCTTTTTCGCTGGAAACTTTAGCACACATTTTAATCCCTTATTTTCTTTTTCACTGGAAACTTTTGCACACATCAATATTTTCTAATTTTCTTTTTGCAGAAAATTTTAACACACATCAATATTTCCCAGTGTCTTTTTTTGCTGGAAACTTTTGCACACACTTCTTAATTGTCTTTTTTGCTGAAAACTGTTGCACATTTTAGTATTTATTGTCCTTTTCGCTGGAAACTTTTGCACACATCAATATTTCTTAATTGCTATTTCGCTGAAAACTTTTGCACACATTAGTATTTTTATATTTTTGGCTGAAACATTGAGCCCACATCAACGTTTCTTAATTGTCTTTTTCGCTGGAAACTTTTGCACACATCAATATTTCTTGATTGCTATTTTGCTGGAAACTTTTGCACTCACCTAAAATAGAAGATAAAAAAAATCACCTATTTTCGAAGATTATTGTAAATTGCGATGCACAATTCGGCTTGGTATATACAGTCGACTTAAAGAGTTTCAGCTCAAAATTCTGGATTTGACACCTGCTTTTTGTTCAGATGTGGCAAAAGGCCGTGTAAATGGGGCACCTATGGGACTCGAACTTATACTTGCTTTGTAGGCTGTCGTGACGTTCCAGTTCAGTTTATCTACTTTTAGAAACGGCTTGTAATATAGAGTTAATACCTTAATTATCATTAGGGCATGCTGACAGTACGGAGTTTTCTCTCTCTCTCTTTCTCTCTCTCTCTCTCTCTTTCCATCCTTATCATTCATCACCCCTGGTGGGTCAACTAGGCTGCATCCAGTGTCCGCACAGAACTGATGCATATAAATCTTTACTGGTTGACCAACATTGGCACATCTATGTGTAAGACTTCATAAGAAAACATCTCTAATGAGTTCGTCCTTACTTCGCTAGTAGTACCCCTAATTCGTGTTCGTATGGTTTTATTTTATCGGTGAGATTAGATCAATTATCTATGAATAGCATTCCATACCTTCACTAGGCGTGCGTTGACATCACTTTTAGATGAGATGTTGTCATCTAAGTATGTAAACTTGTCTATTAATTTTAGAAGCTTACCACTCAGAGTGGAGATAGCTCATTTTTGTTCAAAACATGTACTCTGTTTTCTTTGCATTTACGTAGAGGTCAATGTCTCTTGCTACTTGTTCTAGCCTGTGCAGTAGAAATTCGGCCTGGGCTGGTGTATTTGCGAGAAGTGCTAGATCATCTGCATAGTCTGCGTCTGACATAGTTTCTGTAGTGTATCGTCAACTTCTTGGTTTTTTAAAAAAAATGTGAAAGCATTCTCTTTTGTTAAATTTATTGACCTTCGAAGTACGTAGTCTTGGCAAATTATAAACAAATATGCCACTAATGTATCTCCTATCAAGACTTTAGCATATAATGTCAAAGAAGTTCAGCAAGCCATTGCTTTCGTGTTTTTGTAAAGCATCATTATACTGGTAACAGTTTCTTTGAGTTTTTAATTTTATTTGCTGCATTTTCCTCTGTGTACGTAGTTGAATAATTTGGAGAAATTTACAAACAGTAGTGTTATCCCGAAATTTTTTTTACCTATACTTATTCAATGATTTGACGGGTTGTCAGAATCTCTGAAGTTGTGGATCGATTCATTTGAAAGTCATTTTGATTTTTCCTAAGATTTTTAATTCGTTAAATATCTTCACCAAATACGATTTTAAGTTGGAAATGTTTATGGCAATCTACTGGAGAAAGTGGTGTATGTCGATTGTTTGCAGTGCGGGGATAAAAAACAAAACAAAAACAACAATAAATAAAATACATAACTTAAAAAAAGTAGCAGTTTCTCCGGTGGCTTCTGACAGGAAGCTAAATCCACGTATGCCGGAAAAAATGGGCTTCCTGGCACCGAAGAGAAATTCTCTTTCAGTAAGCATTCACTACTGTTACTGGACGGACGTATTTTTCTTTTGGCTGCTAGTAGTGAGCACACGTGCTGATTGGGTACCGAGGCCTTGTAACCAGCCGTGTCTCCTGTTAGTAGCCGCCTCTGCTAAACATGGGGCGGGGGAGAAAAAATGATGATTAAAATGGAATAAATTAAAAAATGTAGCTGTTCCCATAAGCCTATGAGAAGAAAGTGAAATCCGCGCATGCCTAAAGATAGACTTTCTGTCACCAAACAGAAATCAGTTCTCACTTCACCCGTACCACTGACAATGAAAGGACCCTTTTTATCTTGGCTGCATGCGGCGAGCGCATGTGGTAATTGGGTCCCGTGGGCTGATACTTAGCCATGTCTGCTGTCAGTAACCTGTCTCTGTTAAAAATACTTTACTGAAAATACCCACTTGACAAGCGACGAAAGGTAAACATTTACCACCAAAAACATACCTCACTGAAAAACACATACTGGATATAACCATCGAAAATGACTCAAATATATTTTAGGGCCTTGTCTGGGAGACATAACTATTTCTACTGGTTTCAAGAAAGATTTCCAAGCTCACAAAATGGCCGTTAAACCCTAAAATAAAGTTAGAGTTAAAAGGTATCTTCGTCTCTTTTCTTCCTTCCTTAAATTCTCTTTCAGACTTCCACAGACAAAGAAGCCGACAAGTTAATGGGGTAAGACGAAGAATAAAAGAGTCAATGCTTAAAACCAAAATCAACGGCCATAAATCAACGACGACGACAACTAATGAAACAAATTACATCCAAATAAACCTTCTCGTGCCCCACCCATAAACTCCCTGAAAACAGCCACTGAACAAAAGAAATTCAAACTTACACCTCAACGAAAAGGACAAATATATTTCAACTCCTTGTCTTGGAGACACGACTACTTCTACTGATTCAGGAAAACGTTCCCATCGCAAAATAGTCGTCAAATCCTAACATAAAGTTTGAATTAAAAGGTATCGTTGTCTCATTCCTTCTGTGCTTAATTCTCTTGCAGACATAAGAGGACAAGTGAATGGGGTATGAAAAAAAAAAAGAAAAAAAAAGAAAAAAAAAAAAAGAAAAAAAAAAAGAAAAAGAAAAAGGAGTCAGATACGAAACTCAGAATGATTCCAACAGAACCCAACAATTCACCCACGAACCATCGCCAACGAAAAACCCTAGAGGAGTATAATTTCACTGGTTGACCTCTCTGTGGTAATCGTTTTGATTTAACAATGCCGTATAAGTTAAAACACCCCAATTTTATAAGGATTTTTAGGCTTAAAAGGTCGGCTGGTAAAAACCACAATTTACGATATCCTAATGTAAAAGTTTCAATATAAACTGACGCACAATGCCAGCAGTATGTGGCACCCAGTAAGAAACGAATTCGTTAACAATGGTCTGCGAATCTAGTTTGCTAACCATTACACTATGTGAGGTGCCTGCATCCCATTTTTGTATAATTGCTTACTAAATCTAGCTAAGTTATGGCACAATTCTAGCAGTATGTGGCACCTGGTGAGAAACGAACTCGTTAACAATCCTCTAGCTTAGTTGTGGCACAATTCCAGCAGTATGGGGCACACAGTGAGAAACAAACTCGTTAACAATTGACTGCAGATCTAGTTTGTTTGCCATTACACTACGTGAGGTGCCTGCATTCCGTTTTTGTGTAATTGTTTACTAAATCTAGATAAGCTGCACAATGCCAGCAGTATATGCCACCCGGTGAGAAACAAACTCGTTAACAATCGTCTAGCTTAGTTGTGGCACAATTCCAGCAGTATGTGGTTCCCAGTGAGAAACGAGCTCGCTAACAATCGTCTAGCTTAGTTGAGGCACAATGCCAGCAGTATGGAGCATCCAGTGAGAAACGAACTCGTTAACAATGGTCTGCCAATCTAGTTTGCTAACCTTTGCTCTACATTTGGTGCCTGAAGATTCGAAATAGCTGTTTGCTTTGATTGACGTCTTTAACAGATGAGCTAACGCCTCTGCCCTCATACTACGTATATATATATATATATATATATATATATATATATATACCTTTACGGGTAAGTTCGAGTCTCATCGAGTGCCACATCTAAGCAAAAACGCTTTGCAAATTACGATATATATATATATATATATATATATATATATATATATATATATATATATATATATATATATATATAAAGTAGGACAGCAGTAGCACCTCTGACTGTTTTACAAGCCATACCACCTGCTACTGTCGCGCTTGGGACTTCGTGGAAGGAGGAAAATAGACAACATGCCGCTCTCGTTTCATTAAGGTTGTTGTCATCGTACGATCTTCTTCTTTTACATTTGGATCCAATTCGCTGGTGGGTGTTGATGATTATAGACAAGGTGTGTGTTGTTGTTTTTTTTTTATTTTTACCTATCAACTTTGTAAGTAAATACAACATAACATTCTAACTTCTGTCTGCATGTTTATTTGAGTTGATTTCTTGACCGATAATCGAAAAATATTATCATAAAGTTCAGGTCATGTCTGTTGTCTATTTTCTCTTGTCCCATAATAGTTTTTAGAACAAAATGTAACAACTATTGCTAGACAGAAGTTTTCAAAGACTTTTTTTTTCATGATTATGTATTATTTTATTTTTTGCTTTTACAAAAGTTTTTTTTTTCTTTTTACTAATCTTTACTTTCTGAGAGAATTTTCTTTTACGTCTTTTATTTTATGTCGGAGTTTTGTGTGTGTGTGTGTGTGTGTGTGTGTGTGTGTGTGTGTGTGTGTGTGTGTCTCTCTCTCTCTCTCTCTCTCTCTCTCTCTCTCTCTCTCTCTCTCTCTCTCTCTTTCTTTAGCGCAAATTTGCAATCATTTAATTGACTCACCTCATGATAAAGATGAATAATTTTTTTAAGGTAATTTCTTTTACAAACACAAATATGCGATTGTATTCATTGGAACGTTGTTAACCGTGTTTTTGGTCACATGCTGCGTTTGTATTCTTTTCTTTGATTAAATGTTTCAATTGTTACCCCCCCCCCCACAAGCAGTCAAAAACTCTTGAATTACGATCATTGTATTATGAATATAAATATGAACTCACGCAAATATATATATATATATATATGTGTGTGTGTGTGTGTGTGTGTGTGTGTGCAAATTCTCTGGAGTTGGGTCGAGCTATTTCTGTTCAATCAGGTGTATACTTATTAAACTTTACCTAACTTTAGAACATTGGTGAATTAAAAAATTGCGTGTGCATAAGTCCTCAATGCTCTATCTATCTATCTATCTATCTATCTATCTATCTATCTATTGAGGCATCTTCGCTGGAAACTTTAGAAAATACCTCATATTATTTTCAAAATTCTTTTCACTATAAATTTTTTGCACTCACGATTTTGTAATTAATTCCCCTTCATATTTTGTAATTAATTCCCCGGCATATTCCGAAATATTGGCAATTAATAATGTCCTTATTGGAGAGAAAAAAAAACAAAAAAAAACATAAATGCTTTAAGTCACTATTTTAAAAATTCAGATTTTGCAAAGAAAGTCAAATTAGATTTTTATCGATCAAGCTCAGCCCTTTTCATATACCACAAGATGCCAATAGACACTGAAAAGTATCGTTCATTTTAAGTCGGTAAGTGATCGACTGATTTGTAAGTAAAGGGATTTTGGTTTCAAACGACATTTTGAGTCAAAAATTCGTGATCGAGTTTGATAGAATAATTCTGACAATGTCAGATCCCTCTGGCTTCTGCCCTAAACATTAAAGTGATCAGATTGGTTTTTACTTATCAATATGTTGCCCGTAGTAAGGTGCGCGCGCGCACGCACGCATGCACGCACACACACACCGTCCGTCTCGAAAGTTTCAATTAACTGCTCTGTGTGTGTGTGTGTGTGTGTGTGTGTGTGTGTGTGTGTGTGTGTGTGTGTGTGTGTGTGTGAAACGCTATGAGTCCCCATTATTGGACAACAATGTCGTTTGTTATAGAAAATCACCTTCAATTCAAGATTAAGAAAGTTTTCAGTAAATTAGTCATCAATTCTTGGTCTCGCTGCGTAGCGTAATCGTTTTAGTGAAACGAGTTTAACTTTTTAAACAAGTTAAAAAAACAAAAATAAAAATAAACTATTTTTCTCTATAACCAAATAAAACAATTACGTAGTTTATAGCAAAAGTGTGTGTGTGTGTGTATCTTTTAATAATTCGGGGTTGACTGAAAAGTTCATAGACTGACCAATATACTATCATGGAATGTGACCAAATGGGGTTTATTTTCAACATTGTCTCCCACCCTTCTTCCATCAGTTTTGCAGTACTTGGATCCCATTGGTCAAAAAAGTCATCAAGAGCAGATACGACGTCATATGAAATTTTCAGCCTAGACCTTTTCAGCCTACCCTCGTATACATTTTATCAAAACAAGTTTTTTTTTCTTAAGTGTTAAATTGTTATTTTTAAAAATTCTATTTCATCATTTCATTTGATTTTCTTTTCGAAAAGTTCGTTTTGCTTCTTGATTTTTGTATTTTCTAGTTAAGGAAACATTTTTGTATTAATCTTCCTCGCCATACATTAGTTCCAATTTTAATAATAAGAAAAAACTGAATAAATATAATCTTTGGTACAGTACAACTTAATGATAAACCGGTTACATGAGCAAAAAAGCTCCCATCTCCATGTGTTGTTTTATAAAGAAAAAAAAGTTTACGATTTGCGTAGGTTTGTATTGCTAGTTAAGTTTCTTTTACGAATAAATTTTGTCGTTGAGCTTCTCTCTCTCTCTCTCTCTCTCTGTCTCTCTCTCTCTCGTGTGCACGACCCCGAAAAAGCGTGTCACTAGTATCAAACGTTTTAAATAACTTATTATTTGCTTTCAACAAATGTTTGTTTTTGAATATTTATTTAATGAACTAATTTTTCTTGTTTCTAACACACGCACACGTTACATTTATTTGTGCATATTTCTTCTAGCAGAAATTACGGAGTTTCTTATCATCCTTTCTCACCTTTTTGTAGACGTTAATTTTTCTAATCATTGATATTTAGGGGCAATACAGGCTGTTAATTGCTCCTTTTAATCTTACTGTCAACATACTTGTAAAATCAACAATGTTCAACTCTTTAAAAGTTAGATTGGTTTTTGATACACACGTTTTATTTGTTCGGTTTACTTTGGAGTAACAACTTATTTATAAATAACTGATTTTGTGTAGAAATAGGAGTAAAATTTCCTGACTGCTCCACCATCTCCTGCGCACAATTTCTTTTTCTTTCTTTCTGTGGTGAACTCAATAAAAACAAACCACCAGTTGATTATTTACTCACACATTCAGTTGACTCAGACCCACTCAACGAACTCAGACTTTTTTACTTACATGTAATAACAATAATTATCGAGGGTTCTGTCTACCGTCTCGATTATTGGGAATATAAATTCTGGCACTGAAGAAAAATAATCATTCCTCGTCGCTTTTTTTTTTTTTTTTCCATAGTGAAGTGACTGATGATGGATACCCTTGTAGGATTACCATTTTGGTCTCTTGGATGGATTATATTATTCACCTGTCTTTTCGGACGAGCTACATTTGTTGAAGGTAAGTTCAAATTTCCTAACTTGGGTTCTTGTTTTTATCATGTATATATGTATGTGTGTATATATAATATATATAAATAGATGTGTGCGTGTGTTTATATATATGTGTGCGTGTATATATATATATATATATATATATATATAAAAAGTGTGTGTATGCGTATGTATGTAGATAGAAAACAGTTGCGTTTTTTTACAAGACCTGTTACAACCAAACTGTTGCTAAAATGAATGTTTGTTCCTTACTGAGAGCTTTATGAAAGCTGGCCTTGTGCCAAAGCTTGGTATAGCCCAACAAATATTTATAATAATCGATATATTTATTTATCGTTTTCTTTTTCTTCTTATTCATTCAAATGACAAAAGGCTTAAACAGCAGTACTTTAAAATTCACAATATTATAAATAATACGGGGTTAAAGGTGTTTGCTATTTGGAAAATTACTTTTCATTTTTATGCCAAGGCGGTTTTTAATTCTCCTATTAAGTCTTGTTTTTTATTGTTCAAAATTGAAAAGAACTTTTTATACTTGCTGAGAATATCTTCCCAAGAAATGTTTGCAGTAATATATATATATATATATATATATATATATATATATACACACTTACATTTAGAATTCAGTTTTCCTTTATTTAATGAACAGTTACATTTTAATCCCAAAATCTCGGCAATTGGTCGTAAGTCACCATCTTAGTGGTTGAAGGAATGAAAAACTAAATAAATATAGCTGGTAGGTGATTTGTAGCGAGTTGAAGGCGTAGTTTTTAAATGTAAATGTACAGCAAAATGTTAATGACTAAAACTTACTATCGTAGATCATGAATGTAAGTATTATATTTATGATTTTTTAGTATATTAAAATAGATACTTTCTCGGCAGGATTTTCTCGACAAGAACCGAACTAATAAAAAATGAACACGAAATTTATGATAAGGATTAAAATGGTAGAATTAAATTTCCGTAGTGCAAGTAATTAATGATCAGGATCATTGATTAAAAAAAAGGCATTTCTTTGATTGTGTGGTCCTTTCTGGAATGTCTGGAATGTGAATCTACTGTATTTTAAATATAAATTAAATCATTTCTTTTCATATTGTTTTGCATTACATTATTGGATTTTTTTTTTTTTTTTTTAGTTCGTTTTTCAATTATCAAAGTAGAATAGTCACTACTTAGAAATAAAAGTTCTGTCACAATGTGCCACCGCACATTCCAAACATTCCAGAAGGGACCGCATTATCCGAAAAGTTCTAAAAAAAAAAAAAAAATAACAACATGGAGAAGTTTACGCATATTACTAAAATACTCAATATGTTTCAATGTACTAACACTAAAACGACAAATACCGAGATTTTTTAGGAATGCTCTTAGAATAAAGCAATTTCCTGTCCATTTTGCTACTGATTGAAGAGCGATTTTTTTTTCTTCCTTATCGAAATTCATTCATGATATAAGAGAACATCTGTTCATTTTGTTAAAAGACGGAAATTCGGAGCTTTCAAATAACTAAAGTCTCTTCATTCTCTGTTGGTGGGGCTTAGAATATGCTTGCTATATCCCTCGCAGAGGGGTAAAACCACACCCAAAATGGGGTTTCCTGAGTATGACACTAAACTTTATCTAGTGGTGAAGCTTTACTTTTGGAGATTCGGGGAGTGTGGAGTACGTCTTCATTGCCATTACTCCCAGTTTCACTTTGACTCGGAATTGTAGTAATTGTTCATGGATCAAATTATTTGTATTGGATTGGAATCGTGTGCAGCCCTCCTCTCGAAAAGACGCCCTCTCAAAAAAAAAAAAAAAAAAAAAACAACTCTTAAGGAACAGCTACACAAAAATATCAATAAACTTACAATATACACCATTTCCTAAGCTCTAGGTATAAAATAAACCTAGACGGGTTGACAAACCGTTAAAATTAATATCACAACATATTACTAAAATACTCATTATGTATTAATGTATTGATACTAAAATGACAAATATTGATAAAATATGACAACTCCTTGCTTTAGTTTAATTTAAAGCATAAGATATTTCCAAATATTTTACTAACAAAATATTCCAAAAATTTGATTGAAATCCAATCATTCTTGCAATCTTATTGAATACATAGAGGCAAGGTTGGCATAATTGTTCACTGTTGAAAAATGGCTCCGCGAGCCAAATTCAAATTCTTTTAAAAGCTGTTTCATTTTACGCTAATCATTAGGGATCCTCACTCCGCGGCTCTACGCCTAATTTTCAAACTTTTCTTTTTGCCTTTTTGATGTTGACTGTAAAGAAGTACCATTATATCTGCAGATGGAACTCATTGATGTTCAGAAAATTTAAAATCCAAGTTTCTTGCTTGCCACATGCTCAATTTCCATAAGAACCATGTGTTTCAATCTGGACGATTTACCAACCTTATCCCCTATGTTCAGTAAGCATATTTAGCACGACGTAACTGTGAATAATTGTTCTCGAAAACAAAGTATGTCAAAAGGACACTGCGTTAGCAACTGTCAAATCATCACTTGTTTGATGTGTTCCTTCTGTCAACCTCTTCATCTAATCGATACTATTGCATCATTTTATGAGTACAAATATCAGTTTGGTTTGGTTCGATTTGGTTTTATGGAATATCAAACATTGTAGGTTATTTAATGCCAAATCCTTTTATACATATATATTAAATATATGATTTCTAAACAAATTTTGTAGATAACATTTTTAAACGCGTCTAAGCTAATTTTTTTTGCATACAGATAAATGGTTTCACCCCTCTGTAGAGATGCAGTCTGTGTATTCTACAGCCCCAGCTGACTGGGCCAGAAATATCAGATATCTTAATAAATTATGATTGTTATTTTGTAAATTTACATGGGATTTTTTTTATCCTTTTGAAGATCGCGGCTCCGTACCCTATGAGTTTAAATTTTGTGGCCCTCGGGCTGAAAAGGTTGGGAAATGATTCATACATTTTTCCAAAGGCCTTACCGACTAATACTTTTGGGAAAGGTATGAATCTCTTTTACTCCAAGCTATAGGTAAATTAGTTGGACTAATTGGATTCTTTAGCTTTGGTGGTCAACCAGTCTAGGAGAAAAACAACTATTAACCCAAATTTGACGCCTCTAAAGCAGTTTAAAGTTGTTTTCAGCCACGTTCTAGCAATTCCTGCCACAATACCAATGTCAAGTAGTTGCGAAGAGTAACTTGGAAACCAGAGTATGCAGTCCGTTTTGCAGACTAATCGTCGAGGCAGAGAGGGAAAAAAGGGCGTTACTCTGAGCCCCCGGAAAATTATTTGCTTCCCCCCGAGAATACACTGTAAACTAATTGTAAGAAAATACACTTTTAGCAACAAGCCTCGCTTCAGGCTTGATACCCCTCTCCACTGGACTCGACCCCCCCATTAGTAATACCCAGGCAACGATAATGACTACTATTGGTTACGAGAAAAATAATAAAATCAACAAATAATGAGTTATTAAAGATTATTTGTAAATCAATCCAATTCTTCGTTTCTTTTTAGTAAATTTATTGATCACTTTGTTGTAAAAAGTATCAGCACCATGCTCTACCTTCATCTTCCTCAAAAGGTTTTTTTTTTATTCGTGGAAATAAAAACCAAATTACTTAATCGTTCTTTACTTCATATAATTATTTACTCACTTTAGGGAAGAAGAAATTTCTGATAGGAAACAGGTGTGGCAGAATCAGACGCAGTAATTTGGTTAGTTCTGCCAGAGTTTGGTTTAGTTCAAGTTCCTTCATTATCTCTGACTTCTTGGATGTTTGACGCTTGCTTTACAAATCTGCAGGATAAATTAATTTTAGCTCACATTGTAAGACATCTAAATCCAATGCTTTATTTTTGTTTTGTTTTTTATATATACAACCAAAGTTGAAAACGCATTCATCGGAAATTATTTTCGTAAGCATGAAAAAACTTTGGATTTAACGATTCAACAAATCCAAACTCTTCCATTGTTTTGTTTTTTTTTTTTATCTTTGCTCAGCGTGAACAATAACTTTATCTAAAAGATTGTTCAGAACTGAATAATACAAATTTTTCGTCTAAATCTGTCCGACTATAAGACCTTTGAATAGGCAAGTCTTTGATTTTAAGCCACACGGGGCAATAAAAACATCAATTCAGTAGAAAATGTCTGTCGACAATACGACTGGAAAGCAAGCAAAATAATTTATGCTTTTTTGGCAGCCTTCTCTCTGTGACCCCCACTTCGTTATTCTGTCTCTCTTTTTAATGCACCTAACTTGGAGGGAATAATAAAACAGGGAAGACTTTTCTAACCATGACTACAACGCAAGCTAAAATTGTTTTGCTTTTTTGTGACTGTCTCGTTTTCACCCACGCACTATTATGTCTTGTTTCTCTTTTTCGTGCACCTAGCTTGAAGGGAATGTTAAAATAAGGAAGCCAAAAAGCCACGACCTTTTTTTGATCACGGCAAGAACACAAGCACAAAAAAGTTTGCTTTTTTGTAACTATTTCTCTCTTTTATCCACCCAGCCTTATGTTCTGTTTCCCATGCTCTCTACTAAAAGGCAATAAGGGATGCTACTAAATTAATTATTCTTCTAGCGTCTTTTATCACTAAACCAACTGGCGTTTTCTTTATTTACACTCTCTAAATAATATCGTTTGTAAATAAGTAGTTGTTGTTGGCAACCATAGTCGAGGGCGACCAGAAGGCTCCCTTTTCGATAGCTACTACACCGAGGTGTAGGGGAGGGCGCTACTCCTTCCCTGGATTGCTCCACTTTACCCTTGATATGAACCTTATATTGCTGAGTGTTAAGCAAGGAAGTATCAAGTACCATTTTAAAAGTCTTTGGTATGACGCGACCTGGGATTGAACCCAGGTCTCCCGGACCATTGGCGAACACTCTATCCACAAGGCCAATGAGTCGGTTTCGTTTGTAAATAAAAATCCTAAAAAAATGAAGAAATGGGAAATACAAAGTATAAAGTGAAAATTATCAATAATTAATTTTATATTGCACAAAATTATTTATCCTGGAGTTCAAATTCTGGAGTTCAAATTCTGGATGAGGTTGGTTGCATTTCATTCGTGCTGACTGGATTATTTTGCAAGTCAAGTTGAAGGAAAAACTGAATTCAAACCAGCTTTACTCCGCTTTAAAATCAACCTTTTGTCATATCCTTCCCGTAACAGAGAGGTTGGATTGGGTAAACAGAAATATTGGTGTCATGGAGAAAGGAGACCTGCTGCATGAGTAACTGGCGATCTTCAATTATAACTCGCCCTGGTCCGTAACGAGATCTGTCGTCTTGCCAGACCAAGGGATGTTGTTGTTGTTAATAATAATGATAATAATGAAGAAGAAATTTTAGTTCTCAGAGAATAAATAATCCACAATTAATAAACTGCAAATACGATAAATACAAATGATGATTTAAAAAAAAAAAAAGGCAGACATCTTTTAAGTTGGGATTTTGACAAGGACTTGTCAAAAAGGAACTTTTTTTAAAGGTGGGAACAAATTTTCTTAAATTTCAACTAATCAAGATTCAAGTTAGTGAAAAAATTATATATATAATCCCAGAATGCTAGGGCACCTCTGGTGGTGTAACGGTTAGCAAGATAGTCTAGCAAACCTACACGAGTGAGTTCGAGTCTCATTGGGCGCCATATTCATTCGGCCTTGTGCCACATCGAAGCAAAGAGCTTTGTAAATTACTATCCCAGAATACTATGCTAGAGACCAAGGGCTGATTTCAATCAGCAGAATCCAGTTGATGGTACACACTTCGGCCGGCCGTGGTGTCAGCGGCAGGGATCTGGTCGGGTGTGTCTTGTCATTGGATATACCTCGAGCCTCAGGGGGACGTCCCCCAAGGCTTTAAACCTCTTCGGAGGGGTTAAGTTTATCGCCTGGCTCCCCTTTCTAGGAACGCCGACGGGGCCCGAAGCATTTTTGGGAATGCCTGGCGCGTGTAGGTTACGGCCCTGCACTCAGACCCGCCTTAAAAAAAGGCCTTGTATCACTCTCGTCCTGTTGGTGGGATGGCCGACAAATACCGCTATGCTAGAGACGCCAAAGAAATAAGATTATCAGCAGTTACAGAAGAATCTTTGAAATAAATTGATGTGTTTAAAGTTGATCGTAAATACTTCCTATGTTTGCACAAACTGTTAGTAGGAAAAAATATATAAAATAATTTTTAGTTTGGTTTAGTTTGTTGGGTTTTATGGCTTATCAACCTTTGTAGGTTATTTAACGCCAAATCCATTTTTATGTGAATAATCTGTTCTATTGAAAACAGTTAAGTTTAGCATAAGTACACAGTTTAATTGTCAAAAACATTTCCATTTCAAACTATTCAAGCAGTTATATGTAATAATTCAGTTAAGTGTAAATACAGTTTTAATGTCGAAAAACAATTCTATTTGAAATAATTCAGTTAAGCATAAGCACGCAGTTTAAGTGTAAGTACGGTTTAATTGTCAAAAACGTTTCTATTTCAAGCTATTCAGTTTACTCAATTCAGTTTAGCATAAGTATGTAGTTAGGGTCCTATCTATGGGTTAAATAGAACTATCAGGTGCTACCACTCCGGGCCAGTGTGGACCTGGGAGCGATGGCAATGAAGGGGTACTCCGCATTCCCCAAAGCTCCAGCCCTGCTGGAACCTCACCATCAGATTGTTTAGTGTCATATCCAGGACACTCGTTGGGGGGGGGGTCTTACCCCCTCTACAGAGGTGCAGTCAGTGTATTCTACAGCTCCAGTTGACTGGGCAAAAAATGATTTTTGTAATTAACATTGAACTGATTAATTCCAAAAAAAGAAAAATAATCTAAAATTCAAAACATTCAACAACTATTTTAAATTTATGTATATTCGAAATACATGTTCTTTGTTGAAAATTGTTGTTCATGTTTTCCTATTCCTTTGTACAATATTTGATAACTAAGGTTATCTCAATTTGATATTAATCTCTTCTCGCCTCGTTGTCCTAGGACCACTAAAGTTAATTCAGTATCTCTTAAACTTATAAGCTGCTTTCATGTAAATCTTGTTGACTATTCACAGATAATATTTACCTAGCCCCTCTGTGACACAAGGTCAGTTTAGAGTTAGAGGTCCTCACGCACATGGATGTGTGGTTGGGTGCAGTGTCAAATATAGGTTAGCTCAGTCAGTATTCCTCATTTTACTTTGCCTCAAGCAATAAACCTGACCCTCCTTTTAAACAGACCAGTCGGCTGGGGCTGCAGAATACACCGTCTGCATCTCTGCAAAGGGGTTAGTTTCTCACACCCCCAACAAGTGTCCTGGGTATGACACTAAACAATCTGATGGTGAGGCTCCAGTAATGCTGGAGCTTTGGAGAATGCGGAGCACTCCTTCATTGCCATCGTAAAGAAATTTTAAGAGATAAAAGTTCATTATAAAGGAATTTTAGGGGGAATAAAATTTGTTATGAAGTGAGTGACACTAACGCCAAGTTTAGTATTTAACTGGGTAATGTTTTTAGGGGTCTTTAGTTTGCAATATTAAACGGTAAGTTTAAACAGTAAGTTCCGCAGCTTTTTATTTCGGATACTGATTCGAAAAGATAACACAGACAATAAAGTTTTTAAAGGGGGATTTTATACCAAAGAAACGAGAAAGAAAGGGATAGGAAAGATAAAGTGTTGCAAATTTTTAGTACAATTTGCTGGAACTTATCTGAGAGAGTGTACGGCAAACAAAGTTCTTTGAGTATTTTTTTTGTTTGTAGAAATGTTTCAGAGTTCATTTAATTGCGAGTCTTCTTTAAAGTTATTTTCAGTAGAATTCTGGATTGAATTTTCTTTCACTCGTTTTAATTGGTAGAATTTGAGTAGTCGACTTTCGTTGAACTTTACATTATTTCTTGGGAAGACCAATTCAAGAAGCAAGTGACGAAACTCCTTTCTCTCGATTGCTCCCCTTTACCCTTGATACGTATCTTATACTGTTGAATGTTAAGCAAAGAAGTATCAAGTACCATTTTTAAAGTCTTTGGTATGACGCGACCTGGGATTGAACCCAGGTCTCTCGGACCATTGGCAAACACTCAACCCACTAGACCAATGAGCTGGTTTCTATGGTCCTAGAGCGCCACGTTGGTTGGTTGTTTTGTTTTACGGCATATCAACCCTTTTCGAGTCATTTAATGCCGAATTAAGTCATTTTGATAAAAAGTTTCAAACAATTCAATTTAGTATAATTTTCGTTTACACTCAGTTAAATGTCAAAACAGTTCTATTT
Source organism: Sepioteuthis lessoniana (assembly GCA_963585895.1). Taxonomy (NCBI): domain Eukaryota; kingdom Metazoa; phylum Mollusca; class Cephalopoda; order Myopsida; family Loliginidae; genus Sepioteuthis; species Sepioteuthis lessoniana. The sequence goes on along the minus strand of OY757915.1, from coordinate 96,077,087 downwards.
TAAACAATTCAGTTTAGCATGAGTTTAGTTGTATTTGACCCATAGATAGGACCCTATCAGGTACTACCATTCTGAGCCAGAATGGACCTGGGAGGTATGGGAATGAAGGGGTACTTTGCATTTCTCAAAGCTCCAGCATTATTGGAACCTCACCATCAGATTGTTTCGTGTCGTAAACAGAACACTCATGATGGGGTAGGGGCCTTACCCCTCTGCAGAGAAGCAGTCGGTGTATTCTACAGCCCCAGCCGACTGGGCAATAGGACTCCTCAGATAGTGTAATGGTTAGCAAGCTAGACTTGCAAACCTTCACAAGTGAGTTCGAGTATCATTGGGTGCCACATAAAAAAAACAAACAATCTTAGTAAATTACCGTCTGTGGTTCAAACTAATGTGTAACGAACGCTTCTGTTTCATACCTCTACAGCCACTGGAACGCCTGTTTCTTTATAATTTGTTTCTTCTATTGGGAACTTTTTTTTTTCGCCATAACTTTGTTACAATTTTGTGTGAACATATCCTTTGTAAATTTTGTATTTCGAAACCTTACATAAACTGTATAAATTCATATTTTAGTCGATGCACACCGGATAAAAAAAAAATCAAGAAATGTTAAATTTAGTTGCTACAAATCCTCACCCCCTACAAAAAAGTCAATGCGCAATATACACGCGAATTTTTTCTCCTAGTTAGCCGAAAGTTAAGGGTGCGTTTTATACACGACAAATTACTGTACTCATATTTCATCCGGTAAGTGAAGTGAGAATCCAACTTGCAAATGGTTCGTTCGCCTGGCTTGTTTGCCATTACACAACGCGAGGCGCCTAAAAGCTCAGTCTGTTGTTAGAGAAAAGTGATCCTTATAACCATAAAACTGGATATGTGTTGAGTCTTTTTTTTTTCTTTTTTTTTTTACTGTTAGAGGCTGGTGTAAAAAAAAAAAAAAGGTCTATTGTCTTCAGTTTTGTACTTCTAACATTTCTGTCATGAGGTTATTGGCCTTAATGCACAGAGTGCACGAAAGACAATTGTTTTTTTATGCTGCTATTAGGAGAAAACCTTTTTGATAATTGTTATTTCGTGCGTATATTTACTCAACCTTTTCCTCATAGGCAAGGTGTGACACAAGGTCAATATAAGCAGAATATTGCTGGTTTGAATTCAGAGTTTTCCTTCTCCTAGACTTGTTGCCTAGCCAAAACTAAAGAACACAGTCTGCTCTAGTATTCACTCATAGTTGGAGCGAGACAGATGGATTCAAATCAGTGAAACGCAAACAGCATCAGTCAGAATTTGAATGACGATAACCGTTACGCCTCCTCAAATTGTTATTTCGTGTAAAACACGACTTTTGTCATTTACTAGCTTAGTTTGGCATAAGGAGAGGTAAAGGGCACTCAGTGAGAATCAAACTCGCTTGTAATAGTTTGGTGATTATACTCTCAAATCATTATAAACCACGGGAGGTGCCTTAAAACTAAGCATTGTTTAGATATGACACAAGGTTGCAAGTTTGGAGTACCCAGTGTAATAAGGATTAGTAATTGGTCTGCGCACAACCAGCTACTAAATTTACTAGTTGGCCGTGGTCTGCGAGACTAGTTTGCTGTATTTAACTAAACTATAAGGTACTCTTCAAGCTTAGCTTTGTTGCGATACAAGGCTGAAAGTAGGGAGGCAATCGGTGAGAATCCAACTCACTAGTCACTGTCTGCTAACCTAGCTCGCTAAACATTATTATCGCCAGGTTTCCGGAAGTTATGACTAACTGTGAACTTGGCAAACTTAAGTTTTTAACGCTTTTCACTTCGCAGTTTATCCTTCCTTTCTTTATCTTTTTAATTTAATTTTATCTATAGTTGATTAACTCGGAAGTTATAAAGAAAAGATTTACAAGGACCGACATTTTCCCCCAACAATTAAAAACAAACCTATTAACTGCTGAAGACAGTAATCGACACTGGCGGACAGTCAGTCTACTTTAATAAGACCAACAAAGTGCCCAACAAAGTAGGTAACTGTACTCCTTTTTGGCGTTAACCAACTCTGGAAAAATAAATTAATCTGAGTGTTTTTCATTTTTTTCTTTTTCATTTTAGGCATCTTCAGTTCACATGCACAGAAGGGTTTTTCTTTTTAAGCTGGTTATAAATTTTATGTCATTATCCTATCCATTAAAACAAAAACAAGATTTTATTGATTTTATTTAGATATTTTATTTACTTTTATAGTTACCCGCATCTTTTAACATTTAAAAAAAAACGAAAACAAAAAATTCTTACCTGCACATAAAATTATTTTTGTTATTATTTTCACTAAATGTGAATTTGTGAAAATTTCACATAGAGTGAAAATAAAATTTTTAACTGAAGTCTGAGTGACAGTAAGTCTCCAGGACTCTTCTTAGTATTCAAATTAATCTTAACAGTGCTATGGTCTCAATTCCTCTTCTGATCTCCAGTTTCTTTTTCAGGCTTTTCCAAGAGCATTATCACTTGCTCTTTGGCAAGTTCCAAGTATACGTCCATTTTTTAAATTTTTTATTTATTTATTTATTTATTTTTTTGTGGGAGTGGCTCCCTGGCATTTTCACTCAAAATCCACGAGACGAGACAAGTTCTTTTCTTGTTAATTCAAACGGAGTCCGGTCTTTTTGCAGGAATTTGGTGATCTGTTTTTATCTCAAAGTTCTACAGAATTTAATGTATCTCATTTTTCTAGGACAGATTCTAGTTTGTGCTTATAGCATTTGTGTGTGAGAGGGAAGGGTCTCCGTGGTGTTGCGACATTTGAGCTGGTATTTGTCCTCCTTCCCACCTACCGGCCGAGTATTGCACAAAACCTTTTTAAGGTGGATCCGGGCGCAGGACCGGAGCCCACACGCGCCCGGCATTTCCAAAAAGGCCTCGGACCCCGTCGGCATTCCCCTTAGGCGCCGGGCGATGTTGCGACATTTGAGCTAGCGAGTTCGAACTACAAGCACGCTATTTATGTTCACTTTCGCATTAATACTCCTGGGAAAGGTATGAACCCTCTTAACCCTCCAGCTATGGGATTGTTAGTATCACTGTTGTTCTTCTATAAGGGTGGTTTTGGCATTAAATAACCTACGAAGGTTGACAAGGAAACGAAACTAAACCATTAGTTGTCAGCATGGCTAAACGTTAGTCTCTTGCACAATTCCCAAAGGATCACCTTTTCCAATAAGCTTTCGCTAATATGATTAACTATTTCATTTCTGTCACCACAAAACCTACACTTGCTATTCTTCTATGTATTATCAGTTTTTACTTTGATTTAATTACTTCTTGGGAGTGTCCTCGTGGTGTAATGGTTAAAGCGATGGACTGCGGAATCGTAGTACACGAGTTCGTACTCCAGTCGCGCTATTACGTTCACTTTCAGGGAAAATACCCTTGGGAAAGGTATGAACCCCCTTATCCTCCCAGCTATGGGTTAAATAGTACCACTACTATTCTTCTAGGAAAATGGCTTTGGCATTAAATAACCTGCAAAGGTTGATATGCCATTAAACAAAGAAACCAAACCAAACCTTAATTACTTCTTATGGTATTTTATGCTGGTATTAAAAGAGATTCAGTTTCTCTCTTCAGTTTTCTTCTGGTGGGGATTTGGTGATCTCTGTCAATAACAACAACAGAATTGCAATATTCAAACAAGCATATTTTAGAGGATTTCTTTTAGTTTTAAATATAAAGAAAAATTATTTTGATGGACAGTTGTTGAACAATTAACTATCGACACAAACTAGTAATCATTACTAAAATGTTTGATTTGTTTTGCAATGTGAATTCAATCTTTCAACATGATTAAAAAATAAAGTTTGTGTGGGTGGGGTTTAAAAATTTTACAGAGGTCTGTCATAGCCGTTTATTTTGTTTTAACTTTTTAAATCCAAGATAGCCAATGTGGTAGAATTCTTAATGTCTGCCGTGTGGTGGTAGAGGAGGAAGTAAAAAGGGTTTGTATTGTAAGAATTATTGCATCTCTACTCTCAAAGTTAAAACTTCCTTGGTATTTTTTGTAGCCCTGGGTCCTGTGGTACTCCTGTCCATATTACTGGCAGGAAACTCATTCCCACACCAGATTTTAACCTCCCTCCCAAACGGAAAAAAATATCTGAATTTGTGGAGGGAAAATCTTAAAGCCCATAACTTTTCTTTGGATTGTCCAATTTCAGAAAATTTTGTAGGGTTAAAATCATTCTATCCCAAAATTCCATCATAATTTTTAAAGTCATGTAAATAATGATTTCTCTAAAGGTGGAAAAACCGAATCAATGGAAAAATATCTTAATTTTTAGTGCAACACATGAAAAATTATTTACACTCCTAAACTAAACTTAATTGGTATTTTCCTGTAACCTTAGGTCCTGTTAAATGATAAAATCATTTTAGTAGCAAATAAATATATATATTTATTATTATTATTTATTTATTTATTTTTTTTGCACTTCAAACGCACCAGTTTTAAACACCTTTTTCTGAATGACGTAAAGAATCTTTATTTTGAAGTAGGAAAGAATCTCAAGCCAAGAACTTCTCTTTAGATTGACCAATTTCAATAAACTTATTATCTTGTAGGATGCTAATTGCTGTATTATATATTTTATCATGAGTAATAAATTAGATAATTGATGATGACATCAATAGTAGTGATCAATGCAAAAAAAAAGTCACAATTTCAAATACCACAAATTCAGGAAAGTAAGAAGTTTATTTGGATAAATCATCAAGATAAAGGATGACAATATAATTAGAGGATACGCCCAAATTTTTTATAGTATATATTTTATGATTAATAGTCAATTACATGTACAGTTCAAATTGTGATCTTTATATTCTTCAGTGGTTATAATTAGATTTCATGTTGATAACATTTTTTTTATTGAAAAATATATTGATATTTACCTAATGATATATCTTAGTTATCATAGGCTCATTGGTCTAGTGGGTAGAGTGTACGCCAATTGTCCAGGAGACTGGGGTTCAATCCCAGGTCGCGTCATACCAAAGACTTTACCTCCTTGCTTAAAACTCAGCAATATAAGGTATGTATCAAGTGTAAAGTGGAGCAATCCAGGGAAAGTGTAGCACCCTCCCCTACACCTTGGTCTAGTAGCTACTGAAAAGGGAGCCTTCAAGTTGCCCGCGACTACAGTCGCTAACTTACTTTATCATTTGCTTCATTAGAATCCTCATCACAATTGTCAATGTAAGATGACATTTCATTTCAATATCTATGGTCATCATCATTATCACTTCAGATTGGAGGTGCCCATGGTGTAATGGTTATCGTCGTAGGAGATGGACACGGCGACACAAGTTCAAATCCTGGACGAGGCTGATTGCATTTCACATAGCACTAATACCCTTGGGAAAGGTATGAATCCAATTATTCTCCCTCCAGCTATGGGTAAATAGTAGGACAGACTAGGTTCTTCAGCCTTGGTGAGGCAACTAGTCTAGGAGAAGGAAAACTCTGAATTCAAACCTGTTAAACTCCGTTTAAAAATTGACCTTGTGTCATATCCTGCCCGAGCGGAGGGGTTGGTAAATAGGATCACTTCAGATTCACAATCAACGTTTTCAAGAACATGGACTAGCTGATGTCTCTCCACTAGACTTATGTGGTATTATTTCATCATTTTTACTATGAGTTCATCTATGACCACTGACTTGTTGAGGCATATTAGGTTGAGCAATTCAACTACAAACTAGGTAGTTGACATGATTTAAATGCCTGCTGTTACTAAGTGGTTACCCATCTAAATAATGAGTAGAACATGGTTTCTGTGGTTGATTCTGAAATCATCATGTGACTGTATATTGAATTCTAAGCTTGTGGGTGGGGAAACAGAAACTCTTACTTCTGTAGTAGCTATTATAATTGATTTAAAATTGATTGAAGGTATAAAATTTGCCTTCAGGGCTTTGTTGGAATTAATTTTGGAATGTTCTACAAAAAATGAGGGATTGGAAAAAAGGAAAATAAATTGAGTAGAACTAAACCTTGATTTTTATCAATTAAGTAAAGAAAAAAAAAACATGCATGCCTAACAATTATCAATGTAGGACATAGATTCAAAGATCTGAGTTCAAATCCAGGACATGGCTGTTTGAATTTCGTTTCTTGCTAATATCACTGGTGAAAAGTAAGAATCCATCTCATCTACTCCTTCTCTAAATATAGATAAATAGTAGGACAGATTAGGCTGTTTAGCCTTGTAATGGTAATTAGTATATGAGAAGGAAAACTTAAATCAATTGTACTCTTGTTAAAAATTGATCTTGTGTTGCAAGAAAAGAAGTTTGGTTTGGTTTCTTTGTTTAATGGGATATCAACCTTTGTAGGTTATTTAATGCCAAAGTTCTTCTCCTAGAAGAAGAGTAGTGGTACCATTTAACCCATAGCTTGGAGGATAAAGGGGTTCATACTTTTCCCAAGAGTATTTGCCCGAAGGTGAATGTAATAGAGTACAAACTCATTTACTACGATTCCGCAGTCCATCGCTTTAACCATTACATTACGAGGACAAATGTATTATTCAAGAAAATGGTTACAGAAAGATGATTGCCATATGAAATAGATGAGTCCATTTTAGCAACATTAATTAACTCTCCTCAAAATTATTGAAAAGAGATAATTTATTTTTATTTAAAAAATTAAATTTATTTAGATGCAACTGTGTACCAGATCTGAACATGTTTATCAATTTGCTTATCTACTTATCTATCTTTTTTGCATATATAATATATATACTTATCTATCTTTCTTCGTGATATGTGTATGTGTAAGACAGGTGTGATATATGTATGAGAGAGCAGTGATATATATATATATATATATATATAGTGTGTGTGTGTGTGTGTATATTTGTGTGTGAGAGGTGTGATATATATATATATATATATATATATATATATATATATATATATATATATATATATATATATAAATTTTAAATACATATATATATATCACCTCACACATGTACATATTACTCCTCATAAAGCTCTTCGAAAGAATTGAGCACTCTGGTAGCCGATTGGGTATAAAAAAATGTAAACAAACGGCTGCTGTTGCTAAATAAATACCTTAAAAATTCCTTTAGCCAACGTGGTCCGCTTGGTGGCCGAGAGGTCTGAGATTTAGTCTAACGTAAAGTTGGATGGGTTTCGATCCCGGCTTCGAGCGTCCTGTGTGTCTAGCTACACTGAAGAGTTCTGATAGAATGAAACAGTCTGTCTGTGGATGACAATATATATATATATATATATATATATATGAGGAATAATATGTACATATGTGAGGCGATATATATGTATGTATTTAAAACTTATATGAAAAGTGTGTTCCACCGAGTAACTTATATAATAAACTGAAGATGTCTTGACTCCAGTTAAACAAGTCAATCCTAATTTCTAAGAAAATTATTAAGTCAATAATGATTCCTTTGGAATAGCAGTTTTTTGTAAAACTGGAGATTGTTAAAGTGCTGCAGCCTACATATTCATGTGACCTAGTGACATTTGACTTTATTCTTGTGTCAAAACTGAAAATCCATCTCAAGGGTAAGAAATTTGAGAACTTGGAGAACAATAAAAAATACTACAGTGCAATTTCACACCATATCAAAAGAAATTGCTTCAAGTGATGGGAAACTTGCTGGAAAAAGTGCGTTGAAGATTAAGGTGACATTTTTTGAAGAAAATTTTAATATTTCATTCATTGTTTGTTTCTGTTTTTGTAAAAAGTATCAAGACTAAAGCTGTTTTAGTCTTGATATTATATATATATACATCTATATCAAGACTAAAGCTATTTTAGTCTTGATATATATATATATATATATATATATATATATATATATATATATATATATATATACACACACATACATACATACACGTGTTCAAAAAGTATGAAGACTAATACAGTCTTCGTCTTGACACTTTTTGAACACATTTGTATGTGTGTGTGTGTATATATATATATATATATATATATATATATATATATATATATATATATATATATATATATATATGCATGCATGTATATGAGAAGAAATGGATTGAATCCGACAGAATGTATGTAGAAAAAGGTAAAAAACGGAAGAAAAGTGTATTTGGTAGTTCATTTATTGTGCCGTTACATTTAGACTTTACTGTTTTATCTGGATACAAAACCTTGAAATCGGCACAATAAATGAATCACCAAATGTATATCTTTCTTCCATTTTTACTTTTTTCTTTATATATATATATATATATATATATAAGAGTGTATATCTAGGCAGCAAGTTATTATTCAAGCAAGTTTTGTTAAAGATGATGGAACACTTTATCATTTTTAATTTATTTTTCAAAGCTCCTTGTTATTTTTCTTGTGTTGGGATCTAGATGGTAAAGGAATCGTCCCATATCTTCTGCCCAAGAATTTTGGACCATACTTTTGGTCACCATCAGAGGAGGTGTAGTTTTGAGTTGACTGTTGAGTTTTTACTGTTATGATAATTTGTAGTGTTTTGTTTTGAAGTTGTTGGTTGGAATGTTTTCATCATTTTGTTTCAGAACGATCAGTTGGAAAAAGGTTTACTAATAAAGTTAGTGATTTTTAGTTATTAAAAATATTTAATATGTTGGTGCCTGTATTAAATGCTATTTTATTTAAGTTTGGTTTCTTATTTTTTCATGCATATTGCTTCTAGGATTTGTAATTGTCTTTTATTATTGTTTTTATATATAATTATTGTATTATCTGTGAGAATCTTCCTTACATCGGAAGATGTAAGTTGGTTAGTGCTATTGTTGTGTTTTATAATTAAATGTTGTTTTTATGGAGCTATTTTCAGAAAGATGATAAGAAGACAAGATAACATTGTGGTTGTATAGCCAATGTAAGAATTATTTTTGTTTTTCAGGAGACACTCTTGAAATGGACATATAAATTTATAACTACATTGGTTTAGCTTAGGTGTATTATAGCAGAATTGATGTTATTCTTCATGATCAGGTTTTGTTGTTTTAAATTTAGTGTAGTAGATAAGTTTTATTTGTTATTGTTTTTTGATTGGTTTAATGTGTCTTTTTATGATGTTGGTTATTGCTTGTTCATCTAATTTGTAGTTATTTTGCATTTGATTTCTGTAAAAGGATGACTGTAGTCAAGGGCAACCCGAAGGCTCCCTTTCCAATAGCTACTACATTGAGGTGTAGGGGAGAGTGTTATTCCATTCCTAGGATTTCTCCACTTTAACTTTGGTTCTCACTTTATAGTACTCAGTGTTAAGCAAGGAAGTATCAAGTACTATTTTTAAAGTCTTTGGTATGATGTGACCTGGAATTGAACCCCGGTCTCCTGGACCATTGGCGAACACTCTACTCATTAGGCAAATGATTTCTGTAATATAGATTAATTCTGTAAGTGTTGTTATTGTTAGTAATGTTATTATTTTTGTTAATGTTTTGAAGATATAGTTTTATTTGTTGACCAACTAGTTTATAACAATTTTTCTAATAAACTAGTTGATCAACAAATAAAACTGTATCTTCAAAACATTAACAAAAATAATAACACTACCAACAATAACAACACTAACAGAATTAATCTATAATACAGAAATCAAAAACACTATAACTACAAATTAGAGGAACAAGCAATAACCATCATTATAAAAAGACGCATTAAACCTATTGAAAACAGTAATGCTGGAGCTTTGAAGAATGATGAGTACCCCTTCATTGTAATTGTTCCCTGGTCCACTCTGGCTCGGAGTGGTAGCACCTGGTCCTATCTAATCATCAAATAGAACTATTTGACATTTTAAACTGAGTACAAACAAATGAGTTATGCTAAATTAAATTATTTGAAATAGAACCATTTGATCATTTAACTGTGTATCTTCAAAATGTCTTTACAAATCATATATTTAATATATATGCATTAAACAATAGTTGATATGCCATAAAACCAAAGCAAATCAGAAATAACAAAACAGAAAAGCAAAATGGATAAATAATATTAAAAAAAAAATAGCAAGGTATTGAAGGCGAGCCAGAGGCTGAAAAACACCTGGAGTAATTAAATTTACTTAAAAATTGACCCCTGTGTTGCATTCAGCCTGTGGATGAGAAATTAGGTAAACAGACATGCAGACAAAATATGTATGTGCATGTGTGTATATACGTAAAATTGTGAAGTTAAAAAAAACTGCAACTAACATATAAATCATCTTTTTGAAACTATTTTTGATATATAAAAGTTCACCTTTGTATATTGGTTAACTTATAGGTCATTATGCAATGTTGGTTGGGCTTAGAACATACTGTCCCTTGCAGAAGAGTAAGATCACCCCCCCCCAATAACCAGATGTACGGTGTATGACACCAAACAGCATCTGATAGTGAGCTTTCAATTCTTCATTGTCATTACTCCCAGGTCCATTCTGACCCAGAGAAGTAGTACCTGTTAGGGTCCGGTTTATGGATCAAATAGAACTGTTTAAGGTTATTTGACAAGACAGTGTAAAAAAAAAAATCAAGAAATAACTACTCAAAAAATGTAAATATCAATGTGATTCCCTAACCTTTGGTCATAAAATAACCTTAGATTGGTTGACATGCCATTAAAATTAATCAACCCATTATTGGTCATTGCTTAATGCTGATAACTAATTTGCATATTTAGTTTTGAGAATCAAATTTTGACAATTTACTTTTCTTTTTTTTCATTTCCAATTTTGTCTTGTATGATCTTTATATATAAGTGATTATTTTGTTGAAAACTTTTTTAAGTATAATACTTAGATAATCAAATAAAGTAATTTTCTGTTCTAAAACTGGTAAATGATTTTGAACTTTTTATATAAACTTTGGTATATAAACTGTTGGAATTTTATCTTTTAATATATATATTCTGAAAATTTATCATGGCAGAAATCTGAGGGAAAATCTAGTTAATTTGTGTGCATATATATATATATATATATATATATATATATATACTCATGTTATAACTGATCCGGTTTGGTTTCTTTGTTTAATGGCATATCAACCTTTGTAGGTTATTTAATGCCAAAGCCATTCTCCTAGAAGAACAGTAGTGGTACTATTTAACCCATAGCTAGGAGGATAAGGAAGTTCATGCCTCTTCCAAGAGTATTTGGCCAAAAGTGAAAATAATACTGCGACTGGAGTACCAACTCGCTTACTATGATTCCACAGTCCATCGCTTTCACCATTACACTACGAGGACACCCCCCTATAACTGATCTCCTCCAATCTTTCATCCCAGGCAATGTGAAGGAGTTCTACTCGTCTTTGTGAGATGTTTACTTGTATCCTGTTTGACATCTTTTAAAATGATGACTTAGTAAAAATTATAGACTTAAATTGTTTTAACCTTGCAAACAGTGACCAACCTGACCTAACTTATTGTTTGTGTGGTGATAATAATAATATATTGGGTGGGTCCCAACTCTACTGATAATGGACAATAATAATACTGGTGTTTAAGAAGGGTCTCAGCTAATTGTAGAATGATTGTCTTTCATAAATATCCGTTGGGATTATCTAATTCTTCTTATCTGATTTATATTATGACTAAGTATTCAAGGTTTGTGCGATAAAACAATTTTGGACTTAGTAAGCAATTATGTGTTTGCTTAGAGGGGGGTGCTTGTGGCGTAATGGTTAAAAGTGGTGGACTGCAACTCCAAAGTAAGTGAGTTTGAACTCTAGTTGCATTATTACATTCACTTTTGGACTAATGCCTTTGGGAAAGGAATTCTCACTGCTATGGTGGCCCAGTTAGCTGAGCCTGCAGAATACACCGACTGCATCTTTGCAGAGGGGTAAGACTCTCCCAATAAGTGTCCTGATATATGACACTAAACAATTGGATAGTGAGGCTCCAGTAATGCTAGAGCTTTGGGAAATGTGGAGTACCCCTTCATTGCCATTGCTATTACTCTCAGGTCCACTCAGGCCCTGAGTGGAAGCACCTGATAGGGTCATATCTATGGGTCGAATAGAACTAAACTGTGGACATCTGATGGTAAAGGTTTGGGGAATGTAGAGTGTGTGTGTGTGTGTGTGTGTGTATATATATATATATATATATATATATATATATATATATATATATATATATATATATATATATACACACAAGCTGCATACAATAAGTTTCCAGACTTTTTTCGTATGGACATTTAAAATTGTCGTAGACTCTTGAAAATTCAGTATGTTATTGCTATACATCTTATGAGATGACTGACCTATTTTTATGATTTCAGGTTCAAATCAACAGCTACAGCAGCAATTGGAATACTCCCTACTAAAGCCTGATTGTCACAGCTGGTGAATTTCAAAAATGCAATCTAACATTTTAGAAGAATGGTATGCAATAAAATTGTATTTTAAACTTGGAAAAAATGCCACAGAAACGTATGGAATGCTTCAGACTGCTTTTCGACCATCTTGCATGAATCGAGGATCAGTTTTTGAGTGGTATAAGAGATTCAAGGAAGGCAGGGAGTCTGTGAGGGATGATGAGAGGTGTGGGAGGAGTAAGGAAGTCAATACACCAGAGTTGATTGGCCAAAGGGTTAGGGTTAGGGTTACTATGTTGAGGTTTTAAGGGAGTTCAGGAAGAGATTCGGTCAGAAGAGGGCAGCACTCTTCAAAACGAGTCAGTGGCATTTCTACCAGGACAATACACCAGTCCACAACTCCATCCTTATCACAGACTATTTGACCAAGACGGGCATCAAGACAGTTCGTCATCCTCCCTATAGTCCAGACCTTGCTCCCTGTGACATTTGGTTATTCCCTAAGCTCAGGGGCTGTCAATATAAGATAAGTGAGGAGATGAAAGAGGCTGTGATGAAGGTCATTGACACGCTCCTAGAAGAGGACTTCCATGGGGCCTTCCAGAAGCTGTTGGAACAGTACAACAAGTGCATTGCAGCTGGAGGAGATTACTTCGAAGGGGACTAGAGTTTCATGTGTGTACTATGAATAAAAGTGCCCATACAAAAAAAGTCTGGAAACTTATCGTATGCACCTCGTATATATAATTTGTAAATGAATAGTTTTAGATAACATTATTTTTAAACAAGCCAGAGCTCATTTCTTTGCACACAAGTAAATGGTTTCAAGTATTTCTGTCTAATACTAATTATTTTATTCAATATTAAACCCATAGATGGGACCCTAACAGGTACTATCAGTCAGAGTGGACCTGGGAGTAATGGCAATGAAGGGTTACTCTACATTCCTCAAAGCTCCAAGACTGGAACCTCATCATCAGATGCAGTTTAGTGTCATATAATCAGGACACTTGTTGGAAGGAGGGTCATTCAATAAATAAGGGGAATTTTTTTTTTAAAAGCAAAATAAATTTCTTTCTCAGAATTTTTTTCCATAAATGTAAACTCAACATTTTTTTGGAATTGGTTTTTTACAAAAATTATTTTAATCTCACAAAAATATTTGTTTCGAAGTTATTCAAAATTTTATATTACTACTATTACTCTTGGGAGGGGTGTCCTCGTGGTGTAATGGTTAAAGCACTGGACTGCAGTTCAAGCGAGTTCAAACTCCAGTCATGCTATTACATTCATTTTCAGATAAATATCCTTGGGAAAGGTATGAATCCCCTTGTCCTCCCAGCCATGGGATAAATAGTACTACTACTGTTCTTCTAAAAGGTTCGATTTGGCATTGAATAACCCAAGAAAGTTGATATACCATTAAACAACAAACAAGCAAACAAATATTACTCTTGATCTTTTGATAAAATATTTATTTATGATTAGTATATTTTTCAAATTAATTATTACAAATACTCTTATCATTTTAATAAAATTTCTGTTTGCCTTCTGGTAATTCAATTCTTCCAATAACTTCTTATAGCGTTACAAAAGGTACTCAAAGTAATTCTCCAGGTTTATCAGTCTCTGGGCCTAACTAATGAGTTGAACCTACCAAACCTACCAGCATTTGGAAACTAAAGCACAGTAATTACATTACTGTCTAGACTTTAGAAAATGCTTTGTCAAACTCATCAAATTTTACTGTAAATATAACAAAAAACCTGATAATTTTATTTTTAGTTGATTTCTTTGAAAGGATTTTATATTTGTTTATAACTGAAGTCTATCAAGTACAGATATTTACATTTACCAGATATTTGTCGCTGCCTCCCACCAGACACGACTTGACACAAGGTCAAAAGCCCGAAGGCCAATTAAAGTGGGGATAAAGGGGAGGGGAAGGTCGGGAACGAGCCGAGACTCGAACCCTGCTTGTCAGTGCTGCTCATCGGCTCACTTAGTGCAATGTGAGCCTGATGAGGCAAGCAGTTTCACGAACCCAAATGTGGGTCCAGGCTACCAGATTGACTGGCTAGATCTGGCCAGCCTAACGTATTCATTTGTTTATTGGCCATTGAAGAATACAGAACATAATTTGTTCCAAAATTATGTTCAACTACCAATTAGTTTGAAAACTGAAACAATATTTCCCATAAGAAATAGTGTATAGTGGATTTAGTTTTCTTTTTTAGGTGCCATGACTAAAGGTTAAAGTAGCTGTAATGTCCAGAATCAACATAAGTGAAGAATTCGCAAAAACAATATCAGACACTTGTTCAATGGAGGATCAAGTTGGACTGATGCTACTCTGGTAGACTTGGCCAGCCATTCAGCCGTGTTCAGTTTGACTCTGCAGTCATTTGCGTGTGTTCTATTTTCATCGACTCTACTTGTGTTTTCAAACTCTGAGGCATTTGTTTGATCACTGAGGCATTTTTTACTCAAATTTTTGGGTCAAACTCTAAATTGTTCGACTTGAGAGGATTGCTTTGGCATTAGATAACCTATGAAGGTTGATATGCCATTAAACAAATAAATCTAACCTATTTTATGAAAACTGACATGTAGTTGAGTAGGAAGCCCGTATCAAATTCAGCAGGAGGGGAATCATAGATTTGGGGGCATGAGACCCTATCATTATATCTAACCATATAGTTTCTTTATTTTTGTCCAAAGCAGAGCACTGCCATTTTAGATTTTTACTTACGCAGTCACTCAGTCATGGGTAGGATGTGACAGAAGGTTAGGTTTTAAATGGAAGACTTCCTACACCCAAATACATAATGGAGAGTGGTGCCAAAAAGGCTTAGCTCTGTATGCATTCCCTCCTTTGTGAGGGGAGCTTCAAGTATAAGCTCTGTGTATTGCCCAGTCAGCTGGGGCTGTAGAATACACTGACTGCACCTCTGTAGAGGGGTAAGAACCCCCACCCCTAACAAGTGTCCTGAATATGACACTAAACAATCTGATGGTGAGGTTCCAGCAGTGCTGGAGCTTTGGGGAATGCGGTGTACCCTTTCATTGCCATCGCTCCCAGGTCCACTCTGGCCCGGAGTGGAAGCACCTGATAGGGCCCTATCTATGGGTTAAATAGAACTAACAGCATACTTATGCTAAACTGAATTGTTTGAGTAAACTGAATAGCTTGAAATGGAAATGTTTTTGACAATTAAACCGTACTTATATTAAAACTGCATGCTTATGTTTAACTGAATTATTTGAAATAGAACTGTTTTTCAACATTAAAACTGTATTTACACTTAACTGAATTGTTACATATAACTGCTTGAATAGTTTGAAATGGAAATGTTTTTAACTATTAAACTGTGTACTTATGCTAAACTGAATTGTTTTAAATAGAACAGATTATTTACATAAAAATGGATTTGGCGTTAAATAACCTACAAAGGTTGATATGCCATAAAACCCAACAACCCAAACCAAACCAAACCAATCAAGTATAAGACAATAAAACTGATCCTACCTCTTTTCAATGTGTGGGTAGGTGTTGCCTTTGGATACAACCTCCTGAATTTTGGCTCATTTGATATATTTTACTTGGCTTAAATGCCAGATACCTACATTTGTAGTAGCTTGTAATACTTAGCCATATTACATACAGGTTTTTAAGATGATCACTGATGTTCATAAAATACTGGCTGAATTGACCGGGGCTGTAGGATACACTGACTGCATCTATTCAAAGGAGTAAGAACCCTCCCCCTTAATGAGTATCCTAGATATGACACTAAAAAATCTCATGGTGAGGCTCTAGTAATGCTGGAGCTTTGGTGAATGTGGAGTACTCCTTCATTGCCATCACTCCCAGGACCACTCTGGCCTGTAATGGTAGCACCTGATAGTCTTATCAATGTGTCAAATAGAACTGTCTGACATTTAAACTGAGTGAAAACAAATGACTGATGTTTAATTGATTTGTTAGGGATACATAGCAATACTTAACTTTGTAGACTTATGCTAAACTGAATTGCTTGAAATAGAACTGTTTTTTCATTTAACTGTGTGTAAACAAATGACTGGTGTTTAACTGAATTGTTAGTGTTAAATAGAAATACTTGAAATCATTTAACTGTGTGAAAACAAATGATTAATAGTAAATAGAATTATTCATATTAGAGATAAGTGAAGCCATTCAACTGTGTGCAAAAAAATGAGCTCAGGTTTGTTTAAAAATGTTATCTTACAAAATGTGTTTTGAAATCATATATATTTTATATATATGTATAAAAAGGATTTGGCATTAAATAACTCACAATGGTTGATGTGCCATAAAACCAAACCAAAATTCTTGAAATACTTTGTGCTAAAATCATTCACTTATTGATGCCTAACAATAAAATGTTATGTTCAAAATCTGATATCATAAATATTTTCATCACAAAAGTATCTTTGGAGAGACAACATTTCTAGCAATGTTTTTCTTCTTGTTTAACCTTTTGGTGAGTATTCAAAACCTCTCAAGATTTTCATTTCTGCTCATGGCTACACAGAGCTAGCTATGTTAGAAGTTACTTTATAGGTAGATGCCAATATGGGACAGACATTGTCCCTGTGCTTTGTTTGGAGTCATTCCAAAACAGACTCAAGCTGGAAACAGTCTCTGTTGCATGCAAAAAGGAAACAGTTTCTTTGGGAACAATAGCAATTCATGTATAATGTCCATTTTACATTGAATAGAACAGTAAGACACAATGAGAGACAGATGTTGTCTAAAATATAGTCTGAGTCAGATCTCTGAATAATGTTTAAAATCCTTAATGTTAAAAATGATTTCTGTAAGATTGGCTGAAATCAGACCAAAAATAGCAAAGCTTTAACTGTACAGATGGACTGAAATTTGGTGAACACAATATTTTGAAATTTATTTTCAGATGGATTATTGACAATTATCATTTCTTGATGTCTCTGAATAGTTTAGATAGAATCTGTGATGGAGTTCCCTAGAGAAAGATTTTATTTATTCTGATGACATTACATTGCTAGATTGTATTTCTACTGCTGTACAAAGTCTAAACTTCATCATTTTGAAATGTTTTGATCTTAATATAGAAACAAAATTGTAATAGGAATGTTACATCCAGATATGAAAATATATATATCGATAAGAATACTGGAATATCATCAAGATGTTTTTTTTTTTTGTACAGTCAAACCCTATATTTTTGCTATGTATCCCTCTCTCTTCTAGGTCTTTAGTTTTTGACCTTGCTGAAAAATCTCAAAAGCTGATGGTAATTGCATTGTCATCCACATGTTCTTTATTAAATTAGCTTCTGTAACCATTAAGTGGGTAACTTAATTTGATCTTTGTTTAACTAGTAAAGTTGGCGACTGGGAGTAATGGTAATGAAGAGGTACTCTGCATTTTCCAAAGCTCCAGCATGACTGGAGCCTCATCATCAGATTGTTTAGTGTCATATCTAGGACACTCATTGGAGGAGTCTTACTCTTCTACAGAGATGCAGTCAGTGTCTTTTAGAGCTCCAGCCAACTGGGTTTGATCCCAGAGGATCTATGGGACTATCCAAATGATCAATAAATACTTTGAAGTTAAACGGAGGTTGATAAACACGGTGATGTTTGAAAGCTGACTTTAAGAAAGAAAAAAGAAATAAATAAAGAAAGAAAACTGATTGCTGACTCTTGAATTTGACATTAATGTGTATCCATATTTACCAACCCCTCCACCCTGCTCGGGCAGGATATGACACAAGGTTAATTTTGAAGCGGAATTTAACAGGTTTGAATTCAGAGTTTTCCTTCTCCTAGACTAGTTGCCTCACCAAGGCTGAAGAACCTAGTCTGCCCTACTATTTACCCATAGCTGGAGGGAGAATAATTGGA
Organism: Sepioteuthis lessoniana; assembly: GCA_963585895.1. Classification (NCBI taxonomy): domain Eukaryota; kingdom Metazoa; phylum Mollusca; class Cephalopoda; order Myopsida; family Loliginidae; genus Sepioteuthis; species Sepioteuthis lessoniana. The sequence goes on along the minus strand of OY757915.1, from coordinate 96,058,819 downwards.
TTCATATCTTTCTCAAGGGCATTAGTGCTATGTGAAATGCAATCTGTCTCATGTCTCATCCAGGATTTGAACTCGTGTCGCAGTGTCCATTTCCTACAATGATAACCATTGCACCACGGGCACCTCCATGACATTAAAGTGTATCTGGTGGTAAGGCTTAAGTTTTGGAGCTCTGGGGAGTATGGTGTCATGTCTTTGCTGCCATTACTTCCAGATCCACTCAGTGGTAGTACCTGTTAGTGTTCAATCTATGAATCAAATAGATCTGTTTGAAAATTATTAGGTAGGTTTGGTTTGGTTTCTTTGGTTAATGGCATATAAGATTTTGTGGGTTATTTAATGCCAAAGCTATTTTTTAGAACAGTACTTGTACTATTTACAGTCTAACATGTTTGTCATTAGACCACGAGTACCCTCTCCTTGTTACTGTCAGGGAACTCTCCTGGGTATTTGCTGCACTTATCCTTGTTTGAATGGATTTGACCCCTTTATTTTTTAGTGACCATTTCTGTTTTTTCTTTTTCTTTGGAAAAATAATAAATAGAATTTTTTTTATTATACTTCTGATGAAGGTTGAAGAATGGATCTGTCGAAATATTGAATTAACATCAAGAATACAAAAAAAAAAGAAAAGATGTTCCATTGTTTGAATCATTTCTAATATTTACTAACTCAACACTAGCTGGATGTGACAAGGTCAATTTCTAAGTGGAGTAAAGCTGGTTTGAATTCGGTGTTTTTCCTTCTCCTAGACTGGTTACCTAACGAAAGCTAAAGAACCCAATTTATCCTATTTATCAATAGCTGGAGGGGGGACATGGATTCATGCCATTTCCAAAGGTGTTACGTTAAGTGTGCCACAAACTATTTCATATGATATTTACAACTTCTCAAAGTTACAAATAATGCGAACAGGCATGTTGTTAGGGATTACTTTTATCCTTAAATTAGTAAAAAAAACATTCCAATCTACAACATCAAGTAGTGCCAAGTATTATTCATCCACGGGCTAAATGTTCTTGTTAACAAAAAGTGATTTTTGTTTAAAGTGAGTTTGCTGCACATTGGGCAGATTTTTGTCACCTCATATATATTTTTTAAATGATATAGTGTTTCTTGCATATAAAAATGTTTAAAATATCATGAACATGGATGAAGAATTCCTGATTTGACAGCACATATCCCCACAAAAAAAACACACTCTTTGTGTTAGAAGCCCAAGACTAGGGTCAAATGTCTGTTTTTTTGGCAAATGATAAATGGAATGTGTTCAGAAGCTAGGTTAACAGATCTGAATAAATAGTAAGTTGAAAGACTAAAAAGTTGAGAATTTGTAATGAAAGTAGCCAGAGAGAGAGAGACTAGTCCCTAGGAACTAAGTCTCTGTACTTAGCTACAAATAGTTTAGTGTAACCCGCTCGTTGGTCCAGTTGGTAGAGTGTTCGGCAATGGTCAGGGAGACCTGGGTTCAATCTCAGGTCACGTCATGCCAGACTTTAAAAATGGTACTTGATACCTCCTTGCTTAACACTCAGCAATATAAGGTACGTATCGAGGGTAAAATGGAGCAATCCAGGGAAAGCAGTAGTGCCCTCCTCTACACCTTGGTGTAGGAGCTATTGAAAAGGGAGCCTTCTGGTCACCCTTGACTACGGTCGCCAACTTTACTTTTTTACTTATTGACATGTCAACTCATTATGGGTTATTCAATACTGAAATTAGACTCATTTGTAGGTGTTCGATTGCAATCATAATCATATTTTCAATGCCCAATTATTTTTCTTTATTTGTCGATAATCATTTGTTTAGTTTGATGGCATTTCAACCATTCTAGGTTATTTAAAACCAAATCCTCTTTATACATACATATTAGATATATGATTTGTACACATTTCATAGATAACATTTTCAAATGAGCCTGAACTAATTTTTTTGCACACAGTCAAATGGTTTCACTTATTACTAATACGAATAATTCTATTTACTATCAATCATTTGTTTGCACACAGTTAAACGGTTTCAAGTATTGCTATGTATCACTAAAAATTCAGTTAAGCATCAGTCATTTGTTTACACACAGTTAAATAGTCAAATAATTCTGTTTAATGTAAGTCATTTGTTTGCACACCGTTCAAGTGTCAAACAATTATATTTGACTCATAGATAGGACCCTATCAGGTGCTACTGCTCTGAGCCAGAGTGAACTTCGAAGCAATGTCAGTGAAAGGGTACTCCATATCCCCCAAATCTCCAAGGTCAGAGCCTCGCCATCAGATTGTTTAATGTCATATCCGAAACAGTCTTTGTGTCTTGGGGAGTCTTACCCTCTCTGCAAAGATGCAGTCGGTGTATTCTACAGCCCCAGCCGACTGGGCTGATAATCGTTTGTTTGCACATAGATATACTTGATATCATATAACTATCTGATATCACTAATTTAGACACAGTTATATAGTTTTAAGTATTCTTATCTAACAACAATAATTTTTACTCAATTATATAATTTCAGGTAAATGATTATGATCTTTAGTAAACAATTAAAACTTCAAGTAACGATTCTTAATACAAATAGTTTGCAGCTATATGATATCAAGTATTCCTATCTAAAATTGATAATTCTATTTGATGATAATCATTGGTTTTCACTTTGTTATATGCATTAGCCCAGAGGGTAGAGTGTTTGCCAATTATCTGGGAGACCGGGGTTCAATCTGAGGTCGTGTCATACCAAAGACTTTAAAAATGGTACTTGATACCTCCTTGTTTAACACTCAGCAATACAAGGTACGTATCAAGGGTAAAATGGAGCAATTCTGGGAAAGGAGTAGCACCCTCCCCTACACCTCGATGTAGTAGTTATTGAAAAGAAAGCCTTCTGGTCGCCAACTTACTTTTTATATGCTTTTAAGTATTCCTATCTAATACTAATAATTTTTAAACAGATCCATTTGGCCTGTAGATGGGACTCCAGATACTACCATTCCGAGTCTAAGTGGATGTGAAAATAATAGCAACGAAAGGGGACCCCACACTCACCCAGGATACCCCATTTGCGGAGGTGAGGGTTCTTACTATGCAGAGAATGCTGTCAGCTCATTCTAAAGCCCTGATAACAGGGCGAGTATCTAACAGCCAGAAAATTGACCACAATGAAAAATGTATTAGTTTTTGTGAATTATTACTTAAAGGTTTTTTTCAGCAGGCAAATTGCTAAAGAAGTTTTTTTTTCACAAAATGCATCAAAATTAAGTGTGGTTTCCATGAATCTCTCAAGTACCTTGTTCTTTGGTTAGGGAAGAATATCATTTTGTTTGCTGATATAAGTGAACTGATTTCCTATTTCAAATTTTTCCTAATTCCGTTTCTACTTTTAGTAAGTTTTTAGCGAGTGAGTTTTTAACCGGAGTTTTTGTTGTTAGCGAGAGGGAAGTGTTGTTTGTGTTTAGCGAGGAAGATGGTGTAACGTATGTGTGTTTACGTTGGGTTGTTTCCTCGCTTAGTGTTGTTAGTCCCCTCGCTAAGTTTTAAGGGTAAATAAAGGTAGAATGATGAAGAAGTAAGATGGCGATAGTCAAAATACATTTTTATGAATAGGTTTTTATTTGCAGCATGGAATATTGGGTTTGCTTTTGGTGCTGTAAGACTCGTGGTGAGTATTGAGACGAAATTGAGTTATGAGAAGGTTGAGATGGCAGCGTGTGTCGTCGGACGTGTGAGGGATTGTGTTCATTGGTTTTTGACGAAAGACATGTTGCAGTTGTATGACTTGAACTTTGGATGTCACCGTGAGTTTCGTGTCTGGTATTTGTGGAGAGTATGCGTTATGTCCATTAAGGTGGCCCAGAGGTGAATTGAGAGCTAGCGTGTCGAGAGCGGGATTACGCGTCGGATCGACATAGCCAATTTTGGGGTGACATAAAGTTGTGCCTGTGCGAGGCATGTTGAATGTATCTAATTTATATTCAACTGGGACTCCTTGTAAGGAATCCATAAATTAGATGGGTTCCCTCGTGTGTCCATGTTGCTGCTGCTATTCTAGAGCCGCAGTGAGATGTCTGCACTGGGCGGCATTGTCCAGCTAAAAAGCATCGCTATTGAAGAACGACCAATGTGACGTCTGCACTGGTCGGCATTCTCCAGCCAAAGAGAGTGTGTTTGGCAGTTTAACCAATCTGTTAGCCGGAAATGAAGGTCCGGGTTGAATAGGATAGGTCATCCTGATTAGGTGAAATTAAGTGTCGAATTAAATTGCGCGCCAAACCAAAATACGAAATTTTGCCTTTCTCTACTAGTTTCATTTATTTTTTTTCCATTTTCACTTGTGGTTGGCTGCAGTTTCATGGAAAGAAAAATGAATAAAATAAATAGACGAGCCAACATTTTTCTCAGAAAATTGCCGACTTCCTTTTTCAATGTAAAAACTTTTGTTCGTATTTTTTTTTCATGTCTTAAAAAGGAAAAATAAGGACAAATATCTGTAAAAACGAGTTTTAAGAAAATAACTACGTTTATTTATTAAAATTTTTAACAAGATCATAGAGACTTTTATTTACTCAGTTTTGAAAGAATAAAAAAAAAACAAATCAAAAGTATTAATCTGTCACTGAAAATTACAAAAAAAAAATCCGTTTCAGATTCACGAGGCATAATGGCTAAAGTGTTGGACTGCAGCTTCGAAGTATAACATTTAATTTTGGACTAACACCCTTGAGGAAGGTATGAACCCTCGTATCTCTCTAGCTTTGAGTTTAGTAGTATCATTGCTGATCTTCTACAAGAACTGCTTTGGCATTAAATAACCCACTACGGTTGACATGGGATTAAGAAAACAACAAACAAACCAATTGGTTCCCCTACAGAGAGTAGTCCATGTCCCACATTTACGACTGCAACCAAATCACTCGACTGAAAAGAAAAAATTAAAATAGATAAGAAATTTCGTGAAGATGATAGAATTACAATAAAAATATAAGATAGTCTAACAAAATACAGCATATACCTACTGAATCTCTGCAGAGGGGTACCCCCCCCCCAACGAGTGTCTCGGGTATGACATTGAATTATTTGAGGGTGAGGTTCCAGTCCTGGAGCTCTGGGGAATATGAAGTACCTTTTCATTGTCATTGCTCCAAGGTCTATTCTGGTCTGGAGTGGTAGAAGCTGATAGGGTCCTATCTATGTGTCCTCGTGGTGTAATGGTTAAAGCGATGCACTGCGGAATCGTAGTACGCGAGTTCGTACTCCAGTCGCGCTATTACGTTCACTTTCGGGCAAATACCCCTGGGAAAGGTATGAACCCCCTTATTCTCCCTCCAGCTATGGGTAAATAGTAGGACGGACTAGGTTCTTCAGCCTTGGTGAGGCAACTAGTCTAGGAGAAGGAAAACTCTGAATTTAAACCTGTTAAACTCCCCTTAAAAATTGACCTTGTGTCATATCCTGCCCGAGCAGAGGGGTTGGTAAATAGTACCTATCTATGTGTCAAATAGAACTGTTTGACATTTAAATTGTGTGCAAACGAATGACTTACAGTAAATTGCATTGTTAGAAATAGAATTGTTTGACCATTTAACTGTGTGTAAACAAATGACTGATGTTTTATTGAATTGTTAGTGATACATAGCAATACTTCAAGTAATGTAACTGTGTCCTAATGAATGAGTAATGTTGAATAGAATTATTCGTGTTGATTAGCAAATTTTGAAACTCTTTAATTGTTTGCCCAAATTAAATCGTTAGTGTTACGTAGTGATACTTGAAACCATTTAACTGTGTGCAAATAAAACTATTTATGTTAGATTGCAATATTTGAAACCATTTCAGTGAGTAAAAACAAAAGATTAATACTAAATAGAAGTATTCATGTTAGAATATTTTGAACGATTCAATAAACAAATGTGCTCTGATTGATTTAAAAATAAGATTACGTACAAACTATTGACTCAAAAACCATGTATAACCATTTAACTCTATGCTACAAACAATTTCTGGCCTGTTTAAAAATGTTATCTATAAACTGTGTGTGTACAAATCATATATGATATGCATAAAAAGGATTTAGCATTAAATAACCTATAATGGTTGATATGCCATAAAACCAAACCTAACCAAATGATAAAAAAGTTGTAAAGTTGGCGACTGTAGTTGAGGGTGACTCGAAGGCTTCCTTTTCGATAGCTACAACACCGAGGTGTAGGAGAGGGTGCTACTTCTTTCTCAGGATTGCTCTATTTTAGCCTTGATCCGTACCTTATATTGCTGAGCGTTAAGCAAAGAGGCATCAAGTACCATTTTTTTGAGTCTTTGGTATGACTCGACCTGGGATTGAACACAGGTCTCCCGGACCATTAGCGAACACTAACCATCATACCAATGTCCGGTACTAACCAAATGGTTTGGTTTCTTTGTTTAATGGCATATCAACCTTGTAGGTTATCTAATGCCAGCCATTCTCTTAGAAGAGTAGTAGTGATACTATTTAACCCATAGCTGGGAGGATAAGGGGGTTCATACCTTTCCCAAGGATATTTGCCCGAAAGTGAACGTAATAGCGCGACTGGAATACGAACCCGCAGTCCATCGCTTTAACCATTACGCCACGAGGAAACCCCCCACTAACCAAATGATAAAATATGTTAAACAATGAATGTTATACTATGGTACAAGAAGTAGAGTAATTATGAAATAATACTCTACTCTTTTAAAATAAAGACGAAATAAAATGTTTAAAATGATAATTGAAAAGCAGAACTTATTCAGAATAGCACACTAATGAAAAAACTATTTGCTTAGGTGTAGCACAAAGTCAGCTGTATGAAACATCTGTAGCAGCCACAGATCTATTTCCTTTCGCGAATCAATGCCCTCGCCAAGATATTCGGTCACTCACTGACCAATCAACTGGCAGAGCGCATTAATTCCTTCTTCCTCTCAAGAACTATTTTTCTAGTCCCTTTTGGTAGAACGGACAAAGTCAGAGAGCCATGAACCAGCTGCAGAAACAGATCTCTTTCACATGACTGCCACTGATTCCACTTGGAACCCTTCGCTGAAGAAAACGCTGCTGCTAACTTCGCACACACTTCCTACAAACCAAGGACCAACATACTGAACAGCAACACCAAAGGGATACTTTCGCACTCTCACTCCTTTACGCCTACTACTATAATAAACCTTTCTTTGTTGTGTTGTTTAAAAAGAAGTTTCGTTATTCATTTGTGTTGCCTAATAATTTATAGTGTTAGAGAAATTAACCATTTCCCGAAACACTAAACATCCAATAAGAATCGAACTCACTATTTAAGACTTGCTAGTCATGACACAATACGAGGTACCAACGCTGATGAAATATCAAATGTACTAAAAATTCTGTAGAACTTTAATACTTACATTCACCAGATAAAAATAAGTTCAGTCATTATTTTTTTTTGCTTGTTGATTTTTATCATTAAGGGTTTTAGGACTATTGTCTTCATCTTTATTGTTATTTCCACAACGTTTCGGCCGACCCCCGTGGATTCAATAAAGGACGTAGTTCGAAGTTCCGTGAAGGCTCTCGATTTCGACAAACACCCGAAGAAGGCCGGAGGACATATCGGCCGAAACGTTGGGGAAATAACAATAAAGATGAAGACAATAGTCCGAAAACCCTTAATGATAAAAAATGAATATTTACATGTTTAAAAACCGCGTCTTCAACTTGTTACAATTTACACATCCACTATATTTCTTTAATTTTTCCTTTCCCCAACCACTAAGAAGATGGGGACTTAGAACCAATAGTTGATATATAATTTTGGGAACTAAATGAAAATTTTCACCAAACAAAAAAAAAACAAAACTTATTCTTGTCTGGATAGTAAATGTAATTTTTTTTTCATCATACAACGTGTGAAAGCACGTGCGATACCCTGCCCTCATCAGCCGCCAACCAGGGTGATAAGTATTACATTTCTATATTTATATTTGTATATTACTGCGGCCTTTTCATGAAGGGGGTATTCTGGACAACTATTAACTATATTGTCCTTGTGGGTAGAGTGTTCACCAATGGTCCGGGAGACCTGGGTTCAATCCCAGGACGAGTCATACCAAAGACTTTAAAAATAGTACTTCATACCTCCTTGCTTAACACTCAGCAATATAAGGTACGTATCGAGGGTAAAGTGGAGCAATCCAAGGAAAGGAAAAGCCCTCCCCGACACCTTGGTGTAGTAGCTATTGAAAAGGGAGCCTTCTGGTCGCCAACTTGAGTTGCTTTCTTATAAAGTTGACGGGAAAATATCGAGGGAGTCAAGCATTTTTTTGACGGTCATGCATGAGTCTCGATTCGTGAGAGGCCCTCCTTAAATTAAAATCACCTTGTGTCAAAGTTAGTGGGAGGTCTGATAAATCTTTCATGAACTAACCAGAAGGACAAGCGAAGCGTTAAGGTTAATGCCAATCATTGACACCAAGATTTTGTTGATCTTAATTCACTCTGTTCAAGAAAATTAATCAGTTACGAATATTTTGCTGGTATTTCTAGTCTTGCAAACTAATTTTTTTCTTTTTCTCATTGTGTAATGGTGTTGGTTGGTTGTGTTTTACGGCATATCAACCCCTTGTAAGTTATTTAATGCCAAATCCTATTTATACATATATCTTAAATATATATGGATTGTAAATGAATAGTTTGTAAGTAACAATCTTTAAACGAGCCAAAGCTTATTTGCTTGCACACAGTTGAATGGTTTCAAGTATTGCTATTCCAAATTTATAATTCTATTCAATATTGTTCATTCGTTTGCACTCAGTTAAATGTAGTTCAGTCGGCCCAGTTGGCTGTAAAATACACTGACTGAATCTCTGCAGAGGAGTAAGACTCCCTCAACGAGTGTCCTGGATATGGCACTAAACAATCTGATGGTGAGGCTCCATTAATACCAGAGCTTTAGGGAATATGGGAGTACCTTTATATTGCTATCGCTTCCAGGTTCACTCTGGCCCAGAGTGGTAGCACCTGATAGGGTCCTATCTATGGGTCAAATAGAACTTAACTGTGTACTTATGCTAAACTGAATTGTTTGAAATAGAACTGTTTATATGTATGAAAATGGATTTGGCATTAAATTACACACAATGGTTGATGTGCCATAAAACCAAACCAATCAGTTAAATGGTTCCATGTATAGTAAATGATTCGATAGTTCTATTTGATCCATTAGGGTTCAGAGTGGATCTGGAAGCAATGAAAGGGTACCCCACATTCCCCAAGGTTCTAGGATTTGAGCCTTACCATCAGATACAGTGTCATATCGAGGACATTTGTTGTGGTGGTAGTGGTGGTGGGAAGTCTTACCCCTCTGCAGAGATGCAGTCAGCGTATTTTACAGCCCCAACCGACTGGGATAATTCTGTAATGAGTTTGAAAATGCCTCATCTGAGCCAGGGTGGGTTATATTTTGCCTATCAGAAAGCTAGAAATGTAATCTGTTTGAAAGGAAGTTAAAAATTCATATTGTCTCGTCCACTATGATAGAAACATTCTAAATGACATCTCTCTATGTACTGTTATTCGCGTTATGCTTCTCAGCAGATTTCAAACATACGTGCTTCTTTTCTGTTTTTACTGGAGTTATTATCCATGACACGACCTCAATTAAATAAATTACATTCCCCTAAGCTTCAGCATTACTGGAACCTCAACATGAGATTGTTTAGTGTCATATCCAGGACTCTCGTGGAGTGGGGTCTTACTGTTATATTGTCATCTACCGCATCATAACGACACAATAATAAAGACGCAGCAAGACTTCTCTACAAATATGTACCTCTCACTTTATTGTAAGGGTTCGAAAAGGGTTACTCGATGTTTGCGTGTGAGAGGGAGTTGGAGAACGAACATAACTGCAATATTTTGACCACCACTCTTATGGCCGTCAGCGTTGTGTCTTTCTCGTTCTCCTGATGTTCAACCGGAGGCCCAGGGGGCCCACTCTGCTGGGTGATGGCTTTCTTTACTGCATCTTATCAGCAACTTCTCTGGTCCCCAAACTCCATCGGAGTTCCCGAGGGCCCCTTCGGCTGGGTGTGGCTTTCCCTACCACATCTCGTCTATAACTCCGTCCGATTTCTAACTGCAACTCATCAGGGCCCCAAGGCCCCTTCGGCTTGATGTGGCTTTACCTACCACACCTCGTCTAACTCCTTCTCCAACTCGAACTGGAACTGTCTTGACTTCTGTCTTGACTGAGTTATATAATAGTTCAACGCCCACTCAGTCGCCTACTCGATCTTTGAAATCGCATGTTTGATCGTCATCAAGCGGAAATAACTGTCATGCAGTTCACAGGTCACTCTCTTCCGGTGCATCAGTCTATGAGTGTACCATGGGAATTTTTTTTACCTCGTCCCATTTTGTCAGCCAATTTCCGCCCACGCGATTTCCTCTCATAACTGCCATTAGAATGTGTCACTTCCTTCCGGTGCATCACCTTGGAATGGCATTTTTGGCCGGGTCGAAGGTCAAAATACAACATTACCCCTCTGCAAAGGTGTATTCGGTGTATTTTACATCCCCAGCCGATTGGGCAAACTATTGTTTGCTCACAGTTAAATGTTTTGTACTATCAGTATCTAAAGCATGTGATTCTCTTTGATATTAATCATTTGTTTGTTCATTGATGTGGTTTCAAGTATTGCTCACACTAATAGTTTGAATCGCATTTAAATGGTCAAACAGTTCTATTTGACCCATAGATGGGACCTTAACAAATATTACCACTCTGGGTCAGAGTATTCAGTAGTCCGCGTATTTTACAACCCCAGCCGACTGGCCTCCTTTGTGATTAATCACTCACGCTGTAAAATATAACGTAAACTTAAAATGATAGAATTGTTGCATACACATATTACTAGTGTTTGCTTTAATTCGTTTCGACTTAACAGTTGAAACAATGATCTTCATTATACTTAAGATTAAAGAGGAAATTCCTCTTCTTTATCCTATTTACCACCCCCTCTGCTTGGGCAGGATATGACACAAGGTCAATTTTTTAAGCGGAGTTTAACAGGTTTGAATTCAGAGTTTTCCTTCTCCTAGACTAGTTGCCTCACCAAGGCTGAAGAACCTAGTCTACCCTACTATTTACCCAAAGCTGGAGGGAGAATAATTGGATTCATACCTTTCCCAAGGGTATTAGTGCTATGTGAAATGCAATCAGTCTCGTCCAGGATTTGAACTCGTGTCACCGTGTCCATTTCCTGCGACGATAACCATTATACGACGGGCACCTCTTCTTTATAGAAAGTGAATATACATGGAAAATTTCGTGTTATCAAGAACATTTTTAATCGAATGCGACAATGATTTATGATGAGTGCCTGGCAGACAATCTGTTGTGTATATGGGTACATGATATGTAATATATGTCTTGTTAGATTGTCTAACCCCATATTGGCGATCAAGATAAAATTACTATGTTCTAGTTATGTAACGAAGAACGTATTTGATTTATTTCTTTTGAGATAAACATTCGCATGTTAAAAAGAAAAACGTGCTGAAAAGTTGATGAAACTTGTTATTTGTAATCAGTCATCATGACCTTGTGTCATAAATAAAAATCAACATGTAAAAAAATCTTGCCTTGTACTAATTGCGACGAAAAGATACTCTTTGTGTTTCAGCGAATTTTCGTTTTTAAAACCTCACAAGGTCAATCAAGGTTAGGAAAAGCATGTCCTGACAATCTTCTAAGCGGGAAGATTGGTTTGGTTTTTTTTTTATTGCATATCAACCTTCATAGGTTATTTAATGCCAAAGGCATACTTGTATTTAGAACATTGGTGGTACTATTTAACCCTTGGCTGGAGGGATAAGAGGGTTCATACCGTTTCCAAGGGTATTAGTCCGAATGTGAACGTAATACCGTGACTGGAGTTCGAACTTGCTTGCTACAATGTTGCAGTCTAGTACGTTAGCGACTACGCCACGGGGACTCCCTAAACAAGAAGAGCTTGTCTCATAAGTCATTGAAAATGGTATATTTAAGTACCCTTTTCCCCTACAATTCAATAGGAATTAACGTTAAGTATATTACTTGAGCTTCGTTTAGGATAAGGCTTGTTGAAGTTAAGAAAATTTTATCCTGCCAATCTTCTCAGAGAGAAGAGCTTGTCTCATTAATCAGAAAAAAGGTATATTAAAGTATATTAGTATATATTACAGCTTATATATTTTTATTATATTATTATTATTATTATTATTATTAATGTTTCAAACGTTATTTTGCTTCATTACCTTCGAGCGTAGAAGCTAACAAAAATAAACCTAGGGTTGCCCTGGCCTCTCCCTTTACCCCAGACAGTGCTTCCTCATTATTCAAGGGGGAGTAGGGTTATGAACATAATCTTCTATCGGCTATAATGATGATGATGACAATAATAACCTCACGCTAAGATATGACCGTATGTCCCATTTTCCATTAACTGGAATGCAGGATATAGGCAACGTTTTGCTTGTTCACTTCGCAGCTTCCTTTTAAAAAAATAACACTACCACTCAGTAATTCATTTCTTTGTCTACATTCTTATTTGTTTACAACGTTTCGGTGGTGTACTCTAAGCCTTCTTCTGGTGTACTTACTGTTAAATCGGTGGTATTAACTCTTCTTGCAAAGCCTTGCATTTGTAAGGCACTTCACTGTGGAAGCCTGGTACTGCCAATTGATTCCACATTAAATGAGACCTGATGGCCCGAGAATGGTGTGCTGCCGAGACGTTTTAAAAAGCTGACAATGTAGATGAGGAAATAACGTAACATAAAATTAACTGTCTTGTGGGGGGGGGCTTAAAATGTGCTGGATTAGATTCCCCCATAAAAGGGTTGTTCTTGGGATGACACTAATCTTTATCTGATGGTGAGGCTCAACTTCTTGAGATTTTGGTTGTGTACCTCTTCATTGCCATTGCTCCCATGTTAACTCTGGTACTACTTGTTAGGATCTCATCAATGGGTCAAATATGTTTTAAGAATTATTTTTATTTGATTGGAACGCATGCAAAAAAGAACCCTAATGAAACATCTACACACAAAAAAAAAAAACACGTAAATATGAAAGCTTCTCCCTTATCTCTTGGCATAAAATAACCCTAGACGTGTTAATATGCCGTTAAAAATAGTAGTCGTAAAGATCCCTCTTAGAATCTGAGCGATTTTATCAAAGCTCGTCATGGGCAAACTGCGGTTCACCGGCTACACGCGATCTGCAGTGATTTCTGAATGGCCCGCAAAAAATATCTTTTCTATAAAAAAAAGTCTTGATTTTTTTTTTTTTTTTTTTTTTTTTTTTTTTTACAGAAAAGATATTTTTCCGAAGAGTTAAAAAGAAATCAACTTTTCCCTATTTCGAAGGCAGATTCTTACGCGAAATGTTTAACGTATCTTCAATGCAAAATTAACTTGAATTTTTTTAGTAGTGCGGTCTGCCTGATGATGAATCATATTTTAGGCCGGCTCCTCTTCGAAATAGTTTGCCTATTCCTGATCTAAACGCCAATTTAGACTTTAAAATATCAATTAACACCTACAGTTTGATTTTTTAAAAATTGCTTTAAGGCTCTTGGAACATTTTAGGTAATATTTTGTTGAAATCATTGTCAATTTGACTTGGTTTCTGTCTTTTTCTCAGAGAAATAGAGATATGTTTTTTTGTTTAATTGTATGTCAACTTTCTTGGGTTATTTAGTACCAAATCCATTCTTGTAGAAGGACAGTAATAGTACTATTTAACCCATAAATTGTGGATAAGAGAGTTCGTACCAAAGTGAACGTAATAGCGGGACTAGAGTTGGAACTGGTTTACTACGCAGTTTAGCACTTTAGCCACTACGCCTCAGGGACTCCTCCTGGAGATATGAAGTAATGAAACAATTAACAGCCCTGAAAATGGTTTCAAAAGAACGAGTTTTAATTTCGGTTGAAGCTGTTTGTGTCCACTCAGCACTAATATTCTTGAAAACTGCATGCATCTACTTTTTATTGAGACTAAGAGATAAATCTACTTTTCTTTCTTTCTCTCTCGTTTCTGGCATGCACCAATAGTTAATTCGTATTAGACAAAAATACTTGATGAATAGAATTATTAGTATTTGATAGCAATACTTGAAACTATTAGAGTGTGTGCAAACAAATGATTAATATCAAATAAAATTATTTTAAGGAGTTGCTCGTGGTGTAATGGTTATCGTCGTAGGAAATGGACACGGCGACACGAGTTCAAATCCTGGACGAGACTGACAGCATTTCACATAGCACTAATACCCTTGGGAAAGGTATGAATCGAATTATTCTCCCTCCAGCTTTGGGTAAATAGTAGGGCAGACTGAGTTCTTCAGCCTTGGTGAGGCAACTAGTCTAGGAGAAGGAAAACTCTGTATTCAAACCTGTTAAACTCCGCTTAAAAACTGACCTTGTGTCATATCCTGCCCCAGCGGAGGGGTTGGTAAATATGTATGACACAAGACTTTTAAAAACGAGGAACAAAAAGAGGCTAGTTACTTCGGAATTTTTTTTTTGTGATACCTCAGACATCAAATCTTGGAAGTGTGGATTGTACCTTTACTGCCATTACTCCCAGGTCCACTCTGACCTGGAGAGATTTGTTAAAGTCTCATCTGTGGGTCATCTGGATCTGTTTCACAAGGATGTATATATAAAAGTACAATAAACGCGATTTCCTAAACTCTAGGTTTAAAGTAATCCTAGATGGGTTAACATGTTGTTAAAATAAATCAATCAGATATCAAAGATTGAATCTGCTTCTATCCTCTTGGATTCAGTAAAAGTACTGTTTGGGGAGATTTTCCTCTCAAATTGAATATCAGCTTTTATTTGCTTCTAAATTGAAAGTCCCAGAAGAAAAGTGTGAATACTTTAACAAATCACTCTGGCATTACTATTTTACCATTCAGACAATAGTTATAGTAAATATAATAGCAAATAACACCCTTGATAGAAGCCAAATAAAGATCTAAACTCTCTTAATGATGTGCCACATGCGTTCTGAACGTATTAAAAAAAGTCGTTACGTTTTTAGGATTTAATGTCATTTCCGCGTCTTGCTTAGAGCCATTGTAAAACTAACAGAGGAATGGGCTTACGACCAAGAATTTCAATATCTAACAACTTTTATTATTAAACATTTAAGCAATTAAAATCTCTTGGTGCTAATGTAGTTGACGACTTTTGAAAAATCGCCATATTGGAAGTCTGAAAATATCTGTACAGGTCAAAATGTCCTTGAATACATAGTGTTCGGTTATTTACTAAGCTTTAGCTTAGTCTGGCACATAAGCCTCTAATTGTGGCGTCCCAACGAAATACCATAGAACAATATGAGCGTTGAAAAGCGCCATATTTACCTAAAGTGCCCAACCATTCCACTCCCAATCGTGATTACTATATTTAACTTGTAAAGTGGTTCATAATTACTATATTTAGGTTATTGAATGTACGAACAGAATAGCTAATGTAATCTAGAAAATATATATTACTCATATAGTTTTTACACTAGTAGTATTAGGTAGCTTTCGCTCAAGATCAACGAAACAGCAAATATCCTCTTCCATGGTAGTTCTTAAAGTATGGCCAGCCCAGTCGGCTGGAGCTGTAGAATACTTCGATTACATCTCTGCAGAGGAGTAAGACCCCGGCCCCAATGAGTGTCCTGGCTATGACATTGAATATTCTGATGGTGAGGCTCCTGGGAATGCAGAGTACTCCTTCATTGCCATTGTTCCCTCTGACTCGAAGTGGTAGAAGCTGATAGGGTCCTATCTATGGGTCAAATAGAACTGTTTGACATTTAAACTGAGTGCAAACAAATGACTGATGTTTGATTGAATTGTTAGTTATACATAGCAATACTTGAAGCCATTTAAATGTGTGCAATAAAAAAAGGGTTTTCACTGGAGACTGAGTAACAGCTTTTTTTTTAATGTCCCACTGCGTTTTCTGTCCTCTGGCAAGGTCCAGGCATTTGTCCATCTTTTATTTTCACTTTATTGTCCGCTGAAACTGTAAAATCCTCTAGTCAACAATTTTTTTCTTAATTGCCGTGTTAATTAATTGGTTTCTTCTGATGAGGATAAGGTGATTCTTTTGTGTCTAAAAATTTCAGAAAGTTTTGTGCGTCTCATTATTATTATTTCATTTATTTATTTTTTGCGATAGGGGGAGTATTTTTTATAGCAGCATTATGGTTGATATTAAATGAATGGAAATAATTTGATTTAGAACTGTAGAATACGCCGACTAGGTATGACACTAAACTGCATCTGATGGTAAAGCTTTGGGGAACGTGGAGTACTCCTTCATTGCAATTACTCTCAGGTCCACTTTGTACCTGTAAGGATCCCATCCATGGGTCAAATAGAACTGTTCAATCATTTACTAAGGATTATTATTTAGGTTATTTGATTCCGTACTGCTGTGTGCAAATTATTTATATTACTTAGGAATACTTGATAAATAGAATTACCAATGTTAAATAAGAATACTTGTAACCATTTAACTGGTGCAAAGAAATGATTGATGTCAAATAGAATTATTAGTGTTGGATTGGAATACTTTTAACCATTTATCTGTGTGCAAACAAATGAACTCTAATAATTCGTTTAAAAATAAAGTTACTTACAAGCTATTCTCATATATATATATATATATATATATATATATATATATATATATATATATATAATTTGGCATTAAATAACCCACAAGGGTTGATAGGCCATAATATACCAACTAACTAAAATAATTTAGAATCAGCTGTCTGTAATTGATTAAACAAAACTTTAAAGAAACTTTTGGATTTTCTTCCTCTCCTTTTTATTATTATTTTTAAAATTTAGATATTAAAAATATATATATACTTTCTGAAAACTTAGACGATCTGCGAACACATTGAGTTTCATTTGGGAAAGCCATTTTCCATGGTATGTATTTACCTAACCCATTCGCACGATCAGGATGCAAATATCTTCATCCAGGATTTGAATTCTGCTCGGCGTGTCCACTTCCTACGACTATAACCAATTTCCCGCGGTAGGCCGCAACTCCCCAACTCTTAAAAGAGAATTATGAAAACTTCGCGAATAATGAAATCTGCGAAACTCCATGTTCGACTATACATAATGTTCAACATTTATTGAACGTGTGTGATTACATCTCTCTTCTATATATCTCAAATTTATTTATGGAAACTTATTTTTTTTTAAATGATATTCATATCTGGTTTAAGTATTTGAGCTATTTCAGTTTAGAACAATGACTCTTCCAACTTTTTTTGTTATCGCTTTTTGTTAAAATTAATCCGTGTAACCTTTTTTCTTCCTTTGAATAAATGACACTTTATTTTTAGTTCGTTGCATATCGAATCACATCACATACATCGGTAAGCCAGGATCGGTCAACCACATGTTGCCATTATCTTGGTGTTGAATATTTAACATCTGACCTCGATTGTAGTTTTGTTTGCTTTTTTTTGTGACTGTGTTGGCAAATCTGAATTATTGAAAGTATCAAACTGAAGAACTAAAGAACTAAAAGTAAAACACACACACACACACACACACACACACACACACACACACACACACTTGATGCGCTGTTCGGAGTAATAAAACATTATGCTACACTATTTTAACGAATTTCACAGCATTAAATAATAGATAAAAGCAATATTTATTTTGTCTTCAAAATGTAATTTATATTACATTATGAATACATATTGGTCTAGTGGGTAGTGTGTTCACCAATAGCCCGGGAGACTGGGGTTCAACCCCAGGTAGAGTCATACCAAAAACTCAAAATGGTACTTGATGCCCCCTTACTGAACACCCAGCATTATAAGATAAGCATCAAGAGTAAGTAGAGCAATCCAGGAGTAGCGCTGTCCCCTGTACCTCGGTGTAGTAGCTAATGGAAAAAGAGCCTTCGGGTCGCCAACTTTACTTTTTTACTCATACACAGGAGGCGCATTTCGCCTAATGGTTATCGTAGGAAGAAATGGAATCGGTGACCCGAATTTAAGGCTGTTTGCTTTTCAATTTGAGCTAATGCCTTTGGGAAAGGCATGAATCCATCTGTTCTCCCCTAACTATGGGTAAATTGTGAAACAGATTGGGTTCTTTAGCCTTGGTTTGCTAGCAAGTCTAGACGAAGAACACCCTGAATTTAAACCAACTTTGCTTAAAAATTGACGTTGTGTGACATATTCCCTGTAGCAGAGAGGTCAGATAAATGAATAATCAATCGTTTAGCTTCTTCGGTTCACTCCCAAGAGGCCTTTCTCCACTCAGCATCTGCTCCCTTGTCTAGAAAGCTAAAGCCTAAAGCGCACCCTTTATGACAGAATGGTGTCGGGGCTAGAATAATTTTTGTCACTGCTAACGCAGAAGGCCAACTTCTTGGGAGGATGTCCATGTTAAAATGATCTTGTCACATCTTGCCACCGTAGTGAGGGGAGTATGTCTCACCTTTGACTTTCTTCTAACTAGTAACTCAGCTTGTTTTAAAAACTATCCCCCACATTTCAAGTGGCTAAACCCAAAATTTAGTAGGTCCTATGTTTCTGGGTTAAAATGAATAAACATTGATATCAACCGAGAATGGATTATCCAGTGGCTGACCTAACCGAAAGCAGAGCATCTCAACGTCTTTGTAATTATTTTTGACAGCTTAGAGAAAACACGCGTCCTGATATCAATCCTTCTTTAAAACTCCCACATCCGTGATTATCTTTTAGCTAAAACAATTATTTTACATATTCGTTTAGCAGTTCTGATTCCAACGTATTCTGGGGAAAGTGATAATATTTTCATGATATCCGATAAAGAGTGAATACTAAGTCCAGAACGGAGCCCGTATACGCATTGGAAGGGTGAATTTTTGCTATACTGACTTTTACTCACTCTTGGTTATTTTCAAGTTCATTCTTACCAAGCGCATTTCACAACCTCAAATCGATTTTTATTTCTCCATTGATTCTTTGCTATACTCATTTGATATACAGGGTTTCTTCTGCCTAGAAATCTGACATCGTCTACTGCCTCCAGATCTTTAACTGCACACACATGCACCAAGGTTATTCTGCTAAAATTCTTACTAGTTCATTCCCGCTTTTAGTCCTGCTCAATCAGTTTTACAGTCGGCTTCAGGTTTACAGTGGACTAACCAAAAGCCAGATGAAGAACGAGTTTAGTTGATCGAAAGCTGTTGGAATGAGAATAATAGTTACAAATTCAGAACAAGTACCTATGATATTGTGCGGTAGTTAGCAAGTTCCTCTCAGAAAACTGTTCGAGATTAGCAAGCTGGAAATAATATTCACTAGTATTAACCGTCATCTTCCTAATTCTAGTTACAATAAGCAACTAGAATTAAGTTATTAGTTTCATGGCATCTCGACTCTTGATGGTTATTTGATGTTAAATCCTATTTATACAAATATCATGTATGATTTTTAAGTGTATAGTTTGTAGGCAACATTATTTTTTAAACTAGCCAGAGCTCATTTGTTTGCACACAGTTAAATGGCTTAAAATATTACTATCTAACACTAATAGTTCTGAGAACTAATTTTTTTATTTATTGTGGACTTTTTGTCCTCATCTTGGTAGTTTTTGTGTTGTTTCTTCTTCACTACGTTTCGGCCAAATTTCACCTCTGGCTTTCTTCATGTGATTAACCGCGACTTCGGATAGGAATGCTGAGTCTTGTAACCGCATCCCTAGTAATTACGATTACAAGACTCGGCATTCCTATCCGAAGTCGTGGTTAATCACCTGAAGAAGGCCAGAGGTGAAATTTGGCCGAAACGTAGTGAAGAAGAAACAACACAAAAACTACCAAGATGGGGACAAAAAGTCCGGAATAAATAAAAAAAAAATAGTTCTCAGATTAAGAAGCCTCATCTCAAAATGATTCCAATTAAAGACAATTACTAATAGTTCTATTTGCACACAGTTAAATAGTTTCAAACATCGATTTCTAAAACTAATGATTCAATTCAATATCAATTATTTGTTTGCACACAGTTAAATGGTTTCAAGTATAGTAAATGATCAAACAGTGCTATTTGACCCACAGCTGGGACTCTAATAAGTATTACCATCCTGAGTCAGAGTGAACCTGGGAGTAATGGCAATGAAGGAGTACTCTATATTTTCCAAGGCTCTAGGAAGCTTTATTATCAGATACAGTTTAGTGTCATATCCGGGACACTTGTTGGGCGGGGGTTAGTCTTATCCCTCTGTAGAGATGCAGTCGACGTATTCAACAGTCCCAGTCGACTGGGCTAAATTAACTTATGAAAATGAAGAATGATCATTTAAAGAGCTTCATTTAAAAGAGAAAAAGATTGTTTTCACCAGTTTGTATGTTCTCTTATAATATTTATAAAAAATGCTAAGACGTAACTTAAATGTAACTGTATTTTAGATTTCACTGCTCTCAGAAATAATTTAATATCTTGGAGGAGAAAAAAAAACTAGATAGAAACTACACTAGGATGCTGCGTGCCATTTTGAATAAATCCTGGAAGCAGCAACCCTACAAAAAGCATCTGTACAGCCAGTTACTCCTACTCTCACAAATCTTCCAACTAAGACGAATAAGAACCTGCCGGGCACTACCGGAGAAGCAAAACAAACTTATAAGCGAACTCTCCCTGTGATCTCGCACATATGAGCTCACTAGTAATAGCAGACCAACTAATACGGATATTCATTAGCTCTGTGCGGACACTGGATGCCGTCTTGAGGACTTACTAAAAGCAATGGATTAGAGAGAGAGAGAGAGAGAGAGAGAGAGAGAGAGAGAGTCCATGCACGAATTGACGACGATCTTATAAATCTTCCATTACGTGTAGGGCAATGAGAGTTGCACAGTTCGTAAATCAAATAAATATGTTAATTCACTAATTATTCATTTGCATATGTTTGTGTAGAAACACATAAATTGACCAGCACTAGTGTTTTATGTTTTATTTTGCAACAGATCTATTTATGTTAGTCCAATGGTCCGGGAGACCGGGGTTCAATCCCAGGTCGAGTCATACCAAAGACTTTTTAAAATGGTACTTGATACCCCTTTGCTTAACACTCAGTATTATAAGGTACGTATCAAGGGTAAAGTGTAGCAATTCAGGAAAAGGAGTAGCGCCCTCCTCTACACCTTGGTGTAGTAGCTATTGAAAAGGAAGCCTTCGGGTTTACCCTCAACCAAAGGGAGACAACTTTACTTTTACATATGAAATTATCTTTGAAGATTACACTTGAAAGTTAGGAACAAAAAACCTTCACAATTTCTAGTCTTGTGTGCGTGTTTTTTTTTTTGTTTTTGTTTTTGTTTTTTTGTAAACGTAAAAAAAACAATTAATTTTCTTAACAGGGTGGAATCTTTTAGAAGCTCTTGTATTATTTTTAATCTTCTACAATGCTCTTCATTTGATTAAAATCCCCTACGTCTTCTGAAATACTGGTGGTGGAGTTTTCCTCTACCTATCATTTTAGAATATTATAATTAACATCCCTACTTTTGGTTTGGTTGTTTAAATAACCCATTAAGTTTGATATGCCATTAATGTCGAAACCATCCTTATATATATTTACCAATCCCTCTGCTCAGGCAGGATATGACACAAGGTCAATTTTTAAGCGGAGTTTAACGGGTTTGAATTCAGAGTTTTCCTTCTCCTAGACTAGCTGCCTCACCAAGGCTGAAGAATCTAGTCTGCCCTACTATTTACCCATAGCTGGAGGGAGAATAATTGGATTCACACCTTTCCCAAGGGTATTAGTGCTATGTGAAATGCAATCAGTCTCGTCCAGGATTTGAACTCGTGTCGCCGTGTCCATTTCACTACGGGCACCTCCTAGAAACCATCCTTATAAAACAACAGTGGTACTATTTAACCCATAGATGGGTGGGTGGATAAAGGAGTTCAAACATTTCCCAAGGGTACTTAGTCCGAAAGTGAATGTAATAACGTGACTGGAGTTCGAACTCGCTACCTGTGATGTCTCAGTCCTGCATGTTAGCCACTATGCCATGAAGACTCTCCTCTTCTTTTTGGTTTTATTTTAATAGATAAGTAGCTTACTTAATCTATAAAGATAATCTAAAATATTTTCTTCATGAAGATGTTGAGGATGAAGTTAGACACAGGTAGTTCACTGTTTCACGTACATCCACTGAGGCAATTCTGCAACTTCAGCAGCTTTGAGGTCTAGTTTAAAATAGTACTTCACAATTGTCCCAATCTCAATACTTGTATCTATGATAACATCTGAAACTTAATGAGCACATGAATAATATATATATATATATATATATATATATATATATATATATATATATATATATATATATATATATATATATCCAAAGAAGATGAGTTGGGAATGATTCAATTTGAGAATATATAAGAGGATTCTTATAAATCTCCAGGAGTGCTCAATGTATGATAATTAATATATAAATTTGCAAATTTTATACGGAGCAAATTCATATAATTGGAAAAAACTCGACAAACCGTCATTTGATTATCATAATTTTATTTCAGCTGACCATTCCATATGAGACGCCAACGTCTTCAGATAGCCATCATACAATGTAGAGAATTTTTTTTTGAATTATAAAAATATTCTTTTAATGGATTCTTACTCGTGTAGATATATATATATATATATATAGAGAGGGAGAGAGAGAGAAGGAAAGAGATCTTGTGTCAAGTCTTGTCTGGTGGGAAACAGAGACAAATATCCATAATGATATGACATCAGATGATGAGTTTATTTTTGCCCCGCCCCGTCTTTATTTATATGCGTGTGTGTGTGTACTTTTTTGTAATGATAAAGAATCCATTTAAAGAATATTTTTATATATTTTTTTCTCTCCGTTGTGTGATGGCTATCTGTAGAGGTTTGTTTCCCACATGTAGTGGCCAGCTGAAATAAATTTATAATAGCCAAATGACTATTTGGTAAGTTTTTTTCCAATTCCTTATATAATTTTACAATAGCTTTTCAATAGCTACTACACCGAGGGATAGGGGAGGGCACTATTCATTTCTCTGAATTGCTCCATTTACCCTTGATATGTACCTTATAATGCTGAGTGTTTTATAGGGAGGCATCAAGTACTATTTTTTGGCGAACACTAATGTTTTTTTAAAGACCTGTAACTATTCAAAGACAATTTATTGATAGATTTAAGGAAACGTTTCTGAAGTCTTCTTGGATAAGTTCTCAGAGTAAAGTAAAGAATGCTAATCAATTTTGCAAAGGTCATTATTTGACCCTTTTCTTTAAGTTAAAAGGGTAAATCACATTCCAATTAGATTTAGGGAGGCTTTAGTAAACATTCTATTTTGAAAGGACACACAGACTGGTATTTTTTAAAAATTGGAAAAAAACAGATAGCAACTCACAGCCGATTATCAATATATAATTTTTAGAACTAAAATGTGACTGTTTATTAAAAACAAGAACAAACAGATAGCTGAAACTTATTCTTATCTGGATGGTAACCGTATGTATGTACGTCAGTTGTTGTAGTAATTTACTAAGCTTTTTGCTAAGATGTGGCACAAGGCTGTATAAATGGGACACTCAATGAGACTCGAATTCATTCGTGAAGGTTTGTTTGTCTAGTTTGCTAACCACTAAACCACCTGAAGTGCACCAGCAGCAATGATAATAATAATGTAATATATTATGGTCACATACGTTTCCTTCATGGAATATTCTGAACAAGTACCACTTTCTATGAATTTATTGTAATATTAATATATATTACACTTTAAATGCAAACTTATAGAAGATGTTTGAAGAGTTAAAAGTTTTATTTTTCCCGATTTCTATATCTTTTATGTTAATGTTTTTCGTTCAAAACTTGTGACAGTAATTATCTTGCATGATCTTTTCAAACCCACGTTCTTTTGTGTTAAAAAAAAAGCCTATTTGTTTAAATTGGATAGAAACAAAATTAAAGAGGGTTTCTATAGACAACCACACCAATCTCAAAATAAATAATAAATAAATTGGCTTACGAAAACCGTCGTTTCTGTTGACTTTTAATCTATCTACATTTAAAAAATATAATCTTTTCTTACCTCGAACCAATTTTACCTATAATTTTCCTTACTTTTCCTATTCTTTTTATTTATCAGTTTTTAAAATCTTGCAACGCCGCCCCCTTCTGTAATATCTTATCTCCCGAAGTGAAACACTTTTGCCGGCTTAAAAGAAATCTGATATACTGTTTGCATATTTCAGTCTAATGCCCTTGACGAAAGCATGAATTCATCTTTTCTCTCTTTCCTCCCCAACTATGGTAGTCCCTTTTTACTTTCGTGTGGCAACCGCTCTACGAAAAGGAAAACTACATTCAAAACCAACTTCACTAAAAAAACCCACCTTGTGCCATATCCTATCTGTGACAATTGGTTTAGATATATGCCTACACACACTTTTCTTCTAACTTGCTCATTTTTTCTTAAAATCGGATATGTGTGTGTGTGTGTCCGGCCTTCATTTTTGTGTCCACTACTTACCAGCCCTCCACTGCCGTCAACTCATCCGCTTATCTCGTGTCATATCTTTTTCTGCAGTAGCCTCTTAAAAGGTCAACATTATAGTGGGGGTCAAAAAAGGACTCCTATGATAGCACATTTAGAACATAATGTATGAAAGTAGATTTGGGATTATTGAACAATTTAGAAAAAAAAGCCTCTCTGTTGTCTGGACTCTGACAAATTTCACCTAGTGAACTTTCATTATAAGGTTCAAATTTTGAGGGTCCAACACCAGAAGTTTTTATCTTCTGTTGCTGACATTCTACATTACTTAGTGTATGACTACTCAGCAATTCACCCTCAAACAACGTCTAAAACAAAAGAATCACTTATCAATATTCTTCTTGGATTGGGACTGTTTCTGTTTCGCTATTTACAGTTTCATTTTGACAACTATTTTTAAAATTTTTATTTGACGAAATGTAATCTAATTTTTCTCTGCATGTTTAAAGAATCAATATCATTCAAAAACACTTTTATGCCAGTAGGTTGTCATTATGGAACTATTTGAATAATTTTTAACAAGGGTTTGTTGATGGAAAATCTTCTTAAAAAGATGCATTTTCAATATGGCCAACAGCCGCCATGTTTAATTTTAACAAAGACGACTACAAACTAATAAAATCATGTCAGAAAAGAATTTATCACTCCAGAATTAAAATTGATCAAATTGATATTTCAAACAATAATCTATGACAAATAGTTCATAAGTTATAACATAATTGATGTCGGCCATATAAGAGGTTCTGTCTTACAGCGCTTAAGAGCTCCAACTGTCCTATTTATCTATAACTAAAAGTAGAAGTAAATTCGTGCCTCTACTAAAGGCGAAATTCACTGATATCTGTATATTGGTCCCATTCGTTTAAAATTGAAAATCGTGCCCTGTATTTATATTTGGCAAATTTGGTAACTTGAGCCACTACTTCTCTCCGGCCATCTTTTTCCTATCTTGAACCACTGTTCTCAAATAAATGCAAGTATTTCTGAGAAAAAAATGTGTAAAAGATAAACAATTAGTATAACAATTAATTGTAAATAATCTTTGCAAATGAGATTTAAAAAACGTCTATCAATGGCCAGGAATGAAAGGAAAACGTGAACTCTACTAATTGATTTACAAAAAAGAAATACAGGACATCTGGTTCAAATTAAAATTAAAACTAGACGACCCATGAGCACGTTGGATTCTCCTTGTATTAGTAATTCATTAAGATATTGATGCTTCTATTTAGGAAAGAGTGAAAGATTCTAATTAGTAATTTATTGTTATATCGAGAATAGAGATGGTTAAAGAATGACGTTCAGCCTCAGACCTCACAAATTTATCATAGGGGTGCTAGTTGGAGTGGAAATTTATTCTTGAAATTGGAGCATTTGAAGTGTATTACTCTAGTAAACTTTCTTTGTGAAGTGCCGTTTTTATTGGGTCATGCGTATTATATATATAATGACAGTTTCGAAAATCACATTGATGTTTCATTTCGAAATAGCGTTAACAGATTGAATTTATTATTCACCACCTGCAATAAAAAAGACAAAAACAAATTCTTACCATAACAAGATATAAGACTATGTTATTTTTTTTATTACTGGGTCTGTTCACCTCAGTCATCTTTTAATCTATTTATTTTTTTAAATCCATTATTACGATGAGATTTTCTTTTTGTAGAATGAATTCATTCTGAGGACGCTATTCCAATACTGAAACATATCAGTCAGATTACATTCCAACCACGTAAAATATCTAAATTAATAAAACCATTTGATAAATGTAGCCTTTTTAGAACAGTTTTATTTATATATATATATATATATATATATATATATATATATATATATATATATATATATATACTGCAATAAAATAATTAGTGCATGGAATATACTTATATAGCAAAAGAAATGTTGGTAATACAATCATATCAAATTAACAATTTTGTAGAGTTAATTTTTATGCCAGTGAAACCTTGTTTTGCAATTCATTTGAATAAAATCTTAATACAGGGCATTTTAAGGTGTCTTCATGAAGTAAATACAGGCATGAAACAACAAAATCCTTAAACACATTTTTGTATTCTTATAACTCTGAACGTTGTCCATTTTGAAGAATTAAAAAAAAATGTAGTTCTTGTGACATCAGTAAATAATGGTCGCTCTAAGTTTAGGGTCAGTTCTACTTAATTACATTTAAGGACAGGTGTTGTCATACTGACAAGGTGAGTATATAGGCAGACGTGACAGATAATTAAGGTTGTTTGGTTGAGAATGGAAGAGGAAGGAGAAATCCAGTTTTGATAGTGTATGTGCGTTTGAAGGGGTCCGTTTGCAGGGAGATTTTTTTTATCACATCAGTTACATATTGAATAAAAGAAAATAATGGTTGACACTTGAGGGTGTTGGCAATTAATCCATGTCCTCCTTTCGCTACTGATCTGTGTTTGCTTTTTAACTTGACTCAACTACCATAATATGACTGCTCCATTTAAAGCGTTCATTCTTTCATTGAAAAATCCTTCTGGTTCTCTCCGGCCATCCTTTTCTTATCTTTCACCACGTCGTCAGGGCTTAGAAAATCGCGAACTGTATCCCCTGCAATGGGATAAGATCCCCTATCCCCAAGGTGTCTCCTAGGTATAACACTAAACTTCATCTGATACTGAGGCTCTAGTTCTGGAGATCTGGGGAGTATGAAGTAACTCCTCATTGCCATTACTCCTAGGTCCACTCTGACTCGAAGTGGTAGTAGTAGTGGGGTCAAATAAACTTGTTGAAGAATTATTCGTATTTTATAGGAATCCTTGATGATATATAACTGTATAAAGTATAGTTACTTGAAGCTATAATTGCTTTGTAAAGATTATTATTAGTAGTAGCTGTATTATCATTATTATTATCATTATTATTATTAGTAGTAGTAGTAGTTGATGCTGCTGCTTGAAACCATACATCAACATCATCGTGTCGCGCAATCAGCACGGATCTCCCTGAACCTTTTCTGCCACCCTTCTCTATCGTCCATCGCTTCCGGTAGGTCTTCAAGGCTACACCCTGTATCGGCATAGAGCTGTTGTATGTGGGTTCTAGCTGGTCGTCCTGCCTTTGCTCGTCCATATGAAGGGGTCCACAGGAGTATGTCACTTAAGAGTTCGTCCCTACTTCTCCATTAATGTCCCGCATGTCTGGTTCGTCTAACTTGGATAGTTTTCATGATGAGTGGTAAGTGGCCGTACAGCTGCTGCTTTTGGGGTGCTGCATCCAGGACTTGTTTAATATTGCTAGCAGCATTCTTGAAACCATACAGCTTTTTGTAAACAAATGACTATTATTGAATAGAAATAATTACTTGAACCCATATACAGTGTAACCCGGATATAAGAGAGTTGTTGGGACAGTAAACTAAGTCTCTCATATCCGAATTTCTCTTATATCCGGTTTTGGTCTGTTTTGTTTAGGTAACACAGGCTCTAATTTGGGACCAGAGAAAATCTCTCTTATATCCAGATTTCTCTTTTATCAGGGTCTCTTATATCCAGGTTATACTGGAACTATTTGTATTTGATAGGATTACTTGAAATAATACAAGAGGAGAATTGCTGTGGTGTAATGGCTAAAGTGTTGGACTTTAGTCTTAAAGTTAATGAGTTCAAACTCCTGTTGCGCTAATATGTTCACTTTTGGACTAATAAACTTGGGGAAAATACACCCCTCTTTATTTCCCCGGCTACGGGTTAAGAAGTATTACTGCTGTTCTCAAAAGATGACTTTTAGCATTAAATAACCCACGAAGATTGTATGCCATTAAATAAAGGAACCGAAACCATACAGAAAATTATTTGTATTAGGAATACTTGATATCATATAACTGTGTACAAAAATGTCTTTAAAAATAATTGAACGAAGAAATTCAAATACAGTGTAACACGGATATAAGAGAGATTTTCTTTGGTCCCAAATTAGAGCCTGTGTTACCAGAACAAAATAGACCAAAACTGGATATAAGAGAAACCTGGATATAACAGACTTCTTCTCCAGTCCCGACAACTCTCTTATATCCGGGTTACACTGTACAAGTTAACGGAATTCCCTAAAATCAAGGCATAAAAAAAAATCGCGGACTGATCCTAAAAAAGAGAAAGAAAGAAAAAGTAATTAGAGCCGAATTTCCTCGTTTAAACCTTTTAAGATGTGACTAACATTTTCGGAAAGTTTGATTAAAATCAGGTTAAAAATGACGAAGACTTAGTTAGCTAGGTGATTGGACGGACATTTGATGCATTATAAGATTAAAATCTTTATTATATATATATATATAATATATATATATATATATATATATATATATATATTAGTCAAATTAAGCTAAAATCTATTTTATTTGTTTAAAACATTTCTGTCCACCTTGTCTGACTGCCTGTCTAGTCTTTTTCAATTCTTTGTTTTATCGTCAAACCAGAACAAATTCATGTAATAAGACACAATACTCTTCAGCCGACATCCATATTGTTTATTTAAATGATACTTCACTGACTCTTGAGTTTATTACTTCCTTCATTGTAGTAATGATAAGAGAGGGGGACTCTCTATCTTTTTAAATATTGTTATTTTTTTTTGTTTTGGCTTTTCTTGATATTATTTTGCGCGGTAGTCACACCTGTTATTTTAGGTGATTATCACTCTTCAAGTAGACTGTCAATAGCCATATTTGCGGGATGTTGGATTGGTGGGGAGATGGGGAGTAAGCCTTTTCTTTCTATTTTTCTTTTTCCATAGCAAAACAAAATTAAAACAAAAAGAGGTCAAAATGAGTCCCCTAATGTCTAAAGTTTTTACACATTACTTGGTGTAATGGTTAGCAAGCTAGATTAACGGACCATTGTTTGTGAGTTCGATATTCATTGAGCGCCTCATATTTTTAGCCTTTTACTTCATGTAAGCTAAGTTTAGTAAATAGATAATGTTCAAAGCTTTGGACCTGTTGGAGTTAGATGAGACAATTGTTAAGAGTTTAATTATCTAAGTCATTGTTTTCCATTTTTTTTCTAATTTTTTTTTTTTTTTTTTTGCTAATGTCCACCCAAACACCTAGATATGCCTTTGATTGCCTCATATAACACCCTTATATAAGTCACTATTACTTCATAACATCTAACACCCTCACTATTGGGTTGTACGACACGCATTGGTAAACATTACCATAGTGTTGGAGCGTAAATCTTATTTACATACACGTATTTTCAAACCAATCAGCAAAGGAAACAACTTGGAACATTCTAGAAAAAAAGGGTCAAGGTTTCATGCACAAAATTTGCGCTCACGTATTTTTAAACCAATCAAGTATCCCCCCCCCAAAAAAAAAACATTTATACCCGTTTTGATCAACTTAGGGGTTATAAAAGAAAGTGATGAATCAGTTCAGGACACATCGCCGCTGCCGACTAAAAGAAGCCACGCCACTGAACTGTTTCCTCACTTCACCAAACCCTGAGAGGCGCCAGGCTGCCAAGCAAAGTAATATTACCCTTTCTTCTATTACCATAAAAGGAGTTTACTTCTATAGAAATTAAACGCTCAACAAGCGAGCGAACCCAACAACAACATTAATTACACTGACCGTACTTTCTTCAACATTGTGAGTTTCTTTGTATATTATTTTACTCTGAATAATAAATCTTTATTTTAAAGTTATTCAGGTTTTGTATTTTTGTTAGGGAAATTATTTGCGAGGAACACGCACAATCCCAAAATTTTGTTTTATACACCCGACACATCTCGCAACATCCCCGACAGTGTCATTCATTATTTGTGGATGAATAAACAAAAATTTGCTTTTCCGAAAAAGGATGAATTCTGTTATAGTATTCTTAAATCTTGTATCAATATATTTAACTGTTGTAAGAGTGAAGGTTATTTAGCAATTTACTAAGCTTTTTTGCTTGAATGTGGCGCAAGGCCATATGAATGGGCATTCAATGAGACTCAAACTCACTCGTGAAGTTTTGCTAGTTTAGCTTGCTAACCATTACACCACCCGAGGTGCCTAGAGAGAAGTTTATTATCATTTTAAATTGATGATACAAGATTTTATAAATTTGGTCCCGAACCCATAAGTTGGCCATCTCGCACTGCCAGATGTAACCACGTGCACAACCACGTGTCAACCTCAACTTAATCAAATTTGACAGCCTAGTGTTGTTCTTACTTTATCTATGCTTTTTTATGTACAAATTTGTTCTCTGCCACTCTTAGCCTCTAAACACTTTTCACTGTGAATTATGATAGTTACTACTCCCTTATAACTTTTTATATCCTGCGCCAACCCCAGGAAACACGGATTTCTGTGAAAATCTTAATTTCTAGAAAGACTACTTTTAAAAAAATGTACAAAGCATACCTTTCCTATAGCTAGTCTTTGTGGTAAGTCTATTATCTCATCAATCCTTCGCTCAGTTGACAGTAGGTTTGGTTTGACTGGGTATTATGATATACGAGGAGCATACGATGAGTTTCCAGAGTTTTTTCATATGGGCATTTAAAATTGTCGTAGACTCTTGAAAATTCAGTATGTTATTGCTATACATCTTATGAGATGACTGACCAATTTTTATGATTTCAGGTTCAAATGAACAGCTACAGCAGCAATTGGAATACTCCCTACTAAAGCCTGATTGTCACAGCTGGTGAATTTCAAAAATGCAATCTGGACGTGAGGACACTTTAGAAGAATGATATGCACTAAAATTCTGTTTTAAATTTGGAAAAAAAAATGCCACAGAAACGTATGGAATGCTTTAGACTGCTTTTCGACCATCTAGCATGAATCGAGGATCAGTTTTTGAGTGGTATAAGAGATTCAAGGAAGGCAGGGAGTCTGTAAAGGATGATGAGAGGTGTGGCAGGAGTAAGGAAGTCAATACACCAGAGTGCATTGACCAAAGGGTTAGCGTTAGGGTTACTATGTTGAGGTTTTAAGGGAGTTCAGGAAGAGATTCTGTCGGAAGAGGCCAGCACTCTTCAAATCAGGTCAGTGGCATTTCCATCAGGACAATACACCAGTCCACAACTCCATCCTTGTTATAGACTATTTGACCAAGATGGGCATCAAGACAGTTCCTCAGCCTTCCTATAGTCTAGACCTTGCTACCTGTGACTTTTGGTTATTCCTTAAACTCAGAGGCTGTCGTTATGAGACAATAGAGGAGATGAAAGAGGCTGTGACGAAGGTCATGACACGCTCACACAAGAGGACTTCCATGGGGCCTTCCAGAACTTGTTGGAAGGGTACAACAAGTGTATTGCAGCCGGCGGAGATTACTTCGAAGGGGACTGGAGTTTCATGTGTGTACTATCAATAAAAGTGCCCATACGAAAAAAAGTCTGGAAACTTATCGTATGCACCTCGTATCAACCATTGTAGGTTATTTAATGCCAAATCCTCTTTATACATATACATTAAATATATATGATTTGGTTGGGTTGGGTTTTATGGCATATCAACCATTGTAAGTTATTTAATGCCAAATCCTCTTTATACATATACATTAGATATATATGATTTGGTAGGTTGGTTTCTTTGGTTTAGTTTCTTTATTTAATGGCATATCAACTCATTGTAGGTTATTTAATGCCAAAGCCATTCTCCTAGAAGAACAGTAGTGGTACTATTTAACCCATTGCTGGGAGGATAAGGGGGTTCATACCTTTCCCAAGAGTATTTGCCCGAAAGTGAACGTAATAGCGCGACTGGAGTACGAACTCGCTTACTACGATTCCGCAGTCCATCGCTTTAACCATTACACCAAGAGGAAACCCCCTGATTTGATTTGGTTGGGTTGGGTTTTATGGTATATCAACTATTGTAGGTTATTTAATGCCAAATTAAATTAATACATATATATCAAATATATGATTTCTAAACACATTTTGTAGTTAACATTTTTAAACGAGCCTAAGCTAATTTCTTTTTACACACAATTAAATGGTTTCACTTATTTCTATCTAATATGAAAAATTATATTTACTGTTAATCCTTTCTTTGCACACAGTTAAATGTTTTTAAGTATTACTATCTAACATAAACAATTCAATTTAATCAGTTATTTGTTTACACACAATTAAATGATCAAACAGTTGAGTTTAGCATAAGTCAACAAAATTAAATGGTTTCAAGTATTGCTATGTATCACTTACAGTTCAATTAAATGTCAGTCTTTTTTTTTTACACACAGTTAATGTTCAAACAGCTCTATTTCATGGAATTCAGTTTAGCACAAATCATTTGCACTCAGTTTAAATGTCAAACAGTTCTATTTGTGTACCATAGCCAGATACGGATATGTGAAATGTACATAGAATGTTCATAACATATATACATAGAACATAGGAGTCCCGAAACACGAAAAACACGTAACGACTTCTTAGTTCAGGTACGAAGCCTTTTATTACCTTTGAGTTAAAGGTTTTGACATAAAGAAGAGAGATGCACAATCTTTCTATGATGACTTTTCCAACACGTGTGGCACCTGCTACAAGGCCACTGGCCTGGCTTCGGCGAGCAAACGAAAGCCAACCGTCTTCTCCCGAGGCAGAACTCAACTGACTTTTTCAAAATCCCCCAAATCCTCCGCGCGCGCTTCCGGTGCGTGACGTCATTCGCACTCTCTAGCCTCCTTTCCCATGTGGGTTATTGTGACATCTCTGAGTGACACGTCCGCTCCGCGCGCGCGTGTGTGAACACCTGCGTTAATGTTGCACCTAAGTAACCCATGCACTGAGCCGAAAGGTTCTCAGCCTAACTAAACCCAAAGGCATAAAACGAAATCCCTCGGCCATTATATTACATTTGACCTATAGATAGGACCCTATCAGGGTCAGAGTGGATCTGGGAGCAATGGCAATGAAGGACTACTCTGTATTCCCCAAAGCTCCAGCATTACTGGAGCCTCACCATGAGATTGTTAGTGTCATATGTAGGACACTTGTGGGAGTGCGTACCGCTCTGCAGAGATGCAGTCAGCGTATTCTACAGCCCTAGATGACTGGGCTACCAGTCAACTGTAAGACTCAGATCTTCCCCAAGATCTATAGCCAATGGGGAATAATGCAAGACAGAGTAATTACTGCGAGACACAGATTAATGACTGGATGTAAGACCCCGGGAGTAATTGGCTTTACTCTATCAATCTTGCCCATAAGATGTTAACAGAGAAGTTTGAATTCAGTTTTCCTTCTCACAAATGAAATCTAAGGAGTCTAGTCTGTCCTACTATTTTGTCCCTTTACTAAAGGCAGGTACAACACGAGGTTAATCTTTAAACTAAGCTGACACTAGTGCTAAAAATAGCATAGCTCTATCAGTATTCTTCATTTAGGGGCTTCAAATAAACCTGTCATTTGTGTCACCAGAACTTTTTGCTGACTGAAAAAACATTACCAAAATAAGATCTAAAGTTCAACAGACTACTTGAACCTTTGCCCAGTTGGCTGGGACTGTAGAATACGTCGACTGCTTCTCTGCAGAGGAGTAAGACCCCCCCTATAATGGGTGTCCTGGATATGACACTAAACAATCTGATGGTGAGGTTCCAGTGATGCTGGGGCTTTGGAGAATGCGAAGCACCCCTTCATCGCCATTGCTCCCTAGTTCACTCTGGCCCAGAGTGGTAGCACCTGACAGGGCCCTACTATGGGTTAGATAGAACTAACTGCATACTTATGCTAAACTGAATTGTTTGCATTAGAACTGTTTGACTAAACTGAATAGCTTGAAATAGAAATGTTTTTGACAATTAAACTGTGTACTTACGCTAAACTGAATTGTTTGAAATGGAACTGTTTTTGACATTGAAACTGTACTTATGCTAAACTGAATTGTTCGAAATTGAACTTTTTTGACATTTGTCTGTGTATAAACAAAATGTATACTTATACTAAACTGTATTGGCTGAATTAGAACTGTTTGAATAAACTGAATAGCTTGAAATAGAAATGTTTTTGATAATTAAACTGTGTACTCATGCTAAACTGAATTGTTTGAAATAGAACTGATTATTTGTATAAAATGGATTTGGCATTAAATAACCTACAAAGGTTGATATGCCATAAAATCCACACAACCCATCAGTTATGTCTAGTCTTATACCTTTTTGTCCTAATTTACTGCATATTCACTTATTATATGATCGATCATTTAGTCTCTATCACCACGTAATCTACACTTGCTATTTTGTTGTCTTAGCTATTTTTGCTTTAACCTAGTTTGTCCTCATGGCGTTGTTTTGTGCTGCTATTAGAAGAGATTCACTTTCTCTCTTGAAGTTTCCCTTTTTTTCTAGCCATTTCCAAGTATTCTCGTGTGAGATTTCGCTTGTTTGTCGCTTGAATACCTAATGGTTAGAGTGTTCGCCAATGGTCCGGGAGACCTGACTTCAATCTCAGGTCGAATCATAACAAAGACTCAAAAAATGGTACTTCGTACCGCCTTGCTTAACACTCAGCATTATAAGGTACGGATGAAGGGTAAAGTAGGGCAATCCTGCGAAAGGAGTAGTGCCCTCTCCCACACCTTAGCGTGGTAGCTATTGAAAAGGGAACCTTTGGGTCACCCTCGACTACGGTCGGCAACTTTACTTACTTTTGCTTTCTAGTTATTGTTGTTCTATTGATTCTTGTGATGTTAGTGTTGTTTCTGGTTGCTGTAATCGGTCTTCTTTGCTTTTTTCATGTAGTCTTCGAGACGTCTTATCGATGTATCGACGCTATCTTCAATTCTAGCGAATCCTCTTCCCCCTCCTTTTTTTGACACATACAATCTGTGTCATCTCTGGGATGTAAGGTCTTACTCATCGTCATGAGTTTTCTTGTTCTCTAGTCCATTTATTAAAGTTCTTCCCTCGTCCACTTTAAGAATGGTCCCGAATATCTTACGAAGAAGACAACCCAAATGTTTATCCCTTTTACATTTCTGCTATATAGTTTGGTTTCGGGTAGTTTTCTTTTTCACCTGGGGTCATCTTTGCTTGTTTGATGGTGTCCGCTTCCAATATTCCCGAGTATTTCTTAGTTCACTTTTCTCCGAGCCTTCTGATTTTTTCTTGATTTGGTACTTCTATTCCTTTCGTCATTTGCCGTTTTCCGCTTTCCATTATGCATGGCAAATTTTTCTATGCCAAATATCGTCCCTATATCTTCACTGTATATTCTCACTGTCTGTATTTGGGTTTCCAATTCTTTCTCGTTTTGGGAAACAGTTTGATGTCGTCCACGTACATTAGTTGGTTGATTTTTTTTCTTGCGATTTATGAAGTATGTATCTGCCTGTGCATTTCTAATATGATTGAGTAGCATCATCGCCAATACAAATAGTAATGATAATAGCGCATCTCCCTGGAAGATTCCTCTCTGGATTTTCACCTCAACCAAGCTTTTTCCTACGGTCAGTTCCTCTCTCCAGTTTTTCATGGTATTCTCGATAAATTGTACATTTTGAGTCTATTATCCAGCTTTTTTTTTTACCATATCGTATGCCATATCGTTATCAATCTACGCCATAGCTATATTTTTTCGTCTCGTTTTACTCTCCTTGAGGATTTGTTGATCAATGTATCGTAGATCTCCTATACCTCTTGTTCTCTTGTGGTATCCTTTCAGTTCTTTGGGGAACAGTTCGCGACTTATTAGCGAATAGTAAATCTCCACCCTGATTTCTACCGTTAGTATTTTCTACATTATCGGTAGGCACGTTATGAGTGTGTTGTTGTTGGTGGCAGTTCTTTTTCAGGGGTCTTTTTGGATCAGGGTGGTTTTTCCTTTGATCATCTTTTCGGGAATATTTGTTTCTTGTAACCCTCTATTCATTTCGTTAGAAAAGTCTGTCGTGGATAGAAGAGAATTTTTTAAACCAGTATCCATGTATAGCATCATGGCCTGGCATGTTCCTTTTGGTACTTTTTTGAGTGTTGCTCTAAGTGAATCGAGGTGTATTTTCTCATTAGGACCTTCTTCGAGTCCTTGTAACTTTTTTTACTGTTGTTTATCCATTTGGCTTTTCTGTTATGGCCTTTTCATTCTCATATCTTGCCCCAAAATTGTTATGTTTCCTTGTCATCCGATTAATGGTATGTCTTCGTGTATTGTCTCTCTCTCTCTCTCCCAACCCACTTGCTAGTAGATTTTTTTCGTTTATTGGAATGTCCCGTTTTGTCTGTATTGTTTTATCCTCTCTCGATATCTTTTTAGTCTTCCTTCTTTCGCCAATACTTTCCGATTTATTTCCTCGAGTGGTATTGTTTGTTTTAATTGTTGCGTTGCTTTTCTCTTTTCATCCAAAAATATTCCAGCGTTTTTTCTGTCTTATCATTTTTTATTGTGGTAGATTTCTTATCTGTGCTTCCAGTTTAATTTCCCATCCAGGTTTTTAGTTTCTGTTCGTGTTCTTTAGGGAAACACCGATTTTATCAGACTAATTTCGCTCCTACATAGATTAGTTCGTTTAATTCTGTGATGTTAATTGTTGAGATATGTGTTGATAATTCGTTTATTTTTTCAGTTTCTGCTTTGACTGTTTTCCGATCTTGGTTTCTTAGCCATGGTAATGTAGTCTTCTTTTCAGAGATAATTCTCTTTATGATCTTTATATTCATTTCTTCTTGTGTTAGTCTTTGTTCAGTCTAGTTTGAGTGTGTGGTGTTTAGATTATTATTACTTTGCGGTTCAGTTCGTTTAGAGGGTTTTTGTTTTTCAGTATTTAGTGCATCGATTATTGTATTAGGGTTTTGATGACTTGATTTCCTATTTGTTTTTTGGTGTATTTCTAATATTTCAAGGTCAGAAAACCAACCTTTATTATCATCGTAACTTGGTCAGCAAATCTTTGCCTTGTCTGAAATTCATATTTCTCTAATTTTTTCCCTATACCTTCTTTGTGTAGGGTTGCTCTTAAAATAACAGTGAAGTGTAAGTTTGTTGTCTTCCTTCGTCCATTTTTCTGTGTTGCTGTCTCTGATTTGTGTGGTTGCTTTGGTCGTCGTTTGTGTACCGGAAAAAGAAGAGTCAACATTCTCAGGATGCTAACGAGTCTCCTATGTTGGCTAATAGAAGAGCACCTGCAAATCATGACACCCAGACCTGTTGTCTGGGTCCAGAGTTGTGTTATGTTTCAAATTGTCATTTTTATCACGGGTTGTATATTGTGGCTATACTAAACCCAGGAGTTGTTTAAAATCTGCACACCTGTCACAGACTTGACAAAGTACTCTTTAAATAAGAGAATTCTTAAGCGGGTCATCCCCCTCTCCAAAAAAAATCTTTTGGTG
This sequence comes from Sepioteuthis lessoniana, assembly GCA_963585895.1. NCBI lineage: Eukaryota > Metazoa > Mollusca > Cephalopoda > Myopsida > Loliginidae > Sepioteuthis > Sepioteuthis lessoniana. Next base: position 96,020,886 of record OY757915.1, on the reverse strand, counting down.
TCGATTTCTTAAGTTTTACCTTAGTTAAAATTCACAGTGGACATTTTTTAAAATTTTTAGTCTGCCTATTATATTTGCCTATTACTATTAATTTGCTCTTGAAACCCTTGGCTATTTAGAGACATTCTTGTATTGTGATTTTGGTTCTACTCTTTAAGGGTATAATATGCGTGTTCCTGTTACTGATAAGTGGTTTCTATTACAAGTTTAGTTACTTAACTCGGAAGATTATTTTTCTTTCTATATTCACTATTGTCCCTTAAACCTTTTCCTACTCTTTTTTATTACTTTACATTATTCTCCTATTTTACGAAATTCACCATGACTATCGTTTTACATTCAGAGACAAAGTCAAAGAAAATAATTTATTTTAGGACACAAACATGAAATTTCTTCGATATTAAGGATAAAGAAAGAAATACAAACTTTATATTTACCTTTTTTTTTTCTCGAAGTTTTCACTAATAATACAACTGACTTTTGCTTTTCCATAATACAGGATTTAATTCACCTTTCCAACCTACTTATGGCAGACATTTTCTTTTTCGTCTGTCTTCTGAAGAGAGACGTTCCTGTCTGTTTTTTCTCTCCTCTTTTATAAAGTTATAAACTTGGTCACATAACTCCAAACATTATTCTATCCTATTTTTTTGCCGTTGACCCTTGAGCTTTTCCTACTTTTTTTTATAACTTAACATTATTATAACCGTGCAAACGAATTATCATAGTCTGATGTTAAAAAAACACCCAAAAACGATTGCTATGAAATGTTGAAAATACAGTTATGATTGCAATGAAATATTTTCAAACGAATTCAATTTTGGCATTAAATAACCTATAAGAAAAAATAAACCAAACCAAACCTAGCTGAAGTATTCAATCTTGTATAATAAGTGACTGATTTTAAAGGCAAGTCAACCCATTTGGGATTATTCTATGCTTAAAAGTGTTTATATTTAGATTTTTTTTTTTTAGTTTCTTCTTTTTTTGTGTGTTTTATTTGATATCACTTATTCCTATCTAATACAAATAATTTACAAATAGATTTATTTGACCCTTTGATAGAAACTTAACAGGTACTACGACTTTGGGGTTAGAGTGGACCTGAGAGTAATGACAATGAATGTGGTACTCCGCACTCTGCAGAGCTCCAGAACTGGAGCCTCGCCATAGCATCCCTATTTTAAAAATGATTTTAAGGTGGAGGTTTTATCCCTATGCTGGGATACAGTTGGCTTATTCTAAGCCTCTTTGGCAGGTCTAAATCTTATATTCCTTACTACAACGAAATGTTTTAGATAGAATTCTTGGTCATATTCTCATCTGATCGAGACTTCATTCTAATCCTGTATTTCCAAAGTAACAAGTTTGTACGTAATAGTTTAAGGTAATTACAAAAGAACAGGGGGGTGTTCTCGTGGTGTAATGGTTAGAGCACTGGACTGCGGAATCATAGGAAGCGAGTTCGAACTCCAGTTGTGCTATTATGTTAACTTTCAGACAAATACCCTTGGGAAAGGTACGAACCCCCTTATCCTCCCAGCTATGGGTTAAATAGCACCACTGCTGTCCTTCTAATAAAAAAAAGATTGATTTAGCTTTAAATAACCTGAGAAGGTTGATATGCCATTAAACAAAGAAACCTAACCAAACCAAAAGAACAAAACCTATTGTTTTTCTAGTCAGATCAGAATAGAATTTCCTAGAAAATTTTTGTTCTGTATCGTTGCTTTTTATTTACTTAATTTTAATTTTTTTTTTTTAATCTTATTTTGTTTTATTCTGTTCACCTTATCTATTGACTGTGAAAAGTTTGTTTCATCAACCATGATTCCTTTACTCCTATTTCCTCATCCCCCTCCTCATTTTCAAGCATCATTAATTCGTTTTACCTTTCTTTTCTTTTCCCATTTGCTACCATCTGGTGAATAAAACTTTTAGGTGTGTCAAATATTTTGTACTAATTTTCTTTCATCTTATTTTTCTGTACTCAGTGGCTGCCCTGTTATCAAGGCTCTGAGCCTGGAGAGCCCTTTTGTTGGGGTTTACAAGTGGTAGTACTTGTTAGGGTCTATCTATGGATCAAGTAGATTTATTTAATAATCATTTGTATTCAATTGGACTATGTGCAAAAAAAAAAAAACTAAAAGAGAAAAACCTCATAAAAAATACACAAAAGATGTAATTATAAAAGAAAGACTGGGCCATTGGCTTAATGAGTAGAGTGTTCGCCAATGGCCCAGGAGACCAGGGTTCAATCCCAGGTCGAGTCATACCAAAGATTCAAAAAAGTGGTATATGATGCCACCTCACTTAACACCCTGTATTATAAGGCAAGGATCAAGGGTAAAGTGGAGCAATCCAGGGAATAGTGTAGTGCCCTTCTTGGTGTTGTAACTATTGAAAAGGGAGCCTTCTGGTCACCCTCAACTAAGGTTGCTAACTTTTACTTTTTATAAAAGAAATAAAGAAAGAAAAACAATAACAGAAGAAGAAAGAAAGAAAAACAATAACAGAAGAAGAAAGAAAGAAAAACAACAACAACAAAAGAAAGAAAGAAAGAAAAACAATAAAAGAAGAAAGAAAGAAAAACAATAAAAGAAGAAAGAAAGAAAAAACAACAGAAGAAGAAAAAAGAAAGAAAAACAATAACAGAAGATGAAAAAAAAGAAAGAAAAACAATAACAGAAGAAGAAAGAAGAAAATGAAAAAAATTATATAGTAAGGAAGAAACAAAAATTTAAAAAAAGAAATAAACAATAAGGAAAGAAAGTAATTAAGAAATACAGAAACAAACGAACAAAAAAGAAAGAAACAAGAAAAGAGATCATACAATTATTATATCCTGTTGGTGCAGCAGGTTTTACAAGAGTTCAAATATGAAGAGAATTGATTTGGCTCAACTCCTGTGCCAAGTAATAGGACAAACTGTTAAAATAAATCAATCTTCTTCAGGATTTCTGCTGACTGTGGAATACCTCTTTATTGCCATTACTCATAGGTCCAATTTGACCCAAATAGAACTAGTATCCTGGATATGAAACTAAACTGGATCTAATGGTGAGATTCCAGTTCTGGAGCTCTGTTGAATGTGGAGTACTCCTTTATTGCCATTGCTCATAGGTCCAATTTGACCCAAATAGAATGTGGAGTACCCCTTTATTGCCATTACTCCCAGGTCCACTCTGATTTGGAGTGGTAGTACTTGTTAGGGTCCCATCTATGGGTCTAATCGATCTGTTTGAAAATTATTAATATTCAATAGGAATTTGTAAAACCATAACTTTCATCAAACTTTAGAATAATATAAATTGTAATTATGATTTAATAATAAATCTAGACTTACAGTCAAGTTATATTAAAAGTACTAGGAGGCATTTGTAGTGTAATTTTAGTAGGAAATGGACATGAGGATCAAAGTTCAAACCTGCATGAGGCTGTTTGCATTTCACATAGCACTAATACCCTCGAGAAAGGTATGCATGCATCCAGCTATTTTCCATCCAGCTATTGGTAAATAGTAGGACAGCCTGTGCTCTTTAATCTTGCTATGACAACCAAACTAGAAAAAGGGAAAACTCTGAATTTAAATCTCTTCAACTCTACTTAAAAATGACCCTTGTGTCACATCACCATACTCATTTGAAGGGGTTTGGTAAAATTCATATATTAAAAGCATCAGTTTCTGTCAGATCAAGAAAGTTAAGCAGCAATGAGCCTGCTCATAAGTTAGATGGGTGACTATTTAGGTGCTGTAAGAAACTTAAAACCTGTATACTTACCTAACTCTGTAAACTTTTGTAAATAACATAATCCATCTCAGCTAATAAGATAGCTCACAATGCTATATTTAGAAAAAGAAAAAAATCCCCTTTAAAAATGTTACTGTCTGAATTATTCCCATGACCTTTGATAAGAGAAAAGGAAATTGGAACATGGTGTTTTTATAAAGAGGAAATGGTGGATTGCCCTAATCTTTGAGGATGGCAATCTCTTATCCATAAAATATACTGGAACTTTCCAAATCTGAGTCTATGGAAATGTTTGGATTGACCAAATAAATACTGTCAAGACCTCTATTGACCTTTAAGTTTTTTTTAGTAACTATTGCTGTTTCCTTCCTTTTGTCAGCCTATTAAATGATTTAGCAAATGTGTCTTCTGTATTTTCACTCACAAAAAAATAAAATGAAGCTTGTTATCTCTTCATTCCTATTGACTCTATTTTCTCATAAAAGTTCACTCACCTAAAACCTCTTCCTTCCTTCTAAGCCTAATTTCCTTTCAGCTTATTCTCTTAGTGTGAACACTTCTAGTTTAATCACATGCAAAGTGTAGTACCTGTCAGCTTTTATATAGAGAATTCACATTTCCTTTTACTCGGGAAAACCTGATTAAATGTACCAGCTCCTCTACAAATGGTAGAGTAGCTGGTATGATTAGCCATTGGTTTTTGGAAGAACAAATCAAATTTTTAAACCCTGGAGCTGAGAATATACTGACTGTATCCTCTGCAGAGGGGTAAGACCTCCCCCACCCCCCAAAAATAAAGGCATGTCCTGGGTATGACACTAGACTACATCTGAGGTTCCAGTTATTCTGAGAAGTGTGAAGTACCCTTCATTGCCATTACTCCCTGGTCCTCTTTGACCCCAGAGCAGAAATACCTGTTAGGATCCTATCTATGTGTCAAACGTTTCTCTTTAAAAATTATTTGTATTAAATAGGAATACTTGATACCATATAACTGTGTGCAAAATGATTATTATTAAATAGAAATAATTACTTGAAATCATGTAATTATTAGTATTAGTTGGGAATACTTGAAACAATACAACTGTGTGCAAATCATTTATATTAGATAAGAATACTTGCTATCATATATCTGTATACAAAATACTCTTTAAAAATATCTACATAAAAAACGTAAATATAAATCTACAATTAATGCAATTCCCTAATCTTTAGGCATAAAATAACCCTATACAAGTTGACATGCCATTAAAATCACTCAATCATTTTACTTTTTTAAATCCCTCTTCTGGTCATATTTATTAATATTTTTTTTTTATGCTAGTTGTATTAATAGTCGTATATTTTTATTCATAGATGAAGCATTATTAATCCTTATTAATTTTGACAAGTACAGGGTGTGGCAGAAATACCTCCCACATTTTAAACTCTTACCTGTGTGGTGTAAGTGAACTTTGGCAAGCAGCAATAGTAACTTCATCTAGCTAATGTCTTACTCTTTTTTTTTTTTTTTTTTTTTTTTTTAAAGCTACAATCATGACTTGGACCTGTGTACATCATATGTTTGCTGTTGAAACATGTTTTTAAGACTTGTGAATCTGTAATTGCTACAAAGAGCTTGTGGAGTTTGAAGGCTTTTGAAGGTCAGGAGCTAAGGGCAAGGCTGTGTTGCTGTAAGATATCTGACTCTATATTTTGGTTACACTGTTTCACCCCACGTTGACTGGCCGGCGCAATGCCTTGCCCAAAGAAAGTCCCAAAAGAAATATACAAAAAGAAAAGATAGAAATAGATAAGAGACGAAAACATTTCTTCTATACTTTCCTTTATTTATTGGGTGAAGGGACTAACCAACGCTACGTCCCAGGACATAGCGTGGTGCCCAAAACACCAGACAGCAAAATGGTGTTGTTGGTTCGACGGACACTGTCTGAAAGAGAATACTTTGCTCCCTTTATCAAGAGGAAATCCTTTTTTCTTTTTACGCATGCATCATCTCCTTTTCCGTTAGAGACCTCTGGGAGTTTCTTCAAATTTAATAGTTTTCTTTTTATCTATTTATTTATTTTTTTTAAATTTAATTTTTTATTTATTTATTCGTTCCCTACAAGCTTTTTCATATTTATTTCATATTATATTGCAATAATGCTGTCCCAGATAAAAATTGGATACTGCTATAGGTTGAAAATTTCAGAACCACAGGTTCATTGATTAAAAGAAAGCCACTTCAAAGACCTCAAACTTCAGAAAATTTCCAGACTGTATGACTACAGATTCATCTGTCTTAAAAGTCCTTTCAACATCAAATGCATAGTATGCACAGGTTCAAGCCATCATTGTAACTGATCATATCTGAAGAAAAAAAAAATCGTAACACATAAGCTAGATAGAACTACCATTACTACTTAGTTGCGGAAGAGTGAAAAGAGACAAATTCATGCCTTTCCTAAGGGAATTAATGAAAATTATGACACAAAGAGCCTCATCAAGGTTTGAATTTAGCCCACCAAGTTTATCCCCTCGATAATAACTGCTCTGCTAAATGCACATTCAAGTAACCTTTTTTGGCTGAAGTTGAATTTCTTCATTCCATTTTTTTTTTTTTTTTCATGCACTCTCACTGAACCTATCTGACTCTTCCTCCAAACTGTGCTTTGCAAACGTTTTCTGCCTCTGTTATTGTCTGCCTACTTATGGTATAAACCATAAGCAAATTTTCTGTCTGAAATAAACAGCCATCAACATAAGTAAGCTAGATGGAGCTACCATTACTATTTGCTTAAGTTCAGTTGCACAACACAAGTGACTATTTAAAATGTGGGAGGTATTTCTGCTGAACCTTGTATTTCTTTCATCTTTAATTCTAATTTTTTTTTTTATTGTGATTAAAGTAACAGCACTGAGTGGAAATAAAGGATATGATTCATAGGTTTTATTTGGGCTTTTGCAAACCAATGACTCTTTAAAACTGAGATGGTAAAGCAGCTGGTGTGTTTAACCATACTTTCCTGAAACCAAGGTGATCACTGTTCCTCAATTATAGATTGATGAGCCAAGTGAGCTGTGATAAAAGGTAACTCAAATTTAAAAGATGAAAGAAGATACTAGTCAAAATCATTAATATTAATATTTGAGAAGGTTTCATCTAAGAATAATAGGTTGATATTCCATAAAACCAAAACAAACCGTTTAACCATATTCACCAACCCCTCCACTTGAGCAGGATATGACACAAGGTCAGTTTTTAAGCGGAGTTTTACAGGTTTGAATTCAGAGTTTTCCTTCTCCTAGACTAGTTGCCTGACCAAGGCTGAAGAACCTAGTCTGTCCTACAATTGACCCATAGCTGGAGGGAGACTAATTGGATTCATACCTTTCCCAAGGGTATTAGTGCTATGTAAAATGCAATAAATCTCGTCCAGGATTTGAACTTGTGTTGCTGTGTCCATTTCCTACGACAATAACCATTACACCACGGGTACCTCCATATAAACAAACCGTTTAACTGTGTACAAACAAATAATTAACATTGAATAGAATGATTAGTGTTAAATAAAAATACTTGAAACTCTTTAACTGTATGTGTAAATTGAATCATTGGTATGACATAGCAATACTTGGAACCACTTGACTGTATGCAAATGAATGAATTGTGTTCAATAGAATAATTAGTGTTAAATAGCAATACTTGAAACCACTTCACTGTGTACAAACAAATGATTAATATAGAATTATTAGTGTTAGCAATAATTGAAACCATTTAACTATGTAGAAACAATAGCGATACTAGTTTGCAAACAAATTAGTTCTAACTCATTTAAGAATGAAATTACCTACAAACTATTCACTTACAAATCATATATGCATATCAATTCAAATGTGTGCAAATGAATGACTGATATTAAATTGTTAGCGTTACATAACAATACTTGAAACCATTTAATTGTATGCAAACAAATGATTACTAGTAAATAGAATTATTCATATTTGATAGAAATACTTGAAACCATTTAACTGGGTACCAAAAAAAATGCTCTCAGGTTGGTTTAAGTGTTATCAACAAAATATTTACAAATCATATATATATTTAATATATATGTATAAAGAAGATTGCAGCATTAAATAACCTAATATGATTGATATGCCATAAAACCAAGCCAAACCAAACTGTTATATACCCTACCTATGAACATTAATGGGTATGTCCCATTCCTCATAAATACGGGGGAAGTGTGTCCTTGTGGTGTAATGGTTAAAGCAATGGACTGCAGAGTCGTAGTTAGTAAGTGAATTCAAACTCTAGTCACTCTATTATGTTCACTTTCACAGAAATACCCTTGGGAAGGGTATGAATCCCCTTATCCTCATAGCTATGGGTTAAATAGTACCACCACTGTTCTTCTAGAAGGATGGCTTTGGCATGAAATTGTAGCATACATATATATACTGGATACATACTGACGCAATGATAACAGATGCATGATAAACGACAGACGCACGAATAAAGGACGCATGAAGAAACGACAGGAAGACTTCTTTAACAATATTTTTACCTCTCACTTTATTGCAAGGGTTCGAAAGGGTTGTTCAAGGTTTGCATGTGAGAGGGTGCTGGAGACTGAACATAAACTTCATATTTTGACCCCACTGTTATGACCGTCACGTTGTGCCTTTCTTGTTCTCTTAGATGCTCTACCAGAGGTCTTGGGGTCCACTCCATCGGGGCTTTTCTGAGGGCCCCCTCGGTCGGGTGTGGCTTTCCCTACCACATCTCGTCTCTAACTCTCTGGGGTCTGCTGGCAACTGCCCTGGCACCCCAAACTCAACTGAGTTAAATAATAATTCAACACCCACACGATCGCCTACTGGATCTTTGAAATCGGATGTTTAATCGTCATCAAGCGGAAATAACTGTCATGCAGTTCAGAGGTTACTCTCTTCCGGTGCATGACTGTAATGGCACAATGGGACCTTCACCTTGTCCCATATCATAAGCCTTAATCCGCCCACGCGATCTCTTTCGATTACTGGCCGTTGGAATGTGTCACTTCCTTCCGGTGTATTACCTTGGAATAGTATTTTTGGGCCGGGTCGAAGGTCAAAATATAACAAAATAACCAACAAAGGTTGATAGACAATTAAACAAAGAAAACCAAACAAAACCAATCATAAATACATTGGACACTATTGTGAGGAGGGGGAGAAAATATGCTAGGTAGTCACCACTAGTAGTGGATACCTTCTTCACGCCACTTAAAAGTATTGTATTTGTTTAATGTTATAAAGATTTCTATTTCATTTTTAATGTCTATTTTGATTATTTCTCATTCAGTAACCTTTTGTTAGCTTACAACACAAACCAAACTAAAAAATATTAATAAATGATATCTTTTTGTGTCTTATTAACCTAGTGTAATAATGTGGGACCCAGGGATCATCCAGTGTGCTGGTGTCTTTTTAGGGGTATGGTTTGACACAAAGGAATCGGCTAATCTTTTTTTTTAATATATAGCTGAGCCTATTTGTTCACAGGTTGTGTTGTTGATATTTTGCTTATTTGATGTGTTAGATGTGTTTGTCAGCATGTGTACACTAAAGTGATTTCAAAATCCTGACATGAGTGAAACTCAAATGCACTGTTATATAGCAGGAATCAGATCTCTCCTGATTTACGATTTCATTCAAAAAACATACACATGGTTGTTAAAGGGTAGCATTCGACTGGATGTTAGCCTGACTGCTACTGCCAGGACAATGAATAAAATGTGTCTTTGTGCAAGAGGCTCCGAGCAGAGCTTCAGGGTGAGAATGCAAGAAATTAATTCACATTAACAAAATACCCTTTTTCAGCCAATCATTAATCTTCCCCCTAAAATTGCCAGAACTGACTTGACCCAAAGGGTAGCTATTTAAGCAGCGAAGATCTTCAAAGGTTTTAGACCAGCCTACAGAGGGTGAAGGAAAGAACATGCTTTGGCCATAAGAACTCATCTGAACTCTGACGGATTTTTGACACACCACCTGCTTTGAACAACTGCTGACTTAGCTACAACACCACCCCGTCCAAGACTGCAACTACCACCAAGATCATCTGATACCCTTACCACACTTATACCACCATACCTACCAAGTGAGTTTCTTGACTTATAACATACATAACCGTAACTACATGAACTCTGGCTTCACACACACACCTTGAATCACTCTTTCACTTGATATTGTAGCTACAAATTTGTACAGTTTATTCTTCACTTTATCGCCTTGTTTTTTCCTTTTGTTAATATAATTGTTTAAAAACTTTCAACCAGTGTTTGTCTTTTCCTTGCTACCATACGCTAAATATAACAGACCATAACATAAACACCTGTTGAATGTGTTTTTGCGGCCCACTTTGTTAAAAATTATGTGACATATCAAATGGCAAAAGAGATAATAAACTTGTAAAAAAAGGACTTTAGTTCCAGTTAACTCATGAATAATTGTTACCATTCATTGAGTTGACAAAGATTACTCAATATATTTGTTGGGGGGGGGGTCTTCATGGCGTAATGATTAAAGCGCTGAACTACGGGATTGTAGTAAGTGATTTCAAACTCCAGTCATGCTATTACATTCACTTTCACACAAATACCCTTGGAAACGTATGAATCCCCTTATCCTCCCAGCTATGAGTTAAATAGTACCGCTACTATTCTTCTAGGAGGATGGATTTGGCATTAAATAACCCACGAAGGTTGATATGCCATTGAACAACAAAACAAACAAATCAATGTTTCAGCATTAAATACAGAATTGGCTTTTGCAGGAAACATTTTACGTTGCCTTTTATCACAGCTCACTTGGCTCATCAATCTATAACTGAGGAACAGTAATCACATTTGTTTTAGGAAAGCATGGTTAAACACACCAGCTGCTCTACCATCTAAACTATAAAGATTCACTGGTGTGCAAAAGCCCAGATAAGACCTATGAATCTTATCTTTTACATCAGTACTAATGCTTGAATCACAATAAAAAAAATAGAATTAAAGATGAAAGAAAATACAGGGTTTGGCTGAAATACCTCCCACATTTTAAACTGTCACTTGTGTTGTACAATTGAACTCAGGCAAATGGTAATGGTAGCTCCATCTAGCTTATGTCTTCAATAGCTCACATGAGTTAGGCCCTTTAATAACAATGAGAAGATTCATTTTTATCTAGAATGCAATGTTGATGGCTATTTATTTCAGAGAGAAAATTTGCTTATAGCTTATACCATAAGTATGTGGACAATCATATTTAGAGGCTGAAAATTTTCTACAAAGCACAGTTTGGAAGAAGTGTCAGTTGAGTTGTGGGCAGTCTGAGTCAATTTGTGAGTTCAGTGAGAGTGCCCCCCCCTGGTCTAAGTTCAAACCTGGATGAGGCTGTTATGTTTCCATTTACATTAATTCCCTTTGGAAAGGCATGAGTCTATCTCTTCTTGCCCTTCCCCAATTATGGGGAAAATAGTAAGGCGGACTGGGCTCTTTAGCTTTCATATGGCAACTGGTCTAGAGAAGGAAAACTGATTTCAAACCAGCTCTACTCTGTTTGAAAATTGACTGCATCTGAGTAGTTGGATAAATACATGCATTACATATAAATAAATCAGTTCATATATATATATATATATAGTTATTATTCGGTCCAGTTAAACTGGAGTTGGGAGTAATTCCATCAGGACAAAAAAACCATTCAACAGTGAACATTTAAATTTTTCTGGTAAAGAGCTCAATGTAACTGACATTACAGAGCAATAATTTCTTTAAGAAAAAAACAAAACCAGTCATATTAGGATTATAAATTTATTTCCATCCTGTTATGTGTCAAAAACATGAAAAAAATATTTTTTCGTGTTTTTGATTTATATCAAAAACACATAACAGGATGGAAATAAATTTATAATCCTAATGTAACTGGTTTTGTTTTTTTCTTAAAGATATATATGTGTGTGTGTGTGTGTGTGTATATTTCTTTTTGTTTTGAAGAAAATGTTTTGCATATAACCATGAAACTAGTTTTAATACTAATTACTTGCACACAGCTGTATGGTTTCAAATAGCTAATGATAATCTCCAGTAAAAGACTGAACAGTTCTATTTGACTCCAGAGTGGATCTGGGAGTAATAGCAATAAAGAAGTACTCCACATTCCCAAAACTCCATGACTGGAGCCTCACCATTGAGTACAGTTTAGTGTCATATCCAGGAGACTTGTTGGGTAGGGGGGTTACCCCTCAGCAGAGTTGCAGTCACTATATTCTATAATCCCAGCTGACTGGGCTGATTTTCTATCAGTGTGTGTATAATAATCTTTGATTATTTTTTCTTCTTCTTATTTTTTGTATAAAGAATATTGCACCATTATTATTGTCATTAGATCTCTAATTAATCCAATCCTTGTTGAGTCTCTGCTAGTTGATGAATAATTATGGACTTGTCACCCTCATTTTTATCCATTTAATCCATTATTTATTTTCATGTGATGGGACCAACTGAAACGGATGTATTTCTTATTAGTTTCATCACTACTTTCTTTTTTTTTTCCATTATTTTTCAAATCATACTTGTCATTGTTACAAGGATTCTGAATTTACTGTTAAGAGCTGCAATAATTTGTATAAATCTGGCAACATGAGTAATAGCTGTTATTTACTAAACTTTACTTAGACTGACGCTTAAGTTGTTAGTTGGTTGTTTGGGTTTTTATGGCATATCAACCTTTGTAGGTTATTTAACGCCAAATCCAGTGTTATGAAAATAGTTCTATTTCAAACAATTCAGTTTAGCATAAGCACGCAGTTTAAATGTTAGTGCAGTTTAATTGTGGAAAAACATTTCTATTTCAAGCTATTCAGTTTAGTCAAGCAGTTCTACTTCAGCTCATTCAGTTTAGTATAAGTATAGATTTTGTTTACACAGTTAAATGTCGAAACAGTTCTATATTAAACAAATCAGTTTCGTGTAAGTACAGTTTCAATGTCAAAAAACAGTTCCATTTCAAATAATTCAGTTTAGAATAAGCATGCAGTTTAAATGTAAGTATGGTTTAATTGTCGAAAACATTTCTATTTCAAGCTATTCAGTTTAGTCAAACAATTCAGTTTAGCATAAGTATGCAGTTAATTCTATTTAACCCATAGATAGGGCCCTATCAGGTGCTACCATGCTGGTACAGAGTGGACCTGGGAGCAATGGCAATGAAGGGGTACTCCGCATTCCTCAAAGCGCCAGCATCACTGGAACCTCACCATCAGATTGTTTAGTGTCATACCCTGGACACTCATTGTGGGGGGGGGTCTTACCCTTCTGCAGAGGTGCAGTCAGTCTATTATACAGCCTCAGCCAACTGGGCAAGACGCTTAAGCCTTAGGTTACTAACACTTACTTGCTGTTACTGAGTGATCACTCATTTAAGTACTGAGCAGGCTCATTTCTGCTTAACTTGGGTAATCTAGTAGGGACTTGTAATTTAGTATTAATCTAAAAACTAAGTATAGTTAAGACTGGGTGCAAGTTAACAAGTATGTACTTAGCTATGAGTTTTTCACATCAACGTTAGCTGATGGTCTTTCACTGGAGTTTGAGTGACAGCAAGTCTCCCCAAGTCTCCAGGACTCTTCTCAGTATTCTGGCCGTTCTCAATAATGCTGCAGTTTAGATGGTCTCTACTCATCCGCCAAATTCCAAGTCCTCCAGTCCCTTTAATAATCCTTTAGTTACAGTACCAAAAGCACCAATTGCAATTGGTATAAGTATCACCTTTATGTTCCATAGTTTTTGTTTTTTTTCAATTACCTAGCAAGGTCGAGGTTCTTATCCTTCTTTTCACATTCTTTCAGTTTTATTCTGTGGTCAGCCAGGATAGCAAAGTCGACAATTTTGCAAATTCTCTTTTTTTATTGATTATTATTGGGTCTGATCTTCTGGCCGAGATTAGGTGATTATTATTATTATTATTATTATTATTCCTTTTCACAGGTGTTTTAATGGGTGGTTTTTAATGGAGTCTTACCAAAAGCAAGTCTCCTCAGGACTCCTAGACACTTCTGAGTATTATTGCTGATTTTAACATTGCGGTATTGTGGATGGTCTTGTGTCATTGTCTGATCTCCAGTTCCTTCAAGGGCGGTGTCAAAGATTACTTAATATATATCGGCGGGGGGGTCCTTGTGGTGTAATGGTTAAAGTGCTGGACTGCGGGATTGTAGTAAGCGATTTCAAACTCCAGTTGTGCTATTACATTCACTTTCAGACAAATACCTTTGGGAAAGGTATGAACTCCCTTATCACCCACCCACTCCGGTATGGGTTAAATAGTACCACTACTATTCTTCTGGAAGAATAGACTTGGCATTAAATAGCCCAAGAAGGTTGATTTGCCATTAAAACATCCAAACCAAACCAATTCTTGCAATCTCTTTTCCAAGCCTTTTGGGATTGTTCCAAGTGCACCAACTAAAATTAGTATCACTGTCACCTTCATGTTCTACAGTGTTTTTAGCTCTCTGGCAAGATCCAAGTATTTGTCTATTTTTTCACTTTCTTTTATTTTCACTCTATGGTCTGTTGGAAAAGCAAAATCCATTAGATGACTTTTTTTTCTCATTAATTAACACTAGATCTGGCTTTCTGGGCAGGACGGAATGATCTTTTTGCATCTCAAAATCCCAGATTTTATGGATCTCATATTTTAGGACATATTCTAGTTTATGCATATACCATTAGTTTGAATGGCTGAATTTTAATCTCTTGCACAATTCCCAGTGGATCACCTTTCCCACTCTGTCATGCTTAGTCTTGTATTCCTTTTGTGCTAATTTGCTGCATTCACTTATTTTATGATTAATTGTTTCATCTTTGTTACCACATAATCTACACTTGCTATTCTTTTGTATATTATCAATTTTTGCTTTTATTATTATTATTAATATTATTAATTTTGACTAGTATTTTCTTGCATCTTTTAATTTTTAGCATAACTCAATCAGGCTGTCATTTTACAACAGCACAGATTAAAAATAATAATAAAATGATGATTGCAAAAAGGAGACATGAATTTAAGTCTTTTTATTTTCAATCTGTACCGTTCCTCAGTCATAGAATGACAACCTGAGTAGTTATTATTTTACTCATTTGAGAGTTCTTCATACTAGCATTAACTGATGGTTTTCCACTGGAGACTGAGTAACAGCAAGTCTCCTCAAGTCTTTAGGACTCTTCTTAGTATTCTTGCTAATCTCAACAATACTGTAGTTTGGATGGTCTCCACTCATCCTCTAATTTCCAAGTCCTCCTTTGTACCAATCCTTTGCGGACTGTATCAAGTGTAATAGTTACAATTGGTATCAGTCTCACTTTCATATTTCCCAGTTTTTTCAGTTCTCTAGGAAGGTCTAGGAATTTAACTCTCTTTTTAGCTTTCCTTCAGTTTTATACCCTATGGTCAGTTGGAATGGCAAACTCCACTATTTGGCAGGTTCTTTTTTATTTTTGCTAACTATCACTAGGTCTGGTCATCTGGCCAAAATTAGATGATCCATTTATATCTCAAAATCCCAAAGAATTTTGTGCTGCCATTTTGAATAGCCTCAAAACAAATATTTTTGTGAGTTTAAAATAATTTGTACAATGCAGAGTTTATATTTATGGAAAAAATTCTGAAGAAAGTTTTTGGCTTTTTGTAATAAAAATCTCCTTTGAATGACTTTCATGTGTGTGTGCAGTTCGATTATACAATGAATTACGGAAAAGTTTTTGGCTCAACCAAGAAAAGAATAATTAGGAGAAGGGCTTATTTATTTTTCATATCTAATTCAGAAAGAGAATCTGTCTTATGTTTTATAATCCTATAAGAATTAAAAATTAAGATAAAAAATGGTTAGTTCTTCAGTGTTGCAATTTTATTTACTATAAGAATCTGCATGCAGACTGTGTCAGATTATGAACTTATCATTTCACCATTTTGTGTGTGTGTGGCTTGGTTGGTTGTTGGTTGTTTGGATTTTATGGCATATCAACCTTTGTTAGTTATTTAATGCCAAATCCATTTTTATACAAATAATCAGTTCTATTTCAAACAATTTAGTTTAGCATAAGTTCACAGTTTGTCAAAAACATTTCTATTTCAAGCTATTCACTTTATTCAAACAACTCTAATTCAAAATATTAAGTTTAGCATAAGTACAGTTTCAATGTCAAAATCAAGTTCTATTTCAAACAATTCAGTTTTGCATAAGTATGCAGTTTAAACATCAAAACTGTTCTATTTCAAGTAATTCAGTTCAGTATAAGTACACAATTTAGTACACATAAAAGGACACTATTTGGTGAGTAAGTGAGTTCGTACTCCAGTCGTGCTATTATGTTCACTTTCGGCCAAATACCCTTGGGAAAGTTATGAACCCCTTATCCTCCCAGCTATGGGTTAAATTGTACCTCTACTGTCCTTTGGCATTAAATAACCTACAAAGGTTGATATGCCATTAAACAAAGAAAGCAAACCAAACCAAACTATTTGATGCTACCACTGCGGGCCTGAGTGGATCTGGGAGTGATGGCTATGAAGGAGTACTCCACATTCCCCAAAGCTCTAGCAATACTAGGGCCTTACAATCAGATTGTTTAGTGTCATATCCTGGACTCTTGTTGGGGTGGGGGTCTTACCTCTCTGCAGAGAAGCATTTGGTGTTTTCTACAGCCCCAGCCAACTG